>OX424574.1:32336722-33536722 GCA_949152435.1 Gastracanthus pulcherrimus
TGATTTCTAGCTAATTACTTAACCAGAATTAAAGCAAATTTGCAATATCTAGGTAAATCTGGCTAGAAACCAACTTATAGCATACTATATAGAAGATTTTTCTTGTGTAAGTAGCATATCTAGTGCAATTTATGAAATATAATATAGCGACAGTATCGAAGTAAAAACCACGATAAAATATAAATTTACATTTTGTATTAAAATGAATAAAAAAACAGCAGAGTACGTAAAACCTTATAATTTAATTCAAATATTTTTATTTTTATTCAAGCAAAAATGTATTGTACTATACAGTAATCCATGGATATGAGGTTATAATTAAAAACCGCTGCCAATACATTGGCACTTAGCTTCCTCAAACTAAATTAATTGTTCCAATATCAAATTATTTGTTCTAATAAATTAATTTTAAATTGCTATATTTCTTTTTAATTAATAGCTCAAAAAAGGCATACTTTTTTATCATTGATGGTTTGACAAAAGATAATTTTTTACTAATATCACAGAACAATAGATAATAATCCTTATCATAGCAATTTTTTCCTTTTACGTAATTTACTAAAATTATTTAAATATTTAAATTAAATGTAATAAGATGTCAGAACGTAGATTCACTGAATTCGTAATCATCTAAAATCTTGTGAACGATTTGCCATCATAGATTTCCGAGATATAACCGTTTAAACTAAATATGATTTTTTTACTTTTTTCGTGTATAACAGAAGGAGGGAAAGAGCCTATCTAAAATTTGTGGTTTGAAAAGATAGGTAATTTTATACACTTTCTAATGTATTTACACTAAATTGATCATAATATTTCTAACAAAAATAATTAATTTTGGTTTTGTAACTTGTATACTTTTGATTTATATTAATTTCTAGAAGTAATAATAATATTTAAAATACTTTTTTATCAGTTTTATTGGTATTTTTAAATTTTGCGAAAGGTGGTTGCCATATTTCAGACCCCTGACCTACAGTATAGCAGAGTGGCAGAGCCACTCCTCGGGCTATCGGTAAAGTTAAGCATTTTTATGCGCGGCTAGTACTTGGATGGGTGACCGCGAGAGAAACCCATGACTAATACAAATAAACCAACCATATTAAAGCGGATTTCATCCTAATACAATAATACAATTTTTTCACACTTCACAGGCATAACCCTGGACAACTGCGGGATGCGATTAGGTAGAATTATATAAAAGTATGAAAAGATAACTATGAGACATTTGCTATGCCAAAAGGCTGCATAATATATAAAAATAATTTACCTTATCGATTTCAGAAAATGGTAAAATAAAAAAAAAGGTTTAAGTAAATCAAATCCATGGGTCTTTATTTTTTTTAATTTCGAATCTTCCTTAAAAACGAAAAAAAGAAGCCCAGTTTGTTAAAAAATGACCGTGCATTCTCAAGATATACTCGATCAAAAAGAAAATTTTAAAAACGCATAACCTAAATATCTTGAAATATAAAGATCGTTGTTATCTGGACTTATAACTCGATCAAAAGCTACCATTTGGGAATGTTTCAAACAAAAAGGGAAATAGCTAATTCAAAATTTCGGACAGGAAAATATAGGTAATTGTATGCTCTATTAAATGCATTATCACTCAGTCGATTGTTTTATTTCTACGATATCAATAAACCCAAAAGACTATAATTCAAACATCGAAAAACCGCTAAAGAACAAAAACGCATCGAAAACCAAAAGATAATTTTTTTGAGCCACCGTTTTTAAAGAAAGTCCAAAAAATGAGCCCAGAAACATTCATTTTCACCGTGCATATTCAGAATAAAGTTGATCCACATTCATACACACACACACAAACACACACACACATCCATACAGACATTTTATAAAAATAGTGTATTTTAATTGGTAGTATCTCAAAACATTTTTTTAGCAAAACTTTCTTCTTTACCATCACGAAGCTTCCTATGAGGAAGCAAAATTTCTAATCATAATACTCTAAAGAAAATATAATTTTAGAACATTTTATGTCAAGAAATCAAATAATAAAATATAATCTTCTTACGAGAACAAAGAAATGAGGCTCTCGTATTATTTATTTTTATAAATCATAATTCATCTAACTTAGCATTAATTCTATAACTACGTCTACGTTTATTGAAATACAAAAATTTTAATTAATAATCATGTAAAAACAGCCGTCAATTCATAGGTACTTAGCTTCCTCAAATTAAATAAATTGTAATAAATAACCCAACATCAATTTCTTTATTCTAATACATTAATTTTAAATTGATATATTTCTATCTAACTAATAGTTCAAAAAAGGTGGATTTTTATCCTCAATTGTTTGTTCAAAGATAAATTACAAAAAATTATAAGCTTATGATCATAAATTGCGATATAGATTTAAAAATATCGTAAAATAGAGAAATAATTATAAAACAAAAACGAATCGAGGAATATTTTTTTTTTCTAATTTCGTATGTTCATAAAAAAAATCATTTGTTGAATAAAAAATGACCGCGACATTCTCGAGATATAAACAATCAAAATTAAGAAAAAATATAACCTCGAATATCTTGAAAGATAAGATCTTATAGTCTGGGCAAAGAGTTCAACCAAGAGATAGTGGAAAGCTACCTATTCCAGAATAATTTATTTTAAAGATATTACATGATATATTTCCGAGATTTAACTGCTTAAAAAATAAATCTCTTTTTTGTGTATAACAAAAGAAGGGAATTATTTCTAAGGTATCGTAAAACCCGAAAAATTAAAACTCAAAAATCGAAAAACCTAAGAAAACAAAAACGCATCGAAAAATAAAAAAATAAAAAAATAACTTTTAGCCGCCATAATTTAAGAAAACCATAAAAAATGAGGCCTAAAACATTCATTCTTGCCATGGATTACTAGAGATATAGAGGGATGTACACAGACACACACACACGCATACATTCACACACACACACACACACATGCACACATACACACACATACACACACACGCACACACATACACACACACACACACACACACACACACACACACACACACACACACACACACACACACACACACACACACACACACACACACACACACACACACACACACACACACACACACACACACACACACACACACACACACACACACACTCACGCACATACACGCACGCATACACACATACACACACCCATACGGACATTTTCTAAAAATTGTGTATTCTAGTTTCAAATGACCCAAAACGTGTTTGTAACATGTTTTTAAGAAAACTCTTTTTATACTATTAGAAAGCTTTCTGTAGGAGAAGGCAAAAAGAGGAGCCGAGTGTGAAAATTTTGATCTAGTTTCATCGTGCTTTATCGAAAAAATAGATGTATACGGTTGGAATATACAAGGATACGTACACCGAATCTCTCAACTGATAAAAAAGCCAGAAAAAGTATTTTTCGACCTGCAACTTCATTGCACTTTTCCAGCTATCTATGGACCCAAGGAAGAGCATGCAGGGGGTTGACCGACTATTGAGAGGAGCAAACTACCTATGGCATATTATAGTCTATTATTTTGATTAATTTAATAAGTGATTTTAGTGATCCTGATATTTAATTAAAGACATTTACATGGAGACTTACACATATTATATTACATTGTGTTAGATATGTACTAATCTCATAGTTGCACTAGTACGGTATTCAGTCGATAATATTATTCTGTACATTTAATAAAGTTTATTTTAGAACTATCAAAAAACTTCATTTTCCAATAATATATACATGAGGAATCACGATAAAAACCTCGAATACAATATAATCCATCAACTAATATAATTGGTAGAAGGAACTCAACATTATTATTTTGGAAATGCTAATAAATATACGAACTTTTGTTTCAGCAACATAATTACTGTAATGAAGTGAGGTGTAATTTGTTTTGAAGCTCGGCTATTTTAAATTAGATACGCCGAGCATAGTTTAAGGTAATTTAATGAAACTCTTTGAGCTAGAAAAGAAAAATTATGAAGAGTTTCTTTAAAATTTATTTATTTTAAAGTATTTAACTATGGCTGGTACTTTAATTCATTATAAAACAGATTGTCAATCATAGTTCTTAATTGAATTTAAATGCAGCGCGAAAGTTGTACTAAAATAATAACGTCCATTTAGTAGGATGAATTGCAAATTCAAGATTGTTATCAATATATAAATTGCATCAATTTTTAAATTTTGAATTGTCATCTGACTGGTCAGAATTAGTTAAGCTTAAAGTTTTGGGACAAATCACAATAAACAAAATGCAAATATTCAAAATATTTATAGACCAGTTTTATAGTTGCTTTATTATCGAAAATAACTAATTATCCATTTAAGACAATTGGTACGCCATTAGTATTAAAACATTCATGTAATAGAATTTATACTCGTATTTCAGTTTTAGAATATTTTCGTAATTATTAAGTTTCCACTCGTAAATGAATTATACACTATCGTTTGAGATATTAATATTAAAATATAAAAAGATTTTTCAGTAAATAAAGCATGTTTAAAAATAAAGTGATGATTTACGTTTCTGATTTTAAATCAGCAGCCAGAAATCTTAGAAAAAAATAAAATTAGCATTGTAAAACATGAACAAATTTCATTTAAAACTCTGAGCTGATTTAGAATTCAAATTTATAAAAAATATATTTTTGTATTTCGCAGAACTACCCCCATAAATATTCAAAATTTATTAATTTAAATTAACTTGTATACTATTCTTCTTAGTCAAGTTAATTTGTACACGCACTTTGCATTTGTAAGAGAACGAACGAAGATGCAAACTCAATAATATCTGTGCAAACTGAATGATCCGCATCGCGAATTAACCTAACAACCTCACGTCACACAAATTAAATCCCTTCAACGAACGAGTCTCTCGAAAATTTCCCCAACGCAGAAGGCAAAAGAAGCATTCCCGCGCTCACTAGCCATTTCTAGTCGAATTCAATCAAATCGTGTTTACAGCTCGATTCATTTAATCCACTTTATATCAGATAGGAACCCCCGCGTTGACCTGCAGCGAATCGCTTCGCCATTCGATTAGTTTTATGGAGATCACAGGTGAATGCTTACTGTCTGTTTGCACGAGGAAGCGCGCACGAGAAACACGGCAGAAAAACAAAAACGAAAACACGGATATTAAACGAAAATTCGGTGGAAAAAGTCCTCTCTCGTGTACACACCAAACAAGAGCCACGCTCCAAATAAAAATAAAAAAAAAAGAGAATCCAACGCAAAATTACGCCAGTGCGGCGAGAGGAAATTCGCTCGAACAGAAACAGTTCAATGCGATAGACGCCACTCAATTCGCGAAATGAGCGCGCGCCCGCGCGATGCACGCTTCGAGTTTCTGTAGGTATAACATAAGCCCCGCGAGCACGTGGCCCGTCCATTCGTACGCCGCCGCGAGCGCACGACTCGCGCGCGCTCCTGTTATATGACGTAATTACTCGCTCGAGAAATTAATTTCCATTGCGTATGCATCCTGAGACTGACGCGCGGACGTGAAAAGAGCGTGTACGCGGAGAAAAGCGCCAGAGCAAAAAGTGCACCTCTCTATTTTTTTAATACAAGGCTCGCTTCGTTGATGAGTGAGAAAGAGCATTGACTGAGTTAAGATTAATAATGAAAATGATTATCTTGAAGTCATTAACAGGAACTCGACTAAAAATTCTATCATGAGAAATCTTAAATATTCTTCATCGCGCGTAGTCGTAAAAGACGAAATTTACTTCAACTTTTTGGTATTCAATATAGATGAAAACTTTTGTGAAAGAGTTTGTAAAATTTTGCAGGGCACAATTGAATCTTAACTCCAGCATTTCTTTTCGTATACAACTCGGTTGCTCTGCGATTCTTTTTCTTTTTGAAAAATAGCATAATTTACTTATAGTTAAAAATGTGCAAGCGTTCTTTTTGCTTAAAAAGAGAAATATTTACTTCAACTGTTGCACACTCAATGGTATAGTACTTTTTACTCAAAAGTTGATGAGATTTTTATGCACTAAGTAATCTTTACTCCGACATTTTTTCGATTACAACTCGATTTCTTTACCGGTCACTCGCTATACACCGATATAAATTTATAATTAGAATCGCATGTTTTTCTGCTTTAAGAAAAAGTAAAATTCCTTGAACCATTGGATACTCAATAGTATAATACATCTACTCAAGATTCAGCAAGACTTTACTGGACGTAAGGCAATCTTTACGCTAACATTTCTTTTCCGTGTATTACAACTCAATTTCTCCAGCAGTCACTTCCTATATACCGATAAAACAAGAGTTACAAGCACACAAACAAATATACTGTTGTACCAATCCGCTCTGATAAAAAGCAAAAGATCATTTCTCGAAAATGCTCGCGCGCTTGCATTCGTTTCGCGCGCCGCTAATAAAGAGCCGGGCTAATTACAAAAGCGTACACCAGACGCGAGCGAGCGCGGGCGCTTGCGCTTGCTTCCTTCCCATCGCACTGCTCTGCGCGCAGGACGAGGCATGTTGGCCGTTGCCTCGCAGAGGCGCCGCACCGGTACAGCGGCAATTAAAAACGACATAAAAGTAATTGAGAGAAGAAGGTACAGGAAGAAAAGAAAGCAACAGAAGGAAAGAAAACGCTTCGCCGCTTCCGCGCGCCCGCGCCCCGCAAACTAATTCTCTCCCGAGCGCAGCTTCAGCTTCGGACAGCGAAAGATCCAGGCAAGAGAGGCGGAAACAATGCGCGCGAGCGCTAGTAATTACTCTCGAGAATTAAAACGGAAATATAAGAACTCTATAATTAATTAAAAAATAAAAAAAAGAAAGAGGAGAACGAAGAGACCGGCACTTTTTTTATTTCGTGCCCGGAGAGTCACTCACCGACAAGCTGCGAGCCGACGATCGTCCAGCAGCAGCACAGGTAGACACCGATCAAAGTCCTCCATCTGCACCAACTTATACTTGCGCCACCACCACCACCTTTACCGGGAACCGGCATTTTCATTCCTTGCTTTCTTCTTCAACCAGCTCTTAACAGTACGACAGAATTAACGACACTCATATAAGCGCGCACACCGCACACCCTGATACCAGTTTACCGCTCTCAATTCTTTTTTTTCTATTTCTCTCAAATTCTATTTCACCTCGAGTTCTTATCAAAAAAACGCACGGAGCACAGCGTGACAATGGAGCGAGGAGGAGGCGCGACGCGACGCTCTCTCTGTTCGGCTAAGCGCGCGCGCGTGTCGCGTGAAGACTGAAGTTCCGCGAGCTCGGCGCGAGCCTTGTATATTTCGAGAGAGAGAGAGAGCGAGAGAGAGCGTGGAGAAAGAGACAGAGAGGGTGAATCGGGTAGTAGCCGGAGCTGTGCGCCCCCCTCTCCACCACCACCACCACGAGGCAGAGCGCGCGCGAGCTGCGGAGCCGGGGGTGCACACGCCATTCATCCCTACTCCTGAACTCTCTCGCTCTCGCTCGCTCTTGAGCGCGTCCATAGGTAGTCGCGAGCTGCAGCGGCGGCGTTCATCCCCCCGACCTGCCACTCTCTCGTTCCTCCGCTGTTGCGTTATACGTGCTTGCGCTTGCGCGCTCTATCTATCTCTCTCCCTCTCTCTCTCTCGCACTCGCTTTTGCTTCTATCTGTTTATCTATATCTGTCTCTGGTGTGAAAGAGCGCGGAAGCTAAGCAGCGGTGCTAGTAGAAGTGACTGAAAGAAGAGAGAAAGGAGGAGGGATGCGCTTTTTTTAGTGACGTGTGTGTTTGTTTGTTGAAGGTCCGAGATTGACTAATGTGGACACCAGGTGTTACAGTGTGGAGCGTTAGGGGGTAGAACTATTAATCTCTAGTGTTTCATCGTTAAGAGATCCGCAACTAAGTTTCCGAGGTAGAGGCAAGTCACGTTTAAAGAAAAAGGCAATTCAAGCACTAATAGAAATTGGGCTGTGATCCTTTATTGACATTTTAATTTATATATATAAAAGAAGATTTCCGATATACTCACTCACTCATCAACGCTCATACCAAACTGATATACCTAAAAACTTTAAATTTGGGTGGTGTGTACCTTTTATGATGTAGGGGCGAAATAAGAAGCGATTTTGCGCCATTCAATGCCTAAAGGTGTGAAATAGGGGTAAACTTAATTTTAAGTATTTGCCGATATTTTTTATGTTTTAGGAGATATAGAGTTGATTTTTGTTCACAAAGATTACCTATGCAAATACCCAAAAATGAAATTCTGGATTTTACCTTAATCTTCTCCTTCGGTGGTGAAGAGGGGGTAAACGCATTCGCGGAAGGAATCCACAGAGTCTACTAGTGTGAATTTTTACGAAACAGATCAACAAACGATTACTAAGATGTTCACAGGCAGCTCCTTGAAAAGATATGAGAATACAAAGAAACAATACACCAACTATTCATTAATTTTCAGAAAGCGTACGACTCAATAATAAGATCTAAAATGTTACACATCTTCGTATTGTTAGATAATAGTTAGAAAAACATGGTTTTTTCGCCTTCTTTTTTCTAGCTCAATTTCTAAAACTCTCCATTTCGTTAAGAATAATCCTACTTAATTGAATAAAATCAGGCATATGCCGAAAGAACAAAATTTAATTCTAGTCGATAGTTTATATAACTATTGACTAGAATTAAATTTTGTTCTTTCTATCTCATTTTATCCATCAGTCATTATCAAAAAACATAATTTGTAACGCATTTTCATAAGTCAAATGAAAACTACATTTTTTTAGGAAGTAGAAAACGATTTTTTAAATTCGGTCAACAGTTTATTTTATTTAGCAATTAAGGAAGTGATTCAATTTTTATCAAAGCTTTTTCTCAAAATACTATGCGCATGTGACATTTTGAAAACTGAATATTATACTTCATTTAAAAAAAAACGTATTTTATCAATAACTCAAATAATCGATATATTGAGCTAAAAATTGATATAGAACCTATTAATATTATCCTACAATTAATAAATTTACCGGTGTGATGTATGTTAGTCCGTTTCACTGAAATTTGACTTAAACAATTTTTTATCGTTTATTTTAGTATAGGGAAGAGTCCCCCAGTATGGCCATCCATGACTATTGGACTAGTATCGCTAGCTGGCAGTACTTTATATGCTCGATTAGCTGCATGTTATAGTTCTATTGAATGTTGTCTGAGGTTTTTGTTTCTAAATCACAATTACGAAGATTCTCACGAGAATAACATAAAGCTGTTAATTTCCGTGTCAAAAGTTATTTCCTGAGGATTAAATACATGCCCAATACTGCCGTCCTCTGGAAGAATATGTAAGCTAATTAAATACTAATTATTTCATACATGATATAATTAAATTAAAATAGATTAAAATAATATACTATTTTATAACTTTTACCTGTCTGTGAATCACAATTCTTAAGCATTTATAGCAAATATACCCTTCTATAAACGTTAAGTGATCACACTGGAAGACACTTTCAAAAACTCAAAACCCTCACTTTTTATCATTAATTTATACTTAACTCAGATTATTAACTTTGACTTAAACTAATTTACTACTTTAAAAAGATTCATTCATACAACTAATTCCATTTTGAAATTGTCATTTTCACCTTGGTACACAAAAGTTACAGTTAAAATATCTATGGGTAGTCATACTAGGGTACTCTTCCCTATACCACTGGGTAGGAGTTCGTTACCATATGTGATACGTGAATGTCACTGGAAGTATTCTGTTTTACAGTATTAAACTTGTATATTATTTACAAAAAGTTTTAAATTTCTTTAATGATGTTCACCGGAAAATTGAATTTCTTTAAAATCTCTTGATACTTTTATTACATGTCAATTTAGGTGTGCTTTATACGTAGTTGGAATTCCGACCACCTCTTGAAGCATCAATAATCAACAAATTGAGATATTTAGCTTCAAAGTTTCAATTTTTAACGTGCGAATTTCATCTTGAGCACTTGCAAAGTGGACATTTTTATTTACTGCAAGCCAAGTTTTCTTTAAATCGTTCTGAAAAACTAGTATGTAATGTAAAATAAGCACAGACGTAATACATAAAAAACTGGGTAAAGCAAGCGGTACTCTTTTTAAAGATATAGCTATCTAAAGTTGTGCTCCAATGTTATTAGTATGTATACTAAAATAGATATATTTATATCGTGGTATGGTATATACGAAAGTTAATGACGTTTTCGGTACTTTTACAAACCTTTTATATTCTTCGCTAATATTTTAATACTTTATATTGTAAACTCAAGGGATTTTATTATAAATATTGCCATTTTATGATGATTTTTTATAAAATTAACTTTCTAATCTTACTGTCAGCCGATTAACGTCATTATAGTGGCCACAGTTCCAACTAAAGCTAGTATTTTATAAAAAAATGAAATAAATACACATGAAATGTTTTTAAATGATTTTGGTTATTTTTTCGAAATATTTTACAAATATTTCTAGTCTATAAAAGAACATGATAACGTTTTCGGAAACATTTCACGAACATACCAGCAATGTTTTATACTTTCAACACTTTTCTAATATTGTAAATCGACATTTTTTTTTTATCAGCAAGAATAGTATACGTTGAAAGCTATTGTTCTTAGTACAGGCTTGCATTTCGGGTTTCTTTAAACAATCTATTTACTATAATATATCCATTACTAAATTTAAAGGGAATGTTTAATTATTAACTTATATTCATAGATTAAGGTACATATAGCATTATACATCTTTGCTCAAATAAAAATAAGAAAATATGATAAAAATATTTATACTAAATAATAAAGTTTTAGATATCCTGTTGCTTCATTTTAATACAAAAAGTAAATTCATTTTTCATCGTATTTGTTATACTATCGCAATATTAAGTTTTATAAATTTCCAATGATCTTCTATTCCTGAGAGAAAAATATTATAGTAAGTATTTGTATTAACAAACGTGTGTTTATCACATATTAAAAATGTAATATGATATACATCAATTTTAATAAGATATTATGATCGTCGGGTGGGAGGTAAAAGCAGACATGTAATGTATATAAGCATAAGAGATGTCTGGTTTTACTCCCCACCCGAAAATATCATGACAGCATTATAGCATATCGAAACAATATTTTAGACTGAAATTTAGTGCATAAACAAGTTTTGTGGATAGAACGTAGATTAGCATAAAGAAAGCGATTAGAAGCCGTGAAGAGGAGAAGATTCGAAAAGAGAGAGAAAGATAGAGCGAGTAGTTATATAGAGTGATGTCGACAAGAGCGGGCGCGCGCATCGGTCAAACACCCGATGCGAAACTGTCCCGGCGGTTTGCTGGCATTCTAGCCCCCAGCTAGGGATGACTTTGTCATCCTGAGGCTGCATCGACCCCAAAGGGAGTTCGCCGCCACGGTTCTGAGGCTCCCACGTGCCGAAAGGCGGGCCGTGGCACGTTCTCGGCTGAGGAGCAAAGTCATGCGAGGGCGACCTTTACACATAGTGCAGAACAGAGTATATTCAAGATGCGTGCGATAATTTCTTGTCTCTCTTCGCGCCTTCTTTGATGTCATCAGCGGCAACTTAAGCGGCTAATAAGCGTAAGTGGGGGGCAGCAGCCAATACAGATCGGCCGAAGCGGACGAAGAGCCAGATGCAATCTGACCCTTGTGATATAGAGTAGTCGCTTTACCTTCTTCTATACCTTTGTTTCGCTACTTTACAAATAAACTTAAGAATTATTAAAGTTACACTTATTATAACTGTGTTTTTCACCAATTATTTATTCCTACTTGGCCTACTTTCTTCCTGAACAACAAGCATTACATATGACCTTAAAATTTGAAATAAATTATGTATGTTTATATATGTTTTATATATAAGTCATATATATCAATTGCATCTACTTTAAGAATCTATGCATAATTTGCATACATTAATTTGCATCTCAAAGAGAAAGCTTTGTAACGATACAAATTTTGGTGTGTAAAATTTTGATAAATATTGATTTTGTTGAATCGGAAAAGTAGATTTTTCAAAAATGTCTGTATGTTAGAAACAAAGAAAAATATTTGGCGTTTTATTATTAAAATATATATATGAGGAATTTCACAAGAAAACCTCTTCAACTATTTTTTTTTCATTCTATAGGTCATATAATATATGGAAAAGATGTCCAACATGCAAAATAGACTATGTCATTTTTTTTAAATCGTATATCAATTTCTCTTATGGGAACTAAATATGGGAATAATAGACTAAAAGCGGTCATCAGTGATATAATAATTACTTGGCTTTTAAGTGACGCATTGACTAAAAAGATTAATAATATCAAAAGTTTTTAATGATTAAAGATAGTAAATAATCACGAAGAAACCGCTAAATTTCATAATTTTTCACTTTTGACCAGTTTCTCGCGTCTTTTTGTGTTTACTCACTATCTTTAATCATTCATTTCTTAAAAATCAGAACATTATAAATAAATTAAATAGTAATGAATTTTAATTTCACACTTTTTAAATAAAAGATCATCACTAATATAATTGTGTATTAAAAATGGTAGATGAAATCACAATGAATCATTTGACAATGGAAAAAAAGTACCTTGAAAAAGATAAAGAGAACAGACAAAGAAACGACCATCCGGAAATAGTGACCTCTGTATTATATTTTATTTTTATTTCCAGCTCTCCACAATTTTCTGTTTTCTATTTTCTATCTTCTACCGCATCGAGCATGAAGAATGCAATAGCTAAAGTACATTTTTTAAAAGGAATAAGTTGCACTGATGCGATTCCGACAACATAACCAGAGCACTAAGAGCTATCTGATACTACTCGCAAGTTATGCTATAAGCTTTTTTCAATTGTATCTTGTAGTAATAATAGTGTTCTAAGAAGTCATTGCTCTATTTTGGTTTGTAGTTATTTTGTATCTTAATAATTTCTTGTTAATTTGTTGTTAATATTGTTTCATTACATCTTATATTATAATCGTTTAGGTAAATGTTACAAATAATAATCTAGTATTATTAATGAATAATATGAAGTTTACACTATTTGGTATTAAACATCACTTAAAGATTCTTACTGTTCTAGCCACTTAAGAAATACATGATTCTTAATAGCTAAATTAATAATAAAACATTATCAGAATTAAATTTTATTTTTCATTTTTTTGTATTTATTTTTCTAATGCGTCTTGTTATTATAATTAAACTTGCGTTATCTTTTATATAAATAAAATTATATTTATATAATCAAATCTAGTACTATTCGAGTATATAAACATTTATATAATATTGTATAAAACTCAATTTTCCAGACAACAGGAAATTTCTATCCTTTGTTTTGCATGTAAAGATGCCATTTATCTGGAGAAATAGGAAGGCTATCATGAAATTTGATATAGGATTGGCTAGGCTGGTAATTAGTATGAACAGATCGAATCCGGCAGGCAGTCGATATCGTACAACTTCCGAACCTATGGTCTTGCACTAACAGGTCGTTACATATAATTTTTTCAGAATTTGTATTTTCGGAAAATATTAAGTAATATCTTATATACATTGCATAAAATACATAAAAAATATACTCCGAATTCTATTAATTATAAATATATAAGATGTGATTTATTCTATTACCTTAAAAGTAGTCATTTAAGTACAATCTAATATAACTTTACTAATATAACACCTTAACACAAGGTTGTAGGTCATCTCTAGGATTTTGGTGCAAGTATCTTTTTCAATTCTATATAGAAAAATTAGATAGTTTACCAAGTTTGAGGCCTTAAAAATTTTTTACGTGCCTTCAGAGCTGTTTGAATTTTTGTTCTCTTTTTTAAAAATAATTTTTAAATGAAAAACTATCTTAAGGCGATTTATATTATATAAGTATTTCTATAGCAACTCAATATAAGTAGTAGAACGGTCATGTTTAGGATGTTGGCATAAACATATTTTTTAAGTGCAAATAAAATACTTTACCAAGTTACAAATCTTAAAAATTTTCTTTTATTGTCTCCATAACGATTTTTTATTAATTTGTTTTTCTTTTTATTTATTTATTTCTGAAAAAGAAGTACGCTTAGCATGATTACAATTTTTTTTCTTATGTACAATTTTTTGATAAATCTAAATCCATTAAACGGGGAATAGCATATAGACGCCAAAAAATAAGGTAATTCTCAGGAAATTTTTATATAAGAATACATATTAAAAGTGAAAAATAAATTTTCAAAAATTTTGTTATGATGTGGACACTTTTAATTGATGGGAAACCTAGCGACTGTTAAGATGGTCTGTAACCAAAAAATCAGACAAATTTACTTTTAGTATGAATATACGCGCCAGATGAACCACGAATTGTAATATAAAAGCATCAAATAAATTGTTTTTGGTACTTAAAAAGAAATTATATGATTTTTTTAAAAAGAATCAGTTTTCATTTTGCAATAAAATATTTATATTATAATTTTTTCAATATTCATGGTTCATCTTGTAAAGAATGTAATTTTGTATAAATACATTCCCGAAACAGGTTGATTGGTTGAAAATTTGTCGAGGTATCTTTCCCACCAATTTTAAATAAGTCATTTTGATAATAACGCTTTTAAAGTTTTAGGTTGCAATCTAGCTATTCGGTGCATACTCAGTAATCTTGTCTATAGCTTCATTTAGACGTTGAATATTGATCTATAACGTTGGGAATATGTTTTCCATATGCATAGGTATGCATTAAAGCAATAAAGAAAAATTAATTTTTTTAACCATCTATAATCTATTACCCCCTCAAGAGCATATTCTATTTCTCTTTCTCAATGTCGGGAAAATGCGAGAAATCGTTTTTGACAAACTATAAATTATTTTAAAGACACTCATTTTTTCTTATTAACTTTCATTGTATCTATCTCAAAATATACTCTTTCAAATCACTTATTTGATATTCTAACTTTGATAACTTTATTTTCATATAGATGTGATTTCATTGTACCAAGGTGATGATATTTAGATAATGACGACTCGATTGATCTCGTAGAACTATAACCTCTTTATTTGCTATGTTAGCGACGTTTCGGGAGTTTTTTTACTTACTGCCCTCTTCATACCTAGATACTTGGCATGTAGTCTCGAAAAGACCAACGAGCTGACATCATAATAACTACTGTGTAATGATACCTTTAAACAATGTGGTCTTTAGACACACCGGTCGTTAACATCATGCGTCTACACAACATCTTCGACGCTGGCCGGCCACCACTGACTAACCACTGAGTGGTATTATGGGTTTTATTGTTTAAATGTGCCATTACACAGTAGTTCTTATGCATGTCTTCTATGTCAGCTCGTTGGTCTTTTCGAGACTACATGTTATGTATCTAGGTATGAAGAGGGGAGTAAGTAAAAAGACTCCCGAAACGTCACTAACATAGCAAATAAAGAGGTTATAGTTCTACAAAATCAATCGAATCGTCATTAGCTAAATAACTTTATTTTCATAAAATAAATAAAATCTATGATTAAAATTTAATATTTATAATACTAGAAATCACAGGCGCGCTACAATTTTGCTCGATTCTTGTCACATGAAGACAACGATTGTTAATGTTATTATATAGTTTTAACTTGGGAATTAATCGATAATCTTACCTAAAAATGATTAAATGATGGTTTGATGACAGAATATGGAAATAAAGGAATATGTGAGTGAAAGATAAGGTGAAAGATCGTCTAAGAATTTAATACATTTTCTTACTTGATTTTCCAGCTGAAGTATTTTTAATAAAAAAATATATTATAAGTTAATCGATTAAAAGCGACATTCATATATAGTATATTCAAAACCTATCAAAGTAACTAACGCATTAAATTAGAAATTTGTGAATTTTCTATATTCAAGCTACTCAATTACGTGATTTTTCCTGTTACTTTTCATTTAAGAAAATACCTAATATTTTGTTTCATAGAGAAACGTGAATAGTTGAGTGCGTGAATAGTAGAGTGCGTGAGTAGCGGAGTGTATGGATATTGGGGTGCTTGGTAGCATGGTCAATATGTGAATTTAAGTAAAAATATTTAACGTGTTACTTTTTCTCATTTACTCACTTACTCACTCGCACTTTTTTACTGACTCATTCACTCGCACTTTTCCACTCCCTTACTTTCTTGCTCGTTCACGTGTCTCACGCTCACTTACGTGCTCAATTGCTCATTCAATCATGCATGCTCTGTCCCACTCATTTCCGCCCGTACTCACTCACTCACTTATGTACTAACTGGCTGACTGACTCTTTTATATATGCACGCGTGCACTCACCCACTACCTCGTTCACACTTGTAAGATCATTCATTCACTTACTTACTTACTAACTTCTTCACGCATGCACTCACTCACTTTCTTACACATTGACTAACTTACTTGTTTACTTACTTACTTACTTACTATCTGACGCACTTTCGCACTCATTCGTAATCACTTACTCACACATGCATGTGTTGACTCACACTCTTGTGCACGGAAGTGTTCAAATCATCACTTGCTCGCTATTTATTTTCTCACTTATTTACGCTCACACTCAAACACTCACTTACTTATGCACTGACTCGCGCATTTCCTCACTTACTTACTCACTCGATCTCGTCCTTACTTATGAAATCTTGTTCGCACTCGCACACATACTCACTCACTCACTCAATTGTTTAAATATGCACTCAGTATCTTGGTTATACATGCACTCACTTAATTGCTCACTTACCCACTTGCTAATCTATATACTTACTCAGTCACTCACGTACTCACGCATGCACTTACTCGCTCACTTTTTGACTCACCTGCTCACTCAAGCACTCTCGATTTCTTCCTCTCCTTCTCCCTCTCTCTGCGCCGTTCATCCTTTCCTTAGCCATTTGTTTTACTTTTTTTCCCTACTTTTCTATAAACCTTCCCTTTACTTTCCACAATACTATTATTTACCCCATTATTTCAGCAAAAAATTCCATCACCTCCAAATTGACTCTTCAAGCTTTTCATCTAAGTAAATTGGCAGATATTTCTGCGTGACGGTCTTAGGGTATCGTATATATTATATCCTGACTTTATTTTAAATAATACCCCCTCCGGATCGTCCAATTACCCATTATATTTTTACTACCTTCCACCACTTTCATATTGACCCGCCAAGCACTATGTTATAGTAAGTGCACGCGAATTTTAGCGTCTCGGCTCTACGACAAATGATTACAATCATTCTTATATAAAAGGGATTACTTTTGATAATTGTGAATATTGTGCATGCCTGTGAGCATGTAGTCACTACTGCATATGTCTGAGTGTACATAGTCACTACTACACATATCTGTGTTCACATAGATAAGATAAGATAAGATAAGATATTTATTTTGTACGTCAAAAATTCTGTACACTTATATTACAATATTATTATGCACAATTCTGGTTACATATTTCTTATTACTATTACGTCAGTAAGTACAGTAGTAGCGGAATTGTTAATGCTGTTGACTTACATAACATCTTCTGACTTAAAAATGTGTTTACGTATCGAACCTTAAATCTGCTAAGCGATGACAGGTACCTAATTTTGCGAGGTATCGAATTCCAAAGCCGCACACCGTGAGCGCTGAAAGAGTTCAAGCCAATAATCAGTGCGAGACTCCGGAATCGTGATTTCCTTCCGATTCCTATCCAAGGTCCTGGACTGATTTTTCTTAAAGAGTGAATTCCCTAAAAGAGGCCATCATCACTAGCCTTCGATAAGATGTCGTGCAGTTCAGCCTCTTGCTTCATCCACACGTAGTCCCTCAGATTCTGCCTCTCTCGTATTTCCCACGGCTAGTCATTTTTGTTGCAAACAAGAGACGAGAACGCTGATGGTGTTCCTGACTGTACGGGTACGTTGCTCACGTTCTCAAGTGCTTTTGCAATATTGGCACAATCCTTACTATTATAGAACGCATTTATCACATGTAAGTCAACTGCTCAGTTAAACGCATGAGACAATTATCCGTCTCGCCTCTTGATAAGGAAACGACCACCTCTATGCCAGATATGTTTAACACCAAGACCACGATCAATTTTTTTAAGACTTTGAAATTATTAAAAGGATTCCTTATCTAAAAATACATTTATAAATATTTCACTTTGTATAAGGCTGTATTACACGTTTCCTGATCCAGATGCATTACGTTGATGCGCCTCAACGTTACTTAAAAGCAGTTATCCTACCCTTCGCCCGCATTTACTCCCTGGCTAACTCGTGACGAGAGAGGGTAACTAACCATGGAGCTCGCCTGCGTTCAACGCCGTTCACCACGCGGCTCACCTCGTTTAGACTATGTATTCGGAGCAAGGATGGATCGTAGGACTGTAGCAAAGTCGGTACGGACAACGTCCGCGCACTGTAAATCTGAACCGTCGAAAATGTTTATGATAATAACCTCTGCCGCAGTCTCACTACTGGTCGTCCGCCCATAGGCGAGACACGCCCACTCCTATTCGAAAAGCAATGTTTTTGTTTTCGGCGAGTGTCTCGAGTTCTATACCTATTGCGCATGCTTGACTGGGTGGTACGCACGCCATCACAGTCCGCATTGCCCTGAACATTACCGCAGTCGGTCTGAGTACTATTACTATTATTATTATTATATACATTAACTACTAAATTATTTACTTCACTAACATTAATATTATTATTAATAATATTATTTAGACTACGCATTTGCTCTTAGAGGATTAGGATCCACTTAGCCATAGCTGCACACTTTTCATCTAATGATGTGCGGCTACATTTAAGTTCCACCAGCTTGGCATCCTGATGGGCAAGTTTCTCCTCCTGGGTGGATACCTTACCATTTAATGTCTTTACCTTGAAAACTAATGCTGTTAATAGATTCAAAGTCTGAAAACCATCATCCAATTTAGTCGTCAAGGAGATTACTTTTTTGCCATGGCTGAGAGGCCACTGACATACTTTTCAAGCCTGTGTATCGTAACCTTGTTACCTCCCCCGTTGCGTTGATATGGTTGGTGCTGTCGTCGTCAAAGATACTGTTGATGTGGCTGCTTGTCACCGCGGGTCTACCGTTCTCCTCCCCGTAGCTGTAGGCGATCTCGAAGCTTGGCAACGATTGTGAGAGCGCCTGTAGGCCATAAGCCCGCTTATCACCGATGCCCGCCGGTGTAAGTTTGATAGAAACTCTGTTCTGTGGTGAGATCAACGTAGTTGCTTGCACTGATGTTGGCCCCGCTGATGGTTGAGTTTTTCTTAATGTTCGTGCTACCATTAGGACGTTACCCCTGCTCAACTGCCCGTCATCCATCTATGCTGATCGGAGTACATCCTATAACTATGTCATAGTTATAACGCGTTTCATTTAGCGTTACGATTTTACCTGTTTCAGTAATTACAATTATTCTTTTACTATAGAGACAATATAGGGATTACGCTTCGATACCCATCCATCGCTTCCTCAATGATTCCTGAATCAATACGTCATAGTAAACTGGCTTGTATTTCGACATATGTTGATCATATCATAGTTTTTTTTGTTGAAAAATACACCCTCTACGTCCACCATTACCCCACTACTTTTCCCACCCATCCTAATTTTGCCCTATTACATCCCCGCTCCCATCCATCATATTCCCATTCACTCTCCAGGCACTGCGTCGTAGTAAACTTCGCGAATTCAATCGTGGCGGTTATAGCTTGATGCGCATAACGTAATTATTTTCTGAAAAATACCCTATCAGTGTCAACCTTACTCCTATGATGCTCCTGCACCCATCCATCACATCCCCATTAACCCTCGAAACACTAAGTTGTAGTGAACTCGTGCTCAACTCAGTGTGGTGGTCCAACTGTATTATCATAACAAATTCATTAAATGGGATAAGTATTAAAGTGTAAGTGTAATTACTAAGCTGAGTGTTCAAAAGATTGGATTTCATCGAGTCTACTTTTATTTTCAGAAAAACATGGAAAGATATTTCACTAAGGAAATTACACAGATCTTAAAGGTTGGTGTTGAATGATTGTATATTATGTGAATTACTGATACTTTGTTTGTATACCTACTTCGCTTCTTAATTAAAAGTTATGCTGAAATTATTATAGACATGTTTTCAGACATTAGGAATAAAAAACAATATTTTTATAAAATGTCTGTATGGATGTTTTTTTTATTTTTGAGTTTTAGATTTTCGGGAATTTTGATACGTTAGAAATAATGTCATCGATTCAATTTAAGGAGGTTAGATAGATCTCCTGCGCGAGGTGAGGAAATGAGAGTCCCCCCGCACCGCGCACCAGCTCACCTCTTACCGCGCAGCCAACAAGCTACTGTTTTTATTTACGTTCTCACTCGGTACTCAAAATCAGTGTTCTCATTCGTTCTAAAATGTCATGTACATGATCTTTAATACTTTTCCAATATTTTGCATTGGTTTCTATTTCTTTCTTATCATTTTTAAACAATCACACTCTAAGTTTATTGTCATTTTACAAGCTGCTCTCAGATGTGCTCGTGTATAAGAGTTAAACTTTGAAGTCAATTATCTTTATAACGGTAATAGCTAATGGTTTGAAATTTCACATGCTATCGTAAACGTCAGAGAAGAATGACATATTCAATTTTCAGAAACATCTTATCATTTTGACTACACTATCGAACCTCCTTAAATGCATTTGAAAGAGTATAAAATTTCCCTTTTTTTATTATACATGGAAACGACATTTTTTTAAAGAGTGATATCTGGGAAATATAAGATGAAAAATTGTTGAAAAATTTTGAGATGATTATGAATATAAAGAAGAATAATATATAAACTTTTCAATTCTCTATCATTTTCTTTTTTTTAGAAAAAAATCATTTTGTGAAAAAAATAAATTTTCTTTGTCCAACGATTAGTAGAGCAAATAAGCAGCATTTTATTTGAAACTTTTCCAAAAGATAGCTTTATACTATATCTTGGCTGAGTTCTTTGTCCAAATCATAAAGATAATTATATTCTAAGTTTAATCGCACAAAATTTTCTAAGAAATTGCCAACATTGAGTTTCGCAGTTCCGAATGTTGTAACAATCAATAGTGAACATTCTCAGAAAATCCTAAACTTTAAAGGCTGAAATGAGCGCCAGAATTCGGGATTTGGCAGCGAGGAAAGTCCGATCGGTCACTCGCTATCAGTTCGGCCAAGGGCCGAGCATCTGTCTTTTAATTTTCGCTCTGTGCTCGAATCATTATTGGGCATTCTTGCGCCCAGTTTACTTCTGCAAGTACTTTGCAGTACGATACATTTCCGTGTGCATGAGTTATCATTGGAGTGCATAAACTAAGTCTCTCCATGTGCTTAAACTTGTATCTCTGGCATCTGCGCTCAAACTCATCTGGAGACGTCCAGAAATCTTTGCTGTGGCTTTAACGGAAATCAGCATCATCAGGACCTCGCAACATTTCGACTTCTCGTCTCCAGAACGCAACGGTGAGGACGATTTACGGCATCGATAGCATCCCGCACCGCCTCCAAGAAAAAAAAGAAGAAAGCTTCGGTATGTGTGATGCGAATGTGTGTATTGCGGTGATATATTTTTATTATAGGATAGATTAGGTTTCGATTTTAAGAAATTGTGGATCTACGCTGCGAGATTTATTATAAAGATTTCATTTTATTTTATTGATAGGAGAATAAAGATACTGGATTTATATTTACTTCACTTTAAATTTTGTGTGTATTATTTAGTATCTGCATTCCAATAGCTTTACAAGTGATAGTTTATTATGAATTTTTAAGAAAGTCATGCCGCGGAGATGCTTTAGTCACATTTCATTAATTTACTGAACCATATAAACTTTTTTATGCTCAACTTAGCATTTCAAATAGTAGATACGAAATATATTAAATATATTTCATTGCGAGATTGATATATGCAGGTTATTTAACGCTGATAAATCCATTGGATATGAAATTTGACAGTTTATTGAAAATCACCCATATATGAACTCGGAAATCGCGTAAAGAAGGGCAACTTTAACAAATTATTTCTGTTGTTTTGTTTTATAAAGAGCAACGTTAAAATTAAACGCGAGAAGTAATTAGTTTAAGTAGCCTTTCATTACGAGATTTACAAGTTAGCCTCTTCTTCAAGCGTTTTCTGAGATAGCATCTTCTTCCACTTAACCGTCGATATGTAAATATTTATTCTCGATATTCTACTTAGTGAGTAAAAAGGGGCACTCGGGCATTCATCACATAGTAACTCTGCAGTCTGCACTGACATATCGTTAAATATGTTATTTATTTAATACTATTTCTTTTCTCTTACACAAAATAAAAGGCATATATACTTATCAAAATAAAAGATATATGGTATTGGAAAATAAATACATATATAGTGTTGACAGTATTCGGAACATTTATTTAGTATTAAAAAATAAGGAAAATACTGTGACGGCTGACATTGAAACATATACAGGGTGCTCATAACTGGAACTTTAATATGTAAATTGTATTGATATAGGGTGTCCAAAAGAAAAGGGTAAAGATAATGACCAATAACCCAGTATACCAACAACCCAATAACCTAACAATTCACCACCCCATATTTATTTCTTAGGTTATTGGGTTATAGAGAAATAACGCATAGGTTATAATCTTAGGAGCTGATGGGGTCTCCTGGATTTTGAAACGACGGTTACGGCAATGGTGGCAGCGTTATCTTACATATCTTTATAATATAGAGATATATATTCATACATCTCCTATTCATATATAAGTAATCCAAATTGTCGAATACAACTTAAATTTTACCTTAATAAAAAGAAATTCTTTGAACAACGCTATTCTATTCAGTAACAAACCATGACAAATTATACCTGTTTTCGGATAAAAAAAATGATTGAGCAATCATCATCAGAACATAGCCCAACCCGACGGAATTATACGTAAATCGCGAATAAAACAGTCAAACCGTATGTAAAAAAGAAATCCGAATATAATCGTCGGGTAGAAACTCGAGAGAAAAAAACAAACCAGAAGCACTTGCATTGGCTTCGGCGGAGGAGCAAAAAAAATCGTAACGACGATCTCCTGCAATCGCGTGCGTCCGATTACACCCCACGCCCCTCCCCACGCCATGGTGGCGCATAATAAGAATATCCCCCGCATGCTCTCTCTTTCTCTCTGGCTCTCGCTCTCGCTCTCGCTCTCTCTCTCTCGCTCTCTCGCTCTCTCGCTCGCTCTCCGCGCGTTTTCGCGAAAGTATGAAAGTTTAACACAGACGCGCACCGACAGACTGTACACACACACATATAAATGCGGAGGCCCCTTCGAACGCAAGCGAATTGGAATTGGTCGGAATGACTTGCGTGATTCCAGTCCGTTCGCTACAGTCTTTTACCTTTCTTCTTCTTCTTCTTCTTCTTCTTCTTCCTCTTCTTCCTGCCCTTTTTCACCCTTTCTCGTGCGCTTCCTCGTGCTTCCACTTTCTTCTCCCTTATTCCTGTCGCTGTCTCTCCTCTTCATTTTTTTCCCCGGGACAGAGCCACTCCCTGCTCGCGCTGCTACTGCTCTAACTTGACAATTTTCTCAATAATCCAGGGGAACGAGGAAAATTCAGTTGGGCGCGCAGAGAGACATACACACACAAATACACACACAGACACAGACACACATACAGCTCGCAAAGAGTAGAGAGAGAGAAAAATAGAGGAAGAAAGAGAGAAGCTCGCGGGAATGCTACCGCCGTGGACCCATCGAGCGCTTCAAATCCTCGAGTCCGAAAGAGCGAGCGCGCCGGGGCGCAGGGGACAGGAAAGAGAGGCGACTTTAGTAAATCAAAGCGAAAGCGCCTCCCTCGCGCGGGGTCAAGAGATTTTTATTGCGTTTCAGTGCAACTCACAGGAATGGGATTACTTTAATTAAAGAATAAAGTTCTATTTCTCGATTTTGGAACCGAGCTTCTTAGCTTCGCGTTTTTGTTCGCTGATATGTGCGCGGTATCCGGTCAGATTATCGCTGCTATAAATAATCTCGTCGAAAATTACAAAATTATTTGTCGTTGAACGTCATAAAAATAGTATAATTTAATAATTTAATTTGATATTATACATCGTGAAAATATTCGATATGAATTTAGTTATCTTATTTGGTTGTAATTCAATCGAAGAAAGATGAATTATAAGTCAATTTTACAATTTCTCGACTCGAAGCTTTAAAAAAGAAATTTTTTTATTAAAAGAACTTTTTTTCATATTCTGAAAATTAAACTATCTAGATTTCATAATTAATCAATTGATATGATTTATTTGATTTGCAAACATGAGAATAAAGTTCTTAAACATATAATCCGATTTTTTCCAAGGCTTTACAATACTAAAAATATACAAAATGTCATAAAACCATCGAAGTACAACCTTTTAACAATCGCACTGGAGCATCAAGAAAAAGAGTCAATCAATATGGATGAAAAAAGCAACGAGAATCCATAAAACCTTTAGGAATTCACCAGAGACGGACGATTTCGTCGTCCATTTTCTCGGGATCCATCAATCTCCTCCAACGAGCGCCGTCCCATTCTTCATCGTTACCAACTTGTGTACACACATTGTTGTAGCATACTCGGCTTTGAGGCTCTGCGGCTGCTTAAACACGCGCAACGCGCGCATCGGCAAACTGACCGCATGGGATTTAACGAAGCAAAGGGTGAAAGTGCGCGCCAAGAGATTTGTGCGCACACACACGTACACAAAGCAAGAAATGAAGCCTTTGAAGAACTGCTTGCGCGGAGAGTTGGAGTGGCGCTGTACGGGTTGAAATTTAAATTTACAATTCCGTTAGGAAATATCTGCATGCATTATCAAGCATTAAAAAGGACAGAAGTGGGACGTTTGCGAGTTAACAGACGACACTGTTTTGTTCGTCGATAATAAAAAATTTAAGAGACACCGCATGAGAAGTCATAAGATATATTTATACGAAAATTCATATTTAAAATTACCCTAACGTCTAATATATATATATATATATATATATATATATATATATATATATATATATATATATATATATATATATATATATATATATATATAATTCTAAAATTAAGTTTATAGTGTTGTAATTAATGTCTTTAACTTTGTTTCATACCATCTCGTTAATATAATTGTTGCTCTTTCTAAATAATGATAAAATTGATGTGTAATTAACAATACGCAATGCGTTTATGTGCATAAGCACTCTTTTGTTAAAGTGTACAACTTTGTTGTTGCAAAACATAAATTCGTATAAATGCTGACAATTCTGTCGAGCTTTTTCGTTTTTATGGGCAATTATGTGAGTCATGAAGCCCCTTTTCCGAGAGATTGAAAAAGCAAACTTTTCCGTCGCTCGTTAAGTTCGCAATAAAAAGAAAACTTTCAAATATTCACAACTTTTCGCAATACGACCAGCATTAAAACTGTTACGTCAACGCTTCGCATAAATATTGGCACACTCTAATATCGATATCTGAGCAGGAAATTGGGTTGCATCCTTAAAAATTTCGATTCATAGGAAGCAGCTGTTCTGATCCAATGAGAACATATAAACGTTGTATTATATTGAATCATACCATAATATTATATTAGCAATTGAATGTCACAGAATATCAATGCGATTAAAATTAATTATAAATATATGGTTATTGATCCCAAATTGAAAGAAAGATTAAATATTCCAATATAGTAAATACATTCAAAAAGTCTTCATATCATCATGGTTTCAAAGTAATAAAATATTTTGATTATCATTTCAATTCTGCATTAATCTATCTTTTAACCTCTCTGAATTTGAACCTAAACCAGATTTAAGGTAAACGTTCCACCGACTGGATACGTCCCATTATGTGGGTACACGGTCAAAAATGAATTATTATTAATTTCAACGCAAATATTTTTTGAAATTTTAACCCAAAATGAATTATTTTGAAGATTAAATTAACTATATTCTTACTTCTCACTTGATTTGCAGAATATAAAAAAATTATGTCGACATATGTATACCATTTTTTGCTCTCTAAAAGAGTGTACGTGTGCGTGTACATATGCGTGTGCATGTATGTGTAAGTATGTGTATGTGCGTGCGTGCGTGCGCATGTGTATGTATGTGTGTGTAAGTGTGCTTATATGTGTACACACACAAATACACACACACGCACACACGCACGTACGCATACGCACACATACACATATACACTTACACAACTATTATGTTATACTTTTACGTGTGCTTATAAATCGAATTTATTTATGAGGGTTAGCGAAAATCATCATTCAATACAATAAAATTGTATTTTTTTCAAAACATGTCAAATAAATTTGTTCAGATATTGATTTCATTCAGTGTACTTATATTTTGCTCATATATAATATATAAATGTACATAAAATAAGCTTCATATTCGAGAATTTGATTCTACTTAATATTAATTAGATATATATGTAACCTTTTATAACTTTAGAGTGACTGGGTCATGGCTCAGGTGGTAAGACGCTTATTTTCTAAAAATGCTTCGTCGAACTGGATTTATTGTTTACGAAGATCGAGCACGATTCCGAAAATAATGTTGTCTTTTATTGTGAAATCAAAGTTAGAAGGCAGTATAAAAAATAAATAAATACATAATTTATTAGATTAATTCTATTTTCATTTATTTATTAATTTATTACGAGAAGTATTGCGCAGACAAATTAAATAAATTAATAACATATTTATTCGAGTCATTAGGTATAATGAAACTGAACAAAAAATGAGTATTCATTACGTTATTTATTTGAAAAATCTAGCGCTTCAGATTCAATATCATATCATAATACATGCATATTGTGTCAAGTAATTACATTTAGGTTAACATTTGAATAATATTACTTTATACGAAAATATGCTTACATTACAAAACACGTATTTCGTGAAAATAAACTTTTAAAACATTACTTTTGCATTACTACGCATTACTATTTGTTTTATGTTTAAATGTGTAAAAATAATAAGTGCACTACTTCTGAATCTGATGAAAGTGAAAACACAATTATTTATCAAAATTAATTACGACACTCTTTATACATTACAGTAACACATTCCAAACCATTCAACATTTTTCTGCATCATTTCATCGCGTATACAATTAACGCTTACACTGCTTCTATACACAGCACACAGCAATCAAAAACGCACAGTAATTACTTGATGTTCAATATCCGCAATCAGCATTGACACAGTGGCAGGAGTACTAAGCTATTGGAGAGACGCACGCGTAGCATGCATGCACCGGTACAGATAAGACGCGGGTTATCGATTGAATATTAGGATCTCTCGAGCCGGGCACATTGGAACTGGCATCGGGGCAGTCGGTTGCGCACGCATTAGGCACTTTGACTTGCTAAACGGGTTAATTTGAATGTTTAAATTCCGCCGCCGTGCAACTCAATTCGCTGCGGAGATCTTTTCATCTTTCTAGCGTTGTACTATCTCTCGCCCTCCTCTCCCTCTAGCCCTTTTTATCCTCATTTGCCCGGCTGTTTCTTGGGCAGTTTCATTGTTCTCGTTCCTTTCTCTTCGCGAGCAGTTGGAAATTTTTAATTAAACAATTGCAAATTATTTGTCTTATGCCTCATGATTATTCAAAATGTATTTTTAATTAACTTTGAGCGTTTAAGTAAACTATGTTACTAATTTGTTGTAGGATAGCAAATTTAAACTTAAAATCTGCAGTTATGCAATATATATATGTAAAGCAATATTTGTTTAAATAAACAGTGACATAGTTATAATCGGCTTATTTACTTTTCTAATTCCATTACTTATTTATTTTAAAGAGCTGAGTTTCATAGTAGCATTGATAACATTCTCTATTTTGTCTTATTCTGCAGTTATTTTTACACTTTGGTACTTCTCTGTTACTATTGCGCTGACCTCGTGCAATTTTTTTTTCAAAAGAACATTGTTACATTGTTTCCAGTTTATACATGTAGATCTCCGTGTTCTTATTTGCACAAAAATAAAATAAGGTTATACAAGAAAAACTAAATGAAAATACAAAAAAGTAAATGTTTTTATGATGAAGAGAATTGTGAATATTACAAAAACAAAATTATTGCTCTCTTATTTTTATACGTACATGGTTTTGTTGATGGTTTTATTAAATAAATAAAGTGAAGGAAAGACTATTTTATTTAAACCATCAGATTGAATCTGTTAAATTATTATATTTCATTAGAATTAAAAATGTCTATTGATGCATTATAATATCCTTTTAATAAAATGAATTTCAGAAAATTCGGTCAATGTCACGAAGATAAGATTATAGGCAAAATAGAACTACCTATGTACTACAAGTAGATAAACACAAAATTTAATAAGGTGCTCTGTAAACATTATCCTTACTTTGCAAAACCAGTAATCTCGTGCCCCACATCCCTTATATAAACTACGATAATCCAACAATTTCACATATAATACACATCAGAAGCCACACAGTAAACAATTATACAAAATTCGAATTAACCATCTTTGAAAATCCATCTTACCCTCAAAAGATGCCCTTACAAAACTGCATTTCTTCCTAGTATTCCCCAAATTGAAACGAGTTCAAATAGAAACTTGTTTATTCCTTTTCTGTTCTTCTTTTACCTTTTGATGGTGCATCAAATATTTTCTTTTTCATCATCTCAAATGCGCGGTCTTTTACGGGGAATATCAAATGTTTATATTAATCTGCTTATTTTTGTAATAAAAGATTTCACTAACGTACGCATGTGGTTCACCTAGGAATAATATTTTCCGTTTATGATGCAAAAGCAAATATATATATAGTCAAGACCGTGGAATTTAATAGGAAGGAAAATTTATCATTTCCAACAAGGAACTCACATAATTTCGATCAAACTTCTTATACAGTGAGTTTGTTTGATCATTGAATATTTATCTTCAAAAAGCCATTTTACTCTCAAAACATCCTCTCGCACAAATCGGTAACCGCATTACGTCTAAGCATCCTCCAAACTAAATCGAATTCAAATGGGCATTCTTTCGCCCCCTCTCCGAGACACAGCAGCCCACTTCCCTCTAGCCTCCTCGACTTCCACTTCCTCTTCCTCCCTAACCTGCTAATTCTTGGCGAGCCTCTGTATATACGTGGCGACTATATCGCATGACGCCGGGGAGCACCGACATTCCTCTATCGCCGCGACAACGCGCCACGCTCGCGCGTATTTCTCTATATAACACCTAATTGGGAGGACACGTTATTTGCGCCTCTCACGATATACCCCCACCCCTTGTACACTCGTGTGTGTGGGTGCGTTCTGCCATCTTAATTGCCTATTTATTCGCGAGGTCGCGCCGAGCAATTCGCGCGCGCGCGCTGTTAAATGAGAATTGCTGCGACAGCCAGTTCGAGAGAGAAAGAGACGGAGATAGTGTGTTTAGCGAGAGCCTATGCCTATACAGCCGATGGAAGTGGCTCGTGTCACGAGCGAGAAAGAGCTGGGGGTTGCGAGAGAGGCAAATAATTGCTAAAGGCTCATTTAACATCGTGTCCGTGGTGTACACACGGACATGATGGGAAAGCTTTCTTTTATTTTGACGTTAGTTCCACCGAGATTGTCTTCTTTTCCTCTCAATTTACTTTTATTGTCAGGCTGGCTGCAGATTGTGGGAGCCTTTAGCACGTGCCGTCGTGTAATTTGTAGAAATCTGAAAAAGAAATATGTGTGCAAGCGATTTTTGGTTTAATGGGTCGTGTTTCTGTTTTCGGTCGTAGGTGTGATTATGAGTCTTAATCGATTATGTTTTTTTATGATATTATTGAGCTAATTTTAAGACAATATTCTGGTATTAGGTTTTTATCACCTTTTCGCACTAATTGTGAGTGATTAAATTTACTTTTAATTCAAAAATATCTTGATAACATTAAGTCAACTTACAGGTAGCAGAATATCTTTATTTTTGTTTTTGCCTTATATATAACAATATATTACACGTTAACCTTATACTTTAATTTTCAACATGATATTCCTTCTTTATGTTAACTAAGTATAATCTATTTAGAAGACTAAATATAATTATTTCTTCAATTCAAAATAAATTTTGATAACATATAAAACAAGAAAATTAAAAAAAATTAAACGTGATATTTCAAATAAAAGTTTATAAAGATAGGAATTGATCGAACAATAAAAATTCTTTACAAATAACTGGAAGAAAAACGATTGAAACTGAATAATACTCATTTTTCAAATCTTTTTAAAAAAAATACATATATCTCTATAGTGATACTATATGAAACATTTTTGTAGCGCTAAAAAATCATATAGAAACTGCAATATTCATGTTTTATTAAGGAAAATAATTTTTTTTTAATTTATTTAGGAAAAGTATTGTAACCCGTAGGCTACATGTGTAATACAAAGAACAGAATTTGCTTCGCCATGATTTTACCTTCTATGTTTCATCCAATATTCTATTTAGTAATATAATATTAAATATTCAAGGAACATTTTTAATTAACCTTTATTTTGACTGCAAGAAAGTGCATTTTGTACAATAAATTGGGATTACGAAAGTGAAAATTGCTCAAAATTGATATATAATTTTGAAATTAAATTCGGCATGTTTAACGATTTTAAAAAAAAATATCCTACACGTCACAATAAATCACTATTTTCAATGCCATATTTATTAAAGGAACTTTAATTTAAAAAAAATCTTTTCTTTGGGTCTAACCCAGGCCGGTCCTTAAATCAGTCTTTTACAATTTACAGCATGTTGAATTTTGAATTCCTTACTTTGTTTTGTTTGTGCTTTACTAGAACATTAATTATAAATATAAATAACATTGATTTTCATATGTAATTAGTAATAAAATTGTTTCGAATGATAAACAATTCACAAAGCAAAGTTTGTTGCTGTTCTGCAGGTTTGCTCATTAGCTGCTTAATTTAGACACAAAATGAACATTAATATTTGAAAATATAATTTTATTCTTAGATTAGAAAATTTTTTATGGTAACAGTAAGAAAAATATATCTTTTTATATTCAAATTCATTAATCATATCTTCTTGTACTTGTACAATATTACATACTCAGCAAATGTATTATTCCTTAAATAAATGTGGTATAATGACCTAAAAATTCACGTATTTTATATTTGATCAATCTTAAAATCTTTTTGTAAAATGAATTATTTTTAAAATTTCCACATTTATTTTAATATCACATATTTCCTATCGTCAAACAAAGCTTGCTGAAGTCAAATACGTCAAAGTTATCTAATTCAAATTAAAGTTCATTTTCGTATTTATCGTTGAAAAGTGCAATAAAGTGTTTCCTACCTTCCCAACATAAATTGGTTCTATATAAACCTGTACCCTTAACCACACTAGCACAATACCAAGCAAAAGCAAATAAATAAAATCCTCAACTAACTTTCTCTGTAAGCGGCGACGTGGGTCACCTCCTTCTCGCCCACCGTCGTCTTCCACGCTCGATACACCGTGCACTCATTGAAGCACATCATATGGCAAACGCTGTCAAAGCTACGATCCTCGGAGTCGCGACTCCTCGCGCAGATCGTGCGATCGCCGTCCTCGTCCTCGTCCTCCTCGAGCAGTCCCGCGTCCTCCTCGCTCGACTCGTTCTTTCGCAGACCAATTACTTTGCTCTCCGGGCAGCGATCATCGCAATTACACGGGGAATCGGGCTCGTCCGTCGTTGTCGTCGTAGTCGCTGGATCTTCGTCGTCGGCAGCGGCAGCGGCGGCGGCGGCCAGAGCAAAAACTGCGAACACTGGACGAGACCGCGCCATAAAGAACTTTGATCCTGACTAAAGGGCCACTCGACGAAGAAAACGCGCGCGCTCTCGCAAGCTTCTTGCGTTTTGTATACTTAGGGGGAGCTTTTGCGCGAGCGTGTGTGTGTGTGTGAGTGTGTGTGTGTGTGCGTGTGGGAGAGAGGATGGGCGAGGAAAAAGTTTGGAGAAATACTGGCAAAGGCCAGGGGCTTTGTAATTTTTGTCGTTGGGAAGTGAATTTTTTCGTCTTTTTCGGTATGAGTGATGCTTGGCTGTAGGGTGGAGCGAGCTGTTATGTAAGATGAACAACAATGTATTATAATTTAACAATGTCTTACTTAATGAATGCAAATTGTGTGCTTTATTATGTAAATAACTATGTAGTTTGAAATTGCGTTGTTGTTAATCGTATACTTCTAAAATAGCTAAGTCACATCATTTTTCACTTCAAGTGTTCAATTATTAAATTGTATGTAACAATAATTGGCATTGTATACAATTTATCTAAGGTGAATAACTATATAAGAAAGCTAGACAATTCTTTATTAACTATTTAACTTATAATTTTTAAATTATTAATCAGGAAATATATTTTTATGGTTGATTAAAAAATCGATTTCTGACTTTTGAAAGTTTATCGATAGCGAAGTATTAGACAAACATTTTTAAAATGTTTTTTGTCTACCACTATACCATCAAACATGTTTAGAGAAACAAACTCATGTTAAAAAAATATTTTATTTATTTCAGACCATAAATTAAATTTAAACAATTTCAAAATTATTAATTTTTGTTCTTTAAGATTTGAAAAACAGTCTTGAATTTTTTAAAACAGTTTTCGTTAAATTGGTGTGCGCAAGGAACTTTTTTAAAAACACTTGATTTCATCACTAAAATTGCATTTTCTCTTATAACTCAGTGTAAATATCTCATAATATTTAGAAATCGGTGGAGTTTCCCCTTAATAAAACAATTAATCTTTCAATTCCAGTTAAAAACAACTTTTTGTGACTACAATTGTTTCAATAATACGCGACTCAATTAACATATTGGAAATTATATAATATATTATTAGTTAAAAACACACACGAAGAAAACAATATCGTAATTGGAGTGATGTTTAATTTAATTTAAGAGTGATGCAACGGCATATTATACAATTTAAGATATTAAAATTATAAAATCATCAGATTATAATTAAAGTTAAAATTAAAGTGAAAAAATGTATTATTTGTAAATTTATACGTTTTGGAAAACAGAATACATATTATATGATATTTCTTAATGTACTATATTACTTATAAATAATTATTAATTATTTCTTAGAACGTAGGAATATGAACAGCATTTTTAAACCAGACGGTTATGTATTTTGCGACGATGATACCATTATTTAACGATCTATAAGAATTTAATAAACATTATTATTTTAATCTTATTACTCACGTAAAATTATGTACAATCGTAAAACATACATGTTACAGAAATAACTTTTTACACTCAATAACTGTTAAGCTCACTGACTAAAATGAACAGATGCTTTTCATTCTATCGTGCTCCTAATCTTCAATTCGACTGCGGCTTTCCGACGCCAAACATAATCACAGCACTCACTTAATTATTATCAACAGTTTCTATATATAGACATATATCTAAACTAATTTCCATACCGAAAAACCAATATTTTATAGCAAAACTCACGATTCAGATAATATAAATGCAGGATTGAGTAATAATAATTTTAATATACAAAATAAATGAAATAAAACATGGAATAATCATTATTATTAAAACATATGCTATATGGGGCATAATAATATACTTACGCTACTGCATTCTAGATAAGTATGACGTCATTAATATGAAATACATTTTGAATGAGCATAACAGAGTATCATTGATGACTATAACACCGGCAACCTAAATTTAATATGAGATTGCGATAATTAGACGATTGTGAAGTCTTGCTTATTAATCGAAATTTTAATAACTGGTACTGTATTTTCAACTGAAAGTAGTATACAGTCACTGATTTAATCATTGATTCAAGCTCTTAAGCTCTAATACGTTGAATTTTCCAATTAAATCACTTAAATATCAACAAATAGTATACAAAATAAAACAATAAAAAGTATAGGCACTCATTAATAAGCCAATTATACATAGTTTTATTTCCTTTAAATACAAATTTAGTTTTAAAAACGATGTAAATGATTTTGAAGCATTATACTTGATCTACATCATAAATTGAATTTAAATTAATTATTTATAAACGTTTTTAAGAAAAAAGCCTGGTTTGCCACTTTTTATTCATCGTAAAACAAAATTTAAACAAGTTTCTAATTAAAATTGAAGAAAATTATTAATTCTAATAAAGTTGGAAATCAATGTTAAAAACCGTTTAGTTATCTCATTAAAAATTTTCATATATTCTTATAAATTTTTGCTAGCTACTAGACGAATACCGTCAAGCAAATGTGAACATGCAATAAAATGCTATATTAAGACTTACTGCCGTCCGTAATATAACCAGGATTTTTCTACAGGCTCCACTTTCTTTACATGATATTACTTTTTTCTTTACTTTAATTCAGCTGTATAATATTATATTATATTACGATCACTTATCAATAATATTATTTCCATCCAAGAGCATTCTCATCAATGTTATCAGAGAAAACAGAGCATGTGTTAAAAGCACTGATAATGCCTAAATTGAAGTGTTTGCAATGATGCGTCTTATAAAACTGATTTGCATTGAGAGAGAGCCGAAGGCCCTTTGTACGAGAGGGTTATTGTTAATCAAGAGCCCCGGCACTTAATCTCCACTCGCGTGCTCGCTTCGCGCTTTATGCTCCCAGGGCTTTGAGCGTAAAGCTACTTTGCACACTTGCACCGGGCGAGAGAGAGAGAGAGATAGAGAGAGAGAGAGAGAGAGAGAGGCATCGAGAGATCTACTTCGCATACAATAGCTTATTACGAGCTGTGCGCGATTATAGCACAATGTGCGGCCCCTGAAAAAGCAGAGGCGCACACGCCTCCTGCCATGCCCCCCCCCCCCCCCCCCCCGGTACCCGACAGTGCATCAGCGCAGATGTAAAACCTGCGGAGCCGTATAATTTATTTATCGGCTCGAACGCTGCTACGTTGTACTTCTCACGTTGGGCATTTGAATATTTTAATCGCAACCCAGTTGCCCGCACAGCGCCAGTCCCTGCTCTGGTACTCCTTTTTTGCGTTATCAGACGCAGATTCGAAAGAGTTGTAGCAAATTATAAGAGGAAAGTTCAAGCGTAAATTATTCAGCCTTACCTTATTTCTTTCGATTAAAGCTGTCGATTTTGTTCTAAATCAGTGAACGCCTGGAATGAATAATTTTATTTAATAAATGTAATAGCAGGGTATGAGGTTCTTCGTTCGACTTTCTATTTCTACATGGACTTCGACTTCTTCTTTTGTAATTTGATTGGCCAATTGATTTTGTTATTTTGGGAAATTTATATTACATTGTGGCTTAACAGTAATGAATAAAAAAGGGGAAATGGAAAAGATTGTAAGATAGCGGCATAAAAGAGCACAAAAGCGTACGAAGTTAGTATAAAATACCTCAGTACAAATTTATTGAAGAACTTCTCTGCTGAAAATTAAAAGAAAAAGAATCGACCATTTTGTTTTATAATTTCTTGATTATTCGAAAGTTGATGTAGAGTATTCCACTAAGCTGATGTTAACTCTCACCCCCTGTTACTGGTTAATATGGGGCACCTCTTTTTCACTTAATTTTTAGTTTACAGAAAATATACTTTGGTATTGCTTTCTCAAAGATGAAGCTTTGTAATATAATAGTAAATAAAAGTTTTGCTGAAAACATGTTACAAACATGTTTTGAGACTTACGAAATCAAAATGCACTATTTTTAGAAAATTTCTGTATGGATGTGTGTGTGTGTATTCGCGCGCGTGTGTGTGTATATATGTACGTGGATCAGCATTACCCTACATATACGCGGAGAAACTTAATGTTTTAGGGCACATTTTTTTTCGTTAGGTACTAAACAGTAGAGCTACCAAGGCCAGCTGCAATCCGTTTAGTACCTACTAGCATCCCCTGTCGCGGCTTTGCCCATGCTAAGAGTGAGTGAAACTCAAAAAAAGATCTGTATTACTTAATAATGGTGCGTGTATGTAAATCAATGCAGTACCTTTATGATTACAAATTAAATGTACAACTCATGAAACTTCAACGATACTTAAGATTTTATGAAAATGCATTTTATCCTTTTTCACCTTCTTAGGCGATGATTAGGGTAAAATCCAGAAATTGATGTTTAGGTATTTGCATAGGTAGCCTTTGTGAATAAAAACCAAGTGTATAACTCATGCAACTTTAAAGATATTTAAGAATTTGTGAAAATGCATCTTACCCTTGTTTACCCCCATACGGGACGATAAGGATAAAATCTAGAAATTAATTTTTAGGTAGTTTAATACAAAACCCAACTCTATATCTCCTACAACTTCAAAGATATCGGCAAATACGTAATAACACGTTTACCCGACATCTATTCAAAAAGCGATCTAAAATTTTACTGTTTTCAATGCGCAATAAATAAATAATACATTCAACTACGTTTTACTTTTTCATGATAGTTCATTGATTCCAAGTGTTGAAGCAGTAATATTAAGATCCTTGCAAATTCCATATTATTTGTCTTGTCTCAATGAGTCACGACGCATGGTGGACAATAACGATGGACACTCGACCTCTTGCAACTACAATATGCATCGGTTCGTAATCAGTTGTTATGCTTTTCCTGCATACATTTTAACTTAGTCTTCTTATTTGAATCGCGTGTTTCTACAACATTTATATTTCTTGCAATGAATAGAAAATTAGAATACTACAATATTAGTCACAACTTAATACCATGCGCTGCGATGAAAGAATCAACTAATCTAAAACTAAAAGTCCATTCTCAGGGATGAGTCCGAACATCTCCGCTCGTGACTAGGCGGAATATATTGGATCGCGTTAGGTTTGTAAGTGTACGTATTAAGGTGATGCTAAACCCCCTATTGTCGTCAAATATGAAGAACCACTATTTACTTTCAATTTTTAATTTTGTTAAAATAACGCTGTGGTAAGTTGTTGTTTTTAAAAGGGACAATAACACTTCATAGAGATATTTACTCAAAATTGTGGCTTTAACATCATCTTAATTGGAGGTGGTGTCTGCGTCACCAAGGTGGCCGGTGTCGAGGTCTCGGTTGTACGCTCTGTAGTTTTTGGTATCTAAGTGTATCTATTACTTAAAGGTGGAGACTAGGTGCGCTTCGTAGTTTTCGATGTGTTGGTGTATCTGTTAATCAAATATGGTATTTAGATGACAAGAGTTGTGTATAACGTAGTCTGGATCATGCAGCATCGACACAACTTCCAACTAATAGATAGGAAAGAGTCTCCCTGTATGGATTTATTCTCAGTACAACCACCCAGTACGGGCTCTTATCGATAGATAGCAGTGTCTTACATGCTTGATTAGATACATGTGAAGGTTATATTGAATATGATCAAAGTTTTCTTTAATACGCTTTTTCGAAAGTTATAGCGAAAATAAAAGATCAGTCATTGTTCTCCTTGTTAAAAGTTAATTGCCAAAACTGACCTCTGTTCCAATTAATAAGTTTTTTTTCTGTAAATAGAAATGAGTTCATCATTTTTGGTACTTCATGAATGACAAAAAGAGTCGTTGCATTAATAATACATTTCTGGCGTAATATAACCTGAAATGGTACAATTAAATAAAAAACACTTTATTAAAAAATTAAAGTTGTACTTAATCATTAAAAAAGTCAATTTAATATTCGAAAAGAAAAAATTAATTTTTAACATTATTACTTTGCTGGTAGAGTATATTAAAGTTTGTAAGTATTGGGATATATTTTTTGGTTCTTAAATTTTTAAACATGTGGTGTCCTTTTGATCCTTGCGGAATAATTCAGGATAAATTGATTTTTTAAATTAAAGTGGAGCTCTACTGATTTTTAACAAAAAATGGATTTTTTAACGACATTGTTTTAAAATTTGCAACGAAAGGAACATTCTAACATAGGTAGATTTCACAACTAAAAATATCTAAATTTTAAATTTTTGATAGCAAATACCGCTATCAATTTTTTTGCATAAATAACGAAATTGAAAGATTTAGAAAAGTTAGTAGAGCTCCACCTTAAGAATATAACAAAGTTTTCTCAAAATTCCTTGAACCAAATATAACCTTAGCATTATTTAGTTTGAACTAAAGTATTCATTCACAGAAAATTCGAGGAAGATAGAACTTTTTTTTAACAATTGATCTGAACAATTGAACAGAACGTTGTGCTCGAATCACCAACCGTACGAATATGCTGAAAATTGAGCTCGCCATTTCAGTCAGCCCCAATTCCATCATCGATTATAAATATCTCCTAAAACCTAAAAAAACTAGAACGCGAGAACGATAAATGGAATCAGACAGAAACCCTCACACATACACTAACTTTTACACTCACACACACCCGCAAGCATAGACACACACACACACACACTCACACAGGCTCGAAGATTAGAAGTGAGAAGGAAAACGAGAGAAAGAGAGCGGCTCTCGATTCACTGTCGAATCGATCAATCGCGCGCTAGCTGCCGCTGCACGAGCGCTCAAATGAAGTCCAAGCCAAGCGCTCGCGCGCGCGCGAGCACGAGAACCATATATATGGAGAACCATCCGAAAACAGAGACGCATAGATCGAACAAACTTTTCCGCGAGCGCTGCAGTTGCAATTTTGGCCGAGCACCAGTGACTCTCTCTCTCTCTCCCTCTGGCTCCGCATTGACTCCATTATATACGCGGAGATGCATGGTGTGCGGCACACACGCACGTGCCAAAACACAGCGCGGCGGCGGCAGCCCTCGAAGCGCGGAAGATTGTCAATCAGCGCGAGCCATCTAGGCTTGATTACAGCTGCCTGCGCACACGTGCACTCGAGCGAGCGATTCTCGGACGGCACGATTTTTCCGCGGGAAATGTCGAATCGCTCGCGCGCACCTCTGCTTTTTTTTTCTGTTGCACCGTTTGCTTTTGCAGGAGGAGCAGGCGAGGCTGTGCGCGACGATTACGAAATATCGTCTGGTTTTTCCAGAGCGTGCAGACGAAGAGAGAAGAGAGAGAGAGAGAGAGAGGCGCGGAGATTGAAAGAGTTATGGTTTTTTGATGCGAATTGTTTTTTGGCCGAGTGGTGTGTTGATGTTTTTCCTGCAGCTTTCGGTGGGCGTCCTCGTCGTCGTTCGGAAGCGAGCGAACGAGGTGGAGAACGGAGATACACAAAGCTGTTTGTTATATGCCGAATAAATTGATTGGAACTATTTAAACATGATGAGGTAGCTTCTGGATTTAATTGGGACTCGCTGGAATTATGAAATACTGGCTCGATTGAATAAGTAAATGCCCAACAAAACACTTCCGTTTAATAATTCAACGCTGATTAATCGATTTTATAATGAATGACGGCAAATTCATTTATAATGCTTTTTTATATAGTAAAAGTTATGATAATGGTATATATAGCATTAATGAAGTTTGATAAATCAAAGTTTTTAAAGGCCTTTTATATGTATATGCATATCCAATAATAAATTTCAATATGAATCGGTCATAATTATTATTTTATGTATAATTTCGAACATCTTGCACAGTGTACTAATTAGTAATATTTTTGTATAGATAGTGAGTAATTAATTAAAGTACAATCAATGGTAAGGATGCAACTTTTTTATTTTATTTTTCAAGATTACTGATGCATACATATTGACTCTCGATATATCGTTACAAAGTTACAAAGAAATATGAGTTGTAAATAATGATATATGTACTTGAGTTAGGGAAACATATAAGCGGAAATGCTTTAAGTAAAAATGTAGCTAATGAATATATATCAAGAGTCTACTGTACTTCTTAGCTAGTCGAAGAAACTTGTTTAAAATATTATCCTCTGAATTTTTCAGTGCTACTTACATGACATATTTATAGCTAAACCTTCAAGTAAGAGTCTTAAAAAAGTATAATGTGCGCAGCATAGATGGCACTTGTTAGTTTTCTGATATCCCCTGATGTTGTACCTAAATTACCATAACGCTTATACTCCATATTTTTTACCTACGCTTTTTCACATTTTGTCCCCTAAGAATATGCACCCTACGTGCTATGAAGCAGCTTGATTTTATTACCCAACAAAATGTATTTTACAGTGGACCGATATTCCATTTACCCGTGTAAAAATATAAGTCTGGGACAAGTCTAGAAAAAGTCTGGCTTAGAAAATCTGGCAAAAGTCTCGATATGGAGAAGATCCCAGACTATACGCCAGCTTATAGATAAGACTTTTGTTAAATTATATTACAAAACATATTTTTACATACAAGTAATTAGGATACTACAGTGTTATTACCGACCGACACACAAAAAAATAATAGTTTTTGATTAAACCATGAAAAAATGCTCTTAAATATTGCAATGTTCTATGAAATTTAAATATTTATAAAAAAAGGAACTAAGATTTAGGTTACTGCAGATTTGACGCTATGCTTTTATTTTGCAATTTTTGCCAAAATTCTAGGATCGTCTCGGTAGCCAGACTTTTGCAAGATTTTCTGAGCCAAACTTTTGCCAGACGTGTCCCAGACTTATTTTTTTACGCGGGTATTGACTAATTTATTAGAAAGTTACATAGTGCAATCTTAAAATATCTTTCAACTAATTGGTTATTTGATCAAGTAACTTACAAAGTCTGCTAGATAGAAATTTAATTACGAATTATAAGATATTAAATAGAGATAGAAGAGAAGATATTAAATTGTAATTAGATATTGTTTAGGTATTTAATTGTAATTATATATTGAATTAAATAATTAGATCAATCTTTATTCAGTCAAAATTAAATTCCACTTGTCGAAATAGTACAATAATCCTGAATAATTTATTATAAATTAAATACATTGATTTTCAGATACAACTTGTATAATTGAACCGAAGTATCAATCATTATTAATTTATTACATTATCAGCTCCTCAATTACTTAAAAATAACTTAACATCATATAATATTTCCGCTAAAGGTAGAAATTTATGGTAGAAGAAAATAGATCAAATAATTTTATACTTTTAATAATTAATATTTCATTAATATTTATTAATAATGAAACAATGAATTGATTAATCGCTACGAGCCAAATTCTCCTCTTATAGACAATTGAATGATTCAATCACCCTGAACTGATAGGTATACTGTCTTATTTACAGTATTTACCCACCGTCAATGTATTTACCCACTGTCAATGTTTCGACAGTATGATGTAAAGTGTCGACAAATTTTCTTAAACTTATTAATAATCACTTATTAGTGTTACATGAATAGAAATTACATGATATGCTTTTGTATAACTTTATTTAACGATTGCCCTTTATTTTTAATATATATTAATTAGAAGGATAACAAGAATCGTTTAAATATGATTCCTTAATACCTAAAGTATATATGAAGCTTAATTATTTTTGCAATAATGCGAAATAAAACTATGAAATACATTAAAAAATTCAATATATATATACGTTTATTACAATTTTATAGTTTCCATTAAAAAAGAAACAATAACTTTATGTTTATACTTTTTAATTTACGAGAACACCAACCCTGCAGAACTGGGATTTTGATGAAGGGTTGGGAGATATTTTCTGGTACCTAAAAATGAAGTATAAAATTTGTAGTTCATTCTAATGGACCCTTGTATTCGAGATATAAGCTATTTTACTCTCAATATACGTTATTTTAGTGAAAAAGGGTACCTATTCTAGTGATTATACTTATGCATCTGTTAGCACTACAAGAGATGGCTCAAAAGATAGTAAACGTAAGCGGAAAGAGCTTTATTTTAAGACCTGTAACGATAAAAAATATTAATCTGGGCCAAATTTATTAACATTGAAAGATGGTGTTTGAAAATGCATGAAATATTCGAGGAAATTAAAGTGGTTTAATTTCGATGATCTTCCACGCATTTTCAGACACCATGTTTAATTGTTAATAACTTTGGCCCAGATTAATATTTTTTAACGTGATAGGTCTTAAAATAAAGCTCTTTCCGCTTGCTTTGGCTATCCTTTGAGCCATTTTTCTAGTACTAAGAGATGCATAATTATAATCAGTAGAAGAGGTATCTTTATTCAATAAAATAACGTATATAATTCAGAGTAAACTAGCTTATATCTCAAATGCTAGGGCCTATTAGAATGTTATGCTTCATTTTTAGGTACCAGAAAACGCCATCCAAAGCCTCATCAAAATCCGAGTTCTGCAGAGTTGGTGTTCTCTTAGTCAGTGGAAAACTGATACCTGGTCCTTCACTAGTGCAGTGACCCTAGTCAAAGATTATATCGATACTGATAATAAAAATAAATAGTTACAATTTCAATCAATTTCAGTCCATAATATGGACTTCACAAAAATTCATTCTTTCTTAAAATACATTCATGTAAATTAAAATCAACCAGTGAATGGTAATAGCTAATTGTAAAAAACTTTTTAATTGCAGAAATACTAATTATTATTAACATTTTGAATATCCCAAATATGTATTTGATAAAAATGAACACTATCTAAAACAATCACAATAAAAGCCAATGTATCTTCATGTACAAACACGACCACACCACTCGATTCCTCCACAAACATCCTCTAAATACCAAAATTCATTTTCAACGCGCCTCATTTCCATAATCCAAAAACCAACCCTAAATTTTACGCGCCCGCACTCTCGCGCACGCGAAACTTGCCGCGCACTGTCCTGCACCAACCGTTACAAATCGACAATGGCAATTAAAGCGATATAGCCCGCGCCGCGCAGTCTATCTCGCATCGTTCGGCAAATCCATGCGCATATCGCCCACACGCACACAAACACGGACATATGCGTGGGTGGGCTATTTTCGGTCATGCTTCATTTTGTGCCACACATGCCGCAGCGCGCGCGTTATTCCATCCCCGGTTACGTGGCTATCTTGCCTCCCCACCCCCCCCAGATTTTCGAAAACACATCGCTGCCCCGATATATACTCTCGCACATGTTGGACCGAGTCAGCGTTCAATCAAAACCAATATGTCGTCCGTTCTCCCTACCTCTATCTCTCTCCCTCTCTATATACATCCCTTCGTAGCTGTAGCTGATGCTGCATAGGTGCCTTGATTTCCGTCTGCGCGCCTCGTTTGCCATCGACAAATACAGCGGCTGCAGCCGAGTTACTGCTGTAAAGCGATATATATATATATATATATATATATTATCGGGGAGGGTCACCAACACTCAACTTTGCTTCGCTCCTTGCTCAGTTCGAGAAGTAGCTGCAGTTACAACCCTACAACTATACAGCTGTACTATATATATATATATATATATATATATATATATAGTACAGCTGTATAGTTGTAGGGTTGTAACTGCAGCTACTTCTCGAACTGAGCAAGGAGCGAAGCAAAGTTGAGTGTTGGTGACCCTCCCCGAAATCGATGAGCGAGAAGCCGCGGCTCGGCTGCATTTTTAATCAAGTTTCATTTCATTTGCAGCTCGCGGCTCTCGCTGCAGTGGCCCTGGACAAATAGTCTCTACGTAGTGCATATACGGAAGCGAGCCAATGACGACGATGATGATGATTATCCCGGCGCGGTCCAATTGCGCGATATAACGAGCGCGCGTTGGATGCTGCGTCCCTCCGAGGCATTGTTCGTCTATCGACGAGCTCGATGCGTAATTCATCTACTTCTCGGAATCGCTCCTTTTTGCTCCGCTTCTCATGGACGGACCACTCGACTCTCGATGACGTATATAACGGCTCACAAAGTGCCGGGGCTAATTAATGGAATATTGGCTAGCTAATTAGTTGGCGCGCACGCGGTCTTTGTCGTGAGGAGAAATTACGCAAGAACAGGGTTCGATAAGGTTGATTTTCGTCCAGTGTGAATGACATTTGAAATGTGGGGGAGGGTAAGGTGAATTTTTCTTTCTCTGTTGTGTGCAAATTTGGTGTCAAAAAATTAATTATTTAAATAAGTTATAAACAATTTCAGCGCGAAAAGACCGATAATAACAATAAAAAGAGGTAAATATATTTTTTTATAATATTGTTTCTTTTTAAGATTTAAAACGTATAATGAAAGCTAATAAAGTTTCCAATAAGAATTTTATGTACGTTTTTGATTCTATTAAATGTATAAGCACTCATTTCTTGACGCGCTGAAAACAAAGGACCATAACCTCTGTAAACAAATAATTTTATCTCGTACATTAAATAATTTTTTTAACCAAATTTTATTTTGATCTTCTAATTAGTATTATCTTTTACTATAATGAGATATTTTATACAGTAAATATTACGTATGTACATTAGTATGCCACCTCGCTAGTAAGGTGACTAAATTCGTCCATGCTAGTTGAAGGTTAAATCAATTATAGCCTTATTTCCAGTGCTGATGATCCTATAGGGTTAAGATTATTTAGGCATACATAATGATCTCTAAAATAATGTTCACGATGAAATATAGCTTAATAAAATATAAAATAAACATAATAAAAATAACTTTGTATTTTCATTGAGTGTACGCAATAGGTGCAAAAGGTATATATATTTACGCCTATTATACATTCGATGTTAAAAATATATGGTCGAATTTATTTATTTCTTTTACCAGATATTTATAACGTCGAGTGTACAACCTGTAGCGGTACCATTTATCGGATAAGGCAAGAATTAAATTAAAAATAAATAATTATAATATTAAATATTTTTATGAAATTCATAAAAAGTACACAATCATATTCACATTGTCGATATATTAAAATATTAAACATGAATAAATAAAAATTTTGAATAATAAATATGTACCAGTAAAAGTCAAAAAGTCGACCATTCTCAGGTATGGAATTTAAGAAATAAAAAGTATGATGTATTAATAAAAATGCATTTTTCTACAATAGTATTGATCATATAAATGAGAACAAATTAGTTGGCGAAGATCAATAACTATTTTTAAACTTTTAAAAGATTTTTTAAGAATTAGAATAAGTCACATTGATTGCGCTCAAATTACTCACTGATAATTATTAATAAATCATTTTCTCGATCATTTTGTATTTTTTCTTCTAGGAAATCTTGATAGATCAAGCTAAATTATTCTCATTTCTATTATAATATGATAAAGATCAAGCTAAATTATTCTCATTTCTATTAAAATGAGCACAAGAAAGAGATTTCGAAGAAAAAATACAAGATCGAGAAAATGATTTATTAATAATTATCAGTGAGTAATTTGAGCGCAATCAATGTGACTTATTCTAATACTTAAGAAATGTTTTAAAAGTTTAAAAATAGTTATTGATCTTCGCTAATTATACTGTTCTCATCTATATGACCAATACTATTGTAGAAAAATGCATTTTAATTAATTCATCATACCTTTTATTTCTTAAATTCCATACCTCCAAGTAGATTAACAAGAACGAGTATTCGATCCAATGAAGTTGCAGCATTTGAAAAATAAATAAATAAATAAAATCGACCATATATATTTACGCGTTAGATAATAACTTGAGATAGGCAGTAATCTCACAGAAACATTTCTTCAAGGTTTCCTTTGGATCGCAAAAACGGACACTTCATGGTTTTTGCAACGATTCTGCAACGTTTTGAAACTTTCAAAAGAACATACATAAGTTTCCGAAAATACGTTGGAGAAAAGTTTCTGCAACGTTTCCTGCTATGTGGGCTTTATCGTCAATCAAGGCTAGTTTTACCGTTCAGTAATATAAATTCTATCGTTCGTTAGAGTAATTTTTATCCTGAAGTCAGGATGTCCCACGTTTACATTGACAATTGCAGTAATTTTTATCAGAAAATTCGCTCTAATAAAATAAACTATTAACTGTGAATATTCATTCAAAAAATCTTGCTTTTCGCAATACATTAGTAAGATTTAGAAATAAATAATGGTTATTCAAGTCAGAACGAAATTTTACAAAATTTCTATATAATACTATTCATACGCCAGTTTCTTTCTATTCCTAGTACAAAAGTGTTGATTACTATCGTGCACAAAACACTCTTGAATGGTAAGGTACCACCCGTGCCCTACTCACCCCTACCTTGAGAAACGCAATTTGTTAACGCTCGCCTCTTATTGACACTTTCGTTGTAACTGTTCCTGCAAGAATATTTTAGCGTATAGTGATTAGTGAGCCTAAATATGTTCGGAACCTAAATGTAGACAGTGAATCTTACGATCAATCAGTACCTTATTCCTTTCTATGTTTTTTTTTATCGATTTGAATCTTCTAAACACGATGATGATAATGAAACTATCCACCAATCTCGGGATCCTGTAACTTTTTGACAAAGAAGATCTATTGATATATACATGTAATAAGAAATACGTCCATGTTTTCGGGATTCCCAGCTAACTCCGACAGCATTATCATATTCAGTGGCTCTGAATCTACAACAAAAAATCACATTTCTCACGTTACTCACGAATTGACCCAAAATCGGCCTCTTCTTTCGACATCCCTCATTCTCCATTAGTCTGCCGTGCAGCGACTTCCCGAAGCTTCCCCAAACGGATACAACAATAAAAGCGAAGCATCGCGGAAGCTCCGGTAACGCGCACGTGCTCCTCCTAGCCTTCGCGAACTGCGCACAGCCATCGGCTCGTCGACTGACGTACACGGGCGATCTCACGGACGAGCGATCGCGCCACGTGCTCGCCGTAATCCGACCGGCCGGCCGCTGGTCCACGCGAGTGGAAGCCAATCGCTCGCGGATGAGTAGGCGCTGCCTCTGTACACGTACGTAGCCATGAATGAACGCGCGTCGGTTCTTTATATAGACGCCACCCTCGCCCTTCTTGCGCCCATGCGTCGTACGACGTGCACGCAGGGGAAAAAAAAAAGAGCGCTGCATAGGTGTCGCGCGTGCGACGAAACGATGACGACGACGTTGTACGTGAGTAGGGGGAGCGAGCCGGAGCTCTGCCCCACGGTAAAATATGCACACGCCGTGCACGCGGAATGCGGATATCGATTATGGATATCCGATGAGAGCCGGCTGATAAGCCGCGCGCAGCAGCGTACAGCGGCACAATGTCGACCTCCTCCCCCCGGAAGTGTATGCATCGCGTAGCAGTGGGGCTGCGATGGCTGGTGCAAAAAGTAAGAGTGAAGGTTGTCTGTCGATAGTGCGCCGAGCGCCGGCGTTTGCGTATGCGTGGGATCGGTCGCCGGTTCTTTTTTTGGATTTATGGGATATCGCTGCACCGAGGGGATCGATGAATTATTCTATTATTACAGCGTGATGCGACATTACTTTTGGATTAAATACGGAGGACGTGGATGTAAATTTATACGTGGGTTGGATGAGATGTTACATAAATAGTTGGATATATTTTTACATAGTGTATATCGATTCATGGGGTTAAATTAAATTAGATTTGCATTTATATTTATTGGCATATTATAAGACTAAAAAGGGGAGTTCGCGGAGTCCGGGACACGGATTTGGATGAAACTTTGGGGATCGACATTTAGTGCGTCAAAATGGCAATACTAAAATTAAGATATGTATATACAAATTTTCATATTGATTGCTGTTAAACATAAAAAGTTTTCTGGACTCGTAAAAAAATTTTTTTTTGGGTTTAATCCAGGCCTGCCCCCTTAATTCATCATATTAAGCGACTGGAGCGACCTACTGGTGGCCAAGCGCGGGACTATTCAGGACGCTCACGGTAGCGGTTCAAATCATAAAAGCAGGCTGCACAACGCCAACAACGGTCATTTAAATTTGTTTATATGATTACAACTATGGATAAACAAAAAAGATTTAAAGCGTGTTGTGTACCAAGTTGTAATGTAAAAAAACGTGTAATACAGTTTTTCATAAATTTCCTACAAATGAGGAAATAAAAAAACAGTGGAATATGACGTGAAAAAAAACCAAACCAGTAACAACATTTATGTATGTCTGCAATGCTCATTTTCGAAAAGAAGATTATGCATCAGCTAAATAAGTTTCACAAGATCAGCTGTTTAATTTTTATTATTATTATTAACGGTAAGAATATATTTGTTTTAGCCACTCAAAGTAAAGTTATGCGATTGAAAAAAAATTGCTGTTCCATCACAGAATCTTAAAAACAGAACGAATAAATAGACTCCAGTAATATTAACTAAGACTGTACAGAATAAAAAGATTAACAGGTAAACAATTCCTGAAACTTTTAAATAAAATGTATATTTCTAAATTATTTACATAATCATCGATAAAATAATTAAAATCTTTTACAGTTCTATGACGCCATCACCAGTAATTCACAATTACATCAAACAACTGACCATGAAGATGTTCATACTTTCACAGAAAATAATTTAGACATACAAGACAAATTCATGGAGCAACATGTACAGGTACACCTAACCCTGAAAACATCATTCGATCGAATGCACGTTTTACCTAACCTCATTGGAGGACTTAAAGAAAATTCAAACCGTTCGACTAAGATGATTTCCGCGACGAGTATATGCATACAACTTCATGATAGTAGTATAATATGTAATTGAGATCGTCTACATATAAAAATAAATTTGGACATTAAAATTAAAACATGGACAGAACAAGAGCATAGTTGTAATGGCGAAAGCTACGCTCGCGCCAGAAGTTTCCAGCAGTCAGGGTGTGTGTGTGTTATTCTTAGCGAACATGTTTGAATTTAATCTACAAAGTAAATCTGTATATGCCGGATATATAGATATACTTTGTTGTTTATATTCAAACACGTTCGCTAATAATCACCGTCCCTCGAGCGTATGTTATAGTTATATCTCGAGAACATTACGGTCATTTCTTTTTTAACGAAAAAACGAATTTTTATTTGTTTTTTGATGAAGATATGTTACAAAGTAAATAAAAATTAATTAATTGGTTTTTGTTTTATAACGATTTTTCTATTTTCGATATATTTAAATCGATAATGCAATAGATAATTTGCATGAAAAAATCTATTAGGGCCATCAGATAGAATATAAAATTTCAGCTATTAATTAGAAAAGGATATATAGTATTTTAGAATAATTTATTAAAACAGAAAATTTCATACTGAAACCGTTTATTTAGTTTGAAGAAGATAAGTGTCAATGAATTGACAGCGGTTTTTTCTATGGGTTGATCATATTTCGCGGACACCTTTTAATTAGAATATTTACTTTATTAATTTTATACTTGACCTCCTTTTAATTAAAATATTTACTTTATTAATTTCTTATTCTAAAAATCGAGCATAGAACTTTTTGTTGTTCTCTTTATAAGTTAACCAAATGCGTAAGCTCCTTGCAGGTGCACGACTTAATCTTCTCATATAAATGTCATAATATCAGCTAAATCTTTGGGAATTTTTTTCGAGTACACTATTAAAGATTTTTCTTTTGAATTTAAAGTCACTTTATTGACTATGACACAATGTAGAAGAACAAATTTATTTCTACAAAATCGTCCCAACATCAAAATGATCTTTGGTGGTGATTAAAAAAACTATTCAACCGATTGACTTCTATCCTGGCTTATTTTAAAGATAATTAGTTCCTTTTTAACGTGAATCAATATGATACTGAAAAAATCTTAAATCAAGAAAAAAGATTCAACAATACTTGTTTAATAATCAATCTAGTGATTTTCTAGTGATCTTTTTGAATTTCGCCATTTTGTTAAAAATGTTTTTTTTGATCAAATTTAGGTTTACATAGAAGATGTGAACTACCAAAGTTCATCGCCTGCTCATTGTGGGATCATTACAGTCGACACTAGAACCTAAAATAACAGAGCATCAAAATAAAAAGTGCTAAACTTCCTGCAGCCGCCATTTTGATGATGGGATAGTTTAGTAGAAATAGATTTTTTTTTCTACATTGTGTTATATAGTCAATAAAGTGACTTTAAATTTTCAAAAGAAAATCTTTAATAGGTTCCTCGAAAAAACATCTCAAAGTTTTAGTTGATATTATGCCATTTATATGAGAACACTCCCTTAAGGGGGCAGGCCAGGGTTAAAAAGTAAAAAAAAACATTTTTTTATTCCATATTTTGATAGCAAATTTCTTGTACAATAAGCTCTGCAACCCGTTTGACGATATTCAGTTTTGTTACAGAATTGTAGTTAAAATTTCAAAGTAGCTTTTTTATTAATTTAGTGAATTTTATGTAAAAAATGTTATTTAAATAATTTTAAATAATTAAAAATTCAAAGAGTCTTCTATTTATATATATATTCGATAAAATTTGAAGCTGTCAGAGAGTAACATGTACAGTATACCTATATATAGAGAAATTGACTGAAAAACTATACTCTCTCGCTGTTTTTAAATTTCGTAACCAGGTGAAATTTACATGGGATTTTTGACGCTTCGGTATCGTTTCGATACCAATGCACTAAGGTAGTGCGGAATGTTCCTCTGGAACTGTCTTTCGACCAATCACTGACCAGAACGCCGATATTCTCTATCCGCAACTTCTGTATGAACGTTGTGAACGCTCTTTAAAGTTATTTACTTTAAGATTAAGCTCTCAAAATATCTATGCTATTTTTGTATAAAAATATTGTACATTATTTTTAAATTAAAATCTATATTCACCAGTCTTTTTCAAGGCTTTATAATTATTGTGTGAGTGTATAAGTAGGTAATTGAATAATTATATAAGTATGTATAAGTGTTAAAGTGCATAAGTGGTTTTTTTTAAGTGTAAGAAAAGTTGTTTGTGGTGGGTTGTGTATAAATATTTATACATATACATTTTGTGTCAAATCAGTATACAGTGTAAGTGTAATGTCTTCGAGTGCCAGACCAAGGGTTGTTCAAGGTAGAGTGTCGGGTGGCCCTGGTAAACTTACTTGGGGAAGACAAACAAAAAGAAAGAAGATTTTTTATGAAAGAAAAGGAGATGATTCTCCTCCAAAAAAGCCAAGAAATTCAACTTCCAGTACAAAAGTTCTGGACATTATAACTGAAGGCAGTGAAATAAAGAATAGAATTGTCGACATTGACATCCTATTTCCTGAATTGCAAAAAATTGTATGTTGCAAGATATGTCATGGAAAACTGAATTTCTCTGAATCTGATGTACGAGGACTTGGATTTAAAATTAATATTCCTTGTTCAAATTGTACAAATCCAAGAATTGCATCAATTAATTGAAGTAAATTCATTGACAAAAAAAGTAATGCATATGAAGTTAATAGAAGGTCTGTTTTGGTTATTTGTGCTCTTGATCATGGACATGCTGGACTGTCAACATTTTGTGGAATTATAAACTTACCACAGACATTGTCGCACAACAATTTTGACAATATCAACGATCAATTGAGTGAAGCTTGTGAAGTGATTGCTGAAGGCTCTATGAGTAATGGTGCGATAAGAGAAATGAGTACCCTGCCTTTAGATAGTGCTGGACTTCCTGTGTTCGAAGATGGTTCTAGGAGAAAAAGAGGTTTTTCCTCACTCCAAGGTGTTTCTATTGCAATAGGCAATTCTACTGGAAAAGTGCTTGATGTTTCTATAAGAAATAGTTTTTGAAAGAGTTGCTCTTTATGGAAACGAAAAGAAGACACACCAGCTTATGAAGAATGGATTGAAATGCATCGAAGTCAGTGTACGTCAAATCATCAAGGCAACGCTGGAAAAATGGAGGTGACGGTATTGTGGAGATTTTTCAGCGTTCTCTTGAAAAATATGGTGATATGTACTCGCAGTATATTGGTGATGATGAAATACTTCAAAATTAACAGAGTTGATCTGAAATAACTTTTAAAACTTTTTCCATGTAAAGTATATATTGTGTATGCTTTACAAATTATTTTTATTCATTTAGTTTTTAGCTAACCAAGGAAAGCAACTTCTGAGCTGGAAAATAACTACCAGCTACGTCTATAAGAATTCAAAATATACTTATGTTTTATGACGAAAAAGATAAATATTGTATTCATTATTCTTACTGAGAAGAATGAGACACTGTTAAAAAATTTTGTTAACAATTTTTTTTGTTTCAGCGCTATCGTGAGATCATATCATTGACGTATCACACATGTTTGTCTAAGCAATAGTGTGAAATATATTAATGAAATATATAACAAGAAAACCCAAAGCATTTCTACTTTTTTCTTAAGGGGAGTATTGTTTGTATGTGTTTATTGTGTTTTCAAACTTTAAATGCAATTAACCCCAAATAATGTTTTTTATTATTTTTAGGTCTGCCTCGTAGACTTTCTCAACATCCAGCCATGGATATAAGCTAACAATTTTAGAGGATGTTTCTTATGTGTATCCTCACAATATGAGCGCAGCAGATTATAAAAACGTCTATATAGCAAGTATTATATTAAACATATATATAACCTCAAAATTAATTAAAATATTTAATTATTTAAGGGTTTATATTTTTAATTATTACTACCTAGACTTTTTTAATAATCTGCTGCACTCATATTATGAGGAAACATATCAGAAACATTCTCCAAAATTTTCAGACTATACGATGGATAGATGCTGAGAAAATGTACGAAGAGTAGTTGAAAATAAAAAAACTGAATATCGAAAGGAGTCACTCGATACGAGCCACAGATTCAAGATATTTAAGTTTTTAAGCGGTGTAAATCTTTGTCTTTTTACCTACTTTCGGTAAAAGAACTTTCCATATTCTAAATCAGATCCAAAAAGTTCTGTATAAATAAAACAGCAATTTCATTTTTTAGATTTTAACCCAGGCCTGCCCTCTTATGTAATGGATGGTGTTGACAGAAATATATTATATTGTGTTATACAGCAAAGTTTTTTCTTCTACTAAAAATGAGTTTATAATATTAACTTGTTTTTCATTTATATTTATTAAATTATATTATTATATACAGCAGAACCTCCGGACACTATAGCTCACGGCACTATACACCTTGCAGCACTGTAACTGCGGAGCATCTAGGCACTGTGATTTCTCTAGGGCCAGATCTATGTATGTGCGGGGCCACGCACCTTAACTTTATGAAAAAAGTTTTATAAAAAGGTTTAAGGGGCTAGTCTAGTTCTCGGGCGGAAAATGGAGGTGATTTTTCGAGACTCATAAAAAAAACCATGCGGTAAAATATTTTAAAATTTTGAGGATAAATTCAGATACTATTGTCAAGTTAATACACAAAATGTCATGAAAAATTATCGACTGAAGTTGTAAATCGGCTGCAGTTGTAGAGGTCCTCAGAATGTCAGTAACTGAAAAAATTTTATTTCACGTTAAACTAGATGACTTTCCCCGTACCATGAACTACGATCTTTTGAAAATATTGAAAATGAAAAAAGTGGCAGCGTTTTGAAGCAAATTTTTATGGTCGATATTTTTTCATGAAATTTTGTGTATTTACTTGTCAATAGTATCTGAATTTATCCTCAAAATTTTAAAATATTTGACCGCATAGTTTTTTTTATGAGTCCCGAAAAATCACCTCCATTTTCCGCCCGAGAAACTAGACTAGCCCCTTAAGGTAGTTCTTAGTCACTAAATAGGCCTTATAGACAAAAAATTGTGTATGGTATAAAAGAGCTTTGTATAATCTGTTAAAGTAAATGGTAATAAAACTCGGTAGTATATACTGAAAAAATAATGTTTCATATAAATTTATGTTTATTAATCAAAGATTTTGATAATAAAAAAGAGAATTTACTTAACGTTTGAAGAATTTTTTATTTCTCATTTGTTTTGAATGTTTCTCGGCTTATTTTTTCCTGTACATAAGTATATTCAAATCCACCAGGTTGAAATTATAAAATAATTTATGCAGAAAGAATAAAAGCTAATTGTTTCTAAATAAATATTTTTTTATATTATTACAACCTATTTTGCAGAACTGTAGTATTAAGAAAAACAAATTTATACATGGTCAGTTTAAAGATGTATGTTCAACGAAAAAAATAAGCCCTGAAACATTAAAAATGAATAAGAAATGTAAAATTTTTGAAGCGTTAAGTAACTAATTTTTGTATTAACAATATCTTGACTTAAAAATCATAAAGTAATATGAAACATTTTTTCTTAAGCATATAATATATTGTTTTAATTTTATTACCGCATGTTTTCACTGGTTATACCAAATTCTCTTATAGTATAATACAAATTTTTTTTCTATAAGTCCTTTTTAGCGGTTAAGAACTACCTTAAACCGATAAAATGTGATAGAGAAAGTTTTATACAAATATTTAATCCAACAAATTTTAATTAGAAAAGTTATAAAAAATTATTTTAAAAAGTTTTAAAGAATTATATAATTTTATATAGCTTTTTATAAAACGTATTTATTCGTATAACGGCATGAAGATCAATATTTGATTGTGGAAAAGGTAGGGAGGAAAGTTAATATTATAACCTAGATACAGCCCTGGCGCTCGACACTGATTGGTTGGCGTAAGTTCACAGTGCCGGGGGATAGCTAGTCCTGAGTTTCACAATGTCAGGAGGTACAACTGTAATTAATTTGCACTTGTTCTTTGGCTAAATTAAAGCACTTCCAATAACGTTTAGTTATACAAAAATTATCTCGAAAATTGTACTAGTAGATTCTTAAGTCGCATAATAAATTTAATTATTGATTATTGTTAAGATTTACACAGTCTATAATAATTACTTAGTTATTTGATTTATTAAATATGTATTAAAAGAGAGGTCTTTACATTAATTTAAAACATTAAAACACAAACGATTATTGGACTTTACTAAACAAGAATATAAAGTAAAGCGTAAAATTTAAATTATCCATTATTATGTAAATAATGTAAAAAAAGTACATGATATCTTCTTTATAATTCTTTCCGTTATTTTTCTACTCTTGTTTTATATTGAATCTACTGTGATATCAGAATTTCATGTAACCTTATTAAGTCTAACGTGTAATATTCTGGGCTCGATAAAATTAAACGCAAACATAATTACAGTTAGAATATTTGTTTATCGAATGTTGAATTTCGCATATACGGACACTATTTCGCGATTCGCAGATTAGAGGCTCAGGATATTTCAGTGGACGGATATACCAGTTCTATGTAGTGATGAGTAACGTTCATTATAGAAGCATTAACTGGGATAGCCGGTACGCAAAGACGCAAACTAATCCAGGTCTGATAAAGTGGGATTCCAGATATCGACGAGCATTGGGTCGGTTTCCGGAATCAAAACTTCCTATCAATAAATCATGAGAATCATCCTTTCGCTGTGGTATCCTTATGAGACAGTAGCCGAATGGTTGCATTAGAAAGGATGAATTACCATAAGCCATATAACTGCGATGATGTACGGTAATGTTTGTTAACGCATTGAATTGACTTAAAATCGGAGATTGAACCCGAGTAAACTGTTTCATAAGTTATTGTAAAGTTGTTCTATATAAAATATAGTAATGTCTATCCTAGGGAAAGAAAACAGTATTGAAATATACATCTCGAAACTAAGAAATATCGAAATAAATATTATGAAACATGAAATATGGTATTTACCAAAAAGTAAAATAAAATATTATGTATACCACGGTACTTTTAAATATGACATTTACAAATTAAACGAAAAAAATATAAAATCCAAAGTTTTATATAACAGTAATTCTCTGGAGCATTTAATTTTCGACCCCCGAAAAGAAGCTTTTTTATCGTACACCAATCAAAGATTTATATTTATTTTTTAATACAGTAGAATAGCAGTATAAAATTAGCCCTACTAATTCTTAAAAAAGTTTTATATAAAAACTATATATACATATACGGTGCATGTAAAAAGTCTCAGAGCGTAGTATTGTTTCATATTCCATGCATTTTTGAAGAATTTCCTTATAAAAAATTTATTGGTTTTTGAGCGTGGAATTCACTGGTACCTTTTATTTTCATATTTGACACCGTCTCTAAGTTCATTTCAGGGTCAAATATGATTTAAAAAAATCAAAACCTTTTTTTTTACCTTGATAGTCAAAAGTGGAGAAAACTTTACGTTGGAATATTTGGTAATGATCCTAGACCAAATAGACCTCAATCATCAAAATCCAGGTCAAGTATCATACTTGACCAGTACGGAAACTACCACAGCAGAAAATAAAAGAGGAAAGAGGGTTGCTCATAAATATTTAGTAAGTAGGGGTAAACTAACTATAATGTTTAGAGCTTGTCAAAAAACGAAAATTAAAAAAAATTGATGCAGAGAATTAAGGGGTACATGCGCCTTAAATTTAAAATAATAATTATTATTTTTAATGCTTGATACGAAATTTTGTAATAAAGATTTATACACATTTTAAAAATGTACCCTTTTCTTACGCATTGTACCATTTCAGCGGAGAAAAAGGCCCAAATATCGAATGCAGGTCCACAAGTCGAGTGTCTAACTTTTCATGAAAAATTCACTAATATAGTCAAGTGGTCGTGAAGTATAGCATCTCACTGTAAGCGGATGTAAATTTTTAAAGATTTTTTCACTTTGTTTTGACACTGGCTGTCTGCAGTACCAAAATCTAGAAGAAATGCCGATTCTAAGACACTTTTTAGTGCTATATTCAATTTTAATGCTTATAAATAATAAAAAAAGTGTTAAAATATAATGGTATTCTGCGTTTAAATGAGCGATTATAGTAGTTGTACGTTTTCAATCTTCGAGATTTTGGTAGCGAGGGTAGCTAGTGTCAAAACAAATGGGAAATAACTTAAAAAATTGTCAGTCGCTTACAGGAAGATACTCGTACTATACTTTACGACTACTTGACTATATTAGTGAATTTTTCGCTAATTCGGGTACTATAATCGATATTTCGGCCTTTTCCTCTGGTGAAATAGTACATTTTATGCGTAAAAATAGAATACATTTGTTACTTGAGTACAAATTTTCATTAAAAATCTATTTATCAAGCACTAAAAGTAATAAGTATTATTTCAGATTCAAGGTGTATATTAAGGTAGTTACCCATCAACTATGTGAGTAAAAACAAAGCTTGTTACGAAGAGACATAATATATTTTTAATAAATGAATAACCTCGTTCAATAATAATTGTAAAAATATTTATGTTCGAAAATTTCACGAATCTTGAAGATTCAAATATCAATTAGAATATTTTTCGAATTTCGACTTATGTTAATATATCGTGAATATGTACAAATGAATAGCGTTACGAGGCTGCTTTATCTGCTATTCAATAAAATGCGATTCAGTATTGTTTTAGACATAGATACGTAAGCATGTTATAGTTTTCGCGATTCGACAAAATAAAGTGAAATTAATATAAAAAGTGTTTGAATTTCTAATATGCCATGCAAATCTGCCTGTGGCAGAAACAAAGCTGAAAAATAAATATCTCAATATGCATGAATTTCTTTATATGTAAAATAAGAATAGAACAAAAGAATTATTTGCATGTTGTTTTAATGCAATTAAAACATAAAATATATAAAGTACAAAGGAAACATCAACTTTTGAATCACGTAGTTATGATCAAAAGTGACATTTACGATCTTTGGATTAATATTATTTCAATACTGCATGGACCAGCGTCTAGAAATGAAAATATATTCTTTATCAGGGTTTCATCTAATTTTTCTCAGATTTTCAGACATTTCTCGAGACTTGTGCAATGGCTAGAGCTGAAATAACTTCATATTCATGGATTTTTCGTTAGATCGCCATATTCTATTGAAATAAGACCTGAAATGTTTGAACTTTGAATGAGTATAACTCAAAATCTATATGGTACAGCGATCTGAAATTTTGCTGGGATATTTTTTTAGATAAAAGTCGATTTTGCTCAAAGTTTTAGAAGTTTATCGAGAAATCTCTGCAAGAAATTCTAAAACATGAGAGTCAAATTTGATAATATAAGTGAATAAATCAATACTTTTATCAGACATTTAATTTTTCATTTTTTCCACTTTATATAATAGGCAATTATTATTTAAATGCTTAAGATTTTACGGATTCTTCATGCTCATATCTGTTTCATATTGCAAAAAGTAGTCACGCACTGCATGAACCTCGTCATCGGCCACCATAAACTCCTAGACATCTCTTGCGATCTGTACGTATACCTAGACATCACAACAAATACGGCATAATTTTTACCATCATAACTAACACCATGTCTGACCTAAGCGAAACCAGTGTAAACATTACCTTGCACAAGTTCTTTTCTCCTTATATTAATAAACATACTAGCAACTTAAAAACAGAAGACCTAAATCGAAAGGAAATCACGTGCGCATTAAGAATTTATATCTATATTTTACATATCTTCAATACAAACTGCAGAAGAAAATTTTTGTAATTTAATTTTTTCTTTATACTAATTTTTTTATTAGAAAACGTCTTGAATATTATTCATTTAGCTCCAAAATCTAATCAGTTCGAAGTTTAAAAGTACCTAAAATGTCTGCAAAATTTTGATTTCGTACATACATATACACACACACACATGCATACATACATACAGACATTTTTAATAACATATTTTTCTTACTCATGTACCTAAAAAACATCGAGATTCATCAAAATCTCTGATCCAAAAATTTTCATCGTTACAAAGCTTTCTTTTCAAGAAAGCAAAAGGTAATGCAGTCGTTTGATTTTACGCTAACGTACTAATACTGGCATTATAAAAAATTCCAGAGAATTAATAAAGATCTAATTGAACGATTTTCTTAACTCCATAATCATAACGTATTTAAATTTTGTAACGTTTGACCATTATCAAATTCTTATTCCTGACAGATTTCCAGGGTTCGATACGACGACACGTTCTTCAAACTTTCTAAACAAGATTTTCAGATTTCCACAGTACGATCATTAAAAAATAGTCGTTCAAAACTTCTTATCCTCAAATCTCACAGTAACCAACTCCAGCTTCGTACAACCTCGCAACACTAAACCACCCGTACAAACATACCCAACTCAATAACAGCTTCATCCATTACTGCTCTACGAACTCGCGCGCGTGCAGCATCGTCGTCATTCCAAAAGAAAAGCCCAACATTTGTTTATTCTTTTTCGAAGAGCACCCTCCCCGCCGGAGCCGCGGCTAAAAGGCGCCTTTGTTTGTTCGATTTAAAAAAAAGAGCAGCCATCAGTAGCGGCAGCATTCGCGTGGCGGCTATACGATTAAAGTTTAACTGCACTTAGATCGCGCTCCCAATCTAATCGTTAGCGTTGATAATGGAGCGAGCGAGCGAGGCGCTCGCCCGGATAAAGGGAAAAGTGCACTATCCAGTTGCCACCGCCGCCACCGCGGCTTTTCTGTGTATATACCGAGGTACGACTGGCGCTGTGTGCGCTGCTGCAGCCCAGGGAGGAAAAGGATACACACCCTAGAACGCGAGGAGAGAGAGAGAGAGAGAGAGGGTTGTAGGAGGCGAGCCTTTGTGCCGCCGCGCCGTCTGGCTTCGGTGGTGTGCGTACACACTTGATTCAGCAAAGCAAATCAGAGTTCGACACGCGAACCCTGTATGAAGAAACACGCGAGCTCGATTCCCTCTTCCTCCCCGCCACCTCGGTCGGCCTTTATATATCGCTTTCTTCGTTGTTTTACCGGGAGAATTATTATGGTGCAGATTGCGATATCGTCTGCTACCTAATTTCGCCGCGTATTTTCATAGTCAAGGTGGGATGTGTACACTGTTATTTTGTGAAAATGAGCGCCTCGTTTCTTGGAAATCTGAGGTGGTAGTTAATGAAAAAAAGTTGATTACTGTTGGAATTCGACTGTAGCTTTGAAAAAGTGGAATACTTCTTGATTGTTCAAATGCTTTCTCTTGAGATACCCTATGTGTTTTGAATTACGGCGTTACATTCGGCGTTACATTCAATTAAATCTTTCAATACCTTTTTACATGTTATTAAAAATATGCAAGGTAGAATCTTGTGAATTATTTGGTATTGAAAATATTTTGTAATAAATCAAAAACAACATTTTTTATAAAAATTTGTAATTAGATGATAAATGTTTCTTTTTAATCATACTTTTTCTTTAAAATAGTGATATAGTAACTGCCAACTGATTTTGTATTATGAATTTTTAGAGTGATATCAATTATGGCTTTGTATGATCTCCTTAATTTTATATTGTAACTTACATAAAATGATGTCCATTTTTCTATCTTTCAATCAACAATTAATTATTACGAACGAGATTGAAAAGTAACTAGATTTGTGGAGTTGAAATTCGCTTCCGAAATTAGTTATTTTTTGGTTTCTTATTCATTCGTAGAGACGCGTGCGTTAATAGTTTCAGATTGTCTAGTGACAAAAGTAAATTTGATAACTCTTTCAGTTGTAAATTGCGAGATTTAATAAATTGCTATTACCATATGTGGAAAGTACGTGTTGGAACTAGAAAGTTTTTGTGCAAGATTTGGCTTAATTATGCTTATAAACCCGAATTCTGGAAGCTAAAGGAAAATATGATATTAGCAGTTTCAGTTAAGTACGCCATTTTTTGAGTTACTAATTTATATATTTAGACAATGAGACATGTTATAACAAACCTAAATATATATTTATATTATATACTATGGTTTACTGAAAACTTATATATAAAGTGATTTTGTAGGTATAAAAGTTAATAACTTTTTTAAAGGAATTGGTGGCAGAAAGGGTTAATAATGATTACTCATATAAAAATAATAGTAAAAACAATGTTAATAATTAATTGTTAATTAAGCAATGTTAACATAATGTAAGAAATTCAAATATTAGGAAAGTGCATGTTTGAAAACGTTTGAAAACGAGCGACTAACATCTAGCCTCGTCTGGTTAAAAAATAACGCTGCTTTCATATAAAATAAAGTTAAAGTTTAATTATTCACCTTGCGTATAAATCCTTTTATGACCCTTCACTGAACATCACTTAGTAATCTAATGATGCAAAGTAAACAAGATTATACAACTTTACATATAATCCTTTTGGACTTCATAAACAATAAAATAAATTTAAAAGCTTTTTTTTAATATGATTTGATATCTTCCAAACAATAGACTAAATGTAGCCGTGTGATATAAAAAATATTCAAGTACATTTTCACAGAGATTAATTTTACTTAAAAATGAAATCACATTTCAATTTCCTGAAATTTGTTGTACCACATAATTTCTGAAGAATTTGAACTCAGCAAAAATTCACGTGATATCGATTAAATAGTTTGCTGATTACGATTGACTCAATTATTATTAATACTGTGAAAGCTTAGAAATCAATGGATTGATTTATTACTTGTTAACTGGATATAATTTTAGCAATACCGTTGGATTATAATTTTCTATTTATATTACACTGTACTAGAAAAATGTAATTATATTAAATATAAACTTTGACCTCTAGTATGACATATATAGTGTTATTATATAATTAATAATTTAAATTTAGTAATAAAATATTTTCTTACCTTGCTCTTTGTCTCCAATATTGCTTTGGTAACATATGCTCTTAATGATCGATTTTAACAAAATAATTATTTTATGATAAAACAAACTACTATAATAAGTAGACCAATGATCACGTGGGAAGCAAAACTGCTTAAAAAAATTATTTGATAAGTATATATTTGATATCATCAATATCTTAAAACGTTCGATGAAAATTACAAATTTTGCCGATTTTAATCTTCGCGACCGCAAGCAAAAAGCATATTATGTGTTCATGTTCAACAAATTATGAGTTTATCAGAAAATAAGCATATTATGAAAGATATATTTTATCATTTACAAAGCGCTTCAGAAAAATAAAATTTTTATTTCTCAAATTTTAATTAATAAACATTTATTTCTAATAATTTTACTGCTGATAATGCGGAAAAACTGTTTTTTTCTTTATTTACAAAACAAATTCCCAATAACATGGGGTTATGTATTGATTTTATTCGCATGAAAAATATGGAAAATATAAAGTTGAACGTCAAAGGGTTACAAATTTGACTACCTTAAAGAAATTTGATATATCAATTAAGTTATTTTTTCATCCCCTGAACTAATAAATAATGTAATATATGTAATGCTGATTATCGAGTTTTATTTTAGCAATTTTTATGTTCTGATACAATTGTTGTAATTTATTTAATCGTTAACATTTACACTTTTTATCTGATACAAGAAAAAATGTTAACAATTAAACAAATTATATATACATACATATATATTATTTTGCTTCAAAACATTTCGCTTTCGAAACCGCAACTTGATTGCCATCTGTTTTAAAATAACAATAGCATTACGGTACGGCATAAGGTAACGCACCGACCCTCATTGAACCTCCAATAGAAATCTGCTTTACGACTGTTACCGGTAATGTAGACTCTGTATTTATCAACTCATGGTCTCTAACGCTCCCCGTGCACGTTCAGCCTGCCACTTTGCCTACGAGGAGTCGCCGTGGTCGCTACGATATATGGCCAGACATGTAGATGCACATTATACATTTTAAATAGCAATATTTACAGTTAGATTGCATAAACTCATTCGTAATTATTATAAAAACATTTTCGATTAAACGTTGTATTATGTGTATGCTTGAAGGCAATCAATTCTCTAATATATAATGCAATTTATTTTATGCACGCGTATTTGAATGAATAGATAAAAGAGAATAAATATGATATCATGAATAAATATTTTCAATTAAATGTATTCTTAGGAAAGGAAAAAAAATTAATAATGGTCTTTTGTTGTTTATTGCTTTTTATTATCATATTTTTATCCCAATTTTATATATCACTTTTACAATAATATTAACCAAATTTGATAAAAATATGTATAAAAGCTCCTGACATATTATTAACCCGTTAAGTCTGAGACCCTCAAGAAGTAAAAAAAAAAAGAACTTCGGAAAATCATTCAGAAATATGTTTCTGCGTTATCTTAAGTTTTATGCGATTAAGAATTATTTAGGCCCCCATTATGGGATTGGAAATAGTCCGCTTCGACCTGATGGATAAAAATTCGAGTTGATCATGTAGAAATTTTAGAAAAACGAAGTATATTAATGTATCCTCCAGGACACATAAGGCATTCACGGGTTAAAATATTGACAAAGTTTATCTTCAACAATTTTTGGAGACTTTATCGACGTACATAATTCATATAATATTTGACTTATCGCAAGACTAATCGCACCCTTGAACAACTTTCGTCATTTTATCAGCCTTATTAAAAACAGAAAAATGCAAAGTTCATAAGCGAATACTCAGTATAATGGTGCCATCGAACGTCTAGAGCTCTGCACGTCCGTAGTCGAACTAGGAACTCAACCTCTCGATTAACATGCAGATTAACATAGCGTTAATATTAATGACGGCGTCGCGCTCTCGCCCCTCGCGCGCAGCTTTTTCCATATTTATAAGGTTCCAATTATCCCGTACACATCACGGCGCGCGCGCGGTTAATTTATGTTATTACCGCCTATCAATAAAAATAATTGCTTTATTAACATGATTAATGGCCGCGTTTAGCATTCATAATGCAATCGCGCGCCGATAATGCGCGCGCAACTGTGTTTTATCCCGCGTGTCTCAGTTTAGATTAAAACACATCCCGTTGAGATGATCGTCGTCGTTACGGCGGAATCTTTTTACTTTCTTCCGGTTAAGAGCGTCGCGATTTCCTGGACCATTAAAACTCCGTCGCCGACGCTGCTGATATATATAGTAATGAAGCTCTCAACCAGTGATTTGCGAAATTAACGCTGCGGTTTGCGCAGTGATACCGTTTTACATTTCTGTTTTAATGCAGGATGAAAGAGTGGATATAAATGGATCATCCGCGTTATTATTCATGATTTTTAAGATATGCGGTATGTCGATTGCAAAATTGAAATGAATGCCGATCGTGAATTTGCAAGTAAAATTCCGTAAATCGTCGACGGTAATCGCGGTTAAAGTCGGTCACGCATTATACCTCGACACTTCTCACATACGCTCAACGGATGAAAGGCTCATTGTGCAGTTAGGAACGTTTCAGCGTTTTAATTTGAAATGCATATTGTATTTTAATTGCGTGACGCGCGAGATGGGAAAAACGTTGTTTAATGAATTATAGTATTTGTAATTGTCGTAAATGCGACGTTAATTATCTTCTATCGTGAATTATGTAATTAAAAACTGTTTATAATAATTACAAGGTGGGAGTCGAGAAAATCATCACCTATTGTTTGAACAAAGAGTTGTTAACATCTTCATTTACAACTCACTTTTATTAATGTATATTTTTGGTATTATAGTACTTATAAAAATTGGAAAATAATAATAGAAAATGTTCGACTTGCTGTCTTACAGTACTTAATTAAGAAAATTATAATATAAAAATGATATAATAAATATTCAAGAATCAAGGAATTTAATTTAACACATTATATGAAAAGAAAAAACAGACATATCTCATAAATTTTTAATCGAATGTATGAGTTCATGCTTTCGTATAACAATCAATTACTGTTACTTTTTTCTACAATACGAGTATCAATAAATTATATACTTCACGCATGCTAATGCATTACTTTTCATATTCTCAAGATAGGTCTCAACAACGCTCATTCATTCGTCCCCTACTCTCCAATTAACAAACATAATATCCCGCCTCGATCGAATTACATTCCCTTGCACTAACGGACAATCTCATCGCGTCAATTAGTGCACATTCGCCCTTTTATATACCTTTCAGCGAAGATCTCGGCAGCTCGATTGCGCATGCACCGCACTGCAGGCCGACACTGTTTCAATATGCATATATATACACCGTCAGCGCCCGTCGCGCGCGCATAAAGCTCATTACCAAACAACATTTGATTCAGTGCACGCGCCATTGAATTTAACGACTGGCGAGGTGGCTGTACATTCAAAGTGGCCCGAAGTATACTCGCCGGACTGCTATATATCGGCCGCGCAATATCTCGCCATTCCGCGGTGAAGCATAAATCACCGAGCGCGGGCACATCCGCGCCGTTTATTAAAGCCCGCGCGCGACGAGTCGAATCTCCGCGATGTGCAGCGTGCCGTTATTAGCATCACGCGAGAGCCGTCGCCGCGCTGCAGCGCGACGATGATTTCACGCGGCTGGATTTTAATGCCGCCGATTTGTTATAATCGAGCATTGACGCGAATGGGCCTGCGTGCGGATAGTGCGAGTTTGGGTGGGATGTTTTTCTGGATTTGGAAGGTTTTAGATGAATGAGATTGATTATTTATTGCGCGTTGCGAGGAGATACGTTTTTTTTAGTGAATTCAGTTTGAAACGGGACTGTATTGAAAATTAATTATTATTTTGCCGTATTTAGTCTGTGATAGTTCAATCAGCGGCATTATAAAATGAGTATGTTTTTAGAAATAGGTTGGCATGTTTTTTCAGACTGATTTATAGAAATCAAGATGATTCATAAATTTCACGAGATAAATATTTACTGCTGATAAAAAGGCTTGCAATTTATCTTCTATATAATCGTCTCGTTTAATACGTGTGCTTGAAAATTACGTGTACTTAAGAGCACATTATATATTTGATTTATATTACATGATAAATGTATTTTAAATTTTAAAGTTACAATACTAAACATTATAATATTTTAGTGTATATTTAATGAATGATTGTTAAATTCTAGAATTTATTTTTATAATTTATTGTTTTTTCCGTATTAGTTTATTAATATTAGTTTTAACAGAGGATACGTTAGAAACGATCACTTATTAAACATAAAAGAGACACTTCTTAGTTTTATAATATGATTTTTTCAATATTAATCAAAAAATTAAAACAGTCAATGCGAAATTATTTTCATCAATGCTGATACATTTAATTTGAAAAGTAACATTTTATAAAGGTATCCTAAAAGTTAAAAGTAAGTATAATATAAACTGTTTTCTAAAACGTATTTAATTAAGCTAGATTCTATTTTTTGAAATAATCAAAGTTACATAGTACCTCGCACGTGAGAAAAGCTTACAGATAATTTTTATGTTTTCTAGGATATGACAGTAACTTTTGATAGGTTAACCATCAGAATAAAACAATGTTTGTATTTGCGATCCTAAGTTCGTTAAATGGCGCTGATTTACCAATTTGGAGAGGTGAAAAAAAACATTTTTTACTTAATGTGTTGAAACTCTGATAAACAATTAACTAGTATTGTCTACATTTCCTTTTTAAAATCAAGGCTGCTAGTTTAATATACTGGGAAACTACATAAAATCAGATAATTTTTTACCAGGAAAAATTGCGAATAATATCATAATATCTGTATAGATACAAAAATATTAATCACTAAATAAACGTTATACCTAAAGAATCACCAATGTTAAATTTGTATTGTATTTTTCGCTATCTGAATTATTTAATAGCGGATATATCAATCCTATTAAACCCATATATAATTACTCTTTTTACCTACCCGAGTAAAAATGATTTATATATATATGATTATATATAATTATGTATTATTTTATATACCATTATATATAATTATATATAATCATATACAATTATATATAATCATATATAATCATTTATAATTATATATAACTATATATATATATATATATAATTAAAATGTTAAAGCAAATACACCTATGAAATCACTAAATATACGCCATTTTAATACATTAATATATTATACGTTCGATATTTTCAGTATTAAATCTATATAAAAAAAACAGAAAAAATTCACCAAGTAGAGAGAACCGATTGCCCAACCAAATCCCCGCCCTAATCAACATTTTTCAAGCGATAACCACGCGTCGTCGCATCACGCGCGCGGCACCTTTACTCATTCCCCCGTAATCTCGTGCGGTCCTCGCATTCACCAGCGCTCTCGCTCTCCCGTCGAGACTGCCCTGTGAATAATTTATAAAATCGCACGAACGAGCGCATCGATGCGGAGGTCCCTCGCGTTTCTGCACGCGTTCGCGATCTCCTTCGCGCACGCTGCACACGCGCAGTTTAGCAGCTGAAAAGGCATCACACACACACACACACACACACACACACACACACACACACACACACACACACATACACACACACACAAGACGCCGCCGCTACGCTGCTGCGAATCCGCGGGCGCTCTTTATAATTAGGCAACGAAACGAATCGCGCCTGACGTCCATATCGACTACTACTACTACTACTACGACTATCCAACAGAACCGCGGCCTAACTAACGAGCCTTCGCTTCGCGCGCGCGCGCGCCTGCCCCGATCGCGCCAATAAATCAGCCCGAGGCCCGTATCTTCGCCATTATCGTAAATCTTTAACGCCGCTGGAAGCCGAGCGAGCGAGAAAGAGAGAACGCACAAACGTGTGTGCGTGTGTGTATCCAGTGCGTGAAAGGCATGCAACTTGCAAGCAAATGTGTGTACGATGTGTGTGTGAGTGTGTGTGTATATGTGTGTGTGCATATGTGTGTGTGTGTATCTGCATATGTGTGTGTGTGGTGTGTGAGTGTGTGTATGTATATGTGTGTGTGCATGTGAGAGTGTGTGTATGTATATGTGTGTGTGCATGTGAGTGTGTGTGTGTGTGTGTGTGTGTGTATAGGCAGAGTGGCGAGCCGGCCTTTTTTTTAGCCAATAAACCTTTCATTTAGCTATTTACATCCGTCATAAATCACGTCGGGCGCATGCGCGCGCGCGCGCGAGAGAGAGAGAGAGAGAGAGACTTTTCAGCGCGACGTGCATGACGCGTTTCCGATTTCACTTGAAATACGTATTTCCGACGCCGAGCGGGAGATATATATCGGCGCGAGCCGAAGTCAATGGCTCGTGCTCAAAGTCTGTGCGCGCGAGGGCGATTTTAGCAGCGCGTAATAACTTTCGCGAGGTATAGGTATATAACGGGGGAGCGCGAAGAGAAGGCCGCGCGAGAATTATTAGTTTTAGAGGCTGGGCTGTGCGATGAGAGTGGGCGTGCGTTGCTTAATCATCGGCGAAGTGTAAGTTGTTTATTTTTAGAGGGAGGGTAATCCGAGAAATTCAGAAGTGTTAAAAAATGATGTTCTTTTTTGTGTTTTGAGGACAGAGATTTGATGAAAATCTTTGATTCCTTATTAATTACAGGAATCACAGTTGAATGAACAACTGTTGTCTTACGCAAGCCAGACCTATACTACTTGTAAATAAAATTTTAAGTTTATTCTGTTAAATAATGAAACATTTATACCTCGTAGATTCTTGTCAATGATAAAAAGTGCTCATTTTTAGTAGAAAACATTGTCTGGAATATGATAAAATTATGGTTAACCTTTAATACCAGAGTTAGGCCAATAATCGAATTGATTACTTAGTTGTTACACTGTTACAACTCATGAGTTAGAGAATGGATACTTTCGATATAAATAACTAATAATTTTAATAAATACACTTGGGCAATAAATATTAGTATTGTTTTTTCGTAATACGTCTTTGTTATAAATTGCCATAAAAATAATATTATAAACATGACTCAGAAACTGACCAGAAAAATCGTTTCACTTCTACCAGGGTTACATATATAGCAAAATTATATAAACCCATTGTTTCCACTACAACTTACAAGAACATAAAATATAATTTATCATATCCAACGAGAGATGAAATTGCAACGCTCGTAAACACTCAATTAAAATTGTTTTGCAACGACCCCAGCCAAATGCGGCAAATCCAGTCGGCGACTCGCACACATCTGAAGATAACGCATCATCGCATTATGCACATCAACGATCGCGTTCCCTTTCCCTTATTACGTGAATTATGGAATCTCGTCGTAAATTAATCGGCCTTATCAGAAGTAAATGACTATGACTCCGCGGCGACAGGATTATTCGGTAAGAGATCCGACGACGTCGGCGGGGATCTCTTCCACGAAGATTTCACCGACAACGAACACGGCCTTCGTCTCGACGCGGAGGCACGCGGCCTCCGGCCAGCTTAACGTCTCTCTTTCTTTATCTCGTTTGCGGCTCACCATACGTTCCTACGACCGACCGCACGCCTCTTTCTCTCCCTCCTCATTTTCCTTCGCTCTTCTCCACACCGCGCCCTTTATTGGTCCTTCTATCTTTATACCGCCTTTGGCTTAGGAGGTACAAAGTGTCGGCGGTTTCTTTGCTGTTTATTTTATACATATGCGTCGTTGAAGAGACTAGTAGTAAAATTGTTGAATAATTATTGGAACAAAAACTTTTTATTGATTGTGAGTGGACCGTAGATACATAATTAAATCCATTCTAAAAATTTTGGAAATGCTTATAATCATTTCAATATTTATACCGTACCTATTAAATATTAATTTTAATAGTTTATTGAAAAATGGTAATAGACGTCTGCAAAATCTTCAAAATAAACTAATTTTACTACACTGATAAACAACAAATTTAACGATCTATTCTTAAAATGTAATGTAACCGTAAAATAATACAATCATCCATGCTAGTTGACGATATGATTTTGATGGCAACAAATGACATCAAAACATCTGCTTGAACAAATCGCAAATACAAGTAAAAAAATAAGAGCAAACAGCGCTTCATAACAGCTATTCACTTCAGAAACAAAAATTCAATTAGACAACTATACAGTGCTGCATTTTCGTGATGTTTTAAATATTAAACAATAACCGACGCACTGATAAATTGTTAAACGCGTAACCAAGTAAGTATAATTATATTAATTATCTCTCCTTTAGTTGCAGATTCATTACTTGTCTGGTCTCTTTTAACGGCTAAATCTCAAAAGTGTTAAAGTCGTCATGCAAGATCTAAAACTATTACGATGATAAATTGCACTGGTTAATATGCACGAGCATTTTTTATAAGTCAATAACTCAATTTCGCGCACGTCCGAAACAGTCTAAACCGCCAAGTTTGATACGCCTGAACAATCGCTGCCTCAGTCTATATAACCCGAGCTATTGCAATTTCTCGTGCCAGCTCTTACAAACGCGTGCGCCGCGGCTCGCTTTTCCTCCCATCCGCGCGGTGAATCTCGCTCGCGGCGCGGCACAGCATACGCTCGTCTTTTCAGGGAATTGCTCGAGTATAATTAATCGTCTGATACTGATTTCAGAGCCGCTGCTATCGAGACTGACAACAACGGACGCGGGGCTTCCGCGGGCCATTATTATGCTCGCGCGGAGTCCGCGCTGGCCTACTCGTATTCGCTGGAATTGAAAATCGTTGTTGAAAACTATGAAATGGAATATAATTTGAGCATCGAGATGATCCATGTGTGAAAATTAAAGAAGTATAAAATAAAATTAGTGTTCTTTATTGTTTTGTGAGCTACAATAGAATACATTTCTAAAAGTTCACAGCTTTCAATCGTAATAACTGATTCTTAAAATATATGTGATATGAAGAACATTACAACGTGAAAATTGTCTATCAATGTTTTGACACTTCGGATGAGTGCATCGAAACCTATAAGGTATAGTTCTTTTGTATAGTTATTTTTAATTACACATATACACACAAGGGCATACGCGCTTGAGTGCAAACACAAACACATACACACACACCCACACACATACTCGTAAAAAATATGCTTATTTTCGTTCCCAGAATCTTAAAACATGTTTATATAGGCGCCAAATGCACTATTTAAAAAAATTTACATTTTTCTTTGTTGTCGAATGAAGACTCAAAATAGTACAAGGACATAAAGTCGAAGATTATTCCCGAGGATGGCTTTGCTACCTGAGCGAAGCGAGGACAGTAATCACCCGAGGGAATAATCGACTTTATTCTCGTGTTGCATACAGAACGTTATTCCCAACTTAACTGTGTCCACTTTATAGACTTAGAAAGAGGGACTCGCGAAAAAAACTAGAATTGTTTAAAAATTTTTTTAATATAGAAAGAAATAGTTCCAAAAGAAATAATTTCCTGAAAATGCATTTTTTTATTTCCCGTCAATTCTTTCTCTTTTTTTTCAATTTTAAGCTATTTCTTTCTCTTTCCGTGGGTCATCCCACTTTTCAAATCAATAAAGTGGCCATAGATAAGTCGGAAATAAAGTTCTATATGCAACACAGTAATAAAGTCGGGATATAAAAGCGGGACAAAAATAGCATATGGTTCCCGCAAATCTACTTTTTCCCACAAATTTAATTTTTTCCCGCAAATACATTTTTTTTCAATTATTTTTCTCTATAGTAATATACATTTTCAATAAATTATAGTTATTACCGAATAAAAGTAAAATTAAAAGTATTGATACTTAAATATTGACAAATTAAACTCATATAATTTAAACTTTTAAATGTACTTAGCAAGTTCATAACATTTTAATAAATGATATCAAACATCCGTGCGTGGGTCCCGCTTTGTAAGTTAATAAAATGGCTACAGTTAAGTCGGGAATAATGTTCTATACGTAACAAGGGAATAAAATCGATTATTCCCTTCTTGAATAATGTACTATTATTCTCTCAAATGCGGTAAAAAAATAAATTTGCGGGATAAAAGTAGATAAGAGAAAATTATGTGCTACTTTTGTCCCGCATTTCAGGTCAATATTGTGGCTGATTCGGGAATAAAATGCATTTACCAACATAAAGTTTAGATATTCGACTATCAAATCACTGTATCTTTAAATTTATGACAAACCCTTTTACCTATTTTACAGACGATTTAAATTCATTCAAACTAACTCATAAATGCTCTGAATTTTAATTTTCATTTAAAATTATTTAGTTATTAACAAAAAGAATCAATACTCAAACAACAAAAAATTCGAGGTGACTATATTATACCATCTTTCATAAAGATTCCTAAGTAGTTATGAAGCAAAAATTTATGTTCTGTGAACCAAATACTAGAAGCTTGAAAATAAACGCTCTTAAACTTGACGTCCAAGACAGGTGCTTATCAGAAGGCCGATTTTAAACACGCTTAGTTTACTGCTCGCCTTTGCTGCAAACTGTATTCGCAGGCGAGTGCACCAATTTGCCTTGATTATTGCACTGAAAGGTATCAGTCTAACTATTTTCACTATATCTCCTGAAGCTACTACCTGCTCTTGCTTTATATTAAATACGCTCTATCAGAATTAGGGTCAATTAATAGAACAACAAAGATTCAATGTATCCAATATACATACCAATATTGTTTTACTTTTTATTCAAGTATTTTTCCATTGTCATTACATTACTATTATTTTATACGCTCTTATTTCACTAACCCCCCCGAATATCTTTGTTTATTTGTTTGTTTGTCCTCAAATTTTAAATTAAAACATGAGCCACTTTTTGATAATCTAAAAAGTTGAAACTTCCATTACCAATGTTGACTGAACGACAAAAATAATAATTTAATGATATTTTATAATAGCTGTGTTCCGATATTCAAATATTAAAAGCGTCTTTTTTTTTCATTTTTTGTAATTATTTATTTATTCATAGCTCAGAAGTAAGCATCGAACCCATTTTTATTTTTCCAAATTTCCTTTTGTCAATAAATTATTAATCACTTATTTTTTAAACCTACATTGAGAGCTTCTTATTTTATGGGGGACTCGAAAATTTGCTCATTTTTACGTATACAACTATAATCTCTGAATTTAAGTTTGAGTAAGGGTTTATGAAATAAAATGTAGTATTTAATTCTATTTAATTTAACGTAAAAGTTTACAACTATTGATGTAATGTGATGTAATGTAATAAAAGAAATTGTCGGAATCATGAAACTGCTTTCATGTAGTCAATTGAGTTTTAATTTATGCTGTGATTACGTTATGAATCGGATAATGGTGTAGTTTCTTATAAATAATAATTTATTAACGCCAATTCAAAGTCATAATCAATTAAATATTTATAAACGTACTTCTACAAAAATTAAACGTAAATTTCGTCGCCGTATTTATAATTTATTAAGTCACACAACTCGATTTTCCATTCTCCGTAAACTCCTAACTACAGTTCCATAGTTGCATTCCTCAAACACACAACATCTGCAACACAATTCCAAAGAAAAAGAAATCCCAGTCACCGAACAGAGTTGAAAATCCTCAGGAAGGTTCGCGCCTTCGTTCTTAGATGGCGCCACACACCTCAGCCAGTCGTCCAAATCCCACGTCGCCGCTACAGCAGTCGCAGCAGCTGCACCCTCCTCGACCATTATAATACACTGCGGCTCTGCGCGCATTCTCGGGAGGCATCGAAGTGTCACCGCTGCCACGCGCGCGACAGATCTGAAACCTGCCACATCGCGCGCGCGAACGCTAACACACAAAACGGCGACAGTCTCGCGGCACAGGATTTATGAGGCTATAAAATATCATTTGTATTTCTCGTCGTGCACGCGCGCGCGCGCGCTGATTAATGCACTGCGGGCGCGCGCAGCGAATATAACCCAGCGTTGTGTATAACGGCGGCATCAATCTGCGGAAAGAAGCGCCTGCCGGCTGCTGCACACCAGGAATGCCCGTGGGCCGATATTATATGCGCGTCCTTGTGCTCGCGGGGGCTTCTCTGCCTCGTCGCTGATAAATTGCGTAGATTGCGCGGAGCTAGACACCTTTCTTGAAGGAGCTGGAGAGGCTGAGATACGATCGCGAGAGAGAGAGAGAGAGAAGATTCCTTCACTGCTGGAACAGATTCAATCGTTAATACCCGTTGCTGCTGTTCGTTGCTGGCGGTGTCTAGTTATAGCTGGCGTGATATCCGTCATATTTTATCTGAGTTTGTGAAGCTATCGCTGCGTGGGATCAAGGTGTAGTAAAGATCTAATGGGTTACTTAGGGATGAATGTCTTAACGATGTGTGTCTGACTTACTTGACTTTGAATGTAGGAGATGTGTAGCTTGGTAGCTGTGGTCTTGTATGACTGATGATTTTGAACTGGAATTCTCGGGATTGCAGAGAGGACAGGTGAAATATAGTGAGAAACCGACCTTTTTCCGGCAAGAGTAATTTTTTGGTCAGGAAAGATGTTCATCGCGAAATACATATCGAAAGTAATTCTGTTTGTGAAAGAATGGAATAATCTTTGCAGTCGAAGTTACAATGGTGTAGAAGGAGAAGAAGAATCTTTTAATTAAACATACATTTATAAGATACAATACGAAAATCAACCTTGTGTGTTCATATCATATTATGATACTATACCTGGAGAGGCATACTAATGATTTTTTCGTAATAATAACGATTAAGAATAATCAAAAAGACCATGAAAAAATACAAATTGTCAATACTCAAATACGATTTAAAGGATCAGAAAATCCAAACTTTAGCACGTACAATCAAACAAACCTTTAAAAATAATTTAAAAAAGAAACATGTTAATTTATTACAGGTCTATTCTACAAAAAAATCCTCGAAAAAATCCTAGCTCCGACTAGATCATTTATTTATCATATTAACTGAATTTTTGACAAGCACCTTTGTTCTTAACATGAACTTGCTGTTTATTTAGATAAGCTGACTAGCTAACTAAACCTGAGTGTACCATTCATATTGCAAGATGATCAATCGCTCATTCATTGCCTTTCAAAAAAGAAATATAAGCCACAAAAATCTGTTAAGTTTTCGTTAGCAAGTCATTACTTATCCTGATATCTCACTAATAAAAGGGAAAATAAATGACGAGCGCCCTGGCGATGAAACGATAAGACTGATTGATCATCCCGCGTTCGTTACGAACGACAAGGAACACTGACGCATGCGATTCCGAGGGTACGCGGAAAAAAAAGACCGCAACAACACCCAGAACACACAGCTCGATCAAAAGGAAGAAAACACCGTCGCTCACCGCTTAATTACGCGTAATGCGATTTTTCGCCGGAACAATCATTTTTGTCGTCGCACGGAGAGAGCTCGAGTGCGTACACGCACACGCCGAGTTCATAATGACGCCAATAATTCATGTTACATCGCGCGGGGTGTCCGGACCGAAGCGAGCAAAGCGCGGCACAACCCAGGCCGCTTGTAAACATCCGCAGTCGATTAATCAAGGCGTCGTTATAATCGATGAAAGCGAACACACTGCCGCTCGTAAAATAAACTCGCCGTCGGGGACAATACGTCTCCTTTTTCCCCTGCCTGCAGCCTGCGCTCTCGGGATCATCCATCATCGACACGTATATATATATATATATATATATATATATATATATTGTAGCGAACGATGATTTTATGCGGAACGAAACGTCAACCGGGGGCTCGAAAATCGTTTATGTGTGTGGGGAGTGTGGAGTGGTATATATGGGGAGAGAGACGCGAGGGTTTCTTTGGCAAACAGAGTGCGCGTGTGATTTTGCTCCGACGATCTGTGTGTATATGTGTAAGATCGATCAGTTTGAAATTCGTGTGACCAAAGTTATTTTGTAAATATTACTTGAGTAGGGATATTGACCTTTAATATTGGTTTGCTTACAATGCATTTAATATGTTTTATGTAAAAAAACAGAATTTGTTAAGTATCAGTTAGTTTTATCCCTTTGTGATTGGGCGATTCTTCGGTACCTTTACCGATGTATCGATGTTATAAGCTTTTCGTAAGTTTTTAAAATAGAAGGAAAACATTATATTACGTGACTCACATTTTTTATGAACATTTAGTTGTCTAAGTAAAGCTCTAAAACTCATGTTTGTTGCTAAATAAAAGCAGTTAAATCCATTAAAAATATACACATATAACACGCTCGAGCCATTATAGGATTTTGGGATATTCATGTGATATTCATAAACAATCATCCAACAATTTTTGTAATTTACAATTTTGTCACTTTTTTCTTATTTTATGCATGAATGCCACACAGAATCAGATAATTTACACTGTACAATTTAAACCTAAAAAACGATTTATTAACACACTTGCCAAGAAGAAGTTATAATTGAATAAAATCTTAAACAGACATAATTTTTTTTCATTTTTTTAAATCTGAATCAAAGATTTATCATTCTAATTGACTGATATAAATAAACATTCCATAAATCCAAGCCTCTTCCAAGTATAAAAAAATCTACAAATTAGGCAACATTTTTCAAGTACCCAGAGCATAAAATTTTCCATTAAACTTTCCCCATACACCGCAGCGTCAGCCTGGCAGAAGGGGGCGAAAGAGCACGCAATACATCACTACGGACAGAATGTATAAAGGCGCAATCCATTATAACACGGGCGTGCGCGCATATAACGCTCGTACATACGTAAGCCGGCGCATATATCTCGCCAGTATAACGGCAGCGCGAAAAGTGCGACGCTCGCATTGCCGCGCACCACTCCTATAACGCATTTTCACGCATACTGATCTCGGATCCGAATCGAGAGCTCGAGCGTTCCGCGGTGCACTCTTCGAGCATTACATAGGCGTCAAATGTCGTGGGGTGGCGCACGCTCTCATTGCATATGTATAGCTATATACGGGCCGATTATGCGCGTAAATATTTCACGCGCGGGGCGCGCGCAAAGGAAGGGGCAGACGTGCGAGCGAGAGGTGATTCGGGAAAGAAGGAGAAAGAGCGTGGCTCTGAGATTTACGACTATAGCGCGAGCGAGTGGATGTGTGTGTATTCGGTATGTGTGTGGACGCCCTTTGTATACGTCCTCGCGATGGTTTATGGCGGCTGTAGATCAAAATTACACGTAATAGCGTTCGTTTTTGTGTATGCGATGCGCGTGATATTGTATTAGTTCGCGTGCGTTTGACTCGATAGAGGGAGGATAGTTTGTGTCTTGTGGAGGTGCCTTCGGTCGTAATGCGCGGTTGAAGATGAGTGCTGTCGGATTAGTTGTTCAATGGAGTTGCACGCTAAGGCGAAGGAATGGTATTTATGAGGCGATGAAATAATTACATTAGATATAAACTTGTTAGTATGTGTGCTGAGCTCTTTCGATCGAGTTTGTAAAGGGGTTTTCTGAGTCGTCTATTTATTCTTCTAGCTGCTCTAACAATATTTGGGATAATATTGTGTGCGACAGTTCTTATATATCGGTTACAATCAGTATTGCAAGATATAATTTATATATACAACTCTATATAAATAGGTGATTCTTCATAAAAATTCAAATTTGTGTCTGCTAGATAATTTTTTTATAATGTATATTTTATAATAATAGCATGATTCCATATATAATTATTTTTCGTTTTCATACATTTTAGAAGGAGACTCAAATACTCATACATTCAGTGTTCAGTTTCGTATCATCATATCATAAATAGTAAGCTCTTATAACTCCTATAAGTACTTTCTATCTTTTGTAAACTGTGAATTACTTATTAAAATAACTTACAAGAAGAGGGTTTCACCTCTGGAAAACGGATTTTGATGAGACTTTGGAGAGGTAGTTTCTGGTAACCAAAAATCAACGTGGTTCCTTATTCTTGATATAAAATAGATTTTGCTCTATAAATAACTCTGTACGTTTTTATAATAGAAAGCTATCCCCTGGCATTATTGCGCATTATTAGATTTTGTAGGTTGCGTTTCCATAATGTTTAATATCATCAAAATCTGCTGGCCGTGGAATATCGTAGTATCTTGTATTGTAATTCTCGCAATAAGCCTCTCAGATTGGCCAATTATCAGAAAATCAGCTTGTATAGATAACCAAACGCCTCTGTAGGAAATGGTGCACGACGAGAGTCTAGTGGCCTTAAAAGATCAGTACCCCCGAATCTAACAGTCAGAATGTCTGAATGTCCCGATAATTCTTGACCTTGTTCATGTTTAGGGAATGTTGTGCGCTAATTCCTTACGAATCTATCACACACGTGACTTTGTATTTTCTTTTAGAATCAAGTCAGGAATGAGCACCTCGTTTAAGGGGACAGATACACCTTTAAATTTAAAATTAATTGATATTACATTTTAAGGTACAAATAAGTCACTTACGATACACTACCTGTTTTTTTCCGGTAAATTTGAACATTTTATCAAAATATAACTAAAGAAATTTTTTTTTAAGGGCGTTAGGTCCCTTCGCTAGTATTGGAAATGGGTGTTAAATAAATGATAATATACAATGTATATTTCAAATAAAATAACTTTCGTTTATTCAAACTCGCACAAGGAAGGAATAACGTCAGTAATGTGCGACTGCTCTAGAACATTACTATAATAAGATGTTCTAGTACGACTAAAAACACTTGACAAAAGGGCATAAGTTCCCTACTCTTTTCTATATCTCGCATTTCAGTTTATGTCTTTGGGACATTTCTTAATAAGTCGATTCATTTTTGTACAAGCATGTAGTAGTGTATAACTACAGTTACACACATACGTATGCTAAAGCATAGCGATATACAAACAGATAGGCTATAATGAATACCTCTTTACTTCTTGGGCTACCGCAAGGTTTAGAGAGTCAATGTGACCGAATTAACGTTTTCAAGGTTGTATAATGTTCAAAATACTGGTAGTTATGATATGAGTGTGGGAATTTGTATATAAAAATTATTGACCAAAGTTATAGTCTAAGTGAAAATTTTACGATTTTTTAAAATTTTATTATGTAATATGGCTTAAATAGACTATAACTTTGACCAATCATTTTTCCGAAACTTATATCATAACTACATGTATTTTGAACATGATAAAACCTTGAAGCATCAATCAGATCATATTGACTCTCTAAACCTTACGGTAGCCCAAGAAATATAGAGGTTTTCATTATAACCAATCAAAGAGACCTATCGACCTTAAAAAAATTTTAAAAGAATTGTTAGTTATGTTTTGATAAAATGTTCAAATTTACCGAAAAAAACCAAGTAGTATATATGAGTGACTTAGTTTTATATTAACCTTAAAGATTATTATCAATTAATTTAAAATTGAAAGATATATCCATCCCCTTAACTTATAATGCGTGGATTAAGTAAAACCATCTACGCTTGTTTGCCGCGATTTGGCGTTTGGTTAACAAAGGCAAGGATACAACCAAAGGTTAAGTCTACACAACAAAAACTATCAAAAGGATTTGGAGTATACTGCAATACCTATAATAAATGTGTAGAAATATTCTATTAGTTATTTAAAGACATCCTAATAGGTAATAGGTAGCGTAACAAACGGTGATTTACACTATATTTGTATTTTATACCATATAATTACGTTTGTATTTTTTTCTGGGCAATATTGAATTTATTTAGGAAAAGCTCCCGGAAAAGACGTGCGTTTTTTACATTTTTTAGATCTCATAGTGAATTCTGGAAATTCACTGGCTAAAATAAATTAAACTTGTTATTTCTTATTCCGGCGTTATTTCTCGGTGTGCGTTTTATGTAGGAAAGGAGAGAAGATATGGATCATCCCGAGATAAGGTCTGTTTAAAGAAAAAAACAAGTTTACTTTAACGTTTCGGTGATCATTGTCACCCGCATCAGAAATAATACTATATCAGGTAACTATGTCAGGTACTATATTAGGTAAACAATAATTAATTATAAATTATTACTTCAACTATCAAAAAGTGTTTTCTTGTACTGGGACTACTTGTATGTTTTTGATTTATGAGTAAAGAGCACTTTTCTGAAAAAAAATTTGTATCAATCTCTCGGTCAAAAATTACCAGAAGGCTACTTTAAATGACTTATATTGTTACTTCAACCTTATTATGTTTTAGAGTTTGCTATTCTCTATAGCATCGCGTAAAATTGCAGAAATTGAAATATATACATGAGTTTGAAAAAAATAGAATATTTAGACAAATGTAATTTTCTTAATATTATTCTATTTTAATTTAAAATGTACGAAATAATAATGAGTTTATGACAAAATGTTACATTAACTGGTCTTGAAATAATCTAAGTTATAATAGTAATGTACATGTAAATTGACTATGTATAATTAAAAATATATAATGAATATTGGTGCAGTAATCCAATATAATTATATCGGCTATAGTTATACATTAAATCGACGCCCAATACGAAGAGAAACGCGATTCAAAGTTTAATATGGAAGACTGGGGTAAAGTGAACATAGTAACTATAAAAGTCGAATAAAATGTATTTTTCAGACTTAAAACATTACTTTCTAAGTTACACAAGAAACCTCTTACATCAATAAACATACTAGCAACTTAAAAGAAAATCATTTATTAAGTTTAATATTATTTTTTTTTTTAAATACCTGTTCACTTTACCCAGGCTATTAAGCGCGGGGTAAAGTGAACTAGCGGATAGAATTAAAACAATTAAAATGTTAATTAAGACAATAATAAAACTAAAAAGACATCCTAAAACCTTTAAAATACCGTACAATACGAAAAGTTAAATATGAAGGTTATGTTGGCCGATTTTGGTATAAATACGAAATGCGTTACAACAAAGGCTTTGTACACTACACCTTGATTAATATTTTGTTAAAATTCTCATCTGGCCACGTATAAATTAGTGCTATCGCATTATTGTCCGGACCACTTTACCCCGATTCACTTTACCCCGAGACGTCGATTCATTAAAATGTTTGTTTAGAAAAAGGAAAACCTCTTTTAAAATTCTGTATTCTTGGTAATAGTAAGTAAAACGTATTTGAAGAAATTAGAAAAAAAAAATCTAGTAATAAAATTGATTATAAACATCTTTAATCGTTATAACGAATTGAACAAACCAACTTTCTTTTAGGGTCGAAAAATACAATTATTTTTCTTTCATAAAATATTAATTGATATGCAATGAAATGTTTTAATTATCATCCTTGCATAATTATATTTCCCTAAAATTAAAATTAGGCATAAATAATAATTTGTTGAAGAAATAATAACCATGATTCACTTTACCCGTGTGTTCACTTTACCCCAGTTTCCCCTACGAAGAGTATCGCAATTCAGCGTTCTCGGTGGAGATTAAGGTGATTCGGAAACTCGAATTAATAATACTCCCTGAACACGTAAAATGACTGTAGAACTTAATTTATTCCCTAAATATATGGTATCATTAGGATGCTTTTCCCACGTTTAGAAGTGTAAACTTAAGTTTGAGATCTATTTTACGCATTTGGCTAGTGTTATAATCATTTTCGTAAACCTTTGAATTGCGTTATTCTTCGTGGTAAACCTCCGAATCGCATTACTCTTTGCCTCAAATGCTGAATCACTATTCTATTATCTATAATCTCCGCAAACACTAAATCCCGATACTCTTCGTAGCAAATTGAAACACATTACTCTTCTTATTGGGTATCGAAGTAGTCAAAATTTATAGTAAATCAAGTACTTAATGTAAGATATTAATCATAATTAATAACAAAATCCTGTAACTTGAAAATCAGTAAAAACTGTATGTGTAGCACAAAGAAATTAACATTTATAACAAAGAAAATACAGTGTTCGCCCTTTAATCACCACTATATGCATAATACGATAAACAAATTTTGTACAATGTACATAACTTTGAATAATTTAAAATTTTTCTATAAAGAAATAGTATCTCAATAATATTGAATATCTCAAAAATCACAGGTAATGTACATATATTACAAGTCCAAAAGAACTAATATTTACAAATAATCTTAAAACTTGAAAAATAATTTAACTACGTTATAATTATAATAAATATAGTAGCTAATCGTATTGCGACCACTCATATATATATACATATAATACATTAACATTCAAACTTTACTCCTTTCGACAAGTCCTTCTCGAAATAAGTCAACAATCAATTGTTCGTACTGAACTTGTTTCTGAGTTTTTTTCTGCTTAACTACTTCTTTTTGGTACACGACAGTCGATAGGCTATACGGTATGGTGCACTTTTATTACATTCTGAACTTGATATTTAACTTCACGAGTATAAGGTAAAGCAGTGACAGTAGCAAGCTCCTCTGTCAAATAATGGGTTATCTTGACAGTAAATGAATACTGGAAGCTATTGCAGGTGAATGTCGTTTCAGGACTGCTAGATTCATAGCTGCCAGATTCACTGTACATTGAATTCATGGACATTCGACTGTCACTGCTGACGTTAGCGGGTCGAGCGACACCAATCCCGAAGTTCGGCTTGCTTCGATGTATCCTCAGCGGTGCAGCTAAGTGGCCCTTTAGAGCGAACGCCTTGTCGCACTCCTTGCATTGGATGTCTCTACTGGTTTCCGAGTACGAGCTCATATGCATTGCCAGATAGCCCTTGCGGGCGAACACCCTCGGACAGAATTGGCAGTGAAAGTCGTAGGATGTCCAGGGGTTCCGGGTCTTTTTGGCCTCGCTCCGACTCTTGTAACTCTTTGGCTTCTTTAGCTCGATGTCGAAGTCGTTGGCACTGCTCTGCGCGACAGATGGCGCATCAAACTTAGTCAATTGCTGATGAAGATCGATTCTTGATAAGACACCGACTGGTCGAGGTTGTGACATATAAAATGCTACAAGTAAAGTTGTCCTGTAAAGGAAGCTGAAAATAATAATGCTGAAATAAAAAAAAAAAGAGATAGAGAGAGAGAGAGTAAAAGGTTAGGTTAGAGTAGGTAGGTAGGGTTAGGCAGTAGGGATATTTAGCAGTAATATTATTATTATTTTCGGTTATAAACAAAGAGACATGGCGACCCAAGATTGTCCGTCAGACGACGAGACCTTCAAGGCCCTCATCAACGATTACCACAAGGTACTGCAGGCGAATTCAGCCCCCAATGCAGGCCCCTCGGCCCCTGTACAGCACCACATCGTCACCGCAAGACCGCCGGCCTACGCACATGCACGGCGCCTAGCGGACGACAAGCTCGAGGCCGTCAAGGAAGCTTTCGACGCTCTGCTCTTCTATGGCGTAATCCATCCATCCAGAAGCCAATGGGCCAGTCCACTACACATGGTGGCAAAGCCTGGGGGCAGCTGGCGCACCCTGGGCGACTACCGCAAGCTCAACTCGATCACGGTCTCGGATCGATATCCGATACCACGTATAGAGGATCTGCTACTTAGCCTTCATGGTTGAACCATCTTCATGACCCTGGATCTAAACCGTGCATATTTTCAGATTCCAGTCGCTCCAGATGATGTTCCAAAAACGGCCGTCATCACGCCTTTTGGATTTTTCGAGTTACTGGGCCTACCACTGGGACTCAAGAATGCGACGCAGACCTTCCAGCGCTTCCTCGACACCCTCTTCAGAGGCATGCCCTTCGTCAAGGTCTACGTTAACGACATGGTCATCGCCTCCCACAACCGAGAGGAGCACATTCGGCACGTACAGGCCGTCCTGGAGGTACTGTCGAAGGCCAGGCTGACACTCAACTTGGGTAAATGCCGCTTCGCCCGCCCAGAAGTAGCCTGCTTAGGCTACCACCTCGACGCCAATGGTTTCAAGCCGCCAGCAGACAAAGTCACCGCCATTGCAGAGTACACGAGGCCACCCACTATTATGGACCTTCGGCGCTTTCTGTGGATGATAAATTACTACCCCGCCCTCATCTCAAAGGCAACAGCCATGCAAGCGCCTCTCATCGACCTTCTTCACGGAGCAAAAAAGTAGGATCATCGAAAAGTCGACTGGATGCCGAAGCGTGCAGATGCGTTCAACCGCTGCAAGGAGAGCCTGACCTTGGTAACCCAATCGAGTTTCTTGGAGCCGGGCGTACCTCTCGTCCTCACGACCGACGCATCATCAATGGCCCTCGGTGCGTCCCTCGAACAACTCGACAACAACTCCTAGCGACCATTGGGTTTCTTCTCTCGGGAGCTCACACCGCCAGAGAGTAAGTACAGCCCCTAGGACCGGGAGCTTCTCGGGGTGTATTCAGCTCTAAAACATTTCGTGCACCTCCTCGAAGGACGGCAGTTCATCGTCCGCACGGACCATCTGCCGCTCACAAAATCTCTGGACCAGCGCCCCGAGAACAGCTCAGGTAGCTGGACTACGTCGGCCAGTTCTGTCTCACCTTTGAGTACATCAAAGGAGACGACAACGTCGTCGCAGATGCACTCTCACGGGTGGAATCAATAGACATGCCGTCGATTTTGAGCTCTTCAGCCGTCCACGAGGCCCAGCAGCGAGAGGACATCGACGCCGACCACGAGCTCGCCACCTCCTCACCCCAGCGAGCGCATCACCTCTCGGATGCTGAAGAAGAAGTTCGTCTGGCCCGGCATCAAGAAGGACTCACTCAAATTGGCACGCGAATGCCTACTCTGCCAGCGCGCAAAAATACACCGGTACGCCCGTGTACCGCCGACCAACATCGATGTTCCGGATCAGCGCTTCAGCCATGTGCATCTGGGCATCATTATCATGCCTCTGATAGACGGCTATCGTTACTGTCTAACGATGATAGACCGTTTCTCCAGATGGCCGCATGCGATCCCGCTCAAGGACATCCAGGCTGAGACGATAGCCTCCGTCTTCTACAATGGCTGGCTCGCCACATTTGGAACGCCTCTCACCATCACCACGAACCAGGGAGCCCAGTTCGAGTCGACGCTCTTCACTGCCCTTGCCCGTGTGATCGGAGCAGGAAAAATTAGGACAACGCCCTACCACCCGCAGTCGAACGGAATGCTGGAGAGGTGGCATAGGACGTTGAAAATTGCACTCATGTGCCATCCGAACGTTCCCTGGCTGGAACGACTACCGACCGTCCTCTTAGGCCTCAGGACGGCCTACAAGGAGGACCTCAGAGCTTCACCGGCTCAGCTGATGTTTGGCACGACCCTGCGTGTTCCCGGAGATTTCTTCACTACGCAGGAGGGCCCCGCAGATTTATTTTCTTTTCTAGGCAAACTAAAAGGCTACTTCAGAATGATGAAGCCGCTGTAGACCAATAACCACGTCAAGCCCAAGTTCTTGTTAGGGCATGACCACCTGCACGCACGTCTTCCGCAAGGTCAACGCTGTCAAACCGCCTTTAACCCCTTCACTGGGTCACATCGCATTCTGCGCCGCCTGGACCAGCAGCGCTTCGTCATCAACGTCGATGGTACGCCATGCACTGCATCGACCGGAGATCTGAAACCAGCATACATCGCCAGAGACGAGCCGTCGATTTAGATGGACCAGCCATCCCAGCGACCGACAGCCTCGTCGGTCTGTTTCTTTTCAGGAACCACGGGAGCCACACAACCCACAACATGCACCATCGTGCCTTCCTCAGTCGTCCGGCACTAGGGCGGGAGTGGCTGTGGCACCCTCGTGTTTGTTGCCTCACAAAGAGCGACCGCCTTTGCCGACAGGCGAGCGGCAGCGCCATCCAAGGAAGCAGCGTCTAGAGCCGCGAGCGCTGTACTAGTGTCGCGGACCGTGCTGCCTCTCCCCAGTTCCAGCCTAGCAGCACGCGAGAGCACTTGCACTCATCGCGATCTCTCACGCCATATCTCTGGCATCGCTGCACAGCCCTCGCGCTTTTAGGCTCTGTCTGCCTCAGCGCATTTGTACATAGTGTAGATATGGTGTAAATAATAATATCAGCTGCTAGCATAAAAGTGGGTCCACCGTTTTACTCTCCTGCCTTTTCTCGCCTTCCTACTCCTCGACCAACATTACTGCACCGGCTAGAGCGGCACCCCGCTCTGGCACAATTGAGGGAGATATCTCCAAGCAGACCCGCACAAGAATACTCACCCCGGATGCTATAGTTAATAAATTGAATAAATTACCGTGTTTATATCACCTGTTAAGGAATCAGTAATAAACTCATAGAATCAATTATAATTACGACTTATATGTAAAATTTTGTATACTATCTATATATATTTCAAATCAAGAAATATATATATATATATATATTTATGGAAAATCATTTGTGTAGTTAGAACCTGCATGTATAGTAATCATTAATTGGTTTATAATTAAGTATTTTAAATAACTCGAGGTTGGATCTCCGTGAGTTGTGCCATCTGTCCAGGCGTTCGTTCAGCGAAACTCCTCTCGAGATAATAGGGAAAGTTTCGAGTAATAGATATACAGCATTGTCTTATAAATAAAATAATAGTGAGTTGTATGGACAGATCTCATATAGTTAAAATACAACATCATAAGGTATTGATTGATGCTGCGATGAAGTATCGTCGACGTTCATCCAGTTACTTCTGCAAGCGTCCAGCAGGTCCGGTGGAATAAAGAATTGGCATTCTTTTGGGATCCTCTGGTCAGGCATCTGAATCTCGCTCATTGGCACGAGCTCTTTTTTAAGAAAAGTAAAATCCATCTTTTAAACTAGTTCAGTGTATGGAAGACGTATAGTGACGGTAAGACAGATTTAAAGTTTACTAAAGACGTGATTTACTGGACGATCGACATACTTTTAAGAAAGAGTGTGGTGTGATTTAAACACATTGGATTTGGCTATTTCATAACATTTTCGTTAAGTTTCCAGGAATAGGAAACCAGTCTAAGCACTTCAAATTTTGTATAATGTTGCTATCAGACATATTTCATTATATTCTCAAACGGTATTGTACACATCGTGCTGTAAGTAACCGCATTCTCCTGTTTGGACACAAATTATCTTTGCTTACTTCTGTTTCTACTTATCTAACTTTGAATCTCTATTTTTATGGGTTATGTGATTTTTATAAGTTTAGCCATCTATCGGTGAATATTTAAAGTATAGAAATATACGATATGAGAGAGTGCATATAACTGTATGAAAAGTAACTATTTTACAATCCATCAGCTTTACGATTAATTTTTATTGTTCTACAAAATTTTCGAGATCAATACTTGTTAGTTTTTTATTTCAGGAGAATGTAAATTATTTATATAAAATTTTGTTATACCTAATTACTTTAATCAAATAGTTAGGATGTGAACAGAGTAGAATTGAATCAATCATTCTAAAAAAATTGCATAAAGGTACCTTTTTATACGTATGAACCTTTGATTTTCTTTAAATTTAACAACGGTGTAAGTGATTAAAAAAGCTTTTATTAATAACAATTTATGCATTCAATTTTATTTCATTTATTTAATGATTAAATAACTTTAAAAAGTAACTCAGATAATTCTTCTCTTGGATACTATTAAAAGCAATAAGCTATAATGAAATTATTTCTATATATGTATTATTATAAAAGTAAGATAACGAGATTAACGACGATATTATACATATAGTTTATTAGGTCGTGCAAGTTTGTTCTGATGTAGTATTACCTTCAGTGACTGAAATTTATAAATTTTGCATGTTTTGAAACATTTTGTTAAACAATACTTAAATGCAGATACAATTTGTAAACAACACTTTTATTATAATAATGTAGCCTATCTATAGAAGTAAAATTTAATAATAATTTAGAGGTGTTCGATCGGTACATAGAATTGCGATTATGAAATTACGATTATACATATAAATCACATAATTATTATTACGTGAAGATCATTCTATATGTATTATTATTATGATTATTATTGTATAGAACTAATTAAATAATTTAATTTAATTAATTTAATTTTTGTAACTTTATCTAGCTGTAATACCGAAATTCTAAAAACTCTGTCAATTCTACTACCGAGAGATTTCCGCCAAAGAATTTAGTGTGAACTTTCTTTTGTATTATATTTTATACGTTGATTGTTATTTATTAAACATTTTCGCATTTTCAAATTTCATATAATTAAATTAATTATCACGATTTCAAATACCTCAAAACACATTTCTTCAGACTTTTTTTTACTATTATAAACCTTCTTCTGTGAAAAAGCAAAATGATCCTATAAATTATAAAATAAGATACTCAAAATTTCAAAATATCAACAGAATTTACATAAAATGTATGGACTTTTACCAGCATAATTAAAGGTATATAATATTTTCTATTAACATTATTAATAATAGTTCAAATAGTATAAACAAATATAAATAAATCCAGTCCAAATTCCTGTTTTTAAATAACTACCTTAAATCACATAGTTATTACACACTTACCATCTCCACATAACGATAAATAAGGAATGCTCATATTTACAATTATACGATACAGCGAGTCGAAAATTTTCATGCTGCAGCGTGTCTGCCTATACAGGCACTCGCGCACGTACACGCCCTGTGCTCCAAAGTAAAACCGACAAGCTGCACCGCGAACCAGCCAGAGCAAGCGAGCGAGCGAGAGAGAGAGAACGACGATGACTCATGTATCATTGTAACCGATAAACAATAGGACATTACTCTCGAGCTCCAGTCGCCCCGGCACAATAGCTATCTCTCGGCGCGAAATACTGCCGCTGTCGCTGCTGTATATACCTAGTGCAGCGCCGCACACGCGATGTAACGCAAGCTACACGTTATACACGCGCGCGCGCGCGCGTGAATCAGGTGCGGCTATTGTCGCGCGCGGACGCACGACCTGTCTTATAAGGCCCCGCTCAATTACTCGCTCGGATGCAGCTGCGAGCGCGAGCGCGTCGTTGTTGTTGTTCCCGTCGCTTCTGCGGGACACGCGGCGAAATTGCGCCGTTTTCGGTGTTCGGCGGGAAGGGTTCCGGTAGCTGTTTAGTGCTAAATGCCAATTTAGGTGTTTTGTGAATGTAATAATGATTATGTTAGATAGGAGTTGGTAAGTAATACTCGTGTGAGAGAAAAATGTATTTAATCTTTTAACACTGAACTGAGTGTTTTGGAGCAAAAGTGATTTTCAAACGTATATTTTGTTAACGTTGAGTAAAAGAATGTGGTGTTCCCAGATATCACATCTTGTTGCGGCAACGTTGCGGCAACGATTTTTCGACTTCTTGGACACGTAACCAAGTAAGGTGCCAACACATTCTGGCGACGTGCGTTAAAGGCACGTTGTAGAAACGTTGAAGCAACGTGTCTACAACGATCTACTACGTGCCTAGATCGTTCCTTAAATACGTGGTTGGAGCGTTTCCGGAACGTCGTAGACACGTCGCCAGAACGTTGCCAAAGGAAACTGGACTATTTTTTTGAAAATTTAAAATTAACAATTATAATTTCGCAAGCCGAATGGTAAGACTTCCAAATTGCAAAGTACCATCCGTATGATACAACCAATATGTTAAATTTTATATCTATAAACCTATTTACTAACCCTGTTTTATCACTTTTTATTTAATTTTTATACGTCACCATGGCAACGTTCCAGTATCGCTCAACAGCAACGTTGCAACGTAAAAAGAGAACCCATGTAAATTAGTGGTTTATCAAAGACGTTCCAGAAATGATGCAGGAGTATTCTAGGTACGTATCTAGGGTAACGTTGCAGGGCCGTTATAGGCACGTTGCCTCAATATTTCTAGCACGTTCCTTTGACACAGTGGCAGACATTTTCTACGTTGGCGTAACATTGCCGCAACGTTTCTGGCATTTTATTTGGTTACGTTGTAAAAACATTTGTTGCCGCAACGTAGCCACAATGATATGTGCCATCTGTGTTTGAGTGTTAACTATTAGAAGGATAGTTGAACAATGTTTTTACTAGAAACATAGTAAAACAATGTTTCTTCACTTATATACTCGTTATATACTATTTATACTTTAGTACTAAATCCGAGTTTCGCTGGGTTAAAGTTATATACTCTAAGGCTAAGGGAAGAGTTAGAAGAAAAATATGGACGGTGGAAAGAATCAAGACTGCAGGAGTGGTAAAGAATTTCTTTGAAAATAAGGAACAGAAAGATTCGATGTGGAGTAATATAGAACGAGTTATGAAAAACAAGAACAATTTTAATGGACAATTAGCTTAGCATGTAAGTATGATCGAATAGATGGCGACTATATGGTTTTGAAGAAAAAAAAAGTTTCCATCAAATAATAGAATAATAAGAACCAGAATAGCGTATATAGATAATTTTATATTTCTGATAAATTCTGTTAGTAAGGGAGTGTATTACATAATGAAGATAGATTAAAGAATAATATAGCTTTAGTAAGAATAATGTTAAATCATACTTAAAGGCAGTAATAATAAGGTGCCAATAAAGCTTGCATGACATAGAGTTAAATGAAATAAGATTATCTGTATAGGTATATGTAAAAACTTTCAGTTATATTAACGTTAATGTATAATTTTATTATGTTTTCGTACCGCGCTAAATCCATTTTCTTTCTTAAATATAACTACAAATCAAATAAATGTATTCATTTACATATTTGAAATAAATCAGTATATATTTAGAAATAACTGCATTTTGTAAATAAAATTTACTATTTTGAAACTCAATATAAGTATTTTGAGTACAACGTAATATTTATTTAAGAATTTAATCTTAACTACATTTACATGCAGTCAGACCTCGTATACTGTTAATCGTGCACTGTTAATCCCTGCGCACTGTTACAATATAATTCCATGTCCAGGAATGTATCAAGCTCACGGGGCACCTTCAATATTTTTTCTTTACGAGTATTTTAATATTAGACATTGTATAAAGCTTGTTTTCATTGTAAAATATGAATATTTTTATTACTTATATTACTGAATTGAGGAAATTTATTGAAGTTTTACTGTCGTAGATATATGCTTTGAAAATTTTAGTATGATGAGCCTGCATACAATTTTCCATTTATACAATAATAATTTATATGTTAAGATCAATATTGTACAGTCAGTGATTCCTCTAATTTATATAATTTATATTTACAGAATTATTAATTATGAAATAGCCTAATATTGTAATAAAAAACATAAGTTAATTTTTTGTAACGTAGCATACATTTTGTAATTTATTTGATATACATAACCGCAAAATATAATCTATTTTTATTAAAAATATTCAAAATTCGTCAAAATATCATTGTTATTTATTCATTTTATGAAGATTTGAATTATTAAATCTAATTTTTTAAGAAACTTTAAGCACCTTACTTTTTTGTAATTTTGTACATGTACGGCCATGGCATTTCAATCTGATTGACTGACGCGGCAGTAAGAGTGTCCCGGTGCATCGGTCCCGACTTGTAACAGTACGCGAGGTCTGAGTTTACTATTGTTTAACGTCGCAAATAAAGTTAGGATATAAAAATTATATCCAAACATTTTAGACAGTTGCTATTTGAAATATAATATCAGTTATTAAATCTACATTATACGTTAATTTTCGTAAGATAATTTATTTATTTTAAAATAATAATATTAACCATTCATACATATTTTATGTCCATAAGCTGCAATTTTTCAACAAAATGTTTAAAAGAAAGCCAGAATTATTAATAAATTGAATCATCATGACTGACTTTCAACATACTACATGAAATTAAAAATGTCATTACTTTATTACCAGAATTAATGATATATATACGAGTACATCTAAAAAATTACATAATATATTTTGGCACTTACAATTATTTTTATTATTTCCAAAAAATATATGTAAGCAATAAAATAATAATTATTCTTAAAAACTACATTTATATTTATATTAACGATTACTAGTTTGCTACGGGTAGCCTTGTCTTATCCATTACAGAAAACTGATCGTCGTATCTGAGGTTATTATAAAAACTGAAATAATTAATTATATAAAAGATTGAAACACTCTTTTCCATATAAATAACAAAAAACATTCTCTCTACCATTTATCTTCTAGGACGTACATATTAACAAGATTAATTTTTTTAATAAGAAATAACAGTAACACTTGTTTAAATATAAAAAGCAATATCGTTTACGATACATAAATAATAATCAATTACAAATCATATAATTTATTACAGACGCAACATAGCTCCAACTTTTCTTCTTACAGCATATTTTTCCTAACAACCCAACATCCACTATAAATCAAAGTTCCGCGCAGCTCACTGCGTCGCAAGTTCAGCCTCCCGGCGATCGCTTTAAAAAACAATAACAATAAATCAGCTACCCGGCGTCGCGTCGCGTCATGCCCTGTAAAATTAGACACTATCTACGCCGCGCAAATAGTCATTACATTTGTTATTCATAATACCGATTAGTATCTCGAGTGTAAAGCCCACACCACGTGATAATTTCCCCTGCTATCGGCTCCCATAGCTCTTTTCCCGCGCCTCGGATTCCCGTTCCTACCCGCTACCTACACACACATAATACACGGCGCCAAGAGGAAGCTACCCCGACGATCTGTTTCACCGATAAGAATCGATAGAGGAAGCGCACAAGACGTATACACACGAGAGAAAGAGAGAAGTATCATTGAACATCGCCATTTGTTCGCCGTTCCGCGCCGCGAGGCAGTTTTGCAATTTGGTCACTGCTGCAGCGGCGCCGCTAATAAGCGCAGAGCAAGAGGGAGAGAGAAGAGGAAGGTTTTAGAGTAGATGAAAGAGGCCGATATTAATTTGCATTAGTTTAATAGGCGCGCGGCCATGCGGCGGCTCGCGCGAGAGAGAGAGAGAGGCAGAGAATAAGGTCACGCCAGCCCGCGAGTGAATAATGAACGCGGTTTATCTCCGCGGAGTAACTAGCGGTGTTCGTGTAATGGGGACATTCATCAACGCGATCTCGCATCGCCTTTCCGTTCGCGTTTAAGGGCCTCTTGACGATTTCTGCGCAGCGCACGTGTATATACACATATATACACGCGGCGCTGCTCATCAGCCGCTCGCTCTTCTGTATTACCTTTTTCTTTATTATTTTGCGTGTGTATATGTGTACGTGTGTAGCGGTGCAGCTTGCGCGCGTTATACGCGCCATCTTCCAAGCTTGTTTCGCGTGCTCGTTCTTTTTTTCCTGCGTATATACGCGCCCGTGCCTTCATATAATTGATACGTTGCGCGCGGGACTCGTGCATTGCGCGGAGGATAGAGTAGCCGCGTTTGATCACCCCGAGATTTATCAGGGAGATTGAGACGTAAGTCCGGCGAGAGATGGCCGAACAAGATAAATTTGCATTTATTTCATTTCGCGCGCGCGCGCGTATGGTGTAATTTATTTGAGGGTGTCAGAGGAGCGAGGCTGCGAGAAATTTATTCGCTCAATAAAACGGGGAATATATCGCCGCGCTAATAGATGTCCGGTTTCAATCTGCGCGCGGATGATGGGGTTTTCGTCTTTTTCAAGCTGTGGGACGTCTGTTTTGCGGCTGTTTGGTGAGACGGTCGTTTGAGTGAGATAGAGAGAGAGTTTTCAAGGCGATGGGTGAGCTGGTATCAACATCTGAAACTTCGTCAAAGAGAAATAAATTACATAAATCAGCAGCTGCGTGTGCTTGGTTTCTAAAAGCAGAAATTAATGCTGTATTTGAGGATATAAATTAACGAGGAGACGTGAATCAATGTTTTAAATTACAAATTATTTTTAATTTAGTACCTTTTCAAGTATTGTTAATTGCTTGTTTTACTATAGTTAATTTCTGTGGTTTGAAACAATAAATGTCTTTGAAAATTTTTAAATTTATGATGGAGTATTAATAATACTAAATTTGTAGATTATTGATTTTGAGGTCGTAAGTATTAACGTATATAATGTTGTACTATTAGACTATAATAATCTTACAAAGATTAGAAATCAGCATACAAAATGTACGCTGCTCATTAGAGCCATTCTGCTAACGAATACAACCCTAAACATAATCATTATCAATCATTTCCCTTCTTTTCCCCCATCACTATCGCCAAATTAGGTTTCCTCACCCAGTAATTTAAGCTACCGTCTTATGGGCAATTAAGCCTTCACTTTTTCCCTTCCCATTTCATGATGTCCAAAATTATGAGTCAAGTAAAAAATGTACCAAACATAAATTTAACGAACGTTTAATATAAAGAGATGTTGTGAATGGTATTATATTCTTTGGTTAAACATTTAAAAATAAAAACGTAATATTTTACTACTGAAAAATAGGACAAGACCCTTCGTCTAAAAACAATGAATTCATTCCTTAAAATTCAATTTTAACACGACTTCATCCATAAACCATGTATTCTAATAGTGCATAGCCTTGTGTTTATAAACTTTTTGAATTGTGTTTATATTGCAAAATAAAAGAAGATTTAGCAGAAGAAAGTTTTCAATTCATACGCATTACGTTTTTGTTATGGTACACAATTGCATAATATCTTTTTTTTAAACAAACGCTCTCTTCGAACTTGTATATTTGCAGACATCTTCATTTTGAAATTCTAGAGGTAACTAACAATGTGACACAGAGTCTATTCTAATCTGATAACAATTTATGAGGTCCCAAACATACAGCGTAACCTACATAAGGTGTCTGGGCTTTAAAGGGTTAAATTTCTCAAAGTTTGATTGGTATGAAAGATAATAATAGCTCAAGCCTACAAAAACTGTTTTAAAAAGTCATATGTTTCGTAACCAAGATACAAGCACTTAGAAAAATAATTTAGAATGATTATTCAAAACTTTAGAATTAAAATAATCAAACATTGAGTAAACCAGTAGTTCTATGAAATAAAATCCGTTTCTTCACCTGATCAAATTTCTCTCTGCACATTTACCCGTTCTGTCTTTCTATTTACATATCAATATTTTTCTGGTTAAAAAATCATCGTTTGACAAGCAAACACAAAAACCGCGATCCGAAAGCGACTCCAGCAATTACGAGTTCCTTAAGTATAACTCACTTACTTCGAGCTGATCAACGTCAATCACACACGCATGCGTCAACCGGTACATCATCGGCCCATCGGCCAGTCGAAATGCACACAACACCAGGCAGTTATGTGTATATAACGCTGCGCACGAATTGCCGATAATACGCAAAAGGGAGCGCCGCGGAGAAAGAAAACAAGAACTAAGAACAGCAGCAGCCGGCAGCAGCTACAGCAGCAACACGCAACTTCGGTGAAAAAGCCATAACAACGAGCAGCCGAGAGCTCGGCCGAGAGCAAGAGAAAGAGAGGAGGCGAAACGAGCGAGAAACGCTCGCGAGAGGTAACTCGCGCGCGCAGCCGTGTTATTACCGCCCTTTTCGCAGTGCGGCCACCTCTGTAATTATGATTTTATTTTTATGGACATAAATTATACAGGCTGCCTAGCTGTGTCATTATATGGCATTTTAATTCAAGGCCTGTAGACATAATGGTAACCCCGGGCTGTGGCCCCGTCGTCATCTTTCTCTCTCTCTCTTTCTCTCTCTTTTTCTCTCTCTTTCTCTCTCTTTCATCTAAATAGAGAGAGAGAGAGAGAGAGAGAGAGAGAGAGAGAGAGAGAGAGAGAGAAGGCGGCGAAACGCGAGAGTATATACCTTTAGCGCACCTATATCTACAACGCTACTTTACGACAGTTGTTTTTCTCTCGCTCGCTCCTGCCACGGAACACCATAGAGCTTACGCTTTTTGCGCGCAGCTCGCGGATGTTTTACGATGTTATTAACAAGGGGAGGTTCAAAATCTAAATTAAAAATTGCCGCGCGAATTTCCAGATGCACGTCAAGTCCTATTTTTACGCTGCTTATACTCCTGCAATATTTCATATTTTACGCGCTGTTGTAGTTGTTGCTACTGCACAGTAGCTCATCGTACTCGAGCACGCGACATAGCAAAGATTTTTAGAGGTACAATAAGTTTTCTTTAAATTTTGAGTGATTTATATTTCTTTCGAAAATTTAACTAAGTGCAATATTAAAAAGTTTCAAAATTTTCCAGTTCAAAGAGAGAATAACGTTTTAGTTTATCTAACTAAAAAATTTAATTACATTGTATATTGAGAAGCAATTAGAATGCACAATAATTTAGAGCTGCCTTTGAAGCATCATTTGTGCGACTTTTCTGAAAGTTTTCGGATATACTTAATTAAATATTTATGAAACTATATTTTATTGCATAAATGGCACTGTGAAGACAGACATAATTTTTAACGTATTTGTAGCCACCAATCTTTTTATTATTTTGTTTAAATTTCTGAATATTAAGAAAATTGCCTTTATTTTTTCATTATACTAGTCACAGTTATATATTGCTTGTACAATTTGTTCCTGTATTATTTGATGGAATTTAGTAGTCGGGTTGGGTATCGGCAGTACGAACATCTACCCTAAATTACGTATTGTACTACACCGCCATTGAAAGAAACTTCAGCTAATACAACTGCGAAATCAAGAAAAAATCAAATATCTCTTCAATCTCACAACATAGCTCGAGTCTCTCCAAGCACATTATACCTAATCACCCAACCAACATCAAGCCAAACAAGTCCTTAATCTTTAACCTTCACCCGCACAATCGACCTCAAAACACAATTTAATCGCTCCTTTCGCCCCGCGGCAATTCACCTGCTATATAGCCGAAGCGAGCGAACCCAGCTAAAATATAACGAAGGGCCACAGAGCGAGCGAAACAAAAAAAAACACAACAACGCCACGCAAGCCGCGAGCGGGGGGGCGACCGAGGTTTGATTGCTTTTTGTTGACGAATGGGACGAGGATCAACACGTTACAGTAGCGGCAGCGTGCAGGTATTACCCGATGTTACGTACGGAGCGCCAAGCTGTCAGGCCGCCGCCGCGCTGTCAGTCTCCTGTCTGGTTGCTGTCTGTCTGTCATTCACCCGCTCGTTCGCTCGCCGCCGCGCTGCGTGTATATATATACCTATATACTTCATCCTGGTGCGCACTCTCTCTCTCTCTCTCTCGTTCTCTCTAGCGCGTTGCTCGCTTGTCCTCAGCCGGGTAGCAGGCGAAAAGTGCACGAGAGAGCGAGAGGGACGGAGATACCGCGTGGGTAGAGGCGTGGAGCGCGGTATAAAAATAATTTGATAATCGTATTTTTACTATTCGCGATACATTAGAGGAAGAGTGATATCGAGTTATCGGATAAAAAGTGATGTAAAGCCGCTGGGCGCGCGACGTCTCGCGTCATTCCGCGGGACGTCGGCTGGCGCGCGTATTTAAAGCTCGCTTAATTGCATTAAATTTGTATTTTTAAATAGCAGCTATCGATACGTCAGATTGACGCTGAAATTCGAACGAGAGGCGCTCTTATATTTATGACGACGAAGAATATGTCGTATACGAAAATAAGTTCGACGTCTGATTGAATATACGCTATTTTTTAATTTAACGTCGAGGTATTCGTAATTTTAAATCAGGTCTGAGATTTTTTCGTGTTTTTTATTATTGAAATGGGCTAAAGTAGATAATGTCTGGGTTGGTGGGACCATAAATATTTAATGGATGAATTAACTGTTTCTTTAGTTGGTGATTGACTTGTACCATGTGTCAACTGGAAGTTTTTTCAGTTGATTTCGTTTCAATTATGCCAAAAAGCTTTCAGCCAAATATCTTTATGCTATCGATAAAGCATTACAATATGAATGAAAATATCTATTTTTAAAAGATCTACGAGCCAGCATAGTTAGGACTTATAAGCACTACTATTTGTTCACATATCCACAGCTATTTCTGCATTGTTTCTAGTTTTTCTAGTGTCAGCCTGCCATATTTGGTTGTTCTAATATGATAGCCCTATCATGGGCGGACTGGCAGGTTAATAAAGTGGTCCAGTGATTTTGTTTTCGAACCGACTAAAATGATGAAATTACATTGTTTTCAAAACTTATTGCTTTCATGCTTTATACGAATCGAGTTTTTCTCATTTGATTTAACCGGTACCTAACGAAATGGAAATTTCATTATTCTTATAATAAATAATACCTCGCAAATAGCACACATCAGTAAAAGTATGTATAAATTAATTTGGAGATTAAAAAAGTAATCTAGAAGAAATCCACTAGAAATAATCCATTAGTTAAAAAAAGAAAAAATCTTTTTTGCATCCTATTTGTAATTAACTATATCCACAAGTTATGCTAATCAACGTCTCGACATTGCTCATTAGCATCTGCCTCTCGAAACTGGAAAATTATTCACCTACAACACTCGGCCGAGTATGTACAAATAGCTTGTAATTCAAATCAAAATTTGTAACATCAGTTACAGTGGCGCGATTCGCCGTAGGAGCCAACAGCATCACTCGGCAAGCTGTTTGCATATCCGGTTTACGTTTCAATCCAGTTCCATCAATATGAATAAACACCGTTACCAGAAGAGTACGAGTGTACACGAGCACGAGAGGGAGGAGAGAGGCATAGCGCGCGCGCGAGCATCGCCATTAATATGTATTGGCAATAAATCGATATCGATAATTAAAATCTGCCCCTCGGTGCAAGAGTTGTACATCCACGTACACTCTCGTACATACACATACACGCATACCTCGAACTGCGCACAGAGTCTCTCTCGGGCCCGCGCCAGTGTCAGCTCGTTTGTATAAAAGTTCAATTTGTTATATGTAACTGCGCGCGAGATGACTATAAATATTGCGTTACCCCTTTTCTTTCTCTCTCTCTCTCTGTTTTTTTTTTCAACTAAGATCGTAAATCCGCGTGATTTATGGGCGCGCGAGAAAGGGGAGGCCGGAGCCCCTCTTTCAACCGTGCCGTGCGTAAACGGCTGCCTGTCTCGCGCGCCGCGTTGCGTATATTTGTGACTTTAACGCGGTTTTCGAGTATCCGCAGAATCGCCCGCGAGGTATTTCGCAAACTATCGCGAACGCCGTGAGGCTGTTATTTTGCATTCGCGCGCGCGCGCGCTTGAAAACAAACCGACGATGGGAGTGCCTTTTTTATGGCTGGGCGAGAGCGTCGGCTGGAAGATATGCAATTTTGAGTTGGAATGACGGGGTTATTAATGGTTTGCAGAAGTTTTTGCGACTGGATGCTTAGCTGGATGATGACGTCTGGAAGTATGTGTTTTCGATGGTAAATTGTGTGTTGGGGTTAGTAAAAGGTGTCGTTTGGAAAAGTAAGTACTTTGAATTTCGTTAGCTCGTTGATATGATTTTATCATATATTAGGTAGCGTTGCTTTTGCATGTACATCTGGTATCAATGATTCATACAAAATCTTTTGTATTTTTTGTATTAACTTCTGTGAAGTAAGATTAAGTCTTACCTTTTTTAGTTAAGATATTGTTGTTTATTAAACAATTATCAGAGATTTTCATTAGTTTATAAAATAAAATACAGTAATATTCCACCTATTTTAACGGTTCGGGATCGAAATTCTTCATCTATTTTATAACGCGTATTTTTTCGTTACTCTTTGTTTTAGGCAAAAGGCATTACTTTTGAACTAATATAAAACTGTATAATGTATATAAAACACTTAAAACTTGCTACCTATCCTAAACTGCAAATTTTTACAGCACGAAAATTAAAATATAAAACTTTTTCTTTGGGACAACAATAGGTGAAGGAAATGCAGATGAAAGAATTAAAGTAGATAAGAGTTTAAATATAAAAAAAATTAAAATAGGTGAGGTATAACTATAAATTGAAATTTACATTTGCAAAAGTCTTGTAATATAATAATATTCATCAGTTATCGTATTATGAAATATATAAATAATCTTATTGGTGACAATAGTAATCATCATAAAAAAGTAACCATTTTTTAAATGAACTTATAAAACCAATACTCCAAAGTCCAATCAACAATACACGTATAATGCTCACATTATAATTTAATGACATTATCCAACTGCCGAACGCAGGGCGTGCCAACATCGTTGAAACCACGTAATCGCCGTAGTCGAAATTCTCTCCCGACGTGCGACCACTCCCCGCCCCATAAATCAGCGAAATATTTATTTCGCCTCGCAAATAACAGTTTCGCTATTTCAATAGAACCGAGGCGATCGCCCTTCATTCGCGCCGAGCGCGCAAGAAGACAGCTCTCTTTCTCCTGCGTGAAGCCGATACAAAGCGACGTAAAAATTTATCGGCAGTCTCCCCTTCCACCCTCCCCGTCGGTGTCGGAGGATTTACGTGCCGATACACGAGAAAACGGTGTTAATCCGAATTATGGACGAGAAAGAGAGAGAGGGAGTGAGAGTGAGAGCGAAGCCCACATAAATCGCGCGCCAACTCCTCGCGCGTTTAACAAATTGCTCGAGTGCTGGTAGTTGGCCCGCCCTATTCGTCTCTTGTACGATCCGACGAGGAGCGAGAGAGAGAGAGAGAAAGGCGAAGAGAAAGAGACCCTCTCGTGTGGTACGACTGGCGTCGGGTTTCTCGAGGGTGCAAAAGTCACTTGCGCATTGATTTTCCGGACGCCCTGCAACGACTGCTGCTATACTACACTGCTGCTTTTTTTAACGAGTGCTGTACACTCTTTTTCTTTCTTCGGGATTGTATTCATGATCGGGAAGGAGCTTGAGTGTATTCGATGTAATTTCGCATGATACGTTTTAGGTTGTTTCACTTTTTATTTGGCTTCAAGCCCTTTGCTTTCTCAATGAAAAATTTTTGGAACGAAAACAATGTTATAATCCGAGATTTTATGATGATTTTTTTTAATTTAAACTGATCATACGTAATTATAATGTGAATAATGTATAGGATTATATTTAAGGAGACAAGACACGCTTTAGACCCTAAACATAGATTTTGATTTATGAGTCCATAAAACTTATATTTAGAAACAAACTTTCTGAATTTTCTTTACTATAAATACTTGGTCATGTCTTTAATATCATCATTGTAAAACCTCAAAATCTTGATCCTACGCGTCACGATAAATCACTATTGTCAACACCATATTTATTGGAAAGATTTGACAGCGTGTACGACAAAAGTATGATAAAGTTTTTTATATAAGTGTACTGAAACAGTTTATTAGAAATAAATCGATAAGATTTGGAATAAAACTCTGGGTTTTGTGTATAGATAGCGGATTTCAGATAATTTTTTAAATCTTATATAATTGTGAACAAGACTTCATATTCAATAACTTTGTTGTGCAGCAAAAGATATTATGGGATACTTATTGAAGTTTACTTAAAATCTGGCTTATTTAACTTAGCTTATATGACAGTGTCATGCAGGGTTTTCTGCAAAACAAGATTGACATCAACGATCAGACGATGGAATTGAGAAATGGTGGCGTTTGAGTTACGATGTTGACATAAGTGCAAAGGATGCCAAAAAATGGTGTGATTGGTGCCAAATAGTGGAGCAGAAGTGAACGTCAAAAATAAAACTTGCGTCACGCTCTTGTACTTACAGATGCTCCGGAAAAGCGGTAATAAGCGATACGCTGACTCTGGCAATAGAGAGATAGCTGTAGGAATAGTGTAGCACCACGGCAAATTCAGCATACACGGGAACGAGCTGTAAAAAGTTGATTGATTTGCATTAGTTGATTACCATAAACATAAAGTCATCATCAAAAATTGACAAAACCTTATTGAGTGCTTATTAGTGCATTGCCAGAAAGTGTAAGAAGGTGGTGATCGAAGAATGGTTGTGGAATCATAACAACAAAGTCTTGTTTCATTTTGAGGATAGACCCAAGCTAACAGTGACTTACATTACATTAATGTTCTCATTAATGTATAAATTGAATAATAATCATTACAAATTTTAATGCTCTGGTAGAGTATGCCCCCAGGCCTTTTAAAAGAAGGGCTGGAAGCTGCAGAAGGTCGCTCATTCAATCATTGCTAAGGTTATTGCAAAGTTATTTTGTAGAATTTTTTGCACAATATTTAATCAAAAATATAAATTTTCATTGGCATGTAGAATATATTATATGTTTTAGTATACAATTTGTCAGTGAACGGAAATAAAAATAAAATTGGCGTAGAGAACTTTTATGTAGAAAATATTTGTGTAAAATGTTTCGGTGCGCAAAAAAGCATTTGTCTAAAGTCAACGTATAAAGTATAATGTGAATAGTTTAATTGTATTAAATTTTTTAACCATGAATATTTCAATGTAGAAATAATTTTAAGTATACACTGAGAAAACCATATCGTAAATTTCATAACGTAAAATTATGATATCCTAAATTTTTCCATTCATATATCGTAGATCAAATGCCTTTCGAATTAATCATGAGCATGGGATCTGCACATAATAGTTCGCCTATTAAGAGAAATTAAACTATTTAAAATTGTATTTTTAATGTAGAAATTAAGATTTCAATATGCTAATTTTACGATATCATATCGCATCTGACGCTGAATAATTACGATATCATGTTGCGTGTAGTCATTGCACATTACATGTTTATTTAAACGCGTGAGATTCCATTATTACCCTTTGTTAGGACGCTATGTTATTAATTTAACACTTAGCTGAATATTAGAATCACTCCATTAGAGTAAAAATAAACATTTCTCCTTTGAAAACTCTCGTAAATATTCAGTTACGCAAAATTTACTTTCAAATTAACACCCGAAACCTCAAAATTCCGCGTCCCCGCTGCCGCCTTCGCAATACAACACACGGGCCTCGAAAGATCAGGCGTATCGAATGAAAAGTCGCGGGCAGCCGCCGCGCGACTTTGACAAAGCGCCCGCGCGACTCGTCGACAAATGCGCGCGCCAGTCGAAAACCGGCCTCCCTAATGACGCAATTCGTTCTCTTTTATGAGCCGCGCGACATTGCGACGAGGGAGCCGAGGACTCCGAAACTCGCGCGACTCACGATCCTGCGGCACGAGACGCGCGTATAGCCGTGTATATAGCGATCGTCTCTCCCTTTCCGCATTCCCGCGTGGGCTCTTGCGCGCTTTCTCTGTATAACCGACGCCGCGACAATACGCAAATTATACGGAATACACGCGAAAGCGAGGAGCTTCTCTTCGTTTATTACCGTGTGGCGTAAATTTCACCGACTAAGACGTTTATATTCGAGAGCGCGAGGTTCTTTTATTACCCCCCGTGTTTGGACGATGTTGTTAATTTTACATCGCCGAGTTTAACGTATCTATTAAGTTTCGGCGAGGGGCATGGCGCGGTCGCGAGATTTATCGGCTGTATTAAGTTGCAGGGATTACTTTTTATTGCTGTGGCTAATTGGCCGAGCATTTAGATTGATATTGTGTATTAAAAGTAAGTTGTTTCTTTCGAAAGATGTATGTACGTGTACATTTTAAAATATATGTAACTACTTTGCATGTGTAAAATATTGCCGGTTGAATCTTTATGGGAATGATTATTCTGGTAAGTAAAACATTATATATTTTAGTCCTTATGTTTGTGCATAAAATATATTCATTTATTTATTTATGTTATATACAGGATTGGTTTCTTAATGAAAATCACAAATTTATTAATATACTTGTTGGTTGATAAACGTTTTAGTTAACTCACAAATCTATCCTATATAATATTTTTATTCAATCGCAATTGGCTAAATTATAAAGAAATATTAGTAGGTTGAGCGGGGCTAAAATTATGTGAAATTTTAAATGTTCAATAAATAATTGAGATTTCAACTTGTTTTTACGATTGTGAATAATCAAATAAATTAATAAATTGCATCGAAAGTTTTCATCAATGATTACTTTTTAGTACCATAAAATACAAAAGGAATGTGTAACAAAATTCACTCTATATATATATATATATATATATATATATATATATATATATATATATATATATATATATATATATATATATATATATATATATATATATATATATATATATAGATAGATAGATATGGGTGATTCTCTGGAATATCGAGATCACAAGAAATTTCTTTTTATTTATTCGGTAAAATGTTCTTCTTGGTATGTAAAATGAATGTGAATTTTTTCAGATTTTTTGAAACCTTTAAAGTTCAAAGTTGATCGAGGCTAAATTAAAATAAAATTTTTTTTTTGTTTTCGATTTACCAGATATTATATTTATATATAAAAATATAGGTTACTTTCTGAAAAATCGCACCAGCACGACCGATATCGCTCGCGACCGAATGAATCTGTGGCTGCGCTCACGACTCACGACGGCCAATTCAGGCTTCTGACTCGAGGCGCTCCTCGGTCAGTATCCTGACGTTGCCGATGTGAAGCGCAGGTACATCCTCAGAAGGATATCGCAGCGAGGCGCACCCCGCTCGAGGTCTGACTGTGGATGAATGTACGCATATCCTGACCCTGCAACCCGCCTCCTGCACACTACGGACGAGCCAGGTTGTGTAGGCGCTCCTGCCATCCTGACCCGTGGTTTCCCCGTCGTCTCCAGGAACGGAAATTCGAGGCGCTCCTCGGCCGGCAACTAGATACCTGCAGCGAGGGAGACAGTAAACCAGCTGCACCAGAGTTATTGTCGACAGTTAGGTCTGGCCCGGATACGAGGTGATACTCGATCGTGCGCATTTAGTTTTTAGGTTAGCGGGACACGACATGAGGTGCTCCTCAATCGTGCGCACGAATCGATAGTAATTAAGCAGGTGGAATACGGAATTCACCGGGCTAAATATGACCATATTTATATACATATAAAAATGTTCTTTTTAGGATGTTAAATTGCGGTGAATTTTTTCAGATTTTTTTAAGCTCATATATGAAAAATTATTTGAGCTAAATATGACTTTATTGCTAAAATATGCATTTTAATAAGTTTTTTAACAATATTTCTTGTTATTTTGATTTTTTTATATAAATATTGCACTTCTGCCATTTTTTCGACTGTGGCAGTCACTTTTGTACTGAATAAAGCTATCTTCGTGATTTTTGATGTAACGGTTCGAGTGTTCTAACCTACTTTTTTCAGGATTTTAACTTTTAAAATGAATTTAATTAATCGAAAGGGGCATTAACAAGTTTTGGAACCTTTTTTTATAAAAAAAAAAAAAAAATTTGGTAAAAAATCCCTTATTGATATTTTTTTAAAAGATTTAATTTTGTGTAATAATAGGAGGTTGAAATTTGCTAAAGAATGTAAAAAATAACTACATACTCATATTTAGCCTCGATCAACTTTGAATACCTGTTACAGATAGAATATAAGTTAGTGGAAAGAAAGCGTAGAAGCCGTGAAAAGGAGAAGACGCGAAAAGAGAGAGAAAGATAGAGCGAGTAGCTATATAGAGGATGTCGATAAGAGCGGGCGCGCGCATCGGCCAAACTCCCGGTGCGAAACCGTCAGAACGGTTTCGTGGCCTTCTAGTCCCCAGCTAGGGATGGCTTTGTCATCCTGAGGCTGCATTGACCCCAAAGGCAGTTCGCCTCCATGGTTCTGAGGGTACCACGTACACGGGAAAGCCGAAAGGCGGGCCGTGGCACGTTCTCGACTGAGGAGCAAAGCCATGCGACGGCGACCTTTGCATATAGTATAGAGCAGAGTACATTCAAATACGCGTGCGATAATTCCTCTTCTCTCTTCGCGCCTTCTCTGATGTCATCTGCGGCAACTTAAGCGGCTAATAAGCGTAAGTGGGGGGCAGCAGCCGATATGACCGACGAAGCCGATGCTCTGACCCTTGTGTTGTATAGTAGTCGCGTTTACCTTCTACTATACCTTTGTTTCGCCACTCCTATATTATATACAAACTTAAGATCAATTAAAGTAACATTTATAATACGTGTGTTTTCACCAATTACTTATTTCCACTTTGTTTTTACTTTTTCCTGAACAATACCATTCTATATATCAAGAAGTACATTTTTACCGAAGAAATAAAAAGAAAAATTGTTGTGATCTCGATTTCCAAGAGAGACACCCATACATATATACCATATAGTGCGCAACCTGTTAAAAAAGAATATGAACGGTTTGAAAAATTGGTGATTACAGTACAAACTTTCACATATTATATTAACAGTGATGTTATCACGAGTCGACAAGTATCAAGTCCTCAAGTACCAAGGCTGAAAGAATTGATATAACCACTGACGTCGAACAAGCACGAAGCCGCATGTTCACCACCAGCGATACATCTCTTAAACAATATCGTTAAAAAGAAATTAAGCCTCTCCGTCAAACCTGCCACGAGCGAAAGCCATAACTATAACAAACGCCCGCCCACGGAAAGATGTTTCCCCCACGGTGTAAAAATTCTGCACTCTCCTTTTCTCATCCACATACACCGAGGACGTTCCCGAAAGTCGCACACTTTCTTCCTCCTCTCGACGCACGTACGACCACCCACCTCCTTCTCTGTCAGCCGCTCAACTTCCCCCTCCCTCCGTACCTCTCTCTCTCTCCCTCTGGAGAGGTTGACGTACGAGCACGGGCGCGCGTAACCAAGATATACGAGCGCCCTCTCCCGAAAAAGTGTTAAGGAATTATGCCTCGGCGAGTAAATGAGATGTGTCCGCGCCCGGGACATAGATCACTTGGCCGCCATCCATTGCAAGCGCGCGAGCCGCGGAAATAAATACGATCTTTCCACGAGAGAGAGGGAGGGAAAAAAGGAGGAGGAAAAGGAAGCCAGAGAAAGGAGCCATCTCTCCTGTCTTCTTGCTCGCGCGGACGAGAAATCGTCGCGCGCCGCGGCGGCGGCCTTGTGTGTGTGTGCAGTGCATGGTGCAGAGCGCGCCCGCATCCCGACGTCGGCGGCAGCACATCTTTCTAGCCGACACCCGGGGGGAGAGCGCGAGAGGATTCGCACACCTACAGCCGCGTAGCCGGAGCCGGAGCTGGCAAATAAATTGATCCATTACTCAGGCGAGCAGTCATCTTCCTTCCTTCCTTCCTTCCTTCCTTCCTTCCTTCCTTCCGGCTTTTCTTACATATATATGTATATACACCGAGCTCAGCGCCGGCTCCGTCAGCTGTATGCCCCGCTGACTGAACGCTCGCACTCTTTCTCGGCTCTTTTTCGCGTACTTGGTCTCGTGTACGCTACACTTCTTTTTCCTACTCGTTCTTCTTTCTATTGCAAGTGGGCGGAGAGGAGACTTTCTATTTTTTTTTGTACGTGGGTATAGAGACGACCGAGATTCGTCGGAAACAGCGCTCGAGCGCGAGCTATTAATTTTCCGAGCTCGTGGCGGGAGGGCTTGCGGAGGTCCGGCGACACGCGTGCAACGACGATGCGGACGGATAAGTTGGGATTTTTTGCTCGCTCGGTGGTGGATGGGAGAGCGTGTACATCGAGGTTAATGATTGGATGGAAGATGTTACGGGTGCTTTTTGTATGGTTGGGTACGGTGTTCTGGAATTGAAGAGGGGGTTCTATTTTAGTTATAGTGAAATGAGTCTAGTTATGATGTTAATTAATTTAAGAAGAGTTTAAAATAATATAATTTGTTTACGAGTCTATAATCAATTCCTATTAATAAACAATCGATGATTGTTAAATAATATATCGATAATATATCTTTGTATTTACGAATAAGCTGTGTTTCTTTATAAATTATATCCAGAAAATGATTCTTTAACGGAATAAGCTTGTTTTCGCCAACAAAAAATCATTTCAAAATAGATACCTAAAGAAATTTTATTTCTGAAAGAAGGAATTTCTTTTATCGTAAAAGATACATCAACAGATTTTTGCGCAACCACAGCGATTGAAATAAACTGAGAAGCCGATGAAAAAACCGATATCACCGAGAATATAACCTAAGTCTAAGCATTGGAAAACCGATGAAGCTTTAATGCGCTCGATCAAACAAGCCATTAAAATTGCTTACAATAAAACAAATACATGCTCAATTGTTAGACATTTACTTTACAAGAGGAAATCTAGTTTCGATAAGTAGATTTATTATTACGCTAATGAATTTTCGATTTTTGTCAACGACCTGTGTTTTTAAAATAAACGTATTTCCTCTTAACATAAAAAGAAATTCGATTAACTACAAAACGATTTAGTCTAATGAAAAATCCTTTACCACGTTAAGATTCCCCTTACGTAGTGTACAATTTTATTTGAGCAAATAATTATTTTATTTACAACCGTTAACACGTCTATCACGTTGCTAAACTCTTCTTCTACTCCGAGACATTACAAAACTTTCTACAACTCGAAAGATAAGATATACAATCCCCAACACACTTAACAAACGATCAAACATCTCCCCGCGACAAATAATAAAGAAACTTCGCTCCCGCTCGAGGCATATCGCTTCGTCGTTTTCGACGCTTCGCGAAAGACACTCACACACGCGATAACTCAGCGCTGATTTATAACGCCGCTTAAAATTCATTAGCCAACGGGTGAAAAACACGTATAGCAAGCCGCGCACGGTCCACGGCCAGCATCATCGCGGCTTTTCTTCTACACCGCCACCGCAGCGGCGCGTAATGATAGCGCACATACATAAAAGGCCGAGAGTCCATCGTCGCGCGACTCCTTTAACGAGCTGCCGCCGGCCGCAGATTCATCTCGCTGCGGGGCTCATCAATTCTCTCATTACAAATGCGCGCGAGCCACTGTGGCCGAGCTTCTAATTGATGGTCGGACCGTTGCGTTTGTAATTTCGTTTTGTATTTATATAAAACGCCCCGCGACGAATGCAACGGCGGCGGCGGTCGTGCGTCCTCCGGACAAATTGGCCATTTGCATAATACCGTTATTTATTATGAGAGGGGTATAGGCTAGAGGTGGCGCAGCAGCGGCTGGCTGACGTTTCTGCTGCGAAGTCGCGAGCGCGCGAGAGCTGGTGTGATTTGTTTCTTCATTCGCGAAAGGAGGCAAGGAGGCTGAAGAATTAGCGGGCGTGGGTTGTTTTGCGGCCGAGAGGTGTGGCGTGGAAATTCGTTTGCTCAATGTGTATTTTGGTATACTTTCTTAATTTGAAATAGTGCACTTTTTACTATTTTAGCTAGTGAAAATAATTCGACTGGCGAAACGGTGAAAATTTCACTATTTTGTCAGTGAAAACTGTATTTACTAGAACAATAGTGATTTTTCACTAGTTTGGTAGTTAATACGCAAGTAGAAAAACCGGTAATGCAGGGATTGAGTTGGACCTAATTTCAGTTGACATTATTTTTATTTCATGAACTTTAAGTATCATTTTTATTATGTAATAACAAAATAATTAATTAATGAACGAATAAAAATGGTGCAAATAATCTCCTAATTATGATTCTAATCCATATTTTCCTTGTAAGAATTTGACAAATGCCTAAAACTATTCATTTTTCATAATAAAATTATCAGATGTACCTTCGTATCAATATATTTATATCAGTTAAATTCGCAGCACATTATAAGAGGTATACAATTTACTCTATGCAGGCAACCTACGTAGGTAAGTGGTGAATACGTTGGACTGTAAACCTTGTGGACAAGAGTTCGATCCACATCGCAGAAGTTTTTATCACATTTTTAATTTATTTCTTATTTTAATATATATAAATGTTGAAATGAAAATTTAATACATAATCAATATCTAATACATCTCATATATATTTATATATGCGTTTAATAACAGCTTTATTTTTTTAATTTACTAAATGTTAAAATTTCGACAGTGAAATCTCACTGATTCAAGTAGTAAACATTTATTTCACTATTTAAAATAGTGAATATTCACTGTTTGACAGTGAATTTTCACTATTTCATAATAAGAGAGCAGAGTGCAGCTGTGAATAAAATGAAATGTTCATTTGGATAGTAGATATACATTTTTTAGGCAAATATGGGAGTAACTTTTCATTTAAAAATCATCCATACCGGGACACTTAGCGGTCGTCAAAATTTGAAAATACAATAAGATGTGAAATTATGTTTTTAAATAGATGGGATTTGCATCTATTGAATTTAAAGAGACGTACGCTTGTCCATGAGAGGATTTCAAGGAATTTCCAAAATATTACAATATTATAAAAATAAGAATTAACTCTCTAAATTTGAAATAGTGAAATTTTCATTAACTTTGCTAGTAAGTTCATATTTCACTGGCAAAATGGTGCATATTCACTGATTTAGTAATTCATACTGAAACTCACTAGTTGAATTAGTGAAAAAAGTTAGATTCACTGGTTTACTAGTGAATATTTACTATTTATTTAGTGAATATTTACTTTCACTATGTAACCAGTAAATTAGTGGCAATATGAGCGAGACCTGTTTTGCCGATATTTGTATAATTATCTTTTTCAGTCGTTTTAGACACTAACTTTTCATGTATGTATGAACATTTCAAATTGATTAAGTAACAATAACAACTATATTCAATTATTTATTTCTTATCAGTCTGAGAGAAATTAGTAAGGAAAAAATCGAAAGTAACTTAAATATAAGCTTCAGAATTTTTTCATGTAGGTATTCCGTTAGGCAAGTGGTTAAGATGATCGACTGTCAACTCAGAGGACCAGGGTACGATTAATTTCTTACTAATTTTAATAATGAATGATATAATAATACTAAATTAATTAATATTTAATACCCGTAAATAGTTAGTAAATATACGCAATATATTTAAATCCTTTAATTGTTCAATTTTTTGAACAATGAAATTTCACTATTTCGACAGTGAAATTACACTAATACTTATAGTAATTCTTTTTCACTGTTTCAACTAGTGCATATTCACTATTTTTCAGTGACATACTTTTCACTGATACAATAAGTGATTATTCACTATGAATTAGTGAATTTTCACTGGTTCAAATTTAGAGAGTAGGCATCCAATTCGAACATACCAAATACACCGACCATCCCTGAGCGGATTTTCTCCTGATACAGGTTTTCCCCGCTCCACAGGCATAACCCTAGGCGAATGCGGTATGTGATTAGGTAGAGAAACGTGAACGCATGGAAAAAAATAGGTACAAAAAATAGGTAATATGAAACACTTGCTAGGCCGAGAGGCTACAGGTGCATAAATAACCCCTCCCCCCCCCCCCCCCCCCGCAACAAAAGAAAATAACAAGATCATATCGTTATTATTTTAAAGATTAGAGATAATAATTGACATAATAATTGTTAGCCTCTTGTAAGACATTTATTTTAACAAGCTATAGTTTAAAGCAAGAAATTGCATTATGTATAGTTTGAAAATACTGCAATGTTATGTCGCGATAGAAAATATTTACATTACTATTTATAATAAAGACTCAACGTTAGTCTTTCAAACAAGATTTTCTCTTCTGTTCAATAAAATGAACCGTAAGAAACAAATTTATTAAAATTACATGTACCTAATTGGCCGCTTGATTTATCACTCTTGAGCTCAAAATGAAAAAGCTCCCTGCTAACTATAACTATAACTCGCCATAAATTAAATGAAGCTTAATATTTTTAATTAGCTTATTAAATCGTTATTTCGAGCGATTAAATAACTCTGGCGAAATCGGAGTGCGAGCGCGCGTTAAAGCCGAGCCCTCGACCAAACTCAACGATTAAAGACCGGACGCGCGCTGCAGTATTAAGAAGTCTCGTGCCAGAGCCAGCCGTTCGAAAGAATGATTCATGCGAGACTCGCTGCCGCTGCTGCACGTCGTCTTGAATGAACCGTTTATTTATTGAATGTCGCGTATAATTAATGGCCGCGATCGAAGTGCATTAAGGAAGCCGCGCTGCGATATTGCGTTACCCATTAAGCAGTGTGTGCAATTTTTGACGGTATGCAAACGCGACGGCTGCATGCGGGGACCTCTTCTCGATCGGCCTGTCTCTCTCGATCTCGAGTTTGATACGCGGACGACCTCAAATGAAGTGTTAATAAAGTCATGCGCGTTCTGCTGGGATGCAACGAGTGTACCGGGAACATACGTATGAGAAAGTGTATGCTCTGCTAAATTTAGCGTGCGTGGAAAATGTATAGTATCCGAGTTGACGGGGAGAGGGTCGAGCCTTGCAGGGATCGATTTTCAGCGGACCGTGACTGATACTTTGCGGTGTCGTGTGACGGTGCTCTTGCATTACTTTTTAATCCATTTTTGGCAGTCATGGTTTTTTACTTTGTACAAGAAGGTCGAAGTCCTTGGAAGATAATACGAATTAGCATGAGTAGTGACTGGTATCATTGTGTATCAATTTATTGTTTGCAGTAATGACAGATTATTAAAAAGGGGGGAAGTTTTAATGTGTCATCGTACACCTATAAGAAATGTTGCAATTGGCTTTAAATTTAATCTTATTCAATTAATTATACAGATTTATTTTTTGAACAGTACTCTTGAAGTTAGCGGAAAAATATGGGTCAGTATATGATGCTGTTTGATTTTTTCAAAAGAACGATTACCGAATTTCTGGACTGATATATGTTTATAATTACTCCATAAAACAATCAAGGATAATGATTGTAGTAAGGTTGTACAAATTTCAAAGTTCTACAAGTATATTTTCTTCAATTATGAAAATATCGTTAAAATGTTACCAGCTTGCAAAGAATGTATGGCTTTGTCTATTGTAAAATGCCATTAGTTCAAACTCAATTTGTAATAGTTTTAAAATATTAAACAAGTGATTAATACACTCATGGAGTAATATCTATTAACTTCGAATAGAATTAATAATTATTATATATAACTCCCTGTTATATAAAAATTACTGCAAGAGAAAAATAAATGTTTTGTGCGATGAGTAAATGTTCTGTTTTAAGTAAATGGTTAGGGGGCCTGCGGCGGCTCAGTCGGTAGAGTGTCGGATTCCCACGCCGGTGACCCGGGTTCGAATCCTAGTCTCTGCCGATTGATACAAGCACCTCTGTAAAAATTACATGTGCTTTGTTTACAAACACACCGCAGACCCCCGTCGTCGATTAGCACCACATGGAAGCACAAACATGGCGACGTTAAATAATAATAAAAAAAAAAAAAAAAAGTAAATGGTTAGGTTATACGCAATAAATTATGAAAATTCGAATTTTCTCAAAATACGAAATTTCGGTACTAGTTTATCGAAGATAATATATCGACCATACTTGTATAATTTTGAACTGATATAAATGTGAAGTAATTAATTATTAGTATGTAAAGCAGGGTCTGTCTACGTTACCTTATATTATTACTGATGAGTCCAATAGGACGAAATACATAAATATATAATAATTAAAGTTAATATTTATTAAATGAAAGAGTTAATATTTATTAGTTTATTTGTTAGTTTTATTTATTTATTTTTAGTTATATTTATTTATTTATTTTTTTAGTTAATATTTATTGTTCTGTGCCCAATTTATTACAAACTCCCATTTTTAAGTTAAATGAAATAATTTTTAGATAATAAGCCATTTTTTACCTATTTTTGTGAAAAAATTTTTTTTGAATCCAATAAGCGTTTCAGAAATGGTTTGGTTTGTTATTCGCTAATTCATTTTCAACTTAGAGAATACAATTTTTATCCTACACAATCCAAACTATTGATTAAAACGGCCGTTTTTCAAAAAATCAAACACTAAACTCAACTGTCAGCCCAACAAACACCATTCACTCCAGTTTCCGGCTCACCCAACAAACCCTGCACCATCGCCCTCCCCCACCTCTAAAAAATTCACTCCTTCCACAACGCTTCTCCCCCCCCCCCCCCATAATTCGCATCTCACACCAGCCGTTCATCCAGGGTAAAAAGATCTCGCGTGGGTGGGCAATTTCACGCGCTGTGCAGTCATCGACGGCGAAGAAGATTCAGACTCGACAGGAGGAACAAGAAGCCAAAGACGACGACGGCGGCGGCGACGAGGAGGAAGAAGAGTTAAAGTGGCGGCTGCCGCGCGACATCTCGGAGCCGCGGGCACCTGTCGGCATCGCAGCGGAAGGATGACGCTGCTATATATATATACACACACACGCGCGGCGCGCCGAGCCGACACTAATGCCATGGCTCTTCTCCCCGCGTGCACTGCGCGCGTTATCGCGAGCTGTACACGGCTATGCGCGACGTCGCTCGCGCGGGACGTCATGCGAAACCAACGCCGCTCGCGGTGTGTGTGAGAGAGAGAGAGAGTGTGAGAGAGCGAGTAAGAAGTGAAGGGTTGAGGGAGGCGGAGGTTTGAGTCTTCTGAGCGTGACGCGTCGTTAAGTAGCTGGGAATTCTTCGTGAATCGTCAGATTTTTTAGTGTCAGGAATTTTTATGTATTTGTGTATGTAGTGTGGGAACGTGTGGGTGAACATTTTGAGGTGTAATATTAATATGAAGATTAGAAAAACTAGATTATGATATGACATTATAAGGAATTTTGATATATTTATTTGCTACGCTTACAAGCTGCAGTAGCGTTTATAAAAATTAGTCGTTTAAGTTATTTTCAGTTACTTGTTGCATAAGTATCTACAGAGAACATATTTTCGTTACATAAAACAAAACTTTCTCGAAATCCTCATGAGTAATAACTTTTGCGGACATGATTTTATGGACGATTTAATTTCTGTTTATTGTGTGATAAATAGACTTTGTAGGTTGCATCGTAAAATGTGTACATTTTTCAATGTCACATGGTATAAAATTTAATTAAAATTCACAGTTTCATAGTTCGTCCCTCTGCAGTAAATGCATACTTCATTTTATATAACAATTATACGTACAATTACAATTCACTCATCATTAAAACACCCATCCACCTAACAAATTTCGAGAATATCACATTGCACAAATTCGCGACGCTCGATGCAAACGTTACAAGACACGTTCGAGCACTCTCCGTCTCTCACCTTCCCCCGCTAAAATGCATAAAAGGCCATTAAGTGCACTTCCCAGCCCTCGCATAATGCGACTCCACATAGCAGGAGAAACGACAGAAACGCGTCACTCTCTTAATACACATAATTCCCAAGCCTCCAAACCGTGTCGTTCTCATCGTCACGATACGCAAATACACACCTGCTGCACAACTCTCTCTCTCTCTCACATACATACACGCACTCTTCGTTTCTAATTCCAGGGGGTTCTCCTCTCCCGTCTCGTCTCTTCGCCGCTGCACTTTGGCGTTCCGCTCTGCCACCCAGCGGAGTAAGCACATAATCCAATGTCCTCGCGGCGAAGATCGTAACTCGTCTGGCGGCGGCGACGCGGCTGTCGTCTTTCTTCGCGCGCGCCTGCACTCGAGAGCCACATAGCTCGGCTCGAGAGAAAGAGCGACGAGCGCAGAAGCTCGCGCGCGGTAAACTTGTCAAAGTTTATTATTTCGCGGCTCGTTGTCGCGCGAGCTGACGCCAAGCGACGCGACATGCAAACTTGAGTAATACGGGCTGTTGCTGGGTGGTTGAGGAGAGGATCGCAGGGAGTGAGGAACGGCGTGTTTTATTGGCTGAAATTTTTGTCGAGTGTTGGATGGGGAGATGTGAGGTGTGCGGAGTTGTGAGCTGAAAATTTTGGACTGAAGTGATGGGTGTGTTTGCTTCGTGGAGAGAGGAATTTGGTTATTTTGGATGGTGGAACGTGCCGATGGCTAATTTTTAAGAATGATTTGTAATATTGCGAATACTGGAGGATGCCTTTGACAGACCCCCTGGTAGAATCTGTGAAACCAGCACCATTATTTCGAGCTCATAAACATATTGTGAAGTAGAAGAAAATTAACCCCTGAAGTGAAGGAAAAATTACAAAAGATAATATCTATGAATATTCTCTGTTTATCGCTATGTAGCCGGTCTAACCATACTCGATTTTTCTACTTAGTTTTGTGATATTTTATTTTCTCGTTTTTCTCCACTTTGAAGCTGAGCTCTAAACAATGGTATAGAAGTTATATACCATCGCTGGACTCTAAAAGGTTATATACCATAGATCCGTAGGTATCTTTCTTTTTAAAAATGTTGTTATTTAGTATGTAAGATGAGGATGTAGTGACTATAAATAAAAGATGATTAAGAATTTATCAATTTTACGTATTAAGAATTTTGAGAAGGTAACAAAAAAGCTATACAATGTTCTTCTCCAAATACTGGTCATTAAGTTTGAGCTATTGAATTTACTTTTATATTTCTAAATGTCTACCCTCTACCTATAGTAGTATTATAAGTAGAAATGGAAAGGCGTGGTAAGACAAGTAATTTATATTTTACTTTTCCATTAAACTCAAAAAGTTTACTCTTATCTGCATGCTTTATGTTCAAACGACTAATTATTATTCTTGTAATTTTAAAAGTGTTTGCCAAAATGTATTCAATGTATGCAGCACAATTCATCAAAATTCTGTAATACTATATATAAACATCAATATATAATATCAAATGTTACATATTCCTTTATGAATTTATCAAAATGAAAGGGATTAATGTTTTTCAATTAATCCAAATCAGTTAAGATATATTCTCGCCGAGCAAAGATTAATGTCGCACACGCTCGACTATTAAGAGACATCATTAAGAGCGACATTATCAACTAAAAGCATCGGAAAATCTTCGAATTTGGCAACTGCCCACCAAAGCGCTCTACTCAAACCGAGCCATTCGTCGAAAACACGCTAAAGAAAAAAGGCAAAGCTACGACCTTTGCCAAGGTTAATCTAGTAGGATCGTCGCCACCTCGCGCCGAATGCCAGATTCTCGCGAGATTCACTCGATTCGCTTCTTGCACTCGCGTGCACTCGGCGAGTCGTGTTCATCCTCGCCGTCGACATTGCATTCGTCGCGGCTCACTTGGGCCGAGTGATGAAGTGAGTGCGGAGAGTGAGGCCTATTTTTGGGCGCCGCGACAAACAGCCTCGTAGATTTCGTGACACGCGCGCTTGGGAGGGCTCGTGTAGCCCCGAAATACGCGCTCGAACGCACGCGATGATCCCGAGTCGAGAGCGAGTAGTGGGTTTTGGAGTGGGAAGGGAGTTGGGATACGTGTGGATTGGGATGCTGTTTATTCGGGGAAGAGGCTTAACGCGAGGACGGGTTTAGGCTTAATGGGCTATACGGTCATTTGCAGAGGTTTAAACGTTTTTGGAAGAGGAATTCAATTTTTGGCGCAGAAGCGGAAGTTGCAATTTTTTATGGATATAATATATTTCAGAGTGATTCTGTAGAAAATTTCATTTTTCTTGTAGGTCATATGTTACTTTTCAAAGACTCTATCTGGATTTAAATTCATCGTTCTCTAACCCAAAAATGAATTATGATATTTCTTCTATTACTAAATATTTCTTCGAGTCTTTTAAGAAAGCTAATAAGCTAGTTTTGCTTACTCATAGAGGAAGCAACTTGATGGTGGGTATGTGTGTGCGTATGTGTGTGTGTATATGTATGTGTGCGCCTGTGCATGTGCATGTGCGTGTGCGTGTGTGTGTTATATATTATTATAACCAAACGGTTATATCTGTGAAATATAACAATGAAAATTTTTGTGAAAATTTGAGAGGATTAGAAATATGGATAAGAATATTCTGTAAATTTTTTTAGGCTTTAACTTTTTCTTTAGAAGAGAGAAAAATCTTCTTGTAAAAAAATCGATTTTTATTCAGTAGCGTACTTTGGAGTATATCGGCAGCATTTGATCTGAAACTTTCGAAAACGGTAGCTATTTACTATCTCTTGAATGAGTTCTTTACTCAGATCACAACAACCTTTATATTTCAAGAGATTTGAGGTGATGTATTTTTTTAATTTTTTTTTGTTCGCCTATATCTCGAGAATGGCACGGTCATTTTTTACCAAACAGGGCTCATTCTTTTCATTCTTTAAAGAAAATTCGAAATTGAAAAGAAAATTAAAGATTTATTGACTAGTTTTGTTTTAAAACAATTTTTTGAGTTTTGGATTTTTGAGTTTTTGTTTATTGAGCTTTTTGGCATATTAAAATTACCTATCTTTTACAACCGCAAATTTTATATAGGCTCTTTCTTTTCTTTTGTTATATACGAAAAAAGTCACATTTAGTTTAAACGGTTATATCTCAGAAATCTATGATGGTAAACTTGGTAATGATGGTAAAAATGGTGATTGATAAGAAAAAATTGCTATGATACGGATTATTATCTATCGTTCTATCTAGCAATTTAAAATTAATTTATTAGAGAATTTTATATTGGTACAATTAATTTAGTTTGAGGAAGCTAAGTGCCAATGAATTGACAGCGGTTTTTTAATTATAATACGGAATAATAAATAATACAGAATATAGCTGTAAATTTATGAACCTATTCCAATACTCAAAAAGGTTTAAAAATACTGAATACATTTAAAAAGAAAGACTAAGAAAATGGTGCCTTTTTATTGCAATATTTATGTAAAAATTTACTTGTCTTGATAATCTGAATAAATTTAATAATTCTAGTTCAGTTGCCATCATATTCTTTTTAAAAAAGTCGAATAACATATTTTATTTTTTATAATGACAGTTATAAGATACAAGAGAAATTAAAAGTTCTGGAAAATTTCTCATCAATAAAGAGTATGTTACTTGCTTATTAAGAGATTGCTTATACCTAATACATAGAAGTTATATATTATGATTACAATCATCAGAAAATAAAGGTCTATCTTATCTTATCTATATATACTAGAAGAATAAATTATAAGTATATCATCAACCGAGTTAATGTGCTACCACATCCGGAATTTGTCAAGCAAATTCTATTATTGAATATATTTTTAATGGAGTATTATTGGAGTGATTTGTACTTAAGGAAGAAGAAGGGTATCTAAATATGAAAATTTAAATGCTTTCTGTAATGTATTCATGTCTGTGACTTAAAACACCTAAAGTTTTTTGAGTTTAATCCAAGAATAAAATAATTTTTTAATTGACAAATTTAAATTTCATTCACAATTTTTCATATTTTTATACCCCCTTAAATGGACTAAAAATATAGTTTTCATTAGAATTTTTTCACGTAATTGAAAGAAAATATCGGCAAGTCAAACGCTACGTACTGACTTTTTACTCAATTCCAGTGAAATGTCGGTTTGCAATGTTATCTTTAGTTCATATCGAGTTCAAAACACTGACATACCTTTTTTTTAATATTAAAATAAAAAATATTAATAAAAACTATAAAATAAGCTAATAATAATTATTAAAATTTAGTAAACATTTTGTAAAGTAACTATACAACATATTCACAGATAAAAACAGAGTTACCACAATTGTTTCTCATTAAGCATTACAAAGTTACAGATGCTCGATAAAAGTTAAGAATTGCATACATCATAGAATATAATAAAGAAATAAAGCAAAAATGATACACCAAGTAAAATCCAACATTTCGTTTACACTACAAAACTAACAAATCCCTTTCCCACACAACTATGCTACTTACCCTCTTATTACTCTCTCCGCGCCGTGTAACTAGAAAGACACGGCGTCTCGCATCAGTCAGCCTCGGGTATAATCCATAATCCGAACGGAGCGTAGAATTGCGCAAGGAGCCAAGCGCAGCGGAGCCAACGCAGCCGTATAGCAGCCCGGGCACGGCGCGACGGATATATAGGTATACACAACGAAAGGTTTCATCGCGCGGATGTCTCGAGGGATTTGCAAGGAAATGGCCTGCGGATGTCAGTGGCAAATGATCGGCGCGCGTCGCCGGCAAGCAAGGGTTGTTACCGGCGGGGCATTGGATTGCGCCGGGCGGCCGAGGATGCGCCCCGTAATCGCCCTCATCTGTATGCATTCTGGCGGGCTGAGTATGCCCGAATCGAGTGGAAACCGCGGCGAAGATCCGGACGGTATATGTAGAGCAGTCGTCGTCGTCGTTGTCGGCGAAGCGCCCGTGGCTGCGGCGGCAAACGACCTCCCATAAACTCTAATCTCTCGAAAGGGATTGCTCTATTCTTCGGGGATGACGCGATCGTTTTTTCACTTTTGGGGATGGTATGTGAAGTTTCAAATGTGTCGGGTTTTTTGTTCTTTGTAGAGTATTGAGGGTTAGCTTTAGATGTTCATTTCTGTATTTGATTCCTCCGGGATACATATTTTTTAGTAACATTTTGTTTAATGATGAACTTATTTATTTTTGGAGACTATATTTTATCAAAGTGGTCCTATGTATCAATTTAAAATTAGACATCTTGGACTGGACTGCTGTTGCCATCCAAATACCTGGATTAAAATATGTGTCAGCGGTGAGACATGTGCTACTGCATTGGTGGTTTATAATTAATGTCCGTTTTAATTGGATCTTGAAAAAATTGAATTAAAAATTAGTGTTAAATATAATTTTTTTTTAATCAAATATAAATAAAACTTTTGTATAAATTCAAGACACTAATTAATTATTTAATAATTTAATATATTCAATATAATAAAATAACGGAAAACCTGAAGTTTCATGCATACGGATGATCAATACAAAATACAAAGGGTTTAGTCCTAAGTATGTCTTTTCATAACAAAGAAAAACACAATTATTTGTCGTTAGACCTAACCGGCACAAAGTAACAGAGCAAGACTGAGACCAAATGTAGAAACATCTGCTTTGGAAGTTGCTATAAACTCAACTGCCAACGCAAGCAATGATAAGCCCACAAAGAGCTTCGACGAGAGGCATGCATCATAAAGACTACGTACACATTTCCCATTTAGGGGAGGTCGGGGTATTGCCGGCCACCTAAGCAAACGTGCTTGTTATTTCCACTTTCAAATTGTTCTTTTTAACTTTAAATAATTATTATGTTAACTCAAACCATTGACTTTAAATATTTCTTATTGGTTTAATATCAAAATTTAAGATATCAAAGCTATAAGTCGAAATAAAAAAAAAAAATTTCGACCGGATTTACTCTACATCAAAGGGTAATGCCGGTCAGCATTGGTAAAATTCCGATAACTATTAGAAAGTTACTTTAATAGGTGAAAAATTTCTTTAAATCAATTATATGAACTTTCATATGATCCGTTGTATTATTATTCACACTTACACAATGAAATATGTAATAATATAACCATTGTTCAATCGAAAACACTTGAGCAAAGTTACCCTACCTGAAAGCGCAGCGCAACGTTTTCTTAGCCTCACTTTCGAGAGCGTCATATAAATAACATTGTGACTGGGATTACCCCAATTTTGCTTAGTAATTTAAATTGAAATGACAAAAAAGTAATAGGTTTATACTCTTTTTTCTTCACTACTTTGTATTCTTAGATTGTTCAGATTAATAAAGTTGCAAAAAATAACTGCATAACGTATAAAATAATATGCATAAAGGCTTTTTTTGTACACCAGATTTCTTATAAGAAATGTAGGCCTACACTTTAATTGTGTATAATTCCTTAATAAAACTGAATAGAAGGTTGTTTGGACATTAGATTAATTGCATTTTATGTTGCGTTTAATATACTATTCGAATTATTACCTAAAAATGTTTAGATTATTGAAAATAAGGGTGACCGGAATTAGCCAGTGACCGGCGTTACCCCGTTCTCCCCTAATAATTATGATTTATTCTTTCTCTCTTTTGTGTGGATCTTTGTATTTCCTTAATCAACACTGATTGTTAATAACTTTTACTCGCAACAAAGCTTAAATTAAAGGTCTTTTCGCCTAGTATTATTGTATTTTAGGGCCATTTTTACTGTAAAAACATACAAAGTTACGTTGAGAAGAAGACGTGGTTTTCTTTACTAAAATTATCCACAGTTTGGATAAAATGACTTATGTATTTCGAAAAAAAGGCCCATTTGAAAAAACTACAAGTGCTATGCGTCATTTTTAGGTACAAAAACACCTCCTAAAGTTTTATAAAATTCCGTTACCTGGAGGATATGGACTCTCCTTGTTAGTGTAATGATTTTTGTGGTTGAAATTGGAGTATTTATAGAGGTTTAAACTTTACTGTGTATTTTGTTTTAATTGATATGATAACAAATGGTAAAATCAACAGTAACTATTAAATGTATTTTCGATTGTATCCGGTTAATTTACGTACAATGGATCAGTAATCTATCTATTTAAAATAATTCTTAAAAATATTTGCTTTCATATCTTTGAAACAGTCGTCAAAGCTAATATTTATTTACTATAAGCTTATCTCTCTTCTTTGGTATACACGAAAACGTCATTTTTTGTTTAAACAGCGATATTTCGGAAACATATTATGAATTGGATAATGTAGCTTCCATTATCTCTTGGCTGAGCTCTTTCCCAGACTATGTGGTATTTTCTCTTTTACAACATTTGAGGTTATACTTTTTTTATTTTGATTGCTTGTATCTAGAGAATTTCGCAGTCATTTTTTATTCAACAAACGAATTTTTCTTTGTTGTTTTTATGTTTCACGATATTTTAAAATCGATAATGCAATGTATGATCATAAGCTTAATAATTCTTTTTAATTTATCTTTTGACAGTGTTTCTGGCATAATAACTCCTGTGCGGGTGGGGGGAGGAACTACAACTAAAACATAAAAATAAGTATTAAGATTTTATTTTCGTCTAGAAGTCCAACTTTTGTCTTTTATTTTATTAAAACAAAACCTTTATACCTGTGAAAATTTCACAATCCTAGAGTATGCGTTGTACATACATTTATAAATTTAAACGGAAACTCTGGAATACAATAGTATTTATGAATTTCAATTAGTTCCAGTTTCCGAACACAAGCATATAGAATATTTGGTAGTTAAACAGTCTACTATTAGTATAATTCGATTTGCTATGACGGGTTCGAAACAACACGACCTACAATTGAAAATAAATATGAACTTTTACGTCAGTCTTAAGTCAATGAAACGAATTTTTCGAAGAACTTTTTTAACTAGATATATAAATCAAGTTATATCGTTTTAGCTCAGTTTAGTCATTCTTGTCTTATTTTTTAATTCACTGATGTAAGTATATACATATTTTATCTAATTTTTGAACTATATAGAATTATTTTAATATTTTTTATTACTATTAACTAGAATATTTTTATGAATTTATAAAAAATTTCACTTTTATAATATTTGAATATCATACATTTTTAAGTTAAGTTAAGTAAGTTATTAAGTTTTTATTTTTTTAAAGATTTAATTAGAACACACTATAATTATAAACCACCAACGCAATGGCTCATGTAGCGCCACTAGCATGTATTTTACTCCTGTTATCCGGATGGCAACAGCAGTCTATAAATGCACACCCTATTCTTATTGCAAAAGAAGCTATCCAGTTTCTTTTTGACGTAGCTGAGGGCTTTAATAACATAAAAGACTTGGTCGAAAATGAGGACGAGGAAAATATATCAGAAATCGATGCAAAAATGAATAATAAGTTAAACAGTATTTCTAATAATATTCAAAGTTTAAGCACAGAAATGCATGAAGAATTTGCTAATTTGGACAATAAACTAACTACTACCACAAACGCACTATTTACATACTTCAAAAATGTCGATTATATGTATGGAAACTACCTTAGAAAGAAGAATAATACGACACAATATGATCACTCATCACTACAAAAATTCGTCGACGAAGCAACCACGTCTATAAATAAAACTCTTACAGATATGCATTATGTGTTAACGGGTTCTGATGTTGTTAAAGATGGCATATTGAGCATCCTGGCTAACAAAACGGTATGCATGTAGTTATAAATGTTTTGGAAATCATTTAAATCGTACAATTAAGGGGATACCATAAAACTTTTATTCTTATTAGCAAACACTCTTAAAATTATTTTATAACGAATACTTGGTAATATCTTTAATTTAACCCTTGTAAAAACTTAAAATCTTGATCCTATACGTCTTTGGAGCATGCAGCATTATCTATTTTTCAGACCCGAATTTTTTGATTAGGTTAACTTCTTTTGTTATATATGAAAACGTCATTTTATTTAAACAGCTATATCTCGGAATTACACTATGGAAATTTATTAGAAAATTTTCTGCTTATAAGAAACACTGAGATGAATATTTAGTAAAATGTTAATGCTTTTCTGTTTACGAGAAAAAAATTATTTTATAAAATATGTCGACTTTCCATATTGAACGATAACTTGAGAAAACGGCAATATTCCTTTTGAATTTTTCCAGAAAGGTAGCTTTTAACTATCACTTGACTGAGTACTTTGTCCATATCATGAGGACTTTTGTTTTTCAAAATATTTGAGGTTATATTTTTTTCAAAAGTTTTTTGATTGCTTATTTTTGAGGTATTACACGATAACTTTTACCAATGAACGTTTATTTTTTCCTCTTGAAGATTTAAAATAAAATTATTTTTTAGATTCATTGATTTATTTTTGTTTTATAATAATTTTTACTTTTGATGATTTCTTTACATATATTTTTGAATGCTTATTTCTTTTGTAATAACACGGTAATTTTTTACCAATCAAAGCAAAATTTTTACATTTTTTCATGAAGGTTTATACATCAAAAAGAATTTTAAAAACTTATGTATTCGTTTGCTTTATACTGATTTTTCATTTAACAAATTACTCATCGCTTATATTGGCGGTTCTTTTTCTCTTTTGATAAAGATTTAATATCAAAAAGTTTTTTTCAATTTTACGATGTTCATTTTTCTTTCAAAAAATTTTTATTGGCTTTTTCTTTGGTATCACGCGGTTATTTTGGCCAATAAAGGCTCATTCCCTTTTCTTTTATGAAAATTTGAAATTAAATAGTATATTACGCAACTAGGGGCGAAAATGGGTAAAAATAAAAAAAAATCAAAATTATCATCCGAGTCTGGAAATACCCTTTTGCCCCAAGTTACTTACCGTATTTTTTATAACAAGTATATAAAGAAGGCCATTCTTTGTCGTCTACAAAGTCGATTGAAAATAGAGTTTTTCGAGTCGTCCACTTTGTTAAGGAAATGGAGCAAAAATAAATAAAAGGTAGCGAAAATAAGTATTTTCGGTACCCTTTATTTGGCGCTCGGAAAACTCTATTTTCGATGCAGTTTATAGGCGCCGAAAAAGGCGACCAATTAATTGGCACTTAGCTTCCTCAAACTTTAAAAATTGTTCCAATATGGAATTTTTTTCTATTTAATTCTGTGATGAAAAATAAAAATAACAAGACTATTGTTTTTTAATATTTCGAGATATATGTATATATTTAACTTTTGTAATTTAAATTTATGCAATAGTATACCATAGATTATTAAAAAGTATTGTTGTTTAAAATATTTGTATACCACTCTAACCTCAAAATTGCAACTTTGATGTGATTTTTCGGCGTTCGTGGTATAATATACGGTTTGAAACTACTGCATAAGTAGGTTATTTACCTCATGTGACTTTACACTCTGGCTTCGCTCGAGCGAAAACGTCACATGAGGCAAATAATCTACTTCCGCACCCGTGTCGAAATGTACTATTTAATATATATGTATAATACATACCATATTTACAAATAAATGTAAGATAATATGATAATGTGTAACTAAGAAAATCTAAAAAATGTTCATTAAGAGTAATTATTTAAATTATTCAAAATAGTCTATTCAAACTCATTTAGCTGTGAACCCAAATATTAACTTTATTAAATTTTATTCTTTAAAAATTGTATTGGAAAAGGAAACATAAAAAATATATTGATTAACTAAAAAGTGCTCTGCAATCTTCTTCTAGTTTGAAAATATGTAGTACAAATTTTTTTTATAAGTCATTGGAGAAAACGCATATTTTTATGATTAAAAGAAGAGTTAAACAAAATTTTTTACGCATACCTATCAGACAAAATATATTTTAAAAAATTCAAGGAATATTTTCAACTTTAAATAAACCTATGCCAAAGTATAGCTCTTAATAAGATACTTAAAAAGTTTTTGCATAACAAGTTACATTTTTTTTCAATTGACAATAATAAATTTTGCAACAATATAATTGTTGATTAAATTTTATTTATAAATATAATAAATGCATACTACTTTTACTTAAGAAAACTTTTCGTAATTTTGTTCGAGCTTATAAAAAACGTATTTATTCATTCATTACAAAAATAACATAAAAATAGAAAAACTGTATAAAACAAAAACAAACCCATCAATCTTAAATTTTTATTACTTTAAATTTTCATAAAAAGAATAAAAATATCGCTTTGAATGACTAGTAATTACCGCATAATACTCAAGGAAAAAGCTATTAACAATTATTGAAAAAAAATCAATATCATCAGAATGAAAAAAAAACGTTATAAAAAGATGAATGAATAAATCTTAAAAATTCTTCTTCATTTTAAATCTTCATAAAAAACGTATAAAATGAGCTTTGTTTGATCGAACATTACCCCATAATATGCAAGAAATGTACGATCAAACATATTTAGAAAAATAAAATATCATAAAAAATAAAATAATTATATAAAACAGAAATGATTCGTTTAATCTTGAAAATTCTTTTTGATTCAAAATATTCATTAAAAGACGAAAAAATAAGTGTTCATTGGTAAAAAATTACCATGTAATACCCAAAAAATAAAAAATCAAAAAAATTTTTTAAAAAATATAACCTTGAATATCTTGAAAAATAATAGTCCTCCTGATCTGGGCAAAGAACTTAGCTGAGAGATAGTAAAAAGCTACCGGTTTGGATATTTTCAGAAGTAATAATGCCGTTTTATTCAAGTTATCGTTTGCAATAGAAAATCTATTTTTTTTACAAAATGATTTTTTTCTCAATCATAGAATAATAAAATGCCTCAAAAAGTTTACAAAATAATCTTTTCCATCGTCCTAATTAGCTCATTAATTTCTAAAATTTTCCATCATATATTTTGAAGAAATTACCGTTCAAACAAAAAATGACGATCCACGTATTACAAAAGAAAGGAAACACCTTGTCCAAAATTTCAGGTGGTAAGTAAATTTCTAACGTACCCAAAAACTCGAAAAACTAAAAGCCAAAAACCGTATGACCGCTAAGAAACGAAAACAAATTCAAAAAATTACAAAAATTATTATTGTGCTCCCTTGGTTAATAAAATACAAATAATATAATCCTCGAAGCATTCAATTTCACCGTGAATTACTCGATATATAGATGCACAAGCAGACACACACACACACGCACACGCACACGCACATGCACGCACACCCACAAAGTCGATTTTCCCGCGGGATAAATATTTGACTTTTTGCTCGTGCTACATAATTTACTATTATTTTAATTAATAATATACATTGTAATTCATCGATGTCCCTTACGAAGCTAGCACATTTCAGATTTCTCAAAAACACTTAGTTCACAGTCCTCTTGTAAAAAAATTTCATAAATCTAAAAAAAATCTGAAATGTGCTAGTTTTTGTGGCATAGAGCGTTTCTTACACATAAGAATTATACACGTAATTATTGTACACAATTTAGCATTGGTCAAATTATATATAGATATATTTGACCAATGCCAAATTGTGTACAATAATTACGTGTACAATTGTTATGTGTAAGAAACGCACTATGCCGTTTTTGTAAGGGTTGTCGAAATAATAATGCAAATTTAAGTATAGTTACGTTTTAATTGAACGACCGACAAATTATATATAATTATACATATTAAATATATGCGATAGTATATAATAATTTATTATAGTACCAATATGTATGGTGATACATGATTATATATATTTATATAAATATATAGATAAAAAAGTTATATATAATTATATATCATTATATAATATTATATCTCAGTATACACGGTTATGTATGATCATATATGGTTATATATAATTATGTATACAGTTATACGTAATTATATATAATTATATACGATTCATTTTTACCCCGGTAGATTATCGTTATACCTTTTGCTACATACAAATACGCGTGTACTGAAAGAAAGAAAATAATAATTAAATGAACGTATTTTAAAATAGAATACCGAACTTATGTGCATAAGAAACCAGTCACCACAGCAGCTCATCCAAGATTTCTATAACACCGTTGTGGAAAAGGAAGCCAAAGGTCTTGTAGTTCAACTTTTCGCTTATAAATTAAAAGAAACATGGAATAAAATAATGCTAGATAAGAATGGTCAACTGGAGTCTCTAGAAAAAAAATGGTTTGAAAGAGAAAGAAAAGAGGCACTAAACGATTCGCAAAGTAGGATAAATCATACTTTTGATGAAGTGAAGAGGGCCATGGCTGCAGCTTCTCGAGAACTTTGGAAGTGTGATCCTAGCCCTCTAAAAGGTATGTAAAGAAATAAACAGATCATCATAAAAAATTGAAGCGATTAACGTTTATTATATTTTTGTTTACAAGGTTTACCACTATATTATTTATTATATGTGAATGCTTTGAACTATTTCTTTAACTGTACTTATTGAAAAGAAGCAAATATATAAAGAGTAAGAGTGCAGTAAAACTATTATAAATTTTAGATCATAAGATTATACAAACTTGTTAACTATTTTCATAGTATTTACATCAAATTATATTTATATCAAGTGAATATTTTTTTAAGATCAGTTTTTTTCGAAGATACAAGTTTTTCAAGCATACGTGAACTTTAAAAGAGATTTCGACAATTCAAACAATTTGTGTGCCAATAAATGCCAAGAACGTGAAAATGTGACTTCAAGCTGCAAATTTCCATTCTGCGAACAGCATGTAGAAGAAAAAAGGTGCACTGGTCTATTAAGAGACTGCGTAGACATCCAGGGGCCAGGTACTCTATGTCATTCGGTAAGTTTAAGTTTGTATCTCTGACAACTGAGATATTAAAAAACAAGTGGAAAGCGGTAGTTAAGAGGGATATATTGAAATTTCGCTTTTATTTATGATCTTGAAGAAAGCTTGAAAAAATCGGATATAATCAAACCAATTATAGTTCCCTAAATTCTATGTAATATTTTATAATCATGGACAAATATTTAGAAGTTATAGTTTTTTCAATACTAAGACAATAATATTTCTTTCATATTCCAAAAAAGCCACCAAATATCGATCGACGATATGAATGGTTAAAAACGGATCCTGGGGCCAAATATGGACAAGTGAAGACAACGTGTTATAATAAAAAATCTGAATTAGTGTATGAAGACGCTCCTTTGATGCAATTTTTCGTGACGGTATAATACCTATACAGGTTTTATTTAAAATTTTAACCGAAAATTGACAAAAAAGTTAATTCTTTTATCTATATTACAGGGAAAACATACTTTCAACATGTGTGGATTCTGCTTATGTACATGTGCAAATGATCGCATAGATATAGATCGTTACTTCAGTCTAACCGAGAGTATCTCTGATACTAATAATAATATGTGAGTGACTCCCGGCTAAAAACGTATCATATACGTTCATATATGATCACATGTAACCAAAATTTGGATATGCGCATATACGATCATATATGATACATAAATTTTCGAGTTGAATTTTCGTGTTGAGATGACAGTTATGATACATATAGTTGCCTATTTAGGATATACCATGCGGATGATAACACTGAAATTGAGGGACTGAGCCTAATTTAAACAATATTTAGTATTTTTATATACCATCCATGTATGGTCATATAAGATCATTTATATCCATATATGATTATATATAGTTATATATAAAATCTTTTTTAACCGGATTATGTCATTTATTGATTAACCAAAGACGAGAAAATTTAAGAGAATTTTATTGTATTTACGCTAATTGCGCTAATTTAAGCCTTCTTAAACTTTTGTAACACAAAGTTACTTATAATACACAAGATATTTTAAATTGTAGTTAACAACAAAAAAAAATATTTTTTAAACTATACAAAAGTTTGTACAAAGAAAATTTATTATGTACATTTGTGTTTTCTTACGGAGCAACAAGTTAATTAACAAACTTGAGCATCATTTTTCAGAAATTCTGTACTGTATTTGTAGACTAATTGTTCCAATCCAAAATTTTTTAACTTTTATACGTACTTGCTTTAAAATCTAAAATCAATATTATTCTCATTATTTCGACTTATAATAAAATAGTTTAACAAAATATATTTATTTGTATAGGGTCGTAACAGGCGTACGTCTCATGAAAGACGATCACGTACTATACATACAGATACAACAAGGACATCTTGAGGCCAATGGAAGCATAAATAGATCAACAGTTAACTGGGTACCAATACAAAAGTGGCAATACAAAAAAGATTCATTCTTTGACAATGTTTTAATTAAAGAAAAAATCAAAGTAAGTATTTTATTATCACTAATTTAAATACTTCAATCTGTATGATTACATGATGCGATATTTTAGTCAGAGCTTTACGATGTGACCTGGGATCAAAATACTGTGTACTTAGACGAAATCGAGCCACGATATGAATCATCAAAAGAACATGAAGTTGTTACTGGTTTGAGATTCAGAAAGGTGGACCAGGATCTGAAATTAGAGATCATGAGAACAGAGTTCGATTATGCTACTGGGAAATTGATATTATTCAAATCCGCGTGGTATTCCAACAATGCAACTCGAGCACAAAGGTAGATCTTTAATAAACTATAGAAGTTGATACATGTGAATAGTTAGATATCATCAAAGTGAAACAAAATAGTACATTGTGCAACAAGTGCGCGAAGCAGGTGCTTTTCGAACGAGTGGAAAGTTTGTCGACCGAGTGAAGCTCGGGCGAAAATCACCTGAGCGCACGCGTTGCACATACTATTTTTCTAAACGAGTATGAGAAGGTCGAGTACGAGAGGCACGTGAATTGTAGTATATTATTAGCTCAAATAGGTATCTGATACGGGCTACGTCCCTAAAAAATATTGATATACGAAAGAAGAGTAAAATAAAGTTGTATGAGCATGGCAGGGTGTAGGGTGGGGCGCAGGGGCGAAGCCCCCACAGCAAAAATATTACTCATAAATCATTAAAAAAAAATTTAATTACATAAAAATTATGAACAAAATACATTCATTAATTTTGTTAGATTTTTTCAAAAGCTCTGTATTCTATGAAATTTTTCAAAATTTCTCTATTATATCAATTTTTTTTAAATTTTCCAATTTTTTTGAATTTTTTGAATTTTTTGTGATTGTTTAATTTTTATAAATTGATAACTACAGTTTTTTTGCGACTAAATGATTGTTTTCTCACGCTCCGATGCAAATTCGTAGTCGGGCACTTCGCGCACGCTATCCATGCATTAAAAATCGAGCTTCTGGCACGGAGTTTCAAAAATGAATTTTTGAAAAATAAGATTATTCAATTATATAAATTACATTTTGTAATATATTGATTTTATATCCACTCAAATTTTACTACTTATTTTTTTAATTATATATTCAATCTTTTTATTCCGTTTACTGATGTTAATATAGTATAGATTTTGTGACGATTTTTGCAAACTAAACAGACAATTCATATGTCAGTGACGTTTCAGCCGCGTTTCGCTGCCCTCATCAGGCTATACCTGTATTTAAATATTTCTTATTACACCATTATAATTATAAAATTGTATATAAAGTATTTTCTGTGTTAACAAACTGGTTACTTGCAGTTGTTTGTCGTGTTTACGTGGTTTTTTCGATCAATACATGTTTATTTTTAATTACAATACTCATCGCTGCATGAAACAATATATAATAACAAATTAATGTTTTTAGTTATTTGCACAGAAGGTGAGGTTAGATGAGCATTGTAATTAAAAATAGACATATATCGACCGAAAAACCATGTAAACATGGCAAACAACTGTAACCAATTTGTTAACAAAAAAAAAAAAACTTTATGTACAATTTTATAATTATAATACTTTGGTATTAATGAAGGATGTTATGGTCTAAATTTGGGGCTTACTGACAAAAATATCTACTTTTATTTTTTTTATATCAAATTAATATCACAATTATAATCATAAATTCGCATTCAGAACTGTTATTTTTTATAAAAATAAAAGACGTTAAAATTATAAATGACATAGAACAATACATGAAATTTTATATATATATATAACTTATGCTAAACTATAATACTTCACGATTGAGTGCTAAGGAATTAGGACAATAAAAGCGTAGCTAATTTTTCTATTTATATTTACAGAACTGCAGTTGAACTTGAAGACTCTATTATTCCTATTTTTGTAAATAATAATAAAGCAAATTCAAAATCAAAATCAGATGAATATGTGCAATTCCAAATCACTAGTCAGGAAAAGGATCTTGGACAAAACACGGTTCCCTTCATAGACCTTCAGGAAATCGTGACGAATCCACCTACGCCTATCTCTGGAGCTGGTATATTCCACAGGGCTAGAGCAGATTCCGGAGGATTCTTAGCATTGAAACTGATACATTACGATTATACGCCGCATCTGGAAAATAATAATTAGTATATAAATTAGGGTGACGTTAATAATAGTTACATTTGTTACTTAATATGGAAGTTATAGGAATTGTTGTCATAAGTATACATCTAAAGATAATCAGTTGCTTTATTTATTATTATTTATATTACGCCATAAAGAACAAAATATTCTGAAAAATTATACACAATAAACTTTAAAGTCACGATATTACTGAAAAATAATACTAAATTATTCTGATCTTGAAATAATGAAAATAAATTATAGAAATTATGTAAAATCATTTGAAGTCTACAACCCTTGTATCTTTAATGTAACTAGTTATTAACCCACAATAATGTAATATTTATTTAAAAACATTAGTCTTTTTTTTTTTAATTAAAATGTTATGTTTCTTCCTTTTTGTTAGTGTGTGCATGTATGTATAACTATTTGTATGTGTGTGTGCGTATGTGCGAACAAATTTTTAAATGACATATATTTTGAAAAAGGATGTATCTTATCTGATCAAACCTACAATTTTTCCTTTGTTGATATATATTCAAAACAGAAAAGGTTTTTGTAAATTTACGAGTATAAAGCTATAAATGTATGAATATAAATTTATGAATATAAAGTTGTAATCTTTTTTACTCTATAAAACTATTCTAAAAATTAAAAGAAGTTCGACTTCATACTTTCGAATCTGGAAGCTAATATAATAAATTAAATACAAATATTTATAAAAGAAAACGTTTAACAAGCTGTCTTTTCGTTTTATCTTATCATTTTAGGTGCTTTTTAAACTTTAATTTAGTAGAATACTTGATTAATTGTGCTTATTTTAGCTATTTTTGTAGATCTGTTATTATTTCCATTAAATTAACATATCAATATACGTATATTTTATCAATTTCATATTAACTAGAGTATTAATAACATTCTACCCAATTAGCTGAAAAAATCTGTCGTTTTATCTGATTTTTAGTCAGTTTATTGTACTATCTTTGGCTGAAAAACAATATTAGATTTCTAAGATCAATCTTAGATTTCTAAGATTAATCTAAGATCAGTGATACTTAGATACATTATTCTTTATGCCGGTAATATTTTTCTTCAAAGATATTTTGGTAGACGAAAAAGGTATGTAAATGTCCTGATTCTTTCTGTAATTTTCTATTACATAGTGTATATTTTATATCTTTCTATTTATTATTGTTAACGATCTGCATAAAACCATTCCGAATGTTTATTTATAAAACACGATAAAAATCTTCAAAGCCCCAATGTTTTCCAACGCCACGCAAATAAACGCTCATCAACATTAACTCTGCACCACGCGTAATAAAACCCAAAGTGTGTTTACACATCTCCCAAGAAAACTCCTCTCTCACCTCCACATCTTCCCCGACTAAAAAACCCGTCTTTGTCACTCGAACACAAACGCACTCGCCATATATCGCGTCGCTCGCGGCCGGCGGTCGTTATTTCGCGCGCGATTTCATACCACCACCGCGCGCGCATCCGAGAATAAACTCAGCTCTCGTTAATTAGGCGATGCGCCGCTAAAACCGTCCGACTCGTGCAGTCTCCCTTTCTCTCTCTCTCTCTCTCTCTCTCTCTCTCTCTCTTCTCCGCGTGCATATATAATCGACAGTGCACACCGCTCGGTTTGACTTTAATGCGCAGCAGCAGCGTGCCCCTGTGCTTTATGGACTCGCGTGATTTTCTGCGAGCGCGGTTGTGCACTTCGGCGAATCTTCTCTCTCTGTCTTTCTCTCTGCACCGCAGAGGTAAAGAGGTAAAGCGTGCGCGCGAGGGAAGGTTTATGAAATTACGAGCGCGCGCGGGGCAGCTGTCGCCTTTCTTTGGCCAGACTTTGCGGGCCACGGGAATTATGACGCGTACGTGCGTTACACCAAGCATGCACGCACACACGTGGGTACAGGAGTGCCGAGCATTAACCACCCGAGAAATTGCAACAGTATATTTCTTTGTATATCCTGTGTGCGAGAGAGAGAGAGAGAGAGAGAGAGAGAGAGAGAGAGAGAGAGAGAAGGAGAGAGTGAGAGTTGCAGTAATTTAAACGGAGCAAAGCGCGCATATGAGCAAAGTAAACGTTTCGCGTGATTCGTGAGCAGTGAGTGCTGAGAGTCAAGAATAGAATTGTTATGTACTTGTTGTAATTATAGTGGGCGAGTTGAAGCTTCAAAATCTGCTAGTGAAGCTAAAGTGATGGACAGTTGTAATTGCATTTCTTATGCTCATTTGTGTGTGATAATTTAATTAAGTATGATTTTATGAAATAGAAACGTTACTTTTTCAGAAGCAATATATATACAATTAGTTTTAAGATTCATCCGTTTTATGCGCTGGTTTTAGAAGAAAACGTTGTCCTTACTGCCTTGTTTCGGCCATGATACTTTAAATCAAATGAACAAAATGAATAGCATACGATTGAACGTTACTTTAATAAAGAAAATTTTTCCATATAACTAACTAAAAATTTTTAGCATGCAAAAAATAACATATTACGCTTTTTTGTTTATAAATATTACAATAATTTTTAGTTTTAACGGTGAACTTTCGAATATAGATCAACAGTTTTAACTATTAACTTGATCATTTATTATTTAATATTTGCGAAATTAAAGAATTTCTATCTGTGATATATATATAATATCTTTCTTCAACTCAGGCATGAAATAGGCCTGTTCCATGCCTAACAGTAGCGTAGAAAATCGCACATTTCGAGCGTATTTGTAAAAAGTGTGAAAAAATATTCATTTAGTGGGGAAAAAAATGAGGCGGGGAAATATAAATTTTTCCCCGCTTCTCAAAAATTGCGAAAAAGCGTAGGATATAAACTCAGGATTAATACTTTCAGGTTTAACCTTTGTTCATGTACGTAAGTGTGAAGTTTGCTGCCAGTCACAAGTGCGTAACTGCGCACGCGCGAGTTTCAATTAAAATCAAATAAGAAAGGGTACAAATATTTGAACTTTACAATTAAAAGTGTAAATTAAAAATACAACATTCAACTGCGTTGTGCACGACTCGAAATACGCGATCACCTACCCAACTTCATGCATAAAAAGGCCCAATCATGCCTTTATTGAAAAAAATACGGTGTGGTAACACGGGAGGAAAAGCTATTTCGGACTCGGGTGAGGTATTTTCAGCAATCGTTTTTGTCTCGGGCGCCTTCGGCGCCCTCGACTTCGTCTCGTGCTGAATAGCTCATTCTCACTAGAAATGGTTCATTTTCTCCCCTAGTTGCACAATGTACTATTCTTAGTCATTTTATTTCTATTTAGATCAGTTAAAATAAATAACGATGAAAAATGTAAACTCAAAAATCTACAGACAAAAGTATCAATTCCTTTCATCTACAGCGAAAGAATGCGAGTAAAATCAAAATTGAGTCCCGTCTTTTAACGAGAACGAAAGAAAGGGCCCGGAAACACGCCCACGTGACATTTTATCGCCGACCGTTTGAGAATAACACTGAAATTACTGCCAGCAGCTGCGGTTTTTTTTCTCACTTCTCAAAAATTATTACCTCCCAGGCATTATACACACACACACACACACACGCACATGCACGCGCACGTATACCCACTTTATGCGGCAGGACGTAAAGTACATCGCATTTTTGTTCGAGCGCGCCGCGCAGCGCGAGAAAAAAGAGACGGCAGCTAAGTGGCGGCGAACTAATGGCAAACATGACTCCGCGCAACGACCGCAGAGCATCAGCGCGCAGCGTCGGGAGTAGAAAACGAATGTGCCGAATTGTAACGGTTAATGGGGCGAGAAGAAGACAAGAGGTCTCGGGTCTCTTGATAAACGAGCCGGCCATATATTTCTGCGCGATCGGCAGCTCGGCGAAACTGCGTCTAATATACGTCGTTTATCGACGCGGAAACGAGATTCCGGGAATTACGAAAATCTCCTTACTCTGTGTATACGCTGTGCACGATGTATAATTGACTTTATCGCGCGGCACTTATGTTTCTCTTGGGTAGAGTGAATTTTTGTCTTAGACGCGCGAGTGAAAACTGGTTCGAATTTATAAATGCGTAGGTAAAATATTGGATATCAAAAACGTGTTGAACAACTTTTGCAAAATATTGCGCGTTTAGAGCGATAAATAAGCCTGTGATCGTGTTCGTTTATAAATAATAAAGTTTTTATGTTGTGATTAAGGAAAGTGGTTTAGCATAATCGATGTTTCTTGCTAAAATAGTAACAATTTGCGTATCTGTTTTGATAAATGATCACTTTTTCGAGTAGTAAAATAGTAGATGTTGAAAATTCATACGCACAGAATTCGTATAAATAAATAAGTTAATGTTGCAGAGTTCAATAAGTTCAGAATTATAGCCCGCTAAATATAAAAGTGTTGTTTCAATATAATGGAAGTGTTACTATAATTCTCCGCTGACAGGTTCTTTCATTAGTTTTCTTAATAAAATTGTTTACGAGAGAAGTTTCAGGGTGAAAGGACCGCTATTGTTACAAGTATAACATAAAATTCGTAACGTATGGCAGTACGTAAAATACCTCGCTTTCAACCACCAATCGTAAACATCAAAGAGAACAGAACGTGGAAAGCGGGACAAATAATGATGAAATACGACGCTGTTAAATCCAACAGACTTAATGTGAGAAATTGATAGATGCGAGTCAATAAATATTAAGAAATAAATATTAATAAATAAATATTATTAAATATTATTTATTATCAATAAATATTACGAAACATTTTAAGGTTTAATATTTTAGAAAAAGCTATTATTCATCTATATTTATTTAAACCTTGATAAAACAAGTATTTTTTGCCGTTATTATAAATTTTATAATAACGTAAAATACATTACGATTTTAATTTATATTCAATAAGATCTGTATATAAATATAACTTACCTATACTATTATACATATGTACAGTTTTATTGAGTAGAATCACTGTTACAACTATAATTCATTGAAATGCGATTAGTATGCATTACTTAAAATAATATTTTTCTACTCAAAATATACATTATTCAAGGCTGAGCTATTATTAAGTGCAAGGTAATAAATCCTCATGGGGATGTCGGAGTCAAATGCAGAATCCTACATCGTATTTTTCGTTATTTCAACTCAGATTATTTTTTTTATGAATGATCTCGGTCATCCGTTGTTTGTAATACCTTCAGGAATACCGGATGACTGAGATGTTCAATTAAATTTACAGATTGAACAAGAAAAATGGAAAATACGAGGATGTCGGTAAGTTTGAAACATCAAACTGGCATCAACATCCCCTTAAAAAGTGCATACATTTATTATTTTACTAGTCATCTTTAAATTTACTGATCTACTAAATAAATGATTTCAAACATAAGTGTTTGCATTTAATAAAATATTATAATTACGTACAGTATCAACCAATATTCTACTAGGATGCCAATTTATTTACATTCATTAACGAATATATAAAAAAGTTTACATGCCAATCTTCAAGCAACCTCAACATATATTAAAGTCGTCAATGAACTAAACCCTAAAATAAATTCCTATACAATATCATACAAAAATGTATATGCCATCGTCAAAATTTTGCTTGGACTAAACTCTACCTGCATGGCTAAAAAAAATACTCATGAAAAATTCACTTCGCGCTGAAAAAAGGAACTTCCACACTTAATCTCCGAAGAATTATCTGCCGCTAAGCGTCGTCCTAAAGAGCCAAGACATTATGAGAGCGAGCGACGAGGTGGCGCAAGGTACACTATAAGAATATTCCGCGTATCTATTCTAATTTGGCGAGGGCGTTAATAGTTTGAGCATTAAGAGCAGCCGTTACCGGCGCTCAAGCCTGAATCTACGATGTTAATGAGTCGCTTCATTTACATCCCCCCGGCGAGTTTCCCGGCCGCGAAAGCTCTCTCTCTCCCTCCCTCTCCCTCTCCTTCTTCGTACTGCACTCGTTAGTGTTTTCTCGCTCGCGCTGCTCTCCCGCAGGGTTTTGCTGTCTCAGCCATAGACTTACGGCCTCTCTTGCCAGCGGTGTATAGCAGTGACGACGGACTTACCCGGTGGAGCTGGCGCCCGGGTTAAACGCATTTACTTCGAGCCCTCCCCCCCCTCCCTGGCCCGGTACCACCGCCGCCCCATTACCGAAATAAGATTGTTAACAAGGCCGCTGTGCTGTAGACGGCGAGAGAGTGTTCAGCGTCACCCTTGGATACGGTGGATTACTTCGTTTGGGTGAAAATTGGAATTACCTTCATGTTTGAGATTAAAGTTTTAGGTTGAAGTAAAAATTAAAGGAATCTGTATAGGAAATGGTGTTTTATGAGAAAGATAACGTATTTGGGGTGATTTTTCATGAAAACATGGAGGAGAGTAGAGGGTTCCTAAATGTTATTTTGTTCTTTTGATATAATTAGCACAAAATTATTGTTAGTGCTTTATTTATAATTCAAATGTTGAATATAAATACCGGCGGCTCAGTCGGTAGAGTGTCGGATTCCCACGCCGGTGACCCGGGTTCGAATCCTAGTCTCTACCGATTGATACAAGCACCACTGTAAAAATTACATGTACTTTGTTTACAAACACACCGCAGACCCCCGTCGTCGATTAGCACCACATGGGAGCACAAACATGGCGACGTTAAAAAAAAAAAAAAAAAAACCACTTGTATAAAAACTTCAAAACCAATTCCCGACAGTCAAAACTAGCACAGGGTGTACCTTTAATTTCACTTATATTTTATGTAACAACTTTTCTGCATGTTTGTTAATTGTCCATGTACCCGGATGTTTGGTGCGATAATATCAATTAAACAATAATAATTGACATGCTAAGTATGTTAGTTATACTTTACTACATTATAACATAACCGAAATAAATAATTTATTATATATCTATGAAAGACTCCTATATTTTAAAATTATCTGATCAAGTTGCTCTATCCTATACATTACTTTCCACGTCATTACATCCACTACATAAATTACAAAACCAAACTAAACTCGATAGAAAATCGTCGAGAAAACACCACAAAGCATTAAATTCACTACATAAATAACAATACTAAAATTAATGGAAAATCTGGCCGAGAAAGCGCTGCCACAAAATACGAAAGCCTCTTTTTCTCGCTGCCAACCGACCGCAGAGCCGACCCACACTTCCCTCAGCCAACGCTAATCCAATATTTTATATACACATCTCCCTAGGCCGATAAAATATGATATTTTACAATTCCGAGGCCGTAAATTCCCCCCGGCCAAGAAGAATAAACTCCAGTAAATTTAGTCTGGCCGTATACCGAGCATCAGTTTAAAAAGTTTTAGATGTTCCCCGATACACGCGGGGGCAAACAATAATAAAGAGCCAGCGCGCGTCCCAGCATCCGTCGCCTCGCGTTCGAGATATTTCTCGCCTAAGCTCTAAAAGCCACTCTCTCTCTTTCTCTTTCACTCGCCCACCCTTTCCTTTGTCCTCTCATCCGCCGCAGCTCTTTCCCGCTTCGCGCGCCGGTTATGAATATAAATATAATAGCCCGAACCGCGGCGCTGGGTGCGCGCAATATATTCGGCCCCGAAAAACAAGAGGCGGCTGTAAATAATGCCCCCGCGCGCATTTACACATTCTCCTGTGTGGGAGACACTGCTCTGCTGCCGTTGCAGTGGAGTTGCGAGGTTATAACGCAGCGCCGAAAAAGGACTGGAGGAGGCGGTGCGTCTGCCGCATATTTCAGAGGATTTCGCGAGGCTTTTTATGCTATACGCGTGAGATGAAAATCTGCGCGGAGTAATTTTGCGTTTGGTTTTGCTTTTTGTTGGACTGGATCTGCTTTGGAGATGAATTGTTGAGTGATATGAGGATGAAGTGGAGAAGATGGAGTTTGATGACAGTTGATCTTATCTGTGAGAACTAGTGTGACTGCGATATTGTTGGCTGTCGCTAGTTTGAACATAAAGTTTGATTACCTGCGACAAAATCAAAATTTCAAAATGTAATTTGATGTAGGAAATAACTTTTTCAAATTAATGAATTAGTTTTGGTAAAATTTTATCATCTATAGTAATTATTTTTTTAAATTAATTATTACTATGAAAAATAAATAAATTGAAATACATATGAAGTTTTTGAAATAGTTGTCAAGTATGGATACGTATAGTTTTTATGTGATTATTAAAATAATTTACTAATTATCATATATCAAACATCGTATTTGTGTAGTGTATTTAATTAATTACACTAGTTAATAGGAATTCATAATAATATCAGTAATAATACTTATAACTACATATTTATTACTTATTATTCAAAGTAAATTTTTTTAATTTGATTTTGGTACACAAAATGGCTCATTGGAAAATAGAGATCCTTCTTCATACACTTCGAAAATTGGTTTGAAAAGGTTGTTACATTTCTTACTTGCATTTACAAAAACGTTGGATTTTGAGTTGTCATAGTGACTGTCTCCATTGCGATATTATGAATAAAATAAGTAGTTATATAGAAAACTGATTTTTTAATTAATCAGTATTGAGTTGGCATGTGCATTTGATATATGTCAAACTTTGATATTTTGAACATGATTTATTAGATAAAAACTCTAATTACGCTAAAGAAGTGTAATATTATGTAATCATGCGACGCAAAAGTGGCAGTGTTCATAACTTCTTGACATTATTTACATTGTACGTACTATTTTAGATCATATCGCGCGACAAAGAGAACGTATTGGTGCCTCAACGCTCCTATTCATTCATGAAGTACCAAAATGATTGCTTTAAAGATATAAATATACTCACAAAAAAAGAGGTCAACTTTACAATATAATTACGCAAAATAATATTTTATTCGTAATTATTTTCAGGAGATTATAAGGAGCGGTGAATTATAAGTTTTATATGCCGTAATAGCCCAAAACAGGTACTGTATAAAAAAAATATACTGTTAACTGAAAAATTGAATTAAAAAAGAAATTAATCGAATACTAATGTTTAATAGATCTGAAATGTGTATCTAATACAGCATGTAAAGTGTTTCCATCTGGAGTTGAGAGTCTAAAGCGTGTGAACGTTTATACTGTAAGAGCGACCGTAATAGCAAACTCTTATACTCTGCATGTCTGTAAAAATCTTTATAATTCTATTTAGAAACCTTTAGAATTGTACTAGGGGAGAGCCGCCCAGGTTGCGATATTACTCAGTTTGGGACACTAAAGGTTTTGACTTAGAAAACATTATTTTGAGAAAAAGACATTATATCTCTTTGAGTTTTAATTGGATACTTTTGAAATGTCCTACTTTCTGAAAAATATTTTTCTCAAAAATGCATTTTTTCAAATTTATAACTGCGTATAACTTGTAAAGTTAAATTTGATTACCAAAGAAAGATTTTATACACAAAAATCGGTAAGTGTCGCAAAGTGAGCGACTCAACCCTATTATTAAAATTACAGGTATTGTATTGTTTAAAATCATTAAAAAAACATTAAAGAGAAAAATGTATGCTTAAAAACAACCCATCAATCAGAGTCGGCCCTTGACTAGTTAATTTACTTACTTATTCGAAATTAAATAGTTAAGTACATTAATTATCTTATGATTATCGTCTCCATAATGATTTTTGTTCAATGTTTCGAATGTATTCAATGTTTTCCATTTTTTCCCGATACCAATACAAAGTTATCCTTCAATTCACGATTACGCTTATACACTGCAACCCACATCACTCGTATCTCTTACAGGCCATCAATTTATCCCAAGCATTAAAACTTAATAACAAGTCGCCAGTGATATTTATTATACATGCAGCGTCGTATTCCCCTCGTGCGGATAATGACACTCGATAAAGAGACAAAAAAGAAACGACTCAATCTCCACTTTACATTAACCATGTAACTATATCGTCTACAGCCGAGAATTTTCTCATAACCAGCTGATCGAGCACGCACACACACACGTACCCACACCTTCGTAACGCAGATTACTTGTAGTAATTATACGAACAAACATTGATCCACTCGATCATATCGATCAATTACGCGTCCGTCTTCCTCCTCTCCGACTCCGCATATACATAAGACCGGTATAAGACCTGTATATATATATATATACACACGAAACGAGCGATCGGCAGGCTCGAAGGCGAGATTGGTCCGATCAGCCGCAAGGAAGTGATTGCGAATGATGAACGATCCGCGGATGCGGATGATAAAGTGACTGCTCGCGTCGCGACACGCCGAGAGACGAGAGCTGCTGCTGCTGCTGGAATATCGATGGAAGGACGCCAGGCTCCATCCATCATCCGCGCCCCGCTCGTCTTCGCCTCCTTTCCACCGGGAGGATATATATATATAATCGCCCGGAGCTTAACCACTGACGGTCCGACGGACGGAATTTCACTTCCAATTATCGCGGCGCTTTCGGGTTAATTACGTATCGATGCGCGCGCGCGCGCATGGAGGAGATTATTATCTTGCTTCTTTTGGTGGGCTGTCGCTGACGTGCCAGTGGGATGCTGGAATTTGGGAAGTGTCTTGAGAAGAGACACTTTCCTTTTTCTTTTTGCGTGTCTCGGTAGTCCTGCTGGATAATTACCGGTTACGGTTTTTGTAAGATGTTCGGTAAAGATTTTAATGAGAAAAGAGAAAATGTTCAGAACGCATTTATAGGAGTCATATTTGTGGTTATATGTCAAATAGATTGGTGAGAAAAAACTCGAGTGACCTTACAGTTAGTTATAAAGAAAAGAGATCATTCATCCATATAGTCCTTAAAGAGTTAAAGAAATTTGTTCAGATGTAATATATTAAAAAAATTGTATTTGTAAAAAGTACTTTTTTCTTTTACTCATCAGGAACATTCTCGATTTCCCATACAGTTTACTATATTTCTTATAGTAAAAGTTACCATATGCTCATTATAATTTACTGTAAATATAGCAATTATTTCTATAAAAATGTGATAATTTTTATAGAAAATCAAGAGAAATATTAAACTTTGCTATATAAGATCTTTCAGTAAAGGCAACAGTAAAAAATCTGTCAGATACGATTAATTTTTTAGATAACATTATATAGCATCAATACTTATTCCCACTTTGTATAAAATATTTTATTATTCAATGCCGTTATAACGAAGAAATTTATTGGTAGAATAATTTCTTTGCAAAGAAATCATTCTTTGATCGTCACAAAAATTTAAGACACCTCTAACAATCACCGGCCTCCTAAAATAGAAAACTACAAACAAATCCACGATCAACCTTCAACTTTAAAAAAAATAAATAAGCCCCTTACACGTTCATTCGACAAAGCCGGTAATAAATAACCCCGCAGCCTGCGAAAAAAATCTCTAAACTGCACAAATTACTTTCAGAGCTGCCACGGTACACAAAACCCAGCGCCGAAAGAGTTTTCACTCGCGCACGCGCGCGCGCAAAGCCCGTTAATCGAGAAAACGCTGAAAGCAGCCGCGTGGAATACCAGCTATAAATATCTCCCTTGACCGAATCTTTACCGCAGTGCCGATAAATCAGACTCTATATACGCGAGCTGGGCCGCACTCTTAAAAGATTTCGCTCTGTCTAGTCAGGTGGCAGCTTCGCGCGGCTTCCTCCATCAGCGTTAAGGCACAGCGGGCCTGAATGCTATGTAGGCGCACGCGGATCAGCATACGTCGAGGCGTTATTTACAATTGTTGGCGATTTATGTCTCGGGGACGGTTGAAAGTAACAGCTTTGCAAGCTGCTCGAGGGTTGAGGCGCGCGCAAGCAGAGCAAGAGGAGAGGAAGAAAGTGGGGGGAAATACGTTGTGCCTGCCACGGCTGAGGCAATACGAATGGGATAACGATTTGCAGAGAGAAATAGCACGGGAGACGAAGATAACGCGCGCCATATATTGACATGTGCGTGTTCGCGTGCACGTATTTCTTTATTCGGATAATACACTGCTGAGGTAACTCAATCTTGGGGTACTTCGATACTATGAATTTTGTCACGAGTTTTATGATATGATCGTATACTTTTTCCGTACCAGCCTTCTATAATTATTTGCTATGTTTCGCTATTTACCGTTTCCATCTCTTAGGACCGTGGTACAATAACTTATGCATATGTCATAACAGTGTCGTATGCCATTGACAGGAACAGAAATAGTTTCTTGCACCAGTGATTGTATTTACCATCGTCTTTATAGTTCAAATATTTACAGAAAATACTTACACTTCTTACACATGTTAAGAGAGAAAAAATGCAGAGATCGAAATAGAGTATGAAATTATGGAACACAGCAACGGACAGAGAAGCGTTGACAAAATGGCATGCTATCTACTGTACCTACTTATATACAAGAAATACCATATTGTTCTGCCAACGCTTAGACAGCACAAAACATAACACAGCATAAGAGGTGTGCCCCTACTACTTATATAGTGATCTCATTACCACCAATTCATATATTTTTAATTTTATTGCATTCCGAAATTTCATACACACTGTAAATTCTTTCCAAAAATATAATTTTTAATGAAATATTAACTAACAAAATCCAGACTAATTAAAACATAGTCAGATAAAAAGAATATAAATCAGAAATCAAGAAAACGCGTTACACGAAACCCCTAGCTGCCAGTAGTCAAGTCACATACCCTATCGCAAAAGTTCCCTTGCACCCTAGGTACACACAAACACGTATACATCCACACGGAAAAAGGAGAAAAGTTATAGAGAGAGAAAGAGAGGCAGTAAACGCAAAAGCAAGCGAAGAAAGAAAAAGAGTATACGGCGAAGGAACCGCGAGCTTGGCTGGTATATAAGTAGGCGAGTGAGGCCGGCCGCACCGCACCGCCTTGCCAGCCAATTCCCGGCGGGCCGCTATATTTACGAGGCTCATAAAGTACCGGGCACGGCCGCGTATATTGCCGCGTAAATATCAGCTTATGGAAATATAGAGCTCAATATCTGCCTCGGCTCGGCCGCCTCTATATATATATATATATATATATACTTCTCTCCTGCCCTCTCGCTCGGGGTTGCCTTTCGTCGCCCTTTGCCGGGGATCCAGCGAGACGCGGAGGCTCGTTTATAGGACGGAGCTGGAGCCGGAGGCAAAGGGACGATGCGACTGGTGTTATAGGTATATAGCGTATGAGATGTGGAGGGAATCGTTGGGAGTCCTGAGTGCTGTTTGACGGCGCGCTGACCCCTTGAATTTGGCTCGTATAGCTTCTTGCGAATGACTGGGCGCTCTCTCGATAGTTCGACTAAATGGAAGATTGTCACGGTGGCTCTTTATGCCGGAGTTGGGCTGTGGGAGTTAAGCTTGGTGAGAGGTTATCGTGCACGTAGAGAGCGGGGATTTACTGCCTAGTGTGCAATGCTGGGAATAGACAATGCGTGAAAAAAAATTCTTCTTGGTGTTTATGCGGTACTTGATGGAAATGAGTGTAGAAAATTTTTCTAATTTGATGGTAAAGAAATGTGTCTGTAATTTGGGCAAATATAAGTATGGTACTTTAGACTTATCAAATCAGCTGTTGAGTCACAGTTATATAGAATTTTTCGCTGTCATTCTTGTACCACAATGAGCTAAATTATGAAAGGATTAAATTAGTTCTCAGGCTTTACATTTGTATTTTTTTATCATTTTATTTAGTTGTTGAAGAGAAATCTCAATTATGTCTTTATCATGAAGTACGGTCTACCATGTATTATGCGGAGCTGCTAAACTTGAAGAGAAATATTCAACTAACTAACAGTTATATTGAATTGAAGGATTCTTTAAACGCTCTAAAACATAGACATTCAAAAATTCATCACGGAGCTGTTAGAGACCTTTTCTACTTGCCTTGTTTTCCTTATCCCATACAACCCTGCTACTCGGGCAACTACCCTATCTATATTCTGGCTACTTAAAGACTATGATCAAAGATCTCGAGTAGTGTGCACGAGGATACATCAAGTACGAGCGGGGGGGGGGGGGGGGGGGGCAGATTACCGTTCGTGCACTTATCTGTGCTTGTGAAAGTTGCTGAGCTCAAACCGGATTATCCGAGTACAAGGGATGCCTCGAAATCGAAGCCCATATGACTCGTATCTGCGAGAACCGGAAATCCCGACGTGGACTAGCACCTCAGCCTCATGGAGTCAGGAGAAGCGCAAATAGGAGCCATTCACATATTACGTAGTGCTGCTATTGCCAATATTGATATGTTCTATGTCTTTGATACACATCGTAACGCTAACAAGGACCGACATCCTTACCCCTTCCAAGCGTTACGTAATATGTGAATGACCTCTCGTATATTCTAGTGAGATCTTGTAGTAGTAAAAGTAGATTGTATAATGACGCATTCAAGTAAGAGTAAAAGCTACGCTTTGTACTTGCATCAGTCAAAGAAAATGTTACAAAAAATGAGATATCCTTGATGGTTTTAACAGTGATATACACTGTGAACAGTAGGAGGATATGAGAATTACCAGACAGTGCTGAAAACCTTCTAATGAATATAGCCGACAAAAGAGAATTCGAATCTAGTCATCTAGAATATGAAATCACGAAGAAAATAATATGTATCATTGAAATTCAATACTTTTACATTATTAAATGATATTGTAGATGAACTTCATTTAAATGCCGGAAACGTAAACAAAATTTTTCTAAAGGACATTTTTTGGAACCTTTTGTAGTAATGACGGTCTCACCGAATTATGTGCAACGATTAATCTAAGTGCGGGACCACAATAAGATGTGAATTATCTTGATCCGTGTGTTTTATTCCTCAATACAAAATATGACAGTGCGAAACCTATGTCAGAGAATATATTTATCTGTTCGAGCAACGTAATATTTTTTACCTCATTTCTCTAATAAGGTATTCTGTATATATTCCAGCCCCGACCTTACGGAATGAGTAAAAGAGATAAAATAAGTTCTAAATTATGAAACAAAACCTAAATTCAAAGATAAATTATTTGAAATTTAAAAGAAGAGGAAATTGCCATTCAACCAAGTATATCCATTAATCTTCTTAATAATGATGGACACACTTCCTTAGATGCATAATGAACAAAATGTAGCACAACATATCAAAGAAAGTCCAGTGAATATCTTCCTTAGATGCTGAATAAATAGTCTGAGATTAAAGTTATATTTTTCTAATGATTACTCAAAATTGACATATCACCAAGATAAAAACATTTAAACTTCCCAATTAGATCGTTTATATATATATATATTTATACCTCATTGCACATTGAAAAATTGCGAGTGCAATTTTAGTCTCATTCGCATTTTCCTAATTCTTAAATGCTTAGATCTTCTACCGCAAAATATTATGTTTTTTCTTATACAGTTTTAGTAGTTAAAAATGACAAAAAACATATTTTTCTAAATGTAGCCCAAAAATAACATTGGATGTATTAAGGCATATTGTCGGCTACAAAATTGGGGTAATTTTAGAGCTATAATAATTTTTTTAATTCAAATATAACATATTTTATTCACAGAAAACTGTTTTGTAAATATAGGTGCAGCCGTATCTAAATTAATTTTCCACGTTATTTCCTTAAGAGCAGTATCGAAAAATAAAAGCTCTCATTGACCATTCATTATTAAAGGATCGTTTAATAATTATATCGCTACACCTAAAATTCTTTTCATTCTTCAAAACAGTTCCACCCTAAATAACTCTAAAAAGAAAGCTATATAAAATCGATCCACCTCCAGATGCTCCGTCACTCTGCACACTCGTCCGTTATAATAAACACCCAGCTAATTGAAAACCACCATTCCGCGCAGCCCTGCTACTCACGAACAATGCCGCACCACGGGCATTACGCAAGTAAACGCGCTGCACTCCGCCACCGCTGCGAGAAAGTCAGTCGCGCGGCATACCTACTCTATTCTCGCCAACTCTCGCATCAGTCCTGCCCTCTCTTTCTCCTCTCACCCGACGAACGACTGCAGCGGCAACGGGCGCGAGAAGTCTCGCACCGCTGCTGCTGCTGTGCAGCGCTGACACCATTAGCCGCGGCCATCCGTCACCATTAACACAGATGTCCCGACGAGCGCCGAGCATTAATCACCCCGGGCGTCCGCGACGCGAATTTACGCCGTCGACGAGACTCCGTCGCTCATTAATCGCCCGACGCCACCCGACGCCATTTTGACGAGGAGCACAGAGAGAGCGCTGTCGAGATTTCCGGTGGGCCCGCGGGGTATCGCGAATAAAATTAACGACGTCGATGACCATGATTAGACCGGTATGTGTGTGTGTCGCTGTCGAGAGCGGAAATGTTTGAGTGTCGATGGCGCTGCACCGGCAAGAAGCGAGAACGAATAAGTGATGCACCCTCGGTGGTGAGTGAGTGGCGAGCGTCCGAATGATAGCTGCGGCGAAATGAGAGGCGTGACGAGTATTAGAGCGTTTTGGGTTTACGCGCGGGAGGAAATACTGCACGAGGTCCGGATTTATAGATGTTGGGTGGTTCTTTGTTTGGGGTATTGTTGGTGGGGAAAAATAATGAATTGAAGAGAAACTTTGTTCGTCAAGTGTCTTTGTATTTCAATTATCTACATTCTGTTTAATTATTTCAATAAAGCTTAGGTAATTGAAACTCATTTTGATTTTCATGGTAAAATAAGCAAGTAAAATCATATTAGTTTATATTTTAAATGAGCAATAATTATTATTTTAACTTTATAATGGTTATGTATATTTTAATTTAAAAAACATTCTATTTTTAAAGGAAAAATAATTTTGTATATTAGGTATGGATAAAATTGCTATCGATGATCATAGATTGTTACATTTGGAACGGAAACTTGATCGTGTGTGACCAATATTGTTTCCATTTTAAATTTATATATTATTGTTCTTAATAGGCATTTTATTTGTAAAATAATATTATATAAATTAATTACTTACTGCTGAACACGGTTTATAAATAAATTAAAACGATTTTGAATTTTATGAAAATTTATTGCAAGAAATAAATTACTGTATATATTATTCTTTTCTAATAATGGATAAAAACTGTTTTTTGATGGCACTGTTCGTTAAAACGTCATTTATGTTTCAATTAGTCTAATTTTTTTTAATTAAAATTAAGACCGTTTATTCTTTTTATGACTGCTTTTAAACTTCTTTTGCCGACAGTAAATGACACAACGTCTGTCATTGATGCGTTATAAGTACTTAAACGTGCGTTCATTTTATGAAACGTTCTTTGATAATTAACAGACTATCAAATTATAATAAATAGCGCAATAAATTTCTCATAACCCTGTCTACATTTCAAGAGCTTAAGTACTCTGACAGTAGAATCTCGTCCGTCCGGTTTCATAACGAATTTTAATTTTTAGCATTAAACTTTACAATTAAAAGATTGCTGTCTCTTGCATGGCATTTTAGATCTGATTCATTCACTTCTGCTACCTCTTAATCGCATAAGACATTTCCTATTAACCTGCGAATGTCATACAAATGACAGTAAATGTATCCTTCTACTTTATATTTTAATTGCGTAATTAGAAGGATAAGTAAATGAAAATGTTCGAAAAGAAAATTATTATTTTGTTGAAAATCAAACATGTAAATATTCACATGTCAAAAATATATGTACACTCGGGGGACAGTGATTTGAATTTAACCTACAATGTATATCTTTATATGTCGTATATATACATATATACTTTGTAGGTTAAGTTCAAACACGTTCGCTAAGAATCACTGTTCAGCGAGTGTACGCCTATATATGTTTGTCTGACTAGAGCTCGCCGTACTCTACTTCTACGAAGAAAGAAAGTAATTATCAAAGCGTTCATAAATACATACAATATGTAATATTACCATTTTTGCTACTAATAATAAATCAGTACATTCATTTAAGGTGATGTTAAACCCCGTGTTACTGGTAAATACGGGGACCACCTTTTTTTTCTTTTTTCAATATTAAGAAAATATCTCTATGAAAAGTTGTTCTTTTTGGTTGGAACAGCAACTTTCCATAGAGATATTTACTCAAAATTGAAAATGAAATAAGAAAAATAGATCCTCGTATTTGTCGGTGACAGGTGGCTTTAGAATTACCTTAATTGTACCCAGTTCTTCTGATCTTGCGACTTTCACATCCCAGTTATTTCCACTAAATCGCGAAAGAATGTCTCCCTCCACAACAACGTCCGCTATACTTCCAAACTACCTACCAAAAGCCTCCAAAACCATGTAGCTTCATTTTCGACGCAGGTCGCGTATAATTAAGCGTTTCGTACGCCTCACCCTGTCCCTTTCCCGAAAAAACGGCCGCTGTCACCGGGTAGAAAAACAGCCTCGGCGCGCGGCCTCCGCAAACGGAGAGTTGCGAGTTTGACTGCTACCCAGTGAGTCTTTTTTGGGGAGGCCCAGCGCGTCGCGAGCGATTTGCGCGAACTCGATGTCCTGCAGACGGGAGCCAAACTGCAGCGAGCCACTAAATGTTTTTGAGTGCGCTGCTGTGTTTACGAGTGCCGGCCGCGGCAATTAATCAGGATTTACGACGACGCGCGCTCGCCACTCCGAATGGATTAATTTCGCCGAGTGTGCGGCGGGCCGCGAGTGGCGCGCGGCTGTGGTAGCCTGTATGTTCTCTTTGTCGCTGGTGATGCGCTGCCGTGCTGCGGATGGATGGATCGAAGGAAATATCGGAGTGGAGAATAGAAACTGAAGATATTGGAAAGGGAAGGATGGACGGAGAAGTAGATTTTTGATAAAATAGGGAAAAAGTGTGATTTTTCAAATATTTTTAATTTAATTTAGAGTTAAATTATTCACTAATATAGATATTTCATGAGTAAGAATATTTTGTAAATTACTCTTGCTTAATGAGAATTTAAAATGTATAAACATTTAAAAAAATTAGAATTACAACGGACGTTATCTGTCAATTATATAAGTATTATAAAACGATAAGTCATGAATTTATTGGGGGCTTCAAAATAAATACAAACATTAATCCTTGTTAATCAATAATTGGATCAATACATAAACATGCTGTCGTGTGTCGAATTTTTAAACAGGTACTCAAATTAATAAATTTTCAATTAATTTTACCAGAATATAAAGCATTATACACCATCTTATAAAACTATTAAGATTTTTTATTCTAAAAAGTGTATATCTGTCATACTTTTTAAATCGTATCTATGCCAGCTTACATACTATGTAATTATAATTTGACAATATTATCAATCACAGTTGACATGCTAAACATTATTCAACAAAGAAGTAAACTATTAATATGACTATTAAATGAAGTATTTGCCACTAAGTAAACATCTTAGGATAAAAATAATTTATCCGAATAGCACATGAACTATTTTTCAACTAAGTGGAACAAGTTAAGTCCGGTAAGACACCACGTACTAAACAAAATATAACGCTGGCCCGCTTAAGGATGCTCGTGTACAAGCCAGTCAACACAAATAGTGCCCGAGTCGAGGAGGACGAAGTGCGACATAAAGAAGGAGAGGAAGTCGTACAAAAGCGATAGAACGAGAGGGAGAGAGAGTAACAAAGAAGACGAGAGACAGAAGCAGAAAATGCACGACGATAATGCTCGACGTTTGCTTTTTATTAGGGACAGCTGCTAAGTCGCCGTTGGCGCTTCGCTTGTCTCCCGCGCGCCACAAGCGGCGCAAGAAACCGAAATGTTTTGTGAATTTGTACTCGAGTCGCGCGAGACGATCGTCGCTCTTGAGACATTCCGCTGTGTGCAGCACTGGCGATAAAAAAAGAACAGGTGGCGCACGTGAATTTCACACTGAATTGTACGAATAATTGCATTCTCAGGACAAAGAAATTCGTGTGTTGCTTTACGTATGATGACATTATTTCGCGTTTCTTTGATTACAATCTAATTGTTGTACACAAAAATTAATATTTCAATTTAAACAGTAAGTAGATACTTAAATTCTATAACAACTGTCAGAATTTTAGTAATAATTGCTATATTCAAAGTAAACATTATTATCTGCATATTAAATTTTATGTATTGTGAAACTGATCATTTCTTCTATGAATATACCCATAAATATAAGAATTTCGACATCAATTTTAATACATGCATCTTTCATCTACAAATAGAAGTAGCAAGTTATCCTGTACAAACGTTGCAACTTTTGGCATACGATATTTCTGATAAGGAGAGACCATGGAGTCCGGGTCTTGGATTTCGATGAAACTTTGGGGATCGACTTTTGGAACCTAAAAATGAAGCACAGTACCCGTAGTCTTATCCAATGGGTCTTTAAATCTGAGATAGTACCAAAAAACATTAGCATTGCTAATATGGACAATGTTTAAAATTATATATATAGATATACTATCAACGTTAATTAAATACGCCATATCTACCGTAAAAAGGCCCATTGGATAAAACCACGAGTATTGAGCTTCATTTTTAGGTATCAGAAAACGATCCCTAAAGTTTCATCAAAATCGGTGACCCGGAGTCCGTGGTCCCTCCTTGTGAGTATAGTATCACTATTAGTAGTTCTAAATTTTTCTGATCATTTTAAGTTTAACGTATTTCGATTAACAATTTTTAATTGAATCATTAATATTTGTTTAAAAAGCAGATAATATAGATGATCATTATACATGTACGTCTTCTCACTTATTAGGCATCCAATATTTCAAGCTAGATAGTCATTAAAGCGATATAATTGATATAATGATCGTACATAAATTATTTATAAACACCATTACATCAAACAATTATGAAACTTATGCGATACACATTGAAATAAAGAGGAAACGAGTCCGCATTCTCATCAAAATCCACATAATAACCCATAAAAACAGAAAAAATAACATCATACCTCTTGCAAAACACAGCTTTCACATCCCGCCATTACGCACGGCATGTAATACACTCGCGAAACCGCAAAAATGATACAGACCTAATTCCTCATAATCTGACAGCCACTGCTCTCACACACGCAGCGCACACAATTACTTTTTTTCCGCACGCATGCGTTCCACGCGCACACGCGCTGCGCATCTCGCGTCCACCGCACACGGCAATAAATCCGATTGTAATTAAGATTCGCAATTACGTTATCTCGGCCCATGCCTGGCCCGTAAATCTTGTTTATTCTAATTAAAATTGCGCTCTCTCCTGCTCGCGCGACGCTAGCTGATCCTAATTAAACATCTTCTTAACGAGGAGAGCGAGAGAGTGAGTGAGAGAGAGAGAAAGAGGATTCGCCCACTGCCGCCACGGAAGAGCTATCCTAAATAGCGGAAACGACGCGAAACTCGGCGTTTAAGAGCCGGGCGCGTCCTGTCCCCGCCCGTTGCCCATATCTATCGCAACGATCACACGCGAAGAGAGAGAGAGAGGGAGAAAGAGAGAGAGAGAGAGAGAGATGCGAAGAACGACTTCCACGACAAACCACCTTATCGCCCGATTGCACGGCTCTCCTCCTCCTCACTTTACAGGAACAGCAGACTTCCCGACGATAACTTCTCGACCTACCCTCTCTCTCTCTCTCTCTCTCTGTCTCCCTCTCTCTCTCTCTATCTCTCTCTCTCTCTTTGGCTTCCTTGTCGTCTTACGTGTGAGAGTGAACCCGCGAGGATTAATTTCGGTTAACAGGTAACAGCCGCTTGAGGCGGTTCTATAGATATATAGGACGTAGCTATAGATATTATATTTATTTGTATATTCAGGATACGAAAATCGTTGCTTCACTTATGGACCGCCATATTCCCTTTGAAAACATCAACTTATTCTCCCACAAAACCTACTTTAAATTTAATTTTATACCTTTAAACCGTGGTATTTATTTAATTTAATGTAAATATGAGTGAATATAAAACAGAATTTTTTGGAATTCACTAACAAGGGGGGACCATGGAGTCCAGGTCACCGATTTTGATGAAACGTTAGGGATCGTTTTCTGGTACCCAAAAACGAAGCCCAATACTCGTGGTTTTATTCCATGGGTCTTTGTATGGTAGATACGGCGTATTTAATTAGCGTTGATAGTATATATATATATATATATATATATATATATATATATATATATATATATATATATTGGTTTTTTAGCATTGCCTATATGAGCAATACTAATGTTTTTTGGCACTATCTCAGATTTAATGTCTCATGGGATAAAACTACGATTACCGGGTTCTATTTTTAGGTTCCAAAAGCCGATCCCCAAAGTTTCATAAAAATCCAAGACCTGGATTCCATGGTCTCCCCTTGTAAGTCAAACTCATCAATTTTATCATTATTGCAATCACTAGTACAATATGAAGAAAATAAACCATCTAATTATCTATATGACTCATGAAAACAATCGTCGTACTCAAGCTTCAGCAATAGAAGGAAATAAGTGTTGAATATATTAATAAAAACCATACAATTTTTTTCAGAAACAATTTACCCATATTTTTCTTTCAATGTCCGCCAAAGTCACACAACGATCGGCACCATTGAATAGCAGAATTCCAGTAGTAATTTCCAACCACAAAAAGGCGGATGCCTACGGATACGTAGTAAGTAATGGAACGTACAAAACTGACTGTATCATTTAGAGTTTCTTAAAATATAAATATTTAAAAACAATTTAATCCGGGGAAATGAAGGGAAAATTTTTAAAAGTGGGGTCAAATCTGATAAAATAAGTGAAAAAATCAAGATTTTATCAGGCATTCAGTAGTAAAAATTAAAATAATTAATGTATTTTTATGTTCTTCACTTCTTTCAGTATGAAGTTTTTGTTTAAATGCTTAAGATTTTATGGATCCTTCATGCTCATATCAATTGTATAGCTCCCCTATCAATGGCTTACGTAGGACCGGCATAGACCATCCATGGGCATCCTCCTTTAAATTTTATATCAGCTACAGTTATTAATTCCTACTAGAGCTCTCGTCAGAACACATTGCTGACTGTAATACTTTGCAAAACTCTCAAATATCAAACACACTGTCAAACTTATTTATCACCGCATCCACGCGTGGCTACCACCTGCACTTGTAATCAAGAATAACACCCACATCCGTAACGGTCGACGAGAAAGATACACGAAGACACCGTCTCCTCTCTCTCCTCCCTATATCCCTATCTTTCTCTCTTGTCGTCCTGCGGGCGAGAGCGAGTTCGCGAGGATTAATTTCGGTTAACAGGTAACAGCCGCTCGGGGAGGTCCTATGCGGCAACAGAGACCGAGCGAGAGAGTTCGCGTAACCGCGCTACAAATTGCCGCTCTGCGATGTACCGGCGCGCGCAAGCGACAACACGCCTGGGAAATACGCTTTCGAATTTAATCGCTTTCGATATACACGCGCTTACGGCGTTATACGTATGCACATACGTACGCGTTTCTAGTTTCTCGATGGCGCGCACGAATTGTACACCGGAGTCGTTCTTCATACTTAGCGCGGCGCGGGCGCGAACGCGTGTAGTACGGATGTTTGTTTTGCGCGGGAGATATAGGGTTTTGATGGAGAGATAGCGCGCGCTAGGATAAATGGTATTATGCGTTGAATTAGCGAGTGCAGCACGCTAGCGCGCGGCGTGTATACGTGGCTTACGTGTTTTATGGTGATTGTGGCGCTTATACGATTGTATTAGACGCGAAGTGCCATTTAGTTGCTGGTGTATAGCTGGTGCGTTTGCATGTATGGGAAGGGGGTAGATTTGCGAGAAGGTAGCTTGAGACTATACGTGCGTAATGCTTGTAATGTCAAAGTTATATTTGCATAATGTTGCGTGAATTTAGTTGGGAATGCGTGTGTACTTAGCTTAAATTAACTTATCAAATTTGCGAGGTACTACTATTTTAAAAAGTACTGTGACAACTGTACGTATAGTGAAATATTTTTCTTAAAATACATAAAAGAGTACATAAAAAATTGAAATATCCTAGTAAAAATGGAACGATAGGATCGGACAACCTTTTAGCAGTTTTAATGATTATAACATGAATTGTAAAACTGAATAATTTGTGGGCATGTTCATGCACTCAATTACAATGTTTATTAATGTTTGAGATAATTCTAATAGCACCTTAATACAATTATTTTTTATAAACTATTGTCCCTTTTTTACAAATATTTATATTTTAAACAAGATTGCAATATTTAAAAAAACTTTTCTCCTATTTTATCGGAATGCATGTCTTTTCACTATTCCAGCCGATATTAATAATGAGTGTACCATTCTAATTATTTACTTGTTAAAATTGAGTTTTCTTGACGTAATTCCAATAAAAGTCTGGCATAGTGATCTAAGGCAGACTTCCGCCAGACTTATTAAGCCAGATTAATGCCAGACTAGTACCAGACTAATTTCTTAACACGGATAACATGTAAAAAGAATTTAGTGAAAAATTCTAAAAAATTTTTTTTACAACATTCTTCATTCATAATAAAAATAGTTACGAAAGCTTTAATATTATTAAACGAAAGGAAGAGATTTCTTAAAATTCAGCGGAGTTCTCCCTTAAGGTAGCTCTACATGATTTTTTCAAAATCGTTTAACAATCGGAATTTTATTTCAAAATTTGAATATGTTATTAATAACCAGAAAAGAGGAATATTACCAATTTTGAGCAATTTTTATTTTCCTAATCGCACTTCATTAAATAAAATGCACTATTTTGCAGTAAAAATAAAGGCTAATTCAAAGAGTTTCTTGCGTATTTAAGTTCGATAATATCAACCTAATAAATTCGCACTAACTTTAGAACCTGTAACAAACAAAAGTTAGTATTTTTTATTATAATTTTCCACTATAAATATCTTGAAGAAATATCCTCATTTTAAATAAATATATCAGAAAAAATATCATGTTTTTATATACATATTTCATCGGCAAAAATTTGTACGTTCGCAATTCCTGAAAAATATACTAACTTCTTTCAATACTCCGTATAAGAATATATGCTGCGAGTTACAGTTACATTTATCCATTCTAAATTCGCGAGCAACTTTTTGAAGTTAGAAAAATAAGTTTCGAGAAAAATGCATTTAAATATTCAGTTCTACATAAGAAGCCATGTTAATTATTTTCTTTGAAAGATTATAACTTTGTTGCTTATGAAATTATTTTATTCTATCAAGTCCGAAAATATTCTTACAAATGTAGAGCTTCAAAAAGTGTCATACAACTTTTTTCGATTTTTTGTTCAAAAATCGGTGTAGACCCACCTTAAAGAAATATTATATTAATTAAGGTATAAAGTAACGGCCTAATATAATTTTTTAATACGTTATATACTAGTTCATATTGCCTATTATGAAACAAATGTTATTCGTACCATTCTTATAAAATTCATTTGGTAATAATACCAATTAAGCGCTATATTATCGTTTCTACTATTAAGCAATAAGACATTTATTTTATTTTCTCAGTTATCGGTTTTCGGGTTCCGTGATTATTTGACGCAGCCGCAATGTTGTACAAATGACGGATTATTAAAGCTGCGAAATATTATAACATATTGCGAGTGAAATTTGTGGCTTATATCAATCGATCTTACCATTTCTCCTTCCACCCCGTCTCGCTAAATCATCATAATTACACGCCATACCCCGGCAGAAATTAACGCGTCCCACTCGTAAAACATATTTATTTCGCTTACGAGCCAGTAAATCTTTATTTCCTCGAATCCCTGCAACTATCGCCGTCGTCCAATCTCGTGGGCGTGCTCGTGAATTTATGAAAATTCAAGATTAAATTAATCCGCAATATTTCAGCTCCGAGGCTCGCGCAACGCGCCGACGACACAGCAGCGACAAAAGCGACGCCGCGGCCTTCTCTTGTAATCTAAAAATAAGGGATTCGAGATAAAGCCACGCGCGTCGGTTCGCTCTGTTGTACGCGCGACGATCGCGGGGAGCAGGAGGCGAACGACGCGCACCAGCCGAGAATACGAGAAAAAGAAGAAGAAGCCCGCGCAGGAGGTAGAAAGAAAGTTGGCCCGGAAGCACCCACCGAGGTCACGTTTCCCGGGGAATTTATGGTTGCTCTCGCAACGAGCGCTTTCCTTCTCAAACGGAATCAACCACTAATTCTGTTTAGTGCTCCCTCGGGCCGTGTCTTTATCTTTACCGAGCGACGATGGGGCAGTTTCCATCCCCTCCCCCTCCCCTCGGCCGATTTTCCCGAGTAGATAAAGTCCCGTAACGGACGGCGAGCGGAGGCGGCGTGACTTTGGCTTATTTCCCGCCCGGTTATTATTAAACTCGGATGTAAGCGGAATAAAAGTTACTGCTAAGTGCGAGGTCGCGGTGGATTTCGTCGGACGAGGGTGGATGACGCTGCTCGACGACTTTCGAATGACTTGCGGAATAATCGCGAGTGTTGTATTGCTGGTGATTAGCGATTGCGGTTGAAAATTTGAGTCTCCGTCTGGATGGAGTTATTTTAGTCAGTGGATAAGTGGAGCGAGAATCAAAGATCGATGTGTCTGCGGTCGTTGTTTAAAAAAATATGAAGATTTTAGTTTTAATGTATAAAATGGCAAAAGGTTATATTAGGTTAAAATCGTTTGCATGTTTTTTTAATTTATTAGAATTTTTTACTACCGACCTCTTTACGTCAAAACTTGCTATTGATTTTTTAAATCTGTCATTCTTTAACGAATTATAATTTATTATATTTATATTTAATATGTATATTTCTGTTTCATGTATTCTTTGATGATCTGGTGCCACTTGACTGTAAAAAATCTTATATCCAAAGTCCTGCGGTCAGAGTAGTAGGTCAAGACAGTACAGCTGTACAGGGAATGAATTATACATATATGCTCTAACTTTAACCCTTTCGGTCACAGCGTGTCATATATATATATATATATATATATATATATATATATATATATATATATATATATATATATATATATATATATATATATATATATATATATATATATATATATATATATATGTCACACATTTACTCCTTATTTATTTGATTGTATAATACAGTAATTATATACATGATATTTAATTCAAAGTGTAACTTTTAATGATGTGTTGTTAATTATTATTTATTTAATATAAAAAATATTTTTATAATTATCAACATACAAATCACGAAAAAAATGCTATTTTCACATTAATTATATTTGTTCTTAATTAAACTAGTTGACCAACTGATTGGCACACTGTATTCCATAATTTATGAGGTCGCTGATTCTAGCAATGTGACAAATTGAAAATTTTAAAATGACTAATTGATCTAAACCTTTATTATGTAGGGATCTTACGGTGTCGCGGAATACTATAAATAATCCAAAATCAGTTATACTACAAATTATAAATACAAATACAAAATTCTATAATGATATAAGGTAAAGTGATCGTAGTCGGGTTAGGATACTCAATGTTAATCAACAGAATTCTTCGAGTTTAGTACATAGAATCCATAACAAAATATAGTTTTTCATTTAGAATCGGGGTTCTTAATTGTAAAATCTGCAACTTCTTAGCGATTTCACGTATACCCAGCACAATAAAGTCAACCTATTTAAATTTAAAAATTCTGACCCTAAATCGACCATCTTGCCTTATAACTTTACAATTCTATTACACGCCTGACTGCTTGACTGAAAGAGCTGAGTTTCTTTTTATTTAACAATTAAAAGTGTCTCAAGTCAAAATCGATTCGTTCTCTAATCTCAATTGCAGTATTAACCCTATGCCTTTTGGCATTTAACAATTAGATTTAATTTTTCGATAGTTTAAAAAATACTGCATTTCACTATGATTAATCATACAATTATCGCACTCCTAAAACGCCAACGCAGACGATCAACCTCTTCTCAAACTCCCAAGCACCTCAGCCTGGAATCACTAACCACCCATCGCCGACTCTTCCTCGCCAAACGGTGCTCCCTCATCCCAACCACCCACTTCCTACAACACTTCCACGCGACTTCCACTGCGCCCTCACCCCCCAGTTGAAAAGTAGTCGAAGAAGTCCAGGACTCGCAGTCGTCGGCATTCTCGCTCCCTCGCTCGTTAATCGGCGAGGCTCCGAGGCCTTTATTAAAAGAATCGAAGACAAATGTGGGCGTGCACCTCGTCCGGAATCCTCAAGTGTGCGCGTCGGGCTCGCGCGCCAAGACGAACGGAGGCACCCCCGCGTTAATCGCGTTCACGCCCCCCTCCCCGCGGTGCGTCTCGCTCGATTCGCGAAAAAGCGGCGCCCGGCGCCCGTAGATTGCAAAAGTGTCGGAAGGAGGCGCACTCGATCCGCCTCCCGTCCGCCCGACAATAGCTACTAACAATCACCTCAGGGGCTCCTTAATGAATCGACGACGGCCCGTTAGGGCAGCAGATGCTGCGGATTGATTGGGGGGCGGATGCTCGCTCGAACTGTACTTGTATAGCTCGTCTGGAGAGGAGGGAGCGAGTGAGACAAAGAGAGAGGGAGAGAGAAGCGTTAGAGAATTCATTTGCTTGGCGCGTTTTTCACCTCAATTTAATGAAAGCGCTGAGAGGGAGGGCTGAGAGATTTATAAGACGAGAGAAGGTGAAGGGCAGGGATGAAATCGGCGGTAATTGAAATGTCTGATTATTAGCGCAGTTTGAAAATGTCGAAGGTAGGGAGAAGGATGTTTCTTAGGTAGGTACTTGCAGGGACTGGGAGTTTATTGAATTTTCCTTCAGGAGAGTGCTTTATAATGAGTTCACTGTTAAGCCTAGGGAATTATTTTTATAATTCAGTATTCAAGTATCTTCTGCTATATTAGTCTATTTTCAGTGTTATATTTTTTCAAGAAATGAACCACTTATTAGTTAATTAACTTTGTTGTATAAATCGATCCATATAAATTCTAGTTAGAGGAATATTTAGCTAGTTTTGCATTAAAAACTGGCCATACACGCAGTTGATAAATGTTCTTAATGCAAACTGTTAACAGCTTCATAGAATTCATGTTTTCTTAAAGAAAAAGGTATGAATAATTGCATATAGTATAACGAAATAATTGCGGGGCAAATTATACATTTAAATTTATGCTAAATGATTACACCCATTTATCATATTAGAAAGCGCGTATATAGTGTTACATCTCAGACATAATCAATTTTGAATACATCAACTTCCTGACTGGTTTTATCTTATCCAACAGTTTTTTTTTTCATTTTAAGCTACATAAATACATTTAATAGGACCTAGTTAATTATATTATCTAAAAATTGTTAATTGTAATACTCAATAATTAAATATGAACATCAAAGGAACAGTTATATATAATTAACGGTACAGTGGTTGAATGTGAATCTATTTTTAGCGTAGAAAATAATCAATGCTCAATAAATAGTCCAATCATAAAATAGAAAGGAAACGATTTGTAAAATATATTGCTTCTTATAATAGTATAAGAAGAAATCCTTATAAAGTTAAATTACCCAATTTCAAAGCATTTATTACTTAAACCGTTTAAGACTTAATTCATCCGGCTAATCGCACTTAAATACAGATGTTCTGCATACTAAATATAAATATTATGTACAGACTATTTATTCTACCAGTCAACCACTTCGTTTGAATATGAAACAGCGTAGTAAAACCATTTTTTTAAATTTGAACTTTTAATTAAAAATCATAATTACTAATCATATAAAAATATCAAAGCATAATTGGTTGACTGGGGCCTGCGGCGGCTCAGTCGGTAGAGTGTCGGATTCCCACGCCGGTGACCCGGGTTCGAATCCTAGTCTCTGCCGATTGATACAAGCACCTCTGTAAAAATTACATGTGCTTTGTTTACAAACACACCGCAGACCCCCGTCGTCGATTAGCACCACATGGAAGCACAAACATGGCGACGTTAAATAATAATAAAAAAAAAAAAAATAATTGGTTGACTATTGACTCTAGCTGGCCGACTATTGAAGTCATTACCTAATTGAGTTTCATTTTCATTTTTCTATTCTTTATTATTCTGTACAATATATATTCTGTACCTTTTCTCTCACTCATCAATACAAGTCCAAACTCACACAGAGCTCTCTTTGCTATTATACTTATGCGGCATTTAACAATCATTAATGAAAGCATAATTCGGCGATATAGTAGCCGTTTTCTACCACCGGATTAAAAAAAACGTAACAACGCTGCTTATGAGAGCCCTCGCAGTGGATTAATGAAGTAAGGTCCGTCTCTTAGCTCCTAGGCAATGCTTAATCACATACTCACACGCACATATGTACGCGCACACATCTATATATATTACAAACTCAAATACACATACAACTACATAAAGCATACGAATATACGATACGTGTATAGCATACACTTACACACACACACACACACGCGCGCGCGCACACAACTGCATACAACTATATACATTACAAATATATACAAAACCATAAGCACAAAGAAGTATAATGTACTACTACACAATATACTCATATACAAAACACACACATAAACCTACTTAGAACCAAGTGGAGAGAACAAGCCGAGCGTAAATAATGCGTCTGATTGTCGGGTCTCCCCGCTGCTACTGCCCCTGGCGCTGATGCATCATTAACCCTATCTCCGATCTCGGCGACGCAGCGGGTGTCGCGTCCCACCGTGTGCAACTCTTTACGCGCCTCGCACGACACACTGCATCATGTGTATAATACCTATATACGTACACGTGCGCGCGCGTGTGTGTGTATGCGAGCGTCGTGGTTCATCGTCGCACAGCGGCGACGACACAATGCCCGGCTAATGGTGCCTTCAAGGTGGCGCGCCCGGGGCATGCACGCGAGGCTCCGAAAGCGAACGAGGCAGCCGTAAGGCTTTTGTGAGATTCACGCGTGGTGGGATTTCGTGTGTCGCGGCGTGAATCTTTCCGGGTATAGGTAGGTGCAGCTTGACCTCTCGATGTGCCGTTTGTGCCGCGTGGATGGATGGATTCTGTTTTTTGTTCATGCGTCGAGGATGTTTGTTGTTGGGTATACGTGGAATTTGATTTTGAAGAGATGCGAGTGGATATTGTGCAGGTCTTTATTCGGGTGGGTCTAATAGATATGTTGATGGATTTTGGGGATCTGGGGTTCTTTCGGTTGTAGTAGAACCTATATCAGTTCTTTTTGTAGATTTTATTTTGCTGAACTTTAATTTCATTATAATAAATGAATTTTTTTTAATGAAATTAGGTGTGTTTAAGAATGTGGTAATATTAAGCTTGTATAATTAATATTATCAAAGATCGTAAATATTAGTAACGAATATCGGAACAGCATCGTCCACTTTTTGGAAAATTCCGATCTTTTTTTATATAAGATCTTTTTCATAGATTAAATTTAATTTAACAAGTTTTTGTGGGTGAATTAGAAACAGTATATATACCAAAGCTTAATAAGGATTAGACAATTACAGTAATTACAATTGAATATAGAAAACAAGATTAGGTGTTGTCTTTTAGGGGTATAGTTGCCTACTTTGAAAGACATTTATTTAATTTAATTTTTAATATCCTAAATATTTTTTAATAAAAGATTTTAAAGAAAATAGTATCTAATTTTAATCATTTTTTCACGGATACGTCATATCTCATAATAAGGATGTATTTATTCATTATCTTGTTTTTGTTAAGTCGCCAAGATTCATATAGTGTCAATAATCAAGATTTGTTTTAAATTGAATATAGAAAGTCAATTCATCTGTTATGATAACTTTTATAAATAGGTTTCTATCATAATGAAGTTCAAATACCAAAATCGCTATCGTTGGTCAGATTTGGTAAGAACCAGTAGATATCATAAAGTGGTTGACTATACACTATTTATACTACTTAATTTACTTTGTTTAATTAAATATAATACATCCAATTTTTACAAAAAGATGAATTGTATTGCGTAGGATTGCTTGAAAGTTTATCAGAGATATTTTCATTAATTCAAGAACCGATTCTAACTACAAAAAATAAATTATATAAATTTTAATCCTTAAAATGAAAATAAGACTATCACAAGATACACTCGACCGTAAATTCTTCTGTCAAGAACAGTTTGAATTTTCTTAAAATACTTTAAGTTCATCGGATAGAACACTCATTTACGTTAACCTCATTTGTTACGGATAGAATATCATATGTTAAAGAAGCATGAAGTATGTACGAAGCGTGCGTATATCATATAATTAATAGTATATCTTATTGTACTGAGAGCATGGCGGTGGTTCCTTCGCGGCTTGTTTCTCGACTCGCGCGAATCTGCATGAGCGGTTCGTTGGCTTCAGGCCCTAGTTAGGGCCGACTTTGCAGTCGCCCTTAGACTATCATAGACCTCGTAGGGAGCTTGTCTCCGCAGTGAAGGTCACTTATCATGGGAAAGCCAAAAGGCTGACCTGTGGCTGTCAGGCTATTATAGAGATAGAAGCCGTGGGAGGTATCGCGCCGCATGCTTATGTTTACGTGTATGTGCCTGTGTTATTTGGGCTAGTGTAGGCGCGCGCTTCGGGCTGCTTCGTATTTCTTCGACAGTTATCGGCAGGGCCATGTGCGGTGCAGTACCGATTGCAGCGGCGGACTGCGAGAGAGCGACTAGAAGAGTGACACTTCACTTCACTCTAGCCCTTCGCTATAGTACGAGTAGCTTTCTTTTCATTATTACGCGACAGTTTAACTAGTTATTATTATATTCTTTGTTAGCATATTCTTGTATTCATACTATAATTATTTCGGAAATATTAGTTTACATCGTAAGACGTTTGTTTTAGTTTTATAAGTTTTTCTTGCCTTAATATATTTTATTTATACTTTAATTGTTGGTGTTCTTTTTACCTCACAACTTCCTACCTCCTTTACAAACAAGCGCGTCAACAAACCATTCCACTACTATACCAAAATCCCGCCACCGCACGCATATATCGACAGCAGCTCCCGCGCACATAAACTTAACAAATAAACAGCATACCGAACCTAACCTATATACCTCGCCCAGCTTCATCCTTTTTTATCCCTCCCTACGCAGCAGTGACGAAAACGCAAAGCCACAAATCACGCAAACAGCGTTTTCCGCAGCACTGGTGCGCCAATTGAAGACCACTGGTTTATGGGATCCGTCCGCATACGTGCGGGATGTGTGGAGGACGGTGGGGGAGAGAATCGACTCCCCCTCGTGCCCAGCTCTATATATATAGAGAGGGAGAGAGAACCACACACATGGATCGGCGTGACGAGCGCCAGCGTGCCATCCGTCACGGTAACGTGCGTATAGGCCACACACCGCACCGCACCGCACGCCGCAGGGGATCACCCTTCATCACTCGTCAATCGGGGACCCCGCAGTTGCTCCCGCTTAATGTATACACTCACGTATATCTGTATACGGTATCTCTCGCTCTGTCTCTCGTTCTCCCGTGTTGTGTCTTGATCTGTACCGTGACACTGTCTACTTGACTTACAAACTGAAATAAAGTTCACGATGTAAGCAGAGTCGGATGAATCTTGGATAGTGGAATGGATAGAAAATTTCTTTTTTTGTTTTTACATACAGCTGAATGTTTGTTTGTGTATTTAGGATTGATATTATTTGATTATGGATGTTAATGCGAGACTCCGTTGAATCGTAAATCCAGATACGGTATCTCCCACACATACGCATGCGTACATACGCTCAGTCCTCAAATGAGAAGCATAGAGAGAGAGAGAGAGAGAGAGAGAGAGAGAGAGAGAGAGAGATAGAATTTTCGGGGTTTAATACGTCTCATGTAGCGAGCACACGTGAATATCATGGGCGCTAATGAACGTATCTCAATACGTCGGTCGGGGCCCCGGCAATTTGCATCATCGAGCGCGCGCCTATATATATATATACATACTCTCTCTTGCTCCCCGGCTATATCCTGCCTCCTTTACTTCACGTGCCGTACATACGTATATAAGCTGATGGATTCGCGCGGCGTTGCGAGACGTCTGCCATCAGCTTGACGTGCGGGGCGTGCACGCGGGGAATGGGGATCCCGTGTCGGCCGTAACGAGAAATGATCGCCGCTGATGCCCGTGGACTGCAGGGGGTACTCTTTCCATTTTTTTTTTCTTCTCGAGGACGCATGATTGAGTGCTTAATTTTAAAGTAGAGGCGTGCGCAGGCTGGAGGGAGCGCGCGTTTTGAATTTCGCGCCGCTGACAGGCAGGTCTGTCTTTGGTGTGTGTGTGTATGTGTGTGTGTGTGCGTGCGACGTGTACGGCGATGGTGTCGTGCAGGGAAGTTTCGGGGTGCTCGGCGATGAGGTGGATCCGACAGGCGAGAACGGAGGAGAATGAATTTTGGTTTGAAGTTTGGGAATTGATTGTTATGGGTGCTTTGATGTTTCTGAGAGATGACGGGGCGGAAGGGTATTTTTGGTGGAGGGGTGGGGGGGATTTGTTGCTTCGTGGAAACATGTTTTGCAAATGCTTTAATGTTTTGGGCTACTTTCTTGAAATTGGTTTGTTATTATTACATTGCAATAATCCTGTTTGTGCCATCGCGTATGTTTTTCAAATTGTAGATTAGATGAAATAGATGTAAATTTATGAAGGTTTGTTTCTCGTGCAAGAAAACTACAGTTTTTATTTAAATATTCTGAGATATTTATAGTATATTAGCTATCATAATATAATGCTATGATATAAATTTTCAAGAAGGCTTCGCATATTTCATAACTACAGTATTTAATTGTGACTTTCTTAAAGATTTTTTCGTAAATATTCGTAAGTCTAGACTTTTGGTACATTTATTGTTATTCGTAAAATAGTCTAAATAATTCGTGCGTATTTTCTTACAAAAAAATAAATGTTGGCATATTAAATATGTTTTGTAATGTTTTATTAACTGAAACAAAATTAAACATTTGTAAGTTGTTAAATAAACGAAACCAATGACATGTTTATGTTATTAAGTATAGTGAATAATAAATTATGTAAGAATATTGTTACGACAAATGCTAACTTAATTTTAAGGAACATCAACAACATATTTTCGAAAGTATTAGATTATCAAATTCCTATGTGCTTGAAACTTTTTAAACAGTGGAAAACTGGTTTCGAGAACAAGACAACGATAGTTTTAGTTTAGGAAGGCAAAGTGAGTTGTTGTTCAGTGGCTATAAGAACGCTCATACTTTGAATTTTTACATCTAATTGTTTTTAAAACGCTTTTAAATTTACAAAAAATTCTAAAATATAAAAGAAATTACATTTTAATCACATATATCACCAGAATCCTATATATGGTAGATGCAGGTAATGTGGCCATGCAGGTAAAGTCGCCACCTACACGAGATCTCGCTGTATGCGTTATTCTGGAGCGTGGTAACTCCTACAGTATATGTATTGAGACAATAGATGTTGAGAGGCCCGGTGACCCCGCTGTTAGGGCTCTGTAATTATAAGATAGGGCCATGTTTACGCGCGAAATCATCAAAACTCTAATTTCTTTGCAGTGCATGCATGTAAAGAAACCACCTTGGTCCATGCCAGTGCGATATGATCGAGAAAGAAATCATTGGGTACATAAAACTGTAGCTTTTTCATGTACTTTAAGATGTATGTGCCATCTTTTGTCGTAGAGTTTATTTTCGATACGGAAATTGCAACTTTCGTTGACGTTTATCGGTTGGTAAAGTGTCCATACGAATACATTACAAGGGAAAAGGCGATCGGTGCCGATAAAAACGGCAGTTGCTTCTTCCAATTCCTAGGTCTACTAATCAAAAAATATTTACACCAAGGCGTATGCTTCGACACCATGTAGTTAAATAACACATAAAGGAAGTCTCTGCTAGGCTAGGCTTGACTTTCTTAAGCACTTACTATATGACTTTACTATAAGAACTGAAAGGTAGCCACTTCACCTACACTGTTGATAAAATGGCAAATTTTAACCACTTACAACTTCTTCAATTAAAATTTAGAGAGTACTTTTTTGCCAAAAAACTCATGAGGTATTATAGTTAAAGGTTCAAATAACATGTCCCAATTGTTTCCGAAGCCGCAAAACCCGATATATATCTACTGGGAATCGAAAGTTCCTAAAGGTGGCCATATTACCTGCACGCCCATAATACAGAAGTGCATTATGAGGTTTTGGTAATTAATAGAAGTTTACAGTTAATTTATGTATTATATCAAATAGCTACATTAATTTTGAAATATGCAAACACTTTATCGTATCCCTATACCCAATAGCTCACAAATAATCAACTTACTCAAATTGATGTTTCAAATTTGTAAATTATTCAACTATCTTGCACAGCCCACAAGAAAACTCCATTAATAAGCCCTTTTAATCAATTCAGCTAAACATGAAAAAATCCCGCGATAAATAACCCTTGGTCCAGAATCCGCGCGTCGGATTCCCAACGAGCGAGCTAACCGTCCGAAGGATCGCCGCACAGCCCGGGAATAATTTATCGTTTAAAAATATTGTAATCCCCCGGGCCATTGTCACCTCGAGGATTAATCATCTTTTTTTTCTTCCCCGCGCGCGCGCATAAGAAGAGCGATATACACTCGGCACAATAGAGATACACGAGGATATTATTCTTGGAAGCCGACTGCGCGCACCGCTCCGGAGAGTGACAAATATGCGGCTGTGCGTATACCGCGGCGGCTGTCGCGCTGAGCATCCTCTCGTGACGCGCGAATAAGGGTGGGCACTTCATCTCTGTCAGCTCTTCATTACTCATACAGGATTCGCGCAGCCGAGGGAAAAGGGACCGCGAGGAGGAGGACGAGGAGAAGAACGAGAAGGACGACTTATGAGCGACGGGTTCTGCAGCTCGGAGCAGTCTCGGCGTATGTACGGTGGAGGAAGAAATCCTGCAGATGTTGCCGCGCGGTCAATAAATTACCGATTCGAAGGAGATCGAAGGGTGAGGCGCTGCTGGAGCGCAGGCGCATTGTTGAGTAAAATTGGGTGAGCCGAATTCGTTCCGTGTGATGCGTATTTTTTGGCGGATTTTGAGCGAGGGTCGGAGCGCTTGTGTGATGGAGCGTGCTCTGTTTATGCAATAGTTCCATTGGTTAATTTGTCACGGGATAAGCGTGCTGGACTTTTCTCGCGCTGTTTGATTTACATTCTGAAGGCGACTATTATTACGTGTCGAGTTAGATACGCTTAGGGGGCATACAAAGAGCTTGTTAATGTTGTCAATTAATTTGCTTATTTGCTTGTGTTACAAATTTGACGTATGTTACATTTATTCAAATGAACATCTTTTGCGATGGGGTTTTGTACTAACGGTTATTTAAGCGAGCAAAAATGCTGTGTCGTTTATGTTTGCTTTTTATTTTGCGACAACTTGTCGGATGATCATAGCGAATGCTTGAAAAATAAGTTTTATTAATTCTAAAAAGATATTTTTATAAGCTACAAGTGTGAGTAAGGTAACTTACTACCACCTAGTTTATGATATACTTTATTTTAACCTTTATTTATTTAATGTTAATAAAAATAAAATTTTGAAAGAGCTATATTTAATATAAGTAAACCTGATGAAACAATATTTGTATTTGCAAATCATTACTGATATAAACAGTAGATTTCATAATTTTGTAACGTTATTTATAAGGACCTATAAACAAACGAAAGCCTAATAAAATTTCGAAAACACATTTTACGAATTCAATAAAGCTCGATTTTGAATAATAACAATCAATTCTATTTTTAGCAACGTTTTGTAAGAATAAACATAAAAGTTCAAATTATGAATATGGAAGATCTGTATTATTTTTAACCAGCTGACCAAGACGATTTGAATACATGTAAAGTGCCACATAGCAGTAAAGATAGAAACTATAAAGTTATATGTACTGTCTACAAATCAATGTCTTACATTTCACCTCAACAAAGATTGTCGTTTTTTATAATCGCAGTTTAATTTAAGTTTTTGATAATATCTACTGATTAATCTACCGGTTATAACAAATTTTTTCATACATGTAGGTAATTTTACACGTAATGCTTGTACTTGAACACTATCAACTAATATGCATAATTATAAGTGTTATTTTATTTTATTTTATTACAACAATGTTAAAGAACTACACATTAATAAACTTAACATTTTCCGAAAACACTTTCGTATATGATCAAGTGCCCATAAACGAAAAGAATCCGGGGGACGCCCAACGCGTAAACTGCAATAACGCCAGGCAAGCACTCGACGACCCAAGGACTGCGAAAATTGCGAGTCAAGTAGCCGCGACACTTTAGAGCGCGAGAAGCCGAGTACAAGCGACGTGGCACTGCAGTCTGCACTACTACCGCTATATCCCACCCGCCCACCCAAACTGCTGCTGCACAGCAGAAACATCAGCGTCGCAGTGGCGCGCAGTACGAATAGTTACTATATAGCTCTTGCCGTGCTTGCTCGGTATCCTTGCCGATATTTCGCCGAAAAATTTCTATCTCCCTCTCTTCCCTCCCTCTGCGTATACTCCTCGAAAAGTCGTATAGTTCCAAGAAATTAAATAAATGGCATCATTTGGCAGAGTTGTCCCATTACGTGTCCTTACGACCAGCAGCAGCAGCAGCGTCGCAGTCGCAATATCCTGCCTCGGGTTATATATACCAACTGGCGCCCCTCGCTTTGCAGAAGCGGCAAAAGTAAAAATGAAGGAGAGAGGGAGAGAGAGCGCAAGAAAGAAAGAAAGAAGAAAGAAACTAGCCAGCAGTGTCGTCGTCGTCGCGACGTAAAAGAGCTTCTGTTAAGGTCAGCCCTCCAAGAAGTATATATACACGGGCGAAACGAGACATAACGGCCAGCAGGCCACCACAACGCCAGCGTATATATATATATATATATATATATAAAACGAGGACGAGCTAAAACTAGTGTGTGTGAGAGGGAGAGAGAGAGAGGGAAGTTACAATTTCGCTGCCGCACGATCGCAGACTTTTTGCTGCTACGCTGCCGAGCGCGCGCGCGCGCGACTGACCGCAAGACGTGAGTGCTGGACAGCGAGCGAGCGTCGGCAGTGCTATATAGCAATAGCCCGAGAGTTCCTGCTTTGGCGTTTTACGAAGCCATTCGAACAAGATGGTGCGTGATAATGGCACCTTATAGGGGAAAAGCAATTTCTACACCCGCCCAGCGCTCGTCGATTTCTGCGGCCTGTGGCCTTCTTTCTCTCGCTCCACGACGACGGCTAGTTACGACGCGGAGCTGGAGCCGCTTCCTTCGATTCTCGCCTCTTAGCGTAACCTCTAATTTTCCTGTAATCTTCTAGTGGATAGGAGGAGCTCGAGAGAGCTTGGGAGCTTCTCGCGCGAGCGCGCGCTTAGTCTTCGATGCGGAGAGCGCGGCACGTTTCACGACGTCGTATGGACCTAGTTATATGGATTGCGAGGCGAGCCGCGAGTGCTTGGAAATTGCAGTTTTCTAGACGGAGAGGGGCTAATCGGCTTGTAAAGCAAATTTTTCTGGAGTGGTAAGGGTTGGATATTGGGGAATCAAAGGTATACGGGGTTGAGAGGGATGAGTTCGGCTTTGGGTATGAAGTTTTGTTTAACCGAGCGGCGTATTGGGATCGGGACTGAAAAACAACAGCGGGAAGGCTAAAAATATACATGTGGGTGATTTCACGTCAAGTGAGCAAGTGAAAAATTTTAATTCTCTGAAACTTTAAAAAAATGATGTCTTTCATATCCAAAATATGTAAAACAAAATTTCAAACTCTTACCGCTATTCGTTCAGGATTTGTGCCAAGCTAAAAAACGTGATTATTTGCATTTTTTTCATTTTTGTCAAAATGTATGTATTTTATCTCTTGAAATATAAAAGATAAAGTACTTTAGTCGGTGTGTTTTGGAAAGAGAATTTTATGCAGAATATCATGGTATTTTTTTAATCACGAAATTAGATGCTTTTAAGCTGAGCGCCACAAGCAATATTATTGAAAAAAATTCAATGAAAGTTTTAGTTGTATATTTTAAGTTAAAATAAGATTTAGAATGGTACTGTAACTCAGTATACGAGAAAAAGTACAAGAAATTAGCTAAGTTCGTCTCTTATGGGATTTAACACGTGAATCTGTTTCTGATAAAATAAGCTAATTTATTTTATTTTTTCTCGTAACTGAGTTATAGTACCATTCTAAATCTGATTTTATCTTAAAATATACATCCAAAACTATCATTGAAATTTTTTTCAACAATATTGCTTGTGGCGCTCAACTTAAAATTTTATCGGCATCTTGGCAGAAATTTGGACCAATCAAAATCATCAAATTTTGTGATGCAAAAAATACTATGATATTCTGCATCAAATTCTCTTTCCAAAACACATAGACTTTATCTTTTATAGTTCTCGAGATAAAATATATACATTTAGAGAAAAATGAAAAAAATGCAAATAATCACGTTTTTCAGCTTGGCACAAATCCTGAACCAATAGAGGTAAAATTTTTTACTTGCTCACTTGATGTGGAATCACCCATGTATAGGAGGCAATTATATACAGATTTAAGAATAACAGAGAGTAGACCATAAAGCGTATATGTTATAGTGTTAAATTATTTATTAAATTGATATATTTTATTTATTCAATTAAGATTCAGATATTTTGAACAAATATAATTTTCTTTGTTCAGCTAAAAGTATACGTATTTTTCATGAACACTTAGTAACTTATACATTCGGAAAAAATGCCTTCTTAATTTTTACAGATGTATAGCACAACCAACTATAATTGTTAAAAGCCGGAAATGTACAACAATCTTTTAAAACAAATCAATAAATTAAGTCTCAAATGTCAGTTCCGTAACATGACCGAAACTGAAATTTTGATATAGAACGGCACTCTACGAATAAGTAAGGTAAGTAATAATATCCTCCACGTACATAGTAAACTATAGAGTTAATAATATACATTTGTATTGGTTACGAACACAAAATTAACTGAATATCATTAAAACAAGGTGCATACTTTTTGTCCAACATTTTGCGATAAAATATTGATAACAACAGTATCTACATCATCCTGACGGTGGATTCGTAAACTATATGTTATGACTCATCAAACGTATCCAGAAAGAGATCTGAGAATTCAAAATTTCGCGAGTATAAACAGTTTTCTCACTTCAGATTTTAGTAAAAAGCAGTAAAGGTTAGTTCAGTAGCATTACTAAATTACTATCTAGATACTGTTAATTAGATATTTTACTACAAGTAAAACGTGTTTTACGTTACTTAATAATAAAGTACATAAAACTTAATGGCAAACTGCTTCATACGTTAAGTCTAGCAGTTATGAGAGCAGTTTCAAAGTAAAATGTCAGTTCCGTAACACCCTATGAAAAGTATTATCAAAATAAAAGGCAATTTCAATCATTTTCATGAAAAAAGTCGTACGAAGTTAAATTTTCAGTCATCCGCCGTTTTTATGCTTGTTTTGGGCAAGTTACGACAGAATCACCCATATGCACAAAATAAATGCATTTATTTTATATCTTTTTCATAAAAACGATAAAAAATGACGATGCTTTTTCCATTACATTAGTTATATTGGGCAGAATCGATGTGTACATCTGAAAAGTTTACCAAATATAACAACAACGAGATCATGTCATTTTTGATAGACGCCTTTATTTAATATTACAGTATAAATAGTTACTTGCCTAAATTTTATTGCCAAAATCAGTCCAGTATCAAATAAAATCCACTGTTGGTTTGTCCTCTTTTGCTGACATGAGGTAAGTGGCGTGTGAAATAGCTTTTAGTGATATTATACGTAGGTTCATTATTCACAAGTCATCTATTGACTAAATCGCATTATAGTTAAAATATAGTAATGATAGGTCATATTAAGTATTTGACCTAGGGCCCAAATTGAGTAAAATCGTTCTATATACTTTAATCCAAAACAGTTTATTACACCGCTAAAAAAAGGCAGATTCTAAAATAATAATCCGGTACACAAAAAACTCTAAACACTTATAGCATACAACCTCTCGATACAGACGCGTACATTTATCAGCGGGCGCGGCGAGTACTCAATTTCAGCGTAACCCTCTCGACGTGCTCTGACAAGGATGCGATTTATTCCGGGCAAGGAGCTCTCGCGTTCGCTCTCTCTCCCTCTCTCTCTCTCTCACGCGACACTCGAGAGCGTTCACGGCGAAATTTACGAAGTCATAGAGAGGCTGCTCGAACCGCGCTCGCAGTATACGACGGAAGTCAAGCCGAAAGACGTTCATAACGGGATATTTCGTGTACAAGCAGCAGCGGTGGCAGCGCGAGCGTTTATAACGCGGCTAGCGCACTTTTGCTCCCGTCCGCGCGCTCTCTCCTACTCTCTTTCTCTCTTTCTCTCGCTCCACGGCAGATATAAATTTTCTGATATTCGACCGTTCGTGTCGTTTGAAATGGGGCAGTTTTCTCGGGACCTAATGGTTATTGCCTTTCTCGGGGCCGACATATTGCGTTCCATCCAGTGCAATGTGTGCGACCGATATATCAGACCGCCTCCTCCTTCTCCTCCTCCTAGCTTGCTTCTTCCTCTCTTTTTCCACCCGGTGCCGCCGCCTGCCTCTTCACTCGCTCGCTCGCTCTTTTCCTCGCTCTAAATTTCTCTCCGCACCCGCGCACACGCTCCTCGTAGCCACCGTTGCTGCTATGCTGCCTCTGCGAAACGAGCCTGCGTAGGACAGCTGAGGTTCGGCATTATTTTTTTCCTCTTCTTTGTAGTTTAGTTTTCCCTCGATTTTTTTTTGTATAAAGAAATGTCCGTGACGTTGTTGAATGAGTCGTCAATCTGGATTCATCGAAAATTTATGTAGATTGTGTATGTAGATTATATGTATTTGAAGTTTAAATAGTTAAAATACTCTGAAAAAAACTCTTCTTCTATTCGTTATTGTTGGATATTTGTAGACAAATAAGTTCAAGCAGATTTAATGTACATCCAAATGTATTTATTAAAATACTAAAATAGATATAAGTAAGTATTTACAGACAAAAATAATAAGTGCTAGTTGCGAGTGAGGCTGTCATCTCAAGCAACTGCTCGCACACACGGCTCGTAGATAACTGAACGGACGTACTGCAAGCTGAAAAATTTTAAAATTCGTTGAATCTTTGAAAGAATTTCAGAGGTGGGTTTCAAAATAAATTTGCGAAATGCTTCATTGATAGAAAACGAAATATCTTCTTGATTCCTGTGTGTATCGATGAAATACTTTTTATGATTAACATTACTACGCTACTAATTCATACTGCATATTATCCTCATGATCTTCTCGTATAAATAATAAGTTAGTTATAAATTATTAACAAATGAAGAACAAATTCGTTCTATTTAACCCTTTAAGTGCCAGGCATTAGATTCAAACCTTGGAATTTGGACGTGTGCAATATTATTTTTTCAGTATTTTTGGCTCTTTTGTGGTGAAAATTGCTTAGACTTCCATTATTAATTCCGAAATGGTCCTCTTCGTCAAAGATAATTTGAGAATAAATTTTGTCTATTAAATACAGGTTTCAAAAAACCCTTTTTATTTGAACATGAATCATGATTCAAACTTTTATAATCACTTGATTTAAGATACTGAATTGCGATTCTACTTCTCTGATTCATTATTCATTCATCGATTTTTTGAGTGTCCGGTTTAAACGTAGCCCATATTAACGCTAACTAAGATACACGAACGGATTAAAAATAAAAGAACACGCATCAATCACATCTCAAGCCAATTCACAAAGCCCATCGAGATTTAACAAATCCAGCAGAGCGCGTTCAATTAACGCCCGAGCATACGTCAGTCGCGGAGGGATATACGTCGGGCAGCGCAAACCGCCTTCATTCATAATTTAATCGCGCGGAAGAGAGCTATAATACACGCGCCGATCCCCGGACGCGCACCGGAACGATCCAGGCCCACAGAGGAAACGCAAAAGGGAAGAGGAGAGCAGAGAAGTGAAATCTCGAGGAAAAAGGGAGTCGAGAATTACGGATCGGCAAAAGGGTGCGAGAGGCACGGGCCACACCGGTCAGAGACAAAGAGAGAAAGAGAGAAAGAGAGAAAGCGAGGTGAATCAGATAGAGGAGATGTCGAGCACGCAGTTACCGGAAACTCGTCGACTCCGCACACTGCAGGCTCGAGCTACTCTCTTTCACGTATACATACATATAACTACCTACCTACACGCGTGCACATACAGAGGCGTGCGTGCATGTACGCGCGGTGGGCTTTGCCGCTGCCGCGCCGACGCCAACCTTTGGACGGGAAGTGCCCGAGGTGTGGCCGCAGAGTTGAATTATTGCAAGCTGTCCGCCATTCATACAGGATGTATGCTCCGAGCCGTGACCGTAAATCTTTGCGCTACGTCAGCTCGCGCTTGGCCTTCTCTCTATCTCTCTCTTGCTCTCTTCTGGGTTATTCTCCGCGTCTCTCCGTCTCTGTCTGTCCGTCGACTTTGCGTCTGCCCAGCCGGCTGGATGCGTGATATTATTATTATGCTTTGGACTGCTCTCGCGGAATTGAATAATGCACCATTCAGCGGCAATGACGAGGGACTAAGTGATTTTCACCCCATTAACGCACCGCTGAATATCCCCCTGGATAAATTCGCGTGAGCTGTCTCTCCCGCTCTCGGTCTTTCCGAGGCTGGGTGCACTAGCTCCGTAGCAGTGGATACGACTGTCGTGGGCACGCGTGCAAGCAGTGATCTACTGCTGGTTCACTTCCTACGATTTGTGCAATAGGCAAGCGTGTTGACTTTTTCCCGAGGCAGGTTTTGACTTGTTGAGGTGTTTGGATACGCGACAGAGTGATTTAATACATGTTTTAACTTTGTGGATTAAATTTATGCTGCAACGTTTTTTGAAAATATATTTTTGTTCATTAGTATACATGTTTACAAGATTATCATTAGTATAGACTTCTGTTGGATTTCTGCGTAAATCCGTAGGTATATATAATTTAGAAATATGTATGTATACCGTTAGTTTATAGCTTTATTTTATAGCGGGAAAAACCCAAAAAGCGGATGTGCCACCGAGTTCGTCGAGTTGGCAGCACATCTGATCTTTATGGTCATAAGCCCCTCTCAGACGTAGCAATTGTCTTAAAATGACGTGCGACAAACACGGCTATTAAGGATTAAAGACAGACGCGCACTTAAAGTGCGCGCCCGATAATGCATCCGGGTGGGCGGCGGCATGGCAATTAAAATGGTCAGTGCGCTGCGCATTTTTGCCCTTACCCGTATACCTGGATATCAGCGTCTCTTTCTCCTTCGATCAGCTGATTGCTGTGTCTCCGAGGTAATGAAATGCCCTCAGCGGAGAGCAATAGTTAGTAGTGTCCGAATCGAGCAAGCAAGTAGTTGTCAAGTAGAACGCCTCACTGACAACTAGCTTTGCTGCAAATACTTGTAACTTTTTAAGTTTAGTTCTAATAAATATATTACATTGGAAGCCTCTGCTGTATATTTATTCAACAAGTAAATATTCAACAACTTCATCAAAATCATTTAAAACTTTGTTATGATAGTTATGAAACTGGGTGGTGTAGCGATAGAAAGAAAGAATTGACGCGTATATGACTATCTTCTTATATTTACCTTGATCAATGACAAAGATAACCAAAAAGCAGATTATTTCAATGACTACAACGTATAGATAAAAATTGTAACTAAAAAAGGAATAACTAATCTACATTCTTTATAAATCTGAATATCAAATTCTATATGTATACAACTACACCATCGTTCCAGTTATGATAAACAATGTGATGTCATTAATTTCCATAAAATATGTTTTCACTCCAATAAAACCATCCTTAGACATACATAAAAGATGTCCCTAAACCAAAATCCTCGTCACAATCTAGAACTGATTACATCTTGTAGCAGTAAAATCACGTGCAGTAGCCACGCTCATTGTTTTATTGACTACCGTTGATTTCGCTCACGCCAGCTGTTCCATCAGGTGGGTTTGTGGAGTCTCTCGTTCCTCGCCCTCAATGGGATTGATAATGACTGTGTCGTTCACCTTTATCTAGTCGAGACACGCGATCGCCGGGATATTGGCTCAATCAGAAAGGAATCAAGGCGATTTTGTAGCTGGGCGCCACCCGGATATTCACACCAACCGATAGAGTATCTGTAAACTTACACATGCGAGGACAGTTTTATTCAAATATTATATGACTATTGTTTTTTAGTATAGAATAATATTTTATTTCTTCTGTGTTTTCCTATACCTATTCCTATTTTTTTTTTTTTTATTAACAGAAAAAAAAGGAATAATAAATATGAGGAACAACAAATGATAACTGTTGGATTTCTGCGTGAATCCCCAAATATTATTTTGAATGCAAAACCATTAATGTAAGCGTACCATTATTTCAGGTATATTTATTGTTCTAGATGGGCCTTCTGCGCTCATTAAGAAGATGCAAGAAACCCGTCGATAGTGCTTAACGATCCCCAGGTTGGTCAGCGATTTACCTGGATGTATTTTTGAGAGACGTGCTTGCAGCACGTCAGTTCAGTTGTATACGAGCCGTGTGTGCGAGCAGTTGCTTGAGATGACAGCGTCACTCTCAACTAGCACTTATTATTTTTGTCTGTAAATACTTACTTATATCTATTTTAGTATTTTAATAAATACATTTGGAAGTACGTTAAATCTGCTTGAACTTATTTGTCTACAAATATCCAACAATAACGAATAGAAGAAAAGTATTTTTATATCATACCCTAGCGTAAAGTCCGAATTTTATTCCCGTCTAACAGGGAAACAAACGCCGCATTAATTCCTTGCTGTTACTTTATTCCCCGTGCTATGCGCATGCGTGAAACTGTAGAGCATGTAAGAAATGTTATACTATAGCGTCAAAAAGAAAGAGACAGACAAGTCGAGAGCAGTACAAAGAGAGAATTCACCTCAATCGTTTACAATCAGCTGTGTGTTTACCGCTTCCTTACTGTATTTAAGGATAAAATTAACCTATAAAGTTACACAAAAACAAACGTTTCTTTTACTTTTGGTTGTTTTATAATTGTGTTTTGGAATTATAATTGTGATTGTGAATGATTAAGAAATGGAGTCATTCGATTCATCCGATGATATTGATATAGAACAAATTATTGAAGGCAGAAATTTTGAGTTAGAGAAAAAACTGATTGTTGACAATTTATTTCCTAAGAAATCGAGATTTCAGTATGAGTTAGCATACTCACAATTTTTACAGTGGAAACATAACAATAAAGGAAACGCAATCAATGAAGATATTCTACTTGTTTACTTCAAAGACTTGTCAATAAAATGGAAGCCATCAAGCATGTGGAGTCATTGGTCAAAATTAAGAGCGACTTTGAGTGTCAAAAACAATATAAATATCAACGACTACAATTATTTGAAAACTTTTTTGAAACAACAATCTAAAGGCTATAGGCCAAAAAAGTCTCTCGTTCTGAGCTGGGAACAGATACAAGATTTCCTACGTATTGCTGAAGATCATATCTACTCAGCAGCTAAGGTATATTTAGATTCTTTATTACTATTATGTTATTATTATGATACATTATTATTCATTTTATTACTTTATTACTATATACTTTATTATTATGGTAAGATTAAGATGATGACGATAATTGTAACATATTTATTTACTAAAATTAAAATGTTTATATATATATATATATATATATATATATATATATATATATATATATATATATATATATATATATATATATATATATATATATATTAGATTATGTTGATTTTTGGAATTTTTGGCGCACTTAGATCTAAAGAGATGATTAATATTAATACTACAGATATGGTGGATACTAGAAATTTAGAAGATTCAAGTAATCAATTTATACTCACAGTCAAAGATACTAAAAATGATTATCCACGACAATTTGTCATTGGTGGTGAATATTATGACATAGTGAAAAAATATGTCTTGTTAAGGCCAGATAATATGCCAAGTCATAGATTTTTTGTTAGTTACTACAGTGGAAAATGTAACAAGCAGTTTATTGGTAAAAATAAAATAAGCGAGACACCGAAGACCATTGCGTCTTATTTAAATTTAGATAATCCATCTGATTACACTGGGCTATTGCTTCAGACGAAGTTCAGCAACTGCTGCTGCTAATGCATGCTTGGACTTCACAAAGATTAAACAATGTGGAGGTTGGAAGTCTGATGCAATCGTTCAAGGGTATATTGAGAATTCAGTGGCAAATAGAGAGGACATTTTTAAACGTATTGCGAATCCATATAAAGTGCAAGATTCTATGAACTCCGATAAACAGTTACCTGCATCTTCGAAGAGTGGTGGAAATAATTTGAATGGAATGGCACTGAGTAAAAGTTCAAGTAACTCTTCAACTTATGCTAAGGCAGGTTTACACCTACGGAATTAAAAAATAAAATACTATTTACAAGTACGGAAAATTCTAACAGAACAACAAATGATAACAATAACAACTCAATGAGAAACAATGTGCCACCAATCAAACCATTATCACTTTTTGGGATTCGAAGGCCATTACAGGAAGTAACTCTGAATAACAATGAATACATTAGCTCTGATGAGCCAAAGTCAAAAAAAAGAAAACAAGTCATCGAGAATGAAGTATTCGATTCTGTTTCACCGACATCAGTACCTGTGCTTTTTCAAAATTGTGAAATACACAAGTTGATAATTAATAATAATTATTGTAATAATATCAATGAAGAGGCCAATGACTTATGAATATAGCTTTGAAATATTACTTATAATATGTTAAATAATATTAGTCTTTTTTATTTAGTTGAATATCTAAAAAATATTTTTACTATGCAAATAATATGAATGTTGAATATTTAATGTAAAATTCTTTACTATTATAAATGTCATCCGTAAAATAATGTATCACAATAATTTTTTATATGTAACACAATATTGTCAATTTTGTAATTTTATTTTTCAATAAATGTAAATATAAACTGGTTTTCTATTCTTATTATTATCTTAATTAAATATTATTTAAATTAAATATCACGAACAATCAATTGCCTTTCTTCAATTAGTCGTTTTATCGTTTTTGTTTTTGTGCATGAACAATCCTTTTTTCTCAATAAATAATTTTGAACTCTTATTTATCTTTTAACGGTGGAAACGGATAATTAATACAAATTAGTGCGTCTTTTTCTTTATCTAAACATTTTTCAAGTATTTTCAAGTATTAACCAATATGTAACGAACTTTCCGCTGGGTATGATATAAAAATGTATATTGCACGCGTGAATAAAGTGAGCGAGCGAATGCCAGCGTGTGTGGCGCCCTCGCTCCGCTCGGGCCACGCGCAGGCATTTACTGGCTCACTTTATTCCCTAGGTGCATAATATACTATAACTATTTAAACTTCAAATACATATAATATTGTAAAAAATAGTCAACCGTTAATATCCATTCTAGCTTTTAAAAGCTTTCAGTAATAAAAGTTCTTTATTCTGTTTTTTTATATTCTGGTTATAAATGTCTTGCACTATATTTTAGTCAAGGAATTTAACCAAATCCAGCTGAAATATAGTCAGAGCTGTGCATTTCTGGGCATCGAGTGGCCGCGATTTATTTCCGATTCGACTAAACCGAAATTTTGAATCCGATTCATTTGAGTTCGATTTATTTTCTTCTTTCATGCATGCAAGGCGGATGTGTAATCGAGAATTTTGAGTCGTCCACCATACCAATAAAAATAAAAAAAGACTTTCTCTTGTCGACCACTTTTTCTCCCACTACTCGAAGATGCTCGAAATTCTCGATTTCCCACTCGCATTACTGGCATGACTTAAGGGCCTTTTTCGGGCACCTCTTATAAAAAATATTTTTTTTTGGTCTTTCGATGCTTTTTTGTTTATCTAGCGGTTTTTCGATTTTCGTATTTTAGTTTTTCGACTTTTTTAATATGTTTTTTATCTGAACGATTCAGCGAAAATGCATTTGAAATAGCATAAAATTACCTAACTTTTCCTTCTTGGAAGTTTCGATAAGGTCATTCACTTCTTTTGTTATACACAAAAAAGTCACTTTTTTACTCAAACAGTTATATTCTGGAAACAAATGACGGAAAATCTTTGAAAAAATTGAACTTTGTTGATATCATATTAAAGAATTGTCCATAAAATTTTTGAGTCTTGATCTTCTTCTTCTGCTGAGAAAAAAATAATTCTATAAAATAAAATCGATTTTCTTTCTCCAATAATCACTGGAGTAAATCGGCAGAATTTTATCTGAAACTTTCCAAAAAAGTAGCTTTTTGCCATGAAAACTTTTATTTTCTGAGATATTTAAGGTTATGTATTTATTGAAAAATTTCTTTTGATCGCTTATATTTTGAGATAGGAGTGGTCATTTTTTACCAATCAGGGCTCATTGTTTTTGTTTTTTAGTGAAGATTGTAATTTAATTATATTTAGTTCTTAAATTTATCCTTTACGTATCAATTATTGTACTACGTGCTTTGTGAAAACTTTGGAATTTCGTGTGAAACAAAAAAGTAAGGGTGAAGAGAATAGATGATTGTTTTGGATTGTATCGACATTCTTTCGTATTCCTATAATCAAGGCATATCTCACAACGGGAAGAAATATTCATGTCGTTACGACTCAAATTGAACCAAAGAGTGAGCCTAGTGTTAGAGACTTTCCGAGAATGAAGGAGTTAGAGAACTTATTCACGAAAGAGATCACATTATACTCAAAAATACGTTGCTGAGACTATATTTTTTAAATCAGAGCAAAGGCAGCAATTTGAGCGCAATATCGTTAATTTAGTTAATCACTTGAGTGAGAATGAGAACGTTATGCGTAGATCTAGTAGACTAGATTGCTGCCGGGGACGAACTCGCCTGGCTTCGGATCGCGGTCTCTATTAGTATATTTTCAGAACAGATTTCTGTGTGAGCAGTGAAAACGGGTAGCTACCTAGCGGTTGCAGCTTGAACTAGGCTAATCGTGGCGCACGCGTGACTCAAATTACAGTATTCGCCTTGTATCAGTTTGTCACAAATGATACAAAAACACTGCTTTTTTTTTCTTTTTTTTAGACTGTACAAAAAATTTTATGAGCACCAGGAACGTTGGTAATGTACGTTATTTTGACTTAAAAAATCATGAATTTTTCGTTGTATATCAATATAGGGGAGAGTCGCCTAAGTATGGGACACTTAAGGTCTTTTGTGTATAAAATTTTGTTTGTTAATCAAATTTACCTTTATAGCTGGCTCAAAAATTATAGGGTATTAAGTTCCGTAAAGATTTGTGGAAGCTTTTTATGTTTTCTAGAAAAGTAAAAATACTGAAAAATACATGCCAGTGCAGGCGTTAACGGGTTAATTTTATTTTAATTGCACTAAATATATTTTATTCCCGACTCAATGGTAATGGCCACTATATTGACCTGAAAAGCGGGACATAAGTATCATATGATTCCCGCAAACGTATAAAATAACAACAATATTTTATGCTAATTTTACAAATATAAAAAATAAAAAATCGCAATTCTTAAACAAACACAAACTTTAAAGTAATTGTAAGATGTTCCAATTTAAAGGAAATTACGTCCACTTTACGAATTTATGCATATTTTTGACATATGTAACGCAAAAATAACAAAATAATTTTTTTTTTAGTTTTTTGAAAATTTTTAAAAAGAACTATGCCCAGTTTGGGCCCCGAGTGAGCAGATATGAGACTTATATTAATAGGAGAGTACTTTAGAAGTACGAAACAAAAGGTTTTAAAATCCTAGTGGAACTCTGATGACTTTTGAAATTAATGTTTCTTTCTGATTCCACTTTCTCAAAAGAGATTTTAAATAAAAAAAAAAGGTATTGTAATTATATAGGATCATTAGAAATATAATCAAAATAGCTGTAGGATATACCTCGTTCACGAAATACCCGTCTTTTGCTATAGCTTACATGGAAAGTTAGAGGTAGGAGTAGTGCAGCAGTATATACATAAACTAAGGTAGTTCATTCATGAAAATCGGCTTTAAAAATAAACATTTATACAAGGATTTGTTTATGTGTCATAATATTAGAGACGTATAAAACTAGGGGTACTTTAAATATCATTGGCAAAATTGCAAGCAATTCGTATCTCTTATTAAGGTGGGTCTTTTATGAGAATCGACCATAAAAATAAAAAATTATACAACGATTTGTTTACGTGTTACGATAACAGAAACGCTATATTATAAAATAATGGTACTTTAAATGACAAAAAAAAAATGTTATGTTAATTTCGATATTGCAAAATTAGATATCGCGTAAATTAGAGAATAATTTGACAAATGATCGGAATCATTTTTATTTGTTATCCAATTCTAATTTTAAAGATCTCATTTTGTTCCTGGAAAGATTTCAGGGGGCCTTACCCATATAAAAATTGATAAACATCGAAAAACCTGCAAAATCACAGCCTATAGTTTATAAGTCCATACACGTGTTTTTGTAAGTTTGTGCGTATGCAAGTATAAACTATAGGCTGCAATTTTGCAGGTTTTTCGATGGTTTTTAATTATTATATGGATAATGAAATCTTTCAAGGAACAAAATGAGACCTTTAAAATAAAAATCGGATAACAAATAAAAAAGATTCGGATCATTTGTCAAATTATTTTCTAATTTACGCGACATTTAATTTTGCAATATCCCACCTTAATAAGAGATACAAATTGCTAGCAATTTTGCCAATGATTATATATATGACTAGACAAGTGATGGACAATATTGGCAGAATCATGATAAAAAACAGCTGTAGTATCGAAGAAAGTTAGTTCACGAGGTTGAGTTTTGACAAATTTTTTCATGTTCCTTAGTAGTTCTTTAAGTTTTTAGAAATAAGCAGTAAGTTTTGTTCTATGTTAGGTCATATCTTATGTAGCTGAAAACATTCAGCCCGAAATACCGTCGTCTTCAACAGTCATGGTGACCACAAAATTTGACAGCATACGTACACACATACGCACGCACGCACGCACGCACGTATGCACGCACACATACACACATACACACATACACACATACACATACATACATACATCAGACATTTTGAAAAACCTACGTATTTTTATTCAGCAACCTCAAAACATCGTAATTCATCAAAAACTCGGTTTTCGAAAAAATCATCGTTACGAAGCTACCTATTTGAGAAAGCTAAAGAGACGATTGTTAGATTGGAAATGAATGATTGTCTAAAAGGTATCGTACAAGTGAGCAGGGAACGACACAGGTGCGTTACAGTGTAAATAAAGAAAAAAAAAGTTTGCTTAAACAAAAATTTTCTTCCGTTCAAAAACCGAGAAAAATAAAGTATGGTATGTCTAGCGTTTTATAATAAACGAGAAAAGTAAAACTTGGTGAGAAGTTGAAAAACTGGAAATTCAGATTGTAAAACAATACTCAAAATGAAAATATCTGAATAGAAATAATAGAAGCTTGAAAATTTTGAGAATCGAGTTAACCAAACTAATATTCGATTCACATAATTTTCCAATTATTCACGCATGCAGATGTGCAATACAGATAACATATAGTTATTTGTCACGAAATAACGTTACCAGTTTAGGTACAAAAAGGAACAGGCAGAGCATTTTTATAATGCGTATGCACACGTACCAGATTACTCCTCCGCACAAAAATACGGCCACCTCGTTTCACCCACGTATATGCATCGATAGAAAATGTTCGTCCCTTCCATACAGCCATCAACCGCGTAATCTCATCTACGAAGCTCTTCGCACGAGAGGAATCCATAGAGGGGTCGAACTGCGCCTCGGCCTTAGCGCGATTGCGATACCGGAGTATAAACGCGTGTAAATGCCGAGCACGTATCGACGCGGTCAGTCTAGTCGCGTGCTGCGCGCAGCAGCAAAAAAAAACACGCGAAGCGAGAAGGAACTAAAAGAGAACTGTAGAGAGAGAGAAGCGTTTTACAGCAGTCAGCGATCGTCCCGATGCCTCCTTACAAATCTCTCTACGACGACGATGACCACTGGACTCGCGTGCAGCAGTTTAGCTCGACCAAATCCTTTCGTTTCCCAGTCGCCGGCCGTCCCTTAAGCTGGCCTCTTTTCTTTTACGTCCTCGCCGGCGAGCTTTCTGCGTCTTCTTCTTCTTCTTCTTGCTGCAACGCTCGAGAAAGAGGGAAGGAAAGAAGAGCTGCCCCCCCGTAAGCGAAGATAAGATTGGAAAAGTTGTACGAGGGGCGAGTTTAACAGCTATATAACCATTACGCCGGGCCGATAGAGTAGAATGTAGTGTGTCTTAACGTCCTGGAACGAAATTCCGGATATAGCGCCCGTATATTTCTATATGGCGCTGCGCTGCAGCACGGGCAGAGTCTCTTCTGCGAGCGAGTTGCGAGTCACGCGCCCGGGGAATCGATGTAAAAGGCGAGGAGTCGTTGCGAGCTGCACAACCCATGAATGCCGCTCGAGCGAGTTTTATGGGAAATTGACCGACGAGGATGGACACTACGGGGACGACGACGGTGATCCAACAAGTAGCGGATGACTATATCTCGATGTTTCACTGCTGCCGTGATGGCTAACTGATTCATTTGCGGTTACACGTATGGTATGCTATAAAGATTGCAGGTTCCTTTTTATATCTAATGACACTTTTTTATCTTTTATGAAAAAATTTAAAAAGCAGATTTACATGTACAGATGAATACATGCTCGCACAAAGTTTGTATTGCAAGGGGTGTGAAAAGGAAATGAATATTCCTGCGTTACCGACTCTGTTTTATTATTTTTTAACTAAATTTTATAATATTTTTTTAGAAAAAACGATACATCAGACTCTTTCTTTGGCAATAAACGACACAAAATTTGTTCAAGAAATTGTATTAATTTTATCACTATGGACTTTTTTTCTCGTTATAAACAATCGTATTTGGCATCTAGATTGAAATGTTTGTATTGATAAAATGAATGGAATGGTTAAGAGTTGGTAAAGGAAGAATCTTCTCTTCCCTTTCACATCCCCTTAAGGGGAGATCGTAGTCCTATACCTTATACCCAAATACCGACATTATCGATTTTTCGTTTTACGCATTCAATTTTTACTTTAATAAAATTTTACGAACGTACGCACATTCTTAGTGATAAATAGATTGTGTGTACGTTCGCGCAATTTGAAAATCTCTTTTATTCATTGTATCCGGTATCCCCTTAAGTAGTTGGGTCATTTTTAATTGACCATTAGAAAAATAAAATATATAAAAAGCTTGTAAAGATTATAATTTAAATAATACAGCATATTAAAGAAGGATACTTAATGAAATGGAAAAAAATTATTTTAAAAAAATCGTGACGTCAGAGGCGTAAATTTTATCAATTTAAAAAAACTTCTACTTATACAATAGAATTTCATTTATTTTGCAATCACTTTAAATATTTCGGTGCTTATTTTTTTTCTTTAAACATTTGGCTATAAATTGACCGTTAAAAAAATTATATATTAATTTAACTTTCTCGAGAAAAGACTAATTGTTTATAAGTTTTTACATAGAAAACGTTTTTATATATAAACAAATACTCTTTTCTCCTTAAGGATAAAAAATATATATAATTTTATATTAATAATAAAAAAAAAATAATAATATATATAACAATGAATTTATAGACAAATGTTTAAAGAAGAAAATAAGCACCGAAATATTAAAATTGATTAAATAATAAAGAAAATTCTATTGTATAAGTAGAATTTTTTTAAATTGACAATATTTACGCTTCTGACGTCATAATTTTGTTAAAATAATTTTTTTCCATATCATTAAGTATTCTTCTTTAATATGCTACATTATTTAAATTATAGAATCTTTGTAACCTTTTTATATAATTTTTTTTTGTGGTCAATTAGAAATGACCCAACTACCTTAATGTAAGCTGCGTTTCCATTATTTTTCATTTTTTAGACATCATTTAAATTCTCCATGTGTTAGTTAGACTTGTAGCTTAACTATGCATATGATTCAAGTAGGTTAGAACATCATTATTTGACAGTTGCTTCTGAATGTCTGATTCCGAATTCTCTAATTTAATTGATGTTTCTTTATCTTTCATATCTTCATTATATTTTTGATGATTAATAATTTTAAAGTTTACTTTCATCCATTTCAATCTTTTGTTGCATTTTAATTTTTCAATTTGTGCTTTTAGCAATAATACGAACATAAGTTCTTTAATCACCATATTTTCATTAGTGAAATAATTCCATCTAGTAATAGCTTTTGTGAGATTTTAATATGAAATTAATTGTAGCAGTTAAATATGGCAATAAGTTGAAGCACGTTGCCAAGTAAAACTTGTGAAGACATTAATTAAATGTGAAACAAATAGATATTAGCAATGCAAGAGAACCATAAGTATTTAGGCTCTTTTGGAACAAGTTCTACTAAGCAACCATTCTTTTAATAAAATAATTTTATTCTAATAATATCTTGCCTAGGTGAAATGATCTGACAGTAGTGCATATTGCTTTTCTACATTAAATAGAATTTCATGTAATAATATACCGCTACAATCTTTGTTGCCGACAGAAATAATGATAATTATTGTAAAGTAAAATTGACGGCGAATATAATAATGTTAAATTGATAATAAATAAATATGCAGTGCTAAAGTGATGCAATGTATTAACTACAGCGTTTTTGTCTCAAGAGCATTTCCCGAAAGGTGGTCGTAAAAAGGGTTAGCGTTGGCGCTCTCGACAACACCAAGGCAGTGCAGTTCAGACTCTCGTATGGTTCACATATCGGCTAAGCATTTGAATAAATATAATTTTGAAAGTTTAAACTGTGATTGAATTATTAATTTCTCCTCTAGTGAATCGTGCTTTGTGCCGGAACACTTCATCATTTACAGAAAGATTTTTCGATAAACCTGCCTGGTATATCTTTTGATATTACTGGATTAGATAGAGCTTGTTGATTCCACAACTTTATTTATTTATATTATAAATACCACACTCGAAATGGTATTCTACACACTTTTGTAATGAATAAGCATTCAATATTAGATATAGTAATGATTTTATTACGTTCTTGGAACCGTTCAAATTTAGATTTTGATCAAGGTTATGTTCATGAAGTTTTCTAAGCGCAGCTGCGTCACATAAATTTGGAATTTTAACTTCGGAATAATTCATAAGTTCATTCGCAAGTACATATTTGTAAGCGAAGCTGGTATATACTGCCAAAATTTAATTATATTCTGTTTTTTTTTATTTTGCATGTACATACATGTTTATGAGTAAAGCAGATATATACCGCAGAGCCTTTATCGTATTCTTTCTTGACATAAATAAAAATATTCTATTGGTATGATTTATTTGGCTAATGTCGTATGTCTCAATATCTATACTTACCCCATTTGTATTATCTATAGGAATATCTCGGTATAAGCCATTAATATATTAATATAAGTACAACATTCTTTGCATCGATCAAGTAGAAAATTAAAAGTTTTAATTTATATCACTTTCAGAAAGCATAGTTCCAAATCAATTGGCTGCAATTTTAAAATTGAAACTATGTTGTGAAATAGATTGTTTTTTTTTAATTTAATCAAAATCATTTATACGAGTTATATGAATTTACGAGGATACATCTATATCGTCAGCAGTCCACCTTCTTTAAAAAGACAAATTTTGAGCCTGAGAAAAATATAAAATAAAAAAGAGAATCATTATTTAGACAAGTTTGTCATACTTCTCAAAAATAAATTATTAAATTTAGGAAAGTACTGTATGTGACAATTGAATAATTTCAGAAAATAACTACAGTTTTTCTACGTTAAAGTAATAAACCTTCTTAACAGTAAATGTTCCAGCACAATACAAGATTCACGATAGGAGAAATTAATAATTCAATCACAGTTTAAACTTTCAAAATTATATTTATTCAAATGCCTAGCCGATATATTCCTGTGACGTATTTATGCTAAAAAGCCGATGCTTTCCCTAATAGTCACACGATGTGAACCAACGAGAGTCTAAACTGCACTGCCTTGTTGTTGTCGAGAGCGCCAATGTTGGCCCTTTTTTTACGACCTTCTTTCGGGAAATGCACTTGAGACAAAGAACACATACTCAACCTTTACGCGTAGCCGATTTCATTTGGTTCTCTTTCTATCATAACGCTGTAGTTAATACATTGCATCAATTTAGCACTGCATATTTATTTATTATCAATTTAACATTATTATATTCGCCGTCAATTTTACTTTACAATAATTATTATTATTTCTGTCAGTAACAGTAAATATTATATTTGAAATTCTAATAATAGAGCTGATCTCACTATGTTGTTTATTCTAAAAATTGAAACGAGATTTGTACATGATATATATAATATCGTCTGACCACACCGCAGGTTACTACTGTTTAATAATTAAGTCACTAAAACTGCATACATCGTTCAGCCTAAGCAAGCAATCTATGCAGCCGAAGAAAAATCTCGAAGCCAGGCGCGCATAAATTCTTTATCACCCCTCGCGGCGACTGCCGACGCCGCACTACTCACAGGTTACAATATTTACGTGCCACTTAATTCATATCATTACCTTGCCATCGCATCCCCCTGCGCACACAAAGGCCTCGCGCGGTCGCTCGCTTCCGAGAAATCATTTAATCCACTCGGCGTGTGCCCGCGCGCTCATAATTATCCTACGGTAAATTTATCGAACCGCCGCCGTGAGTACACATAAACCGGGCGGTGGCAGCAGCAGCTCTCGCGCGCGTAATTTATGAAAGGTATCACGTAATTAGAGCGCACGCGATGGATCAAAAGTCAGAGAGCGCGCGTAGCTGAGGCACCAGCGCGCAGTAATATTTTCTTGCGAGACAGGAATCAAATGCTAGACTGCACGTTACATCAAATTTTCATCGAGTACAGGCAAAAAATGTGATTAATGTAATAAATGTAAAGAATTCAATATACTCATTTACAAATTCTGATTTCTGAGCTAACTTCTAATTAGGAATTTTTACATCTTACGTCACCCCAATCAGCCGGCGAGATTGATGGGGATAAAACAACGTGTTGATAGGGATAAAACACGTGAGGAAGCCTAATATAATATACATACTATTTTTATAAAAGAAAATCATTTTTGTTTTGGAACCAGATATATAATAGAACAATCTATATTTATTTTTAGTTAACATGGTAGCGGATAACATTGTAGCAGATACAGCTAGCAATTTGCCGAAAGGATTTTTCTCTGCAAATAAATTAATGCGCGTTACAATTTTGCAGTTAATGTAAGGACAGCAAAATCGTGTGGCTACAATCATATTACTCTGCGCACTAGAACCACAAAATAAGAACCTATTAAGACGGGTAGAAGAGGAGGAAAATAACAGTCAAACCTTGCGTACTAGTAGAAGTCGGAACCAACGTACCTGTGCATTGTTACTGCGTGGCGTCTGCTCGCCAGCCAATCAGTTTAAACTCCAAGGCCGCTCTGCTGTACCGGCCAATCAGATCACATGCTACGATGCCACCGCCGTAGCGTAACAGTGAACATGTATTGAAGTTACTGTAACAGTGCGCGGGATCTGACTGTAATTTAAACTATACTTAATGTTTAGGATTGTGCTAAAAATATAATGATAATTATCATTATATACGGATTATTAAAAAGCAATGTTGTACCTTCTCTAAAACTCCATTCAGGCTAAAAATCGACGATCTATAATCTAATATCTATTCATTATGTACAAAGTTATAGCAGGAGAACTCACAGAGGTCCATACCATCTTACTCCCCTCTACACCACTGCTCGGTGGTCCCGGGTTCGATTCCTCGAACTGATGATCGAGGGCTCGCTCTCTCTCTCGGAAAGCCGATTTGTATCGATCCCCGAAGCAGCCGCAGCACTTCCACTTCCAGCACGTTAGAAGAGCTGGCTAGGTGGGTGGCGGTGCACTACTGCGGCGCACATGCACAACAACACATACATACACCGAAATGCACGGGCGCAATAAAACTCTCCCGGGCTCCTTTTAATGGCGACTGAGATTTATACGTCTCTCGCTCGCAGCCACAGCAGCAGCAGCAAGTCTCTTTCGAGTATAGCTGCAGCTGCGCCGGCGCATGCACGCACGCATTACCCCGGGCTCGCCCGCGATTAATTACCTTTTGATATCGCTGCGGCTCGTTGCATCGAGTTTGCCGGCGCTGCTGGGCTCACGCGACACGTATACAGGTATACGCGAGGCGCGACGGGCTGTGGTGAATATTTCGAAAGTCGTTAAAGGGAAGGATAAAAAGGAGACGCGGGACACGCCGAGTGTACGTACGTGACTCGATGGATGAGAAAGTTTAATGTTGCTGTGCAGTGTGGCGTTGAGATCGAGGTGACGGTTTCTTTTTTTTTCGAGGCTTGCGTGCGCGGGGTTTTTGCGTTAGTATGCGGGGCTGAGGTAATCCAGGAGCCTAAGACACCTGTGCTGCGGTGGATAATGTGACAGGCAAAATACAGTTGATATGCAGTGAACGGTTTTTTATGTGTAAATGTTATTTTATGTTACTTTGTAATAAATCAATCTTATTCTTGATTTTTGTAATTTTCGGTAAGTGTTTTAAACCGTCGTTGATGTACAATTTTCTTTATAGAATTGGCACCTAAAAGTCTTTCGAATATAACTTCTTTTATCGAAAAAAATTGCGATAAAAATATTCAAAAATATAGAATATTATTGCAGTTTGCTACAAATGTTATAACATAATGATTTATAAAAAAATTGAATGCCCACGAAAATAACTTAGGCGCGAGTAGTACGCCTCAATTTTTCAACTTGTATATTACTTAAAGAGACCTAACCACCTTAAATTTACAAATTAGTTGGTTATAGGTTTTTAGGTGAGGATAAATTATTTATCATATATTAAGTATCTTTTTACGGTTTAAACATTTTATCAAAAAATAATGGAAACATTTTTAAAAAATTTTTTTGGTTTCTTGTTTGGCTATAATACAACCTTGTACATTTCTTGATCTGCCGCAAGGTTTTGGGAGTCAACTCGTGTAAAAAAAATAAGTCTGGGACATGTCTGGCAAAAGTCAGAAAGTCTTGCAAAAGTCTTAAGTAACCTAAATCTTTGTCTCTTTTTTTACCAATATTTAAATTTTGTAGAAGATTACAATATTTAAAAAAATGTTTTCGCTGTTTAATCGAAAACTATTATTTTTTACGATTCCGGTCGATATTACTGATCGGATGGGAGTTTTTGAGGCTTTATAGTGTTCAAAAGGATATGAGTTTTAGGATATGAGTGTGGAAATTTCGAAGACAAAATTATTAGCCAAAGTTATAACATATTTAAGCCTGAGTTATTCAATTTTTTATTAATTTTATCATAAAATATGGTTTATATAGGATATACTACTATAGGAACTATAGAAACACTATGAAACCTCAAAAACTCCAATCCGATCAGATTGACTTCCAAAACCTTGTGGCAGAGAAAGAAATATACAATATTGTATTATTGCCAAACAAAGAGACCTGAAAAATATTTTCTATTATATTTTGATAAAATGTTTAAATTTACCGTAAAAAATGGTTATTGTATCATTAATAATTTATCCTCACCCAAAAATATGTAACCAGTTTCTTTGTAATTTTAAGATGGCTAGGTCCCCTTAATAAACTGCAGAGTACTTAGGATTTAGTATAAATTGTACTTACAGGAAGAGTGTACACTCTGTGGAAAACTATTTTTGAGCAAACTCTACAAGGTGGTTTCTGGAGTTCTGGTTCTTTAAAAATGAAACCTAGCATCCGTATTCTTTTCCAATGGGTCCTTTTTTTCAAGATATGAGGTATTTTACTTCAAATATGCGTTATTATAATGAAAAAATGTACCTTTTCTGAATAGACAAACAAACAACAATCTTTATAAATTGTTCCAATATGAAAATATTTATTCTATTTAGTTCTGTGGGGAAAAATCAATATGATTTTCTAAAAATTACACTAAATTATTCGTAATATTTTTAACATAAAATAAAAACAGAAAAACTAAAACTCAAAAATCTAAAAATCGAAAATATCTAAAACAACACTATACAGTATACACTATACACTACATATTCTATACTTATTTAGCAGATTATCATACACTCTCTAGTAGCAATAACTGATATTAATGTAGCACGTACAACTAAAATTAAAGTAATTCTTGTGATTGTGCAAGTAAGTCCCGACACTACCATACGAAATAGTAATTTTTACTAGACCAATTCCCTCCGTGTAGTCACGTTTTCTTTATTCTAAAAATTATTTGGTAGAAAGAAAAGAGCCTATCCAAAATTTGCGGTTGTAAAAGATAGGTAACTTTATGATTTCTTTAATGAATTTATAATAGATTTATCATAATATTTCTAATATACCAAAAAACAGAACATCTAAAACTTAAAAATCGAAAAATTGAGAAATGGTTATAAAATAAAAACAAGTCAATGAATCTTGAAATTTTTTTTTAATTTTGAATCTTCATTTGATCAAAATGAGACCAGATTGGTGAAAAATGACCCCGTCGTTCTCGAGATATAAGCGATCAACAGAAAATTAATAAAACTCATAACCTCAATATCTCATAAAATAAATTATCTCATGATCTGAAAAAATATACAGGTCATGAGATAGTAAAAAGCTACCTATTTTCTTTCGAAAATTATTTTTTTCTGAACAAAAGGAAAAGATTAACACTCAAAAATTTTACTGAATATTCTTCTTCATATTCCTAATCATCTAAAATTTTTTCATTAATTTTTCATCATATGTTTCTGAGATATAACCGTGTAGATAAAGAATGACGTTTTCGTGTATAACAAAAGAAGAGGAAAATCTTATCGAAACTTTCAGGTCGAAAAAGTTAGGTAATTTTATGCTCTTTCAAATGCCTTTTCACTGGATCAATAATACTAAGGTATTATAAAACCCGAAAATTAAAAATCAAATATTAAAAAACCATTAAAAATAGTCACAATTGAAAAAGAAAATTTTTCACTGTGCCGCCTTTCTATGAGAAAAACAATAAAATGAGCTCTGAAACATTAACTTTCAAAGTGTATATGTAGAGTAATGCTGATCCACGTCAACACACACACGCACAATACATAAAGACATTTTCTAAAAGCAGTGTATTCAGATTTCTTACGTCTCAAAACATGTTACTAACACGTTCTTAGCAAAACTTTTTTTACTATCACGAAGCTTCCTCTTTGAGGAAACAAAAAAATTATATAATCATTTTAAATTAACAAAAAATTTACCAATTGTCCTAGATTTTTAAAATTTTTTAAATTTTCTTTAAATTTGCAATTTATCCAAAATTTTCCAATTTTTCGAAGGAGAATGCCATGGATTTATAACATTTGATCTGTTAAAGGAGATCGTATAAAACCAATACCATTGTTCAGATCCGAACAAGGCATGAATTTTGAAAAAAAATGACCCCCTAAAGTGTGGGGAAAGTTGAGAAAAACGTGATAAAATGTCGGAAAATTAAGTAGAAATTCCCGAGTTTGGTTAGACTGTATGTATTTCTTTAAATAGCATCAATCCATAGATATTAATTTTTATAGCTTTCCACGCACTTCGAGGGGTCAACATTTTTTTAAATTCATAAATAAACGAGCTTTAAACAATGGTGTTGGTTTCATATGTTCTATTAAGGGGGCTGTCATGGGCATCCTCCTTTATCAAAATTTTCCAAATTTTACAGATTTATTAAAATTTTCAAAATTTCTCTAAATTTTTCAAAATTTCTCATACTTTTCCAAATATTTCTTAATTTTACAATAATTACTTTACACATAGTTTTTCACTTTACACACATTTTTTTCACTTTATACACACTTTAATACTTTACGTACGCGTGTGCGAAAAAGTTCAGTTTACACACCGAAATTTGTTGTTGTGATGCAAAATTATTAATAAATAAAATTATTGAAAATGGGACTGAAAAAGCATGAATATTCAATAGAAATTTAACACTTTAATTCGATGATTTTCCATGCATTTCTAAGCATCATTTTCAATTGGGAAGTTGCATGAAAAAAAGAATATCAACCCATTAGGTCCATTTAAGAGAATATCGATATAATCGACACGTATCTTATCATTTTTAAATTGGGCGATTATTAAGTAAGATACATAGAAAAAATCATTTCCCACAGTTTGCACTTTCCTTGATAGTCAATGATATATGGTTCAGTCAGGGATAGGGCCCTCCTAATGTTCGACAAAATCTTGTAGGATTTATAAAAAATAAAAGTATTTTATACCTAAATAGCTTACGAACTTAACAAATATACTGTCTACTTCAAATTTTAATATACTCATGCACAAAATCTCACCCATCTTGACCTTATCCACCTCATAAAACTTTTTTTTATTCTCTCTTCCCAATCCCCCCCCCCCCCCCCCCACCTTCCCTTCCTTCATTATTTAAACCATATCCTCGAGCAGAATTATTACCCGACGTTACAAGCTATTCAAAACGAAATTATCTTCGTAACAAGCTTCTCAAAGTATCAAGTACAATCACGACAGCGCTTATTACATGAAGTTCAGAAAATATTGCTTTTATATCAGCATCATGAGCATAAAGAACAACGCCTCTTAATAAAAATTAAGTCCTGCACCCCCCAGCCATCGAGCGACAAGTGTCTACGTGTAGCGATAAATTCGAAAATTTTTAATCCTCCCGCCGCACATACATTATACATCCGACTCTCATTTTTCTCTCCCCTCGGTCATTATAATCCTGCGAGTGCGTATTTCAAGTGACTGCCGCCGCGCGCGGATTTAAAATTAAAATAGATAGGATATTAATGTAACTCGAAGCCCCCCGCTCGAAAACACACTTTTACGTACTCCGGCAGGGCGCGCAAAAAAAATACAACCGCGCGCGCGTGCGATAGGATCTACATCGCGAATAAAGAAGAAAGAAGAAAGAAGGAGGAGGAGAGAGGAAAAATACCTCCGCAGCCGCGAGAATCCCCGAGCGATTAATTCGAAATTAAAATGAGAAGTCGCTTCCATGGCACTCGAGTCGCGCTCGTGTTATTTTCTCTCTGCGCGAATAAGGCGCGCGAGCGCGCTCGAAAGAGGGCGCGAGTATAAAAGAGAGCCCGGGGCCCGGCTCGGGTATATAAGGTAATGCATGTTTGCGCCGTGGGCAACGCTATAGCCATAACTTAACTATGGGACTGACAGCTTGCATAATACCCGCGAAATTGGTTTTATAAGACGACGAGCAAGCGACCTCTCTCTCTCTCTCTCTCTCTCTCTCTCTCTCTCTCTCTCTCTCTCTCTCGCACAACAATGCCATAAACGCTCGCGGCTAAATTACGACGCGGCGGTGGCAGCAGTATAACGACGAGGGTGCGCGCACTAGAAAGAGAGGGAGAGAGAGAAAGAGAGTGAGAGAAAGCAAGCGGGTGCAAAATAAAGGAAGATTAAAGGGCGAAAAAATACGAGGGAGAGACGAAGCACGACGATGATAACGGGATTTCGAGGTGGAGGTACAAGAGAAGAACGGAGACGACGCTTCGTCTGGTTTTTGACGCGCGTCCGCGTCATGAAGCCGAAAAAAAATGAGGGAGTGAGGGAGTGAGCGAGAGGTTGTTAGCGGGGCCTTTAACGCCTCGAGTACTGTATTTTTCAAGCGTAATGCCTTTTGCGCTTACACCGTCGTCAGTTTTGTGTGCGGATGGTCTCGAGAGTTACGAGGGCTCTGCTGCTGTTGCTCGCAGCAGCTCCTCGCTTTGATGCTATCTGGCTTCTCGAGCGGACAGAAAATTAGCACTTTGCGGCTCGGGGATTATTACTTTGCTTATTATGAAAAAGCGAGATTAGGGAGTGGTTTATGAGTGTGGGTGTATGTATGTACATCTCTAATTTTTATGCGCATGAATTTGACGAGGAGGTAGAATATATGATTAAGAGGATGAAGAGTTTCTATAAAATATTTACTTGAGTTCTTATCAAATTTGAAATAAGCATAGCACTATACCAAAAATTGGCTGATAATCAAAAACTAGCGTCAGATCTATTGATAACATTTCCCTAATCGCTGACACTTTAATATTTTTCTGTAGAGAGTTAAAAAATGACTTCAGTTAATATGATAACTTTTCCCAAATCAGACTCTTCTATCCACTCAGATACCCATGCCCATCCACCGACCTACACCTATATAATTTACACGGTATATATGTGTATAATCTACACGAAAAGGTTTCCGCCAAAAAATATAATGCCACGGCTAAAGTAGCACTGGTTTTTCAGGTATATAACGAACAACTTTAGCATACGCTTGCCCTACTGCCTCAAAGCATAGACACAGCGTGTCTATTGTTTCTCTCTTTGTCTTTTCACCCCTCACTAAAGAGCATGGTAAAATCCAATACTTGGCACCGGTGTAACCTGTGACAGAATAGTTAAACGCAGTACTGGGACTTCGTAAAACTGGACCTATCCATAGCATCAGTTTTAGAGCTGGAAATTCTTCCATGCACACCTATGCAAATATGAAGATATCTACACACACACACTTACACTTATACTTACACTTACACACACACACACACACACACAAACACACACACATATACACCCGCACACATGCACGCACGCACGCACGCACGCACGCACGCACGCACACACACACACACATACACACATGTACGCACGCACGCACGCATGCACGCACACACATACACGCGCGCGCGCGCGCGCTTATACAAGTCAATATCAGGCATTATCTAAAAATAGTGTGTCTCGATTCTAAATGTCTCACATAATGTTTGTAACATAAGATTCCATAAACATTTTTTTTAATGTTATTGTATAAAGCTTCCTCTTTCAGAAAGCAAAATAACTGTGGCATAAAACGGTATTTATTTATTCTTTCATTTATTTAATTAAAAACAATATTTCTTATTTTTACAAAAATACAGACCAAAATTGTTGAACATTCAGCTGTTACTCAGTTTTTATTTCGTAATGCGAATAAGAAGTCTCCCATAAATTTCCACCCAGTATTTGCATTCCTCTTCTCGCGTATAAAGAAAAAATACTACTTTTTTCAAAAACCTTCCAGCCGTGATTGAAGTCGTAACAGCAACACGTTGTTTTATTGCTTAATACCTGGACGTTTCCAGATGCACGGAAAATATTTGCTCTACCTCTCTCTCTCTCTCGCTCTTTCGCGGCGTTAAAACCTGAATAGTACAGCTCGCGTACGATATATGCATTTATACGCGTATATACGTTATAACTCCCGACTCTGACCCGGTGCGCGCCGCATGATTTACAACTCGACTCGTAAATTTTTTAACTTATCGCGGTTTAGATAGCACCATCCACAACGTAAATTCGCCGTAACGAAATAACAGTTTCCACGTCTACCGCTGCCATGTGTCGCGCAGTTGCAGCAGCCTGCGGCGGTTCCTGGCACCGAGAGTGCTGCCTGATAAATTTATAGTTTTTTTCTCTCTCGCCGGATTAACGTATTTTCTGTTTTCTAAGTTGATCTCCGCGCAAAATGACGGCCGCGCGCGCGCTCGCGCTGGGCGATAAATTTGGAAACTGAAGTGTCTGACGCGCCGCTTTTTATACCTGACTTTTAATTATGTTCACGGTGTAAATCAATTGCGTAATACTGCGTTAATTCTCGAGTGACGAGCACCTGTAGCTGTTTTTATGAGGACATGTTACAAAATTGATTCTAATGAGATATTGAAATTGACTGAATGTTGTGTACCTAACAATTGTGAAAAATTCAAAAATTTCATTAATTAACATAACTATACCCAGTCATGGGCAAAATATGTATCTTTATATCAGATACAGTTGTATCTAAAAAATCAAGACACAAGATACTTTATACAAAACCTCCGAAACGCACAGAAAACATTTCTGAATAATTTTTGTCTAAGACACACTATTGATAAAATCTATATTTATGAAAAGTTATTGTATCTAGATACCTGAGTATGTAGATACTTTGTCATCTAGATACAAAATACAAAAAAAAAATTGTTGTCATACATGCACGAATTTCGCGATTTTTTACCTAAAAATCGGGCGCAAAGCAACTATTTTATTTAAAAATTTAAGAAAGTTCTGAAAATTTAGGAAAATGCTAAAAATTTAGGAAAATTCTAAAAAAAATTTAAATTTAGAAAATTTTGGAAATTTCTGAAAAAATTTTAAATTTTCAAAATTTTATAAAAAACTTTATTGATATTTTATATTGGTTTTATAAGTACATGTTTACACTGATTCGAAAAATAGCCACAATGACCCGCGAAGTCAAGACATATTACATAAAGTATGGTGTGTACCATAAATGAGTACTCTTTCTTGCGCTTGTATGATTGCAGTAGTCCTCTTTGGCTCGCAGTACGCACTCGCCTTCCGCTCGTGCTTGCTCGACTCGACTCGCACTGTAAACCACATGCGAGCAAAAAGAAACTACTTTTCACCCTTAGTACAAATATACTATTTTTGTTAACCCCGACATTTAAGAGGACAAGCCTAGATTAAAGAGCAAAATAAATATTTTTCTTATTAGCCTAATAACTTTTTACGTTTAAGAGCAATCATTGTGAATTTTTTTTTACTATTAATACTTTTTGATATCTTCAATGTTACCAACGAAAACCTTAAAATCTTGATCTTACACATAATAATAAATCACTATAGTCAGTACCATAATTATTGGAGAAACTTTGGGGCGTGCTCGATTCTAGGTGACATGATAAACATAAACATCGCATTTTACGCACACTATTGCAAAAGAATTATCTTTCCTGTGTATCTTGTATCTAGATACTCAAGTATCTAGATACTTTGATTCCGATATAGTATTTAGATACTTTGATACAGATACAGTATGTTTTTGTTTGTATCTAAATACTCAGGTATCTTAGACACTTTTGACAAAAATACAGGTGTATTTTGTATCTTTTTTGTATATTCAGCTTAGAAGTTACTGTAACACGCTTATATCTTTTTAAGTAGTCACTTGTGAAATATATGCTACTTTTGAGAAAAGATACTTTGTGTATCTTTTCATGTATCTAGATACTTTTCACAAGATACTTGCCCATGACAGACTGTACCCAAAATGACCCGTGTACGTAATATGGTTCACCATGACTGTTATTGCTATTACGCGATTTTACCGGTGAATAGATAAAGATTTATATATTATGTTATTATGTTTATGTTGTCAGTAAAAACTTTTAAATCGAAACATTTTCTTACGAATTATTTTCAACCCCATCCGATACATACATTTATTCTATATGAATGATTAAGGAGAGGTTGGAGCGAACTTTACCATCTCCAACTCGCGCCGCATTTTTAGTTATACGTCTAAAATGTACATAGTAACATCCAAATTGAGGGTGCTAATGATTTGTTATTGTGTAAAGAACAGTGGGCAATAGCGTTTTTGTTTATTAATAGCTTAAGTTTTTATTCTGAAATATTAAAATGAATAGTAATGGCGGCCTACAGACCCCAATATGGATATACGTGAAACTGTACCTTTATTTAAACGTCTGTTACTACTGACGGGTTTAATACTATGCATGTATGTTATTCTCACACATTAGCGTATCTTTTTACACTTTATATTTCATGATATAAATTTATTTTTCATTTTATTAGCCTGATTATAATCTCTTATTATATTTAGCAGATAATTTTTGGTTGCTGTTTTCGTAACTTTTATGCAAATTCTCTTCCGCTTCAGAATACAAAATTTGCAGGAGCTTCGCTTTGCAAAAATGCTTTCACCTTTTACGGCAGCCTGAAGCCCGCAATTAACTATCTTTCCGTTTAAAAAAAAACATACTTTCTCAAAGAAGATTCACCTCTGCAAATGCACTTCCGCTATAAAAAAGCGCCTTCGTACGGCATCGTAAAAACAAACTTACCCAAGTAATTCACGCGAACTTTTCAAAAAGCAAAAGTACACTAAAGAAGTATAAGAATCTTAATTACAGACACCACAGCGAGCCTCGGCGAGCAGCATCATTCGCACCAGCACTCAATCATACAACAAACAACTTTCAGTCTTCCGTTCAAAGCGCCACTTGACGCCGCGGCGCGTCGTCGCCGTGCAGAATTGAAAAACCCCGCGGTCGTAAAGTCTCGGGGCCATCACCTTGAACGACAAGAAATACCAAATACCTGTGTTCCAACGGCCGTTAACGCTACTCACTTACCTCCGTTTATAGCTAGGCGCACTCTCTCTCTCTCTCTCTCTCTCTCATATATCGGCGGGGATACATAAGTAGCCGGCATTACGCCGCGAGGGTCGCGCGGACCTATAATACGACTCCGCCTGGAAACGGCGAAATTATTTAAATTCCCCGCGTGCATGCACGGAGAAAGTGGCGACCTCTCATAGGTGCGGGTTATATATATATATATATATATATATATATATATATATATATATATATATATATATATATATATATATATATATATGTATATACGTATAGTCTCATCGTCGTTGGGTTACATTTACTTGGGACGGGGCTGTCTGTCGTCGGTGGAGAGAGAGAGAGAGAGAGAGAGAAAGAGAGAGATAGAGGGAGGGGGAGAGAGAGAGAGAGAAGAGAGAAAGAGGAAGCGGGTTACACGTGAACGCGCTCGCCGATAAATTGGCGTCGATATCGTGGCCAATTTCCTGAACGTGTTTGAGGTGTAACACGCCGAGTATACGTCGTGATGCACTGGCGCCTCGGGCTTCTTCTTCTTCTTCTACCCTCCCGATAATATACGGCTTCGACCTCGGCATGACTCGCCACCGTTGCCGTCGGCCGATAGAAAGAGAGAGAAAGAGACTCAACGCGCGTGCTGTCGTCTTTCTTTTTTCCTTTCTGTCCCTCTCTCGTGTTTTACCCCGATCGGTGAGGAAGGCGCACAGGATATATGTACGTCGTGCTTCTCGCCGGCTGCTGCTGCTGCTGCTGTTTCGAGCTTGTTGTTCGTGTGTATGTGGCGTGTTGCGCTGCTTTGTAAGAATGTGTCCAAGTTCGAGATTTGTTTCGGGGAACGAAGGTCAGGCTGAGTTAGCGCGAATTCGGTTCAGTGAAGAGATTTAATTAAGGGGACGTGGATGGGTATCAGATTCTGGGCAATGACTCATTATTGCATAATTGGAATGATGAATAATATATTTATTTTAAGAGATGTAGTTATTAGAGGAATGTTAAGGGTGCATCAGATATTATGCAAAGATTTACTAGGTACTGAATAATTGGAATATTGCATAATAAATTAATTTTAAAGACAATGTTATGTAATAAGTTTGAATAACGTTATATTTCATTCTTTTCCTTAATTATTGTAATATTTTCTTTAAATTTTACCGTCACGTTTAAAGTACAAACAAAAGATATTTAAACGTTTTCTTAAGTCTGAATAACCTTAATATGAACACCACTACAAAAAACTGGTACTTTTTGAAAAAAAAATAAATTCGCGAGCCTTAAATATTCATCGCATTTTGACAAGAAAGTTACGCATTCACGAGCCGGTTCATTTTTGGGAGTCCCGATACAACCAATCGTTACTATGACTATACGGCATCTCGCGGCCGGCACGTGTTTTCCCCTGAATCAAAGGTCGCGTCCCAAAATAATTGGAAAATACCCGGTTACCAGCCAAATATAAAAAATAATTAATGGATGTCCTAAAGGTTCTTTGTCTTGATGTTTCTACCAATCTGCACTAGCAAAGAACAAGCAGCCGGGCCCTCACCTAAATAATGTAAGGACGCCATTGAATGATCTATGCTTTGAAAAAGTTCTCCCTCTATATGAATGACTAACTGACGAAGCATTACTTACAAGGTGTGCTAGATGTTTGACACAAAATGCCAATGAAAGTATACACAACGTAATTTGGAATAAGTGCTCGAAGGAGATATTCGTGTCCAAGGCGGGAGTAAAATTCGCAGCATCCATTGCCATCAGTGAGTATAATTTGGTAGTAAATAAAACATTACAGAACTTATGAAGTAAGTGTGGTTGTCAATCGGAGAATATACACTGTCGGTAGCGCAAAGTTTAGACAAGCGTAAACTCAATAAGGGCGTACTAAAAACAACTGAAACATACAAAAAGGCCTGGAGAATAATAGCTTTGGCTAAAAGTAGACAGGAAGAAAATCTGCTCATGAACAAAGGTGTTATGTTTGATGCAGGGATGTTCTGAAATCTATACGGAAGAATTAAAATGAGTTTAACATTATATTGTTTCTGAGTTCGACTTCACGTAATGCATTTCACATTCTTAATTCTATTTTATAGTATATGGTTGTATATAGTTGTAGATAGTGTCTGTAAATAATAATACTGCGATTGTAATGAAATTTGTGTATGTTATGATCGTATATAATATATCTGCTTATGAGAGTACAACAATCAGATATGATAAGATTTACGTATAATTTTTTGTTATTTTCATTTCACCGAAATGAATTGATGAATATAAAACTATAATTGCTTATGCATTAGGGCTCTCTGTAAATAAACCTCAATATAACGACAGTAATTATTCAATAACAATTTACACAATGCATATTACAGGTTGTATGTCATTATTCCTATTACGAGTAGCATTTTCTATGTTTTGAAGGGAACATCGTTTACGTCGTATTCGAGTATTCTATAGAATAAAGTTGTATGTTATAAAAAGTTCAATTATAAAAATGAAATCGTCGTCCGCATGAGAGGAATTTGCAGTTCATACTAATAACAATAATCAGTTGCATACTAATAACAGGTCAATACCAACTAGAGTCGGCGAGCCCGTGCCATGCCTGGCCGTATGCGACTCTGCAGCCGAGCCGGCCCAAACGGCGCGTCAAATGCGGACGCAGTCAAAACCTATCAGGCCCCACACTTTTTATTTTTCGAGCTGAAATTTTTTTTTAAGTTCCTGGGATGATTTTGATCAACTAAACGTATGGATTAAGGCGACGGTGCATAGATCAAAAATTAAAAATCAGAAACCAACAAATATTTTCAAAATGGTGGAAATTTTCTTTTTATTTTTGTTGAGTGTGCTATCGAATTCTTCGTGAAAAACTACATATAAAACCATTGCATTTGTACCCGCACTGATTAACTATCACTAGGCTGAAATTTCACTTGGGTCTCCCCTTAAGCTATTTATTGAGCAATTGCTTTACTTATCACTTAAGTAATTACTTAAGAATTAACAGAAAAATATTAAGTAATTACTTATGTTATTACTTAAGTAATTCCTTAAGGTATTTCTTAACATTACGGTCTTTTAAAATGCCTGTTTATGATTTTAACTAACCTTAAAGTTCTGACATCAAAGCGACGTTCAATAATACTCGTCAAATCGACTGAAATACGAATGTATAGATAGATCATCGATGTTATTTAAGTAATTGCTGAAGTACTGCATAAGTTATTCTTCTATTTAAGTAACTACTTGTTCTTTAAAGTTTAGGACTTAACACTTAAGTAATTACTTAAACGATTGCTTAAGGGGGCAGGCCTGGGTTAAACCCAAAAAAAGACTTTTTTTACGAGTCCAAAGAACTTTTTATGTTTAAAAGCAATCATTCTGAAAAAACATATGCTATCAAAGCACAATATTGTCTTAAATTTTAACGTCGTAAAACCTCAGAATCTTGACTCAACACGTCACAATAAATCACTGTTTTCAATACCATATTTATTAAAGGAACTTTGATCCCCACACGATTCGGGGTGACACGATGAACATAAAATGTTGTTTTAACGGTTATTCGACTCCTTTTGACATGTATTACAAAAAGAGCGGAGCACTGTTGCGATAAAATTTTTATTATTTTTTCTCGGAGATCCAATCAATTTTTTTTCAAATATTTGCGAAATTTCGGATTTCCGAAAAAAAATAATAAAAAAATTTTAACGAAAAATGCTCCACTATTTTTGTAATACATGTCAAAAGGAACCGAATAACCATCGAAAAAAGAAATTTCGTTCAGCATGTCACCTTGAATCGTGTGAGGATCAAAGTTCCTTTAATAAATATGGTATTGAAAACAGTGATTTATTGTGACATGTTGGATCAAGATTTTGAAGTTTTAGAACGGTAAAATTTAAGATATTATTGTGCTTTAGTAACATAAAAATTTTCAGAATGATTGCTTTTAAACATAGAAAGTTTTCTGGACTTGTAGAAATAAAGTCTTTTTTTGGGTTTAACCCAGGCCTGCCTCATTAAGCAATAACTTAAGATCTAACTTCAGTGCCATCACCCTCACCACGCGGAGAGTTCACAATGACCCGGGATGCAAAGTGACGGTCCTGACATTATTATTAAAAAATCATTGTTGTTTTGATTTTTTATTAATCTTTAAATCTTCATACTCAACTACCTTAAAATACACATCGTTTTCCTTTGGAGAAATTCTATACAATACCAAGACCACACGTTAGCGATAAAAAATTAGACCCAATCTGGTTGCGGAAACTTGTTACAATTTCAAATAATCGTCGTGGACTTCTGTTTTATAATTCAGGGAATGATAATTAAAGGGCCGGTTGCAATAACGGGACTAACACATTTTTGGTGATTTTTATCTCAAATAATAATGCTTAGATAAAGGAACAAAAAATATTGTGTTGTTAAACCAACTCCTGTCTTCAACGCTACATTTTTTTATTCTGTATCTGAGTATTATTATTCAAGATAAAAATTATCAAAAAAGGTGGTATCGTCTTATTGCACCCGTCACTTCAATTTTACTCGGTTTCTTTACTACATATATTATAAGCTATAAATTTAATTACTTTCAAAGAAACATCTTCTAATAAATTTATTTTAAGGGGTAAAAGGATGTCTGAATATGAACAATCGAAAAAATGTTAATAAGCTTATATCTTTCCTAAAAATAGCTAAAATGTTCCATTTTATGCTTATTTATATTATGTACATAACAGCGAAGTTAAAAAATCACAAAAAAAAAATTATCCAATCTAACCCATTGCTACCTATTGTCTTGATCGGTGACTTCCAAAATTGACAAAATCACAGTTACCGTAGGATATTTTTTCAAATTCTTAGTCTTTTGACCTAAAGAAACTGAAGTTTTTTTTATATTGACCAGGAGAAAATAGTTATTCAATTTTTTGTGTAAAAGAATTAATAAAAATAATGATTTTACAACTTAAAATACTTTTATATTTGGATCAATCAAAAAAAACCCTAGGTTAATTTTGGTTACTGCAATTAATACATGTATAAAGAATGTAAAACAAATTTTTTTAGATCAAAATACTGAAAATTTAAAAAAAATATCCTACGGCAACTGTGATTTTGTTAATTTTGGGAGTCACCGATGAGGACAATAAGTAGCAATGGGTTAGGTTAGATAATTTTTTCTTTTTATGATTTTTCAACTTCCTTGTTATGTACATAATATAATTAAGCATAAAATTGAACGTTTAAGCTGTTTTTACACAAAATGTACTTATTAACATATTTTCAATTTTGCATATTTTGACACCCTTTTACCCTCTTAATAAAGTACAATTTAACGTATATAATTCAATTCTTTTCGAATCGCAGTAATCGCGATTTGAGGTTGCCCATATATCGTAACTAACGCAACATCATATTGTGCAAAATTACGTGTCCATATCGTACATTTTACGATATGTATAGTGTCAGATACAACTTGATATTATAAATTCAAGCCATATGATATGATAAATAGAATAGGTAAGAATGTAACAAAAAATAAATTAATAAATGATAATAATAGTACTCGTTTCATAACTTATAAGTAATAGAATTTTAATGTCTATACATAATATTCCATATAAACATGTATATAGTAATTAAATTGTTCTTTACTGAATTTGAGGTTAGAATCTACTACTTTGAACTGCTAGTATTCTTTGAATCTACAATTACTTTTTATGATCTATACTTATTATAAATATTGTTTTACTTGTATTCATCCATCACTTATACTATGATTTATTGAAAAAGAAACAATACCGCGTATTAGTTTACCTATAACATATTATACGATCAACATATGTATAGGCTTACTCTTCTCGTAAGATGCGCTGTCCCCTTAATAGATAAATAGGTAATATCCTTTTTTTATTAACAATACTTGAGATAAGATCAGGTAAGAATATGCGTTAAATTCTTAGACGATCATTCACCTCATCTTTCAATTGGAAATCATCTGATATTTTCAGTAAAGCCTTTCGCACACATATCCCTATTTATTTACATATTCTATCATGAAAGTATAATCTAATCATTTTTAGGTAAATATATTGTTTAATATTTAAGTTAGAACTATAAAGTACCACTTTGTCATGTTATATAAGAGAGGTTCGAAATTATGGAACGCGTAGCGCGCCTAACATGTTTATTATTTCAAAATAAACATGGCTATAATTGGATGTTTATGTACAACTGTTGCATTAAAGACATTTTAGAAAGAAATAAAATTTCGAAAAATTAAATTTTGGATAAGCTTGACATAAACCCTCTCTCACACATACACACATACACATACACACAAGCATGTACGTACATACACATTTTACTTTTCAATCATTTTTTTGCATTGTAGATTTAATAATATATGTCGTATAATATTAGTAAATGTATGATATCAACTTTTATTAAAGGGTACATTCTATGAATTATTTTCAGACCATAAAGTTGATATTTTTAGAAACATCAGATTTTGATATAATCGGATATCTCAAATTCATCGTTAAAAAATTAAATTTATACAAAGCTTTATCTTGATATTGTCTGATCTATTTACAAGTTTTCATGTACATTAATCACTCAGTTTATCTTGTGTACCCTTGTAGGTGTAATCAGTAAATTTCTGAAAAATTCTGTTCATGCTTCATATACCTTTATCGTCGATCATTGGAAAGATACATCATGTATTATAAACTTGATGGAACCAGTTTTATCGAATCATTAAATACCTTTTCATAGCTTTCTTTCAGCTTGTTAGATGTTTAAATTTAATCAATATAGCAAGTGTAAAGAGCATGTTAAAATCATTCTTCTTAAGTTCGTGGATCATTATTGTATATTCCCAAAAGATTGTAAAAGATATTTAAAACATCAAAAAAAGAATTGATAATCACACAAACATTAATAACTTTTACAAATTAAAGACTACAAAAAAATGTATTCCAAGAACAATCAAGAAATCTGAAAACGTTCTCATAACAAAATGTATAAACCTGTAAATCTGTATAAACCGCTATTATTAACGAAAACTTTCTCATAACAACATGCGAGCGCCCGGGCTCGACATAAAAAATCCATATTTCTTCGTTACACGCAGCGCCGTGATGTCAACGCTCGCAAGATTAATCGCTCCTCACTGTTCTTTTCATCGCGGGCCGACCTAGGGCGCGCGCGCTCACGAATCCAAAACACAAAAATAGAATAGCCTCTCCAACTCGTAAAAATTCAATTCGCCCCTTTAAAAAAAAATCCTGCTTTTCATCATCATCATCGACCACGGCTCTCATTAGCACGCCGCAGCGTGAGAGTCGTCGGGGCAGGGGGCTGCAGTATGCGATTTCCAACGCGATTTTGAGCTGCTCTCTCTCTCTCTCTCTCTTTCTCTCTCTCTCTCTCTCTCTCTCTCTCTCTCTCTCTCTCTCTCTCTCTCTCTCTCTCTCTCTCTCTCTCTCTCTCTCTCTCTCTCTCTCTCTCTGCGTGATGAGGCTTCCTAATAACCAGTCGCTCACACGTTAGCTCTCTCGCTCTCGCAGTATTTCGCGCCGCGAGCGCGCTCCTCGTGTTACAGAGAGCTCGCGCAAGCGTCGACCCACCGAACTGTGGCATGTCGGCTTCGCATCAATCTTGTTAAATTACCCGCCTGGCCAGAAGTCGTTCTCTCCCGCTCGTGGATTGATAAATTGCCCGACTCTCCCTCCCCCGTCGCTCCCTTCTCCACCCACTTCGTATATACCCGTCCGCCCGTCCGTCCGTTTCTCGCGCAGGCAGCACGTAACGCGCCGCTATTCTACGCGCTCTGCTCTCGACGTTGGCGTCCTCGAGAAGCGAAATGCGCCGCAGGAAATGAAATTAACGCAGTGCCCGTATTTACGTGCACATATGTGAGTAATTGTGCATGTGTGCATGTGTGCATGTGCTTGTGGCTGCTGTGTGTCTATATGTTCGTGTAAGACGCGAGTATACGATGGTAAAATACTAACAAGAATTCGCACAAAAATAAAATTTGAAAATCAGCGACTTATTCTGTTAACCTTAAACTATAACGTCAAATTTTTCGAATACTTGCTTTGTGTATTGTGCTTATATTTTGCAAATAGGAGGACATAAAGAACTAATCTGATAGCCATGTGGCTGATTGGATAGTTTGCTACTTGCTCGATTCTGTATAACAGTCTGGTCAACAGAACGCAGCCTGAATGACAGTCTGGAAAATTAGCACGTCGGCTTTTACGAAACCAGGACGCGAGATGCAAGTAGCAAGATCAACAATACCGATGTGGGTGCGTCAGCTTTATCGAGGTACATATTCGCGGCAACGGTTTCTGGACCGTGGAATGAGCCTCGTATCGACTATGCCCTCGAATCGATATATAAATAAATTACACGAGTAATTTATTATAAGGAAAGTAACTAGAGAAGAGAATTTATAATCTGCAATTACGAAGCTTAAATATCAATACTCGACCCGAAGAAAGCCGAGAAAAAGGCTAGATTTCGAATATCTATAATATACAAATAAGTACATAATGGTGAGAGCAGGCAAGCGACAAAGTTTAAATTCCAAAACGTTTATACTCAAATATTAATACCACACAAAGCAGACGAAAAACAAGATTAGAAAATGGAAATTTACAAATTAAATATAAAGAAAGGCGAGAAGGAGTGAAATTTTTCAATCAAAATAATAGAATGCACATTTCGGTACCAAGCGTGTTAATGTAATATTCTGATCTTCGAATGTAGTTATGTTCTACAGTTATCCTTAAACACATTATTTTGTTTATAATATGTAACAGTGTTAAGTCCGCAAGTACGATGATGTCGATTCTTACTATTGCCGACACCCCGCACAGCTCACTCTTACAAGGAGAGTCTCTCACCTGTGGGAACGATTTTTGCCGAGGCTCTGGTGAGGTGCTTTGTAGTACCCAAAAATGAAGCCCTGCAGCCGTAGTTTGTTCCATTGGGTCCTAGATCTCGAGATACGAGCTATTTTACTCCGAGTATGTGTTATTTTAATGAAATTTGGTACCTCTACTGATATTACTACTATATAAGTTTCGATGCTGGAGAAAATGGTAAAGAAGTAAATAAAAGTAGACGAAAACAGCTTTATTATAAGATTTGTCACGTACAAATATATGAATCCAGTCTGAAGTTATTAACAATTGAAAATGGTGAATGAAAATGCACGAAAAATCAATGAATTTATAAACGATAAGCTTCCTTGAATATTCATGCATTTCTTTCAGTCACCCTCTTTAACTGATAAATATGGACTAGATTAATATTTTTATACGAAACAAAGCTTAAATTAAAGTTGTTAGTATGCAGAAACATATTGGTCGCAAGCACTGCGAAGATAGCCTAGTGGTAAAGGCATTTGCTTCCCGTCCTGACGGACGCCTGTTCGATTGCCGATGCCTCGCTTTATTTTTTCGAATTCTAAATTTTTCATACTATGAGTCTTATGTTATAAAATGGAGCCTAACATAGGGCCCGACAACATTTACGGTGAAAATCTTGTTATTTGAACGCATATTGGTGCATAAAAAAATTTGAAATACAACGTTGCAATCGAATTAAACAATAAAGTTAGTACCTGTATGGTGAAGTCTGTAGCAACCTCGCGGATCACGCGATCACGGCGAGGGAGTCGACAACGTCGCGACGTCCGTACGCAGTTAGCCATTTTTGCAAATGCGCCGCGAGTAAGCCTCTGATAGCTTTGCTGATGATTACCTAAGGCAAATATTACATTTTGAAAATTCCCATGAATGCAGAAAAGTAAACCTAATTTTTATTTGTGTTTTCAAACAATTATTATTGTAAAATTATATATTAAACAGTGACGTAAGCGAGTGCGTGGTAAAGTATTCGATATTTCCGCGAGTGTTTAATTTTGAAAAATTGGAAATTTATATAAATAAAATTCATACCAATTATTAATAGATTTAAAACTTTTTAGTGTTATATTAAAACTATAATTATCAAAGAAAGTTCGAATTAATTTTTTTTTGTACATCGCATTTTTAGTTAGCTACCAGATAGACTTTGAAATTTACTGAAAATCTTTGATAACAAGTAAAAATAAAAAAGTAAACATTTAAAGTCAAAAGTAAAAATTTCCTCGATTAAAATTTTGTAAATATATATAATGGTATTTTAATGATTTTTGCAAACCAAACGGACAATTTTTATTTGCCAGCGACGTTTCGGCAGCGTTTTACTGCCCTCGTCAGGTTAGTCCTTTATTTAAATATTAAATATTACACCACTATAACAGCATATGTACTATATATAAATTTTCACTTATACTTAGTTTTTAAAACCAGCATTACTTACAACCTTTACATGGTATTCTGTTTTTAGTCCAATGCATGTATAAACAATATATATATATATATATAAATGAATTCCTATATGAAACAACGTAAAACATATGTATATGTAATAATAAGTTAATGATTATTTATTATTTGCACAGAAGTTGAGGTTAGGTTGCGATAAATATCACAATAACCTTAATAATAGTGGTAGGGACGACAAGGACTTTTTATCTATAACAGATGGTTACCAGGCGCCATTTTAAATATCTGCGCACACTCAGAAGAACTCGCTATTACTGCTAACTTGACTTATGATAACTTGACTAAAGAAAGGAAAAAAATATTGTTTAAAAGCATAAAAACCACTAAAATCTACTATTACACAATTAATCATGATTTTATTTATTAAAATCTTAATTACTAATATATAACGAAACAACTAATTAATATTGCGAAAAATATATATTATATGAGGTTAAATAATTTAAATTTTCCGCCAGTCTTTATATGTGCGCACGCATCTCCTTCTGTACGCAAAGCGCCTGCGCAAATATAAAGACGGTAATAAATTTCGTCAATATCGTCCGTGACCGTATGTGACTAGATAATACGAAATATAAGATATTTATTTATTCTTATATCGTCTTATGTTATACTATTAATCAATGGAAAGTAATGATAATTCAAATTTTGTGTATCTTCTTTGATATTAATAGCATTATCTTGTAATTTTATATTTATCATTTCTGAAATCAATCTCTTTTTCCAATTAGTTTCTTTATCCACAATTTTCACATCGTTAAAATTGAAGGAGTGACCATTTTTAATGTGGTCATTGATAGCATATGATTTATCCTCAATACTTGTTTTCGCTTCGTGTTAATCAATACGTACAGTCAGCTGACGTTTAGTTTCCCCAATATATGAAGCATTGCAATCATAGTATTCTATTTTGTATACCACATTAGTACAAGACCCTGTCTCCTATTTATCTTTACCTCGAGTGAGGATCGAACTTAAATTTTTATGTGTTTTTGGAATGGTGTGAATATTATGCTGACATAAAACACTTTTAGCTTTCTCATAAAACTCGGGATATAGGGCAAAGTGACAGTTGCTCGAGTTTTTTGTCTCGTATTTGTAGTCCCGTTACTACTGTTGCTATTATTTTCGTTAAATTTTATAGTGTCTAAGCGTTTGTTTATGTGAATTACAAGAAATTTTTGAGGATAAGCATTATCTTTTAGTAAATGTTTTACAATCTTTAAACTATTAGTATGGTATTTCTTATGCGCTAGTAAAATCGCTTTATCTACTAAAGTATAACTCATTGCTCGTTTTTGTGTAATTGGGTGATTTGAGTTAAAGTGTAAAGATCTACCGGAGAATGTTTCTTTGCGATATCAATTTGTTATAATCCTATCATTCTCTCTGATGAGTAAAGCTTCCAAAAAAATAATCGATTTAGTGCTTTCTTGTTCACATGTAAATTTCAAGCTACTATGATAGGAGTTAAATATATCATGTACCTGTTTTATCTTATTTTTTGGAACGCACATGATGGTATCATAAGTAAATCTTTAGTAAAATAAAGGTTTAAAGTTTAATTTTTCTAGACATTCTATTTCTAAATCCTCCATGATTATGTTAGCAAAACATGGGCTAATAGGGCTCCCATCCGAGAACCATAAATTAGTTGATAATACTTTCCATCAAACTGAAAATATGTTCTGTTTAAGAGGAATGTCGTCGCGTTCAATAATTCTGTCACTCCTTCAATTTTAACGATGTGAAAATTGTGGATAAAGAAACTAATTGGAAAAAGAGATTGATTTCAGAAATGATAAATATAAAATTACAAGATAATGCTATTAATATCAAAGAAGATACACAAAATTTGAATTATCATTACTTTCCATTGATTAATAGTATAACATAAGACGATATAAGAATAAATAAATATCTTATATTTCGTATTATCTAGTCACATACGGTCACGGACGATATTGACGAAATTTATTACCGTCTTTATATTTGCGCAGGCGCTTTGCGTACAGAAGGAGATGCGTGCGCACATATAAAGACTGGCGGAAAATTTAAATTATTTAACCTCATATAATATATATTTTTCGCAATATTAATTAGTTGTTTCGTTATATATTAGTAATTAAGTTTTTAATAAATAAAATCGTGATTAATTGTGCAATAGTAGATTTTAGTGGTTTTTATGCTTTTAAACAATATGTTTTGCTTTCTTCAGTCAAGTTATCATAAGTCAAGTTAGCAGTAATAGAGGGTTCGTCTGAGTGTGCGGGGATATTTAAAATTGCGTCTGGTAACCATCTGTGATAGATAAAAAGTCCTTGTCGTACCTACCTACAGTATTAGGTTCATTGTGATTTTTTTTTCTCCTAAATTATTTATATTTATAAACATGGACCTTATCTGTTTTTATAGTTATTAATTACACTTAATTTATTGTTTTATTATTATAAGTTCTAAATCATGGATGACAAAGATAATGAAAGGTTTTTATTGCAACCTAACCTCAACTTCGTCGTTCTCAATTTTAGTCGTTGTAAAAGTCGACTTGCAAAAAATAAAGAATAAAAATTTCATGGAAAATATTTTTCTTGTATAGGTTTCATTCGTATGTTACAAAGTAGATTGCATCTAATCTTCAATTGCATACTTTGTATAATATTTCGTATAAAATTTTTATTTAAAACATTGGGTTTATAACAAAAAAAACATTGAAACTTCGTAGTAGTCTACTTCAAATAAACTTTTCATAAATACTTGCGAGAGGTGTTCGCATTAAAATAGTACTTATTCTAAGTAAGTATTTGTGGTATAGCGTGAAATACCTCAACCAAGTCCTTGCGGCGACTTCAATGGTGTAACTACTACTTGATACAGAGAAAAGAATAAAAAAATTAGGATAGAGGTTGATGACTTAGGGCCTTCCTCTCTGGTAACGTGAAAGTTCTGAACCTTCTCAAATTAAGCCATGGAGAAGTGGAAAGTCCGAGTGCTTCTCCTAAACAAGCATTTTGCTGAATTTCTTCGCTTGTGTACGGAGAATGAAGATCAGTTGATATTTTAATAGTGTGGAAATTTTATCATTGAAAAGTGGAAAAATTTTATTTCAAGCTATTGTTTTACAGTAAAAACAAAAAATTCCATATGTTATTATTTATCATGGATAAAGCTGAATTGGGTTACGGATATCGCCATTAACTCGATACAATTGTTTCGAGAAAAGGAGTCGATTGAACCATACATTCCGGCATAGACCACCGAATCTACATTCATAATCTACAAAACGTATTGTTTTTTACTGCCTTGTAGTACGCATCCACAAGTACAAATAGTCAATTACTTTAAACATAAGGGTCTTCTAACTTATGACCAATGGTGTTCGTACATCTCGAGACATTCAGAAAAAATGAGGAATCTACATCTCAGCAATAAATTAGTACCACTCACATCGAATTTATATTTGATCAATTTAGATTTTGCTGATATATCAAATTCTTTAGTGCCACCACAATCTGACGATTTTCAATCGTTCGAAAAAAAAATCAAACATTTCAACTTCGCAGTAGTCTACTTCACATATATTTCTCATAAATACTTGAGAGAGGTGTTCGCATTAATATAGTACTTATTTTAAGTAAATATTTGTATACAGCGACAAATACATCAACCAAGTCCTTGTAGCGACTTCGGTGGTGTGACTACTATTTGCTACAGAGAAAAGAATACAAAAATTGGCATGGACGTTGATGACTGAGGACCTTCCTTTCTGGGAACGTGAAAGTTCTGAACTTTTTCGAATTAAACCATGGAGAACTGGAAAATCCCAGTATTTCTCTTAAACAAGCATTTTTCCGAATTGCTTCGCATGCATATGGAGAATGAACAAACAGTTGAAATCTGGAGATTTTACCATTTAAAAGTGAGAAAATTTTATTTTAAGCTATTGTTTTACAGAAAAAACAAAAAATTCCATACCTAATGCTGAATTGGGTTAGGGATATCGTCATTAGCTCGATAAAATTGTTTCGAGAAAAGGAGTCGATTGAAGCATACATACCGGCATGGACCACCGAATCTACATTCATAATCTTCAAAACGTATTGTTTTTTGCTGTCTTATAGTACGCAACCACGAGTACAAATAGCCGATTACTTGAAATATAAGAATCTTCTAACATGTGACCAATACTGTTCGTACATCTCAAGACATTGGGAAAAAATAAGGAATCTACATCACAGAAATAAATTAGTACTCGCATAGAATTTAAATTTGATCAATTTAGAGTTTGCTGATATAGCAAATTCTTTAGTGCTGCCGGAATCTGACGATTTTCAATTGTTTGGAAGAACAAAATCAGACTTGAACGAGTCCGCCTCCTCTACCGGGATAAGACGTTACTGAAAATTATATAACTATGAAAATATGATAACTTCATTAAGTTTGAACGAAACTTTGTCGTCGTCGAAGACTACGCAAGAGTCAACTCCGCTCCTTATATGCTGTATATACACTGATTTTACTGCATGAGCGCTGCCGCCACCTAGCAGAACATCGTGAACTATGCCTTCTACGTGAAACATTCGTTGATCGTTTTAAGGCATGATACACTTTTTCTGCTTGCTCGTTCCTGCGGGAAAATTCCCGTATTGACCAATGAAAGGTTAGTTTGGCAGTTGCTATGCGAAAGTGAAAAAACTGCAGTTTGTAATAAAACTTATATAGGTTATTTATGAACATGAAATATACCCTCTCCAAAAATTTCATATCACGTAATACATTTAAGAGAAAAAATTACTTGAAAAGTATAAATTTGCTACTTTTTAATGATCCAAAAAAAAGTAGAGAAAACAGAACTTGTTAAAAAAATATTCATTATAGAAGTTCAGAAGTGCTACATTTCTAACTTTAAACAGTGATTTCGTCAGTCAAAATACCATCTAAATATAACTTTTATGGCGGAAACCGTATAATTGTTTGTATTACAACAATGTTTAATTATCTTATAATTCATAAATAAAATTATTAAACATTATTTATATTTATATATTAATTATCATTCCCATTTTATAATACATTTTTTATACAATTTATTACATTGTATACAATTTTTACAACTTTATTATACAGAACATAACATTGACATAAAGAGTCTTCGATAAGCTTGTTTTGCAGAGATTAAAGAACGTAGATAATAATAAATTCTAAAGTGTAACTAAAACTCTGAAATCAACATCATAATATGATGATCAATATTATTGATCGTGATTTTTTCCGTTTTTTTCTCTCACATGCTACAAATATAATCTTATGTATTTTTCACATGACTTTTTATCGTATGTATCCGATACCTCTGAAACTGTATATAAAATAATAAAGTATAAATAAATATATACATATATATGAATATTAATTTAAATGTTTGCAATTACACGCACACAGACGCACACGCACAGGCATGCGCACACGCACATACACCCATACACACAGATACTTACGCAAAGAGACCCACACAGATTCAGACCCACATGCACACACACACACACACACACACACACACAGATGCACATACGCGCCCACACACGCACACATATACACACACACACACACACCCACACACACACACACACACACACTCACACATACATATACACATACACACGCACACACGAACACATACACACGAACACACACACAAACACACACACCCACACACATACACTCTCACACACACACACACACACACACACACACACACACACACACACACACATACATACTTACGAACGCACACACAGACTCATGCGAATGAACATATACGCACATACCCACACACAGACGCACAAATTCACAGACACGCACACACGCACACAAACACACAACCCACCAACCCACACACGCACACACGCACACACGCACACGCACACACGCACACACGCACACACACGCACACACACACACACACACACACACATATATACACACACACAGACTCATGCGAATGCACATATACGCACATACCCACACACAGACGCACAAATACACAGATACGCCCACACGCAGGCACACACGTGTCACGCAAAGTTACGCATGTATACACATTCACACTCTCACAAACACGCGCGCAAACGCGTATAGACACGCACATACGCAGGCATGCATACACAAACGTACTCCGCTTATTTTATCTGGAAGGATATATCTAGTCTGTAAAGCTCAGCAGGTGGTTGATGATATTTAATTCTACAACTACATCAGAACGTCTCAGCTCATGTTAACAAATAGGGGAATTCATATTGAATATATTAGTTTCGAAACTAAAAACTATTATTCGTATATAGCTCGAGAGACTCGCTTAATGTTTCAAATTAAACAAAAAAATCTTAATCTATGAAGCACGATGCATTTCATAAAACAGAAATTTAAATTAAAACCATTAATATGCTCACGACACTATGAATATAAATATTACAAATCAAAATATATGTAACGCATTTTATTTAAATTAAACTAAAACGAAAGATAAAAGTATCTTAACTTTTTAAAAATTATTAATTTATGTCTGATAGAAATTTTATTGAGCGGTTTCTTTGGCCTACATTTTTAAAAATTAACTTTTTAAAATATTTAAGTGCAAAATATTAACTATTCGGCTTAATCTAATCAGTTTTATGCTCATCAATTCCTGGTACACATAAATCACAAATTATATTCTCTATTTATTTAAAAAGCAAGTCATATTTGTGGTTTCCTAGCATAACTAAAATCTACTTGTTATGTTTTAGAGACTAATGTTAAAAAATTCATAATTAGTAGATATGATTCCGAGCTCCCCGCCGATCAGCCACCACAAGCGTCGTGTGTGCAATGAAACAGAGAAACGCGCTGTGAAAAACAGTTGACGCCGTTGTTTTAGCACACCGCGCCGCAACAAGCTGCAACTGCCTCACTATGCAGTTGTCAACTTTACGTGAGAGCACTCGACGTAAAAAGAACTTTGCGTCAATTTGTTTCGGATTTCTATTTTTTGTAATACCAAAAAAATTTTACGCGAAATTCAAAGTTATTTATCACATTGCGTGTAGCTACGTGAGCTGTGAGCTGGAACTGGCCAATCAACATTGACTTTCGCTATAGTACAGCTCAACACCGATCACGTCGTCTTTTCGCCGAGCGCTGCGAATTATAAATGCACTAGATTAAAACTAATTATGAAATTCAATAGAATTTATTAAAATCATTCTTTATGGGCTTATGTGAATTATACACATATAGTTTTTACAAAACTAAAAACATTTATTTTGAATTTCAAATGAACTTTTCTATTAATTCATTATGAACGTTGAATGAATATATCCGTAACTCTTTATTAATTCATTATTTTTGACCCACGAATTCTTTAAGAACATATGAAGATTTCATATTACCGGACAGACCACGAAGTCTTTATAGAAATTCGTATTTATTAATGTCCATTCCCCGATGGAGGACACGGGCGATATAGTCAAAGACTCCTTTGACACAAAACTACAGCAGGTGTTTGATAGATTTTCAACTCATGACACACAAATATTGCTAGGAGATTTTAACGACAAAATTGGAAAGGAGGAACATTTTAGACCGACCATAGGAAAAGACAGTTTACATGACGTGAATAACGATCATGGAGTGAGAGTAATTAATTTTGTAGCGTCTAAGAATCTGATGGCGAGGTTCAAGTGATAGAGAGTTCCCGGTGGACGCACACTTAACCAAATCGAGCACGTTTTAATTGACCAAAGACGACACACTGACATTGTCGACGTTGTAACTTACTGTGGAGCCGATTGCAATTCAGATCATTTCCTTATTATAGCCAAGATTGGGGCTCGTTTACTAGTAAACAAAAATAAAAATAAAACATGCCAAACAGAGAAATTTAATCTCGAAAAGTTAAATGACCCTCTAATTAAAACTAGATATAGGGAGGAACTTTCAAGTAAACTAGATCTATCATCGGATAACAGTAGGTTAGGCGACCCGTAGGTAGGGAATGACATCGAAAGTATCCGGAAAAATATCAGAAGTTTTATAAGACAAGCTGCTAGGACGGTGTTTGGTCAGCGGTAAAAGAACAAGCAAAAACCGTGGTTTGACGAGAAATGCGAGGAGTGGAATAAGAAAAGGCAAAAAGCAAGACTGCTTAGCCTTAACAACGTGAATGACATCACCTTCGCATATTACCGTAATATAAGGGAACAAGTCAAACGAATTTTTTGTAATAAAAAACGAAAGTGGGAAAAGCTAAAGAAATAGACCCATAAATAAGTGAAGAGAAAATCCAGTACATCGTCGCGAGCAGAGTATGGCCCGAAATTGTTGATACCTACTTGAAAGTCTCTAGCACAACTTTCCAAAAAGTAGACGAGTTTAAATACCTTGGGACAATAATAGACGACAAAATGAAACTTATAAAGAAATCAAGAAGAGGCTGCATTCGGGAAATGCATGCCTATATTCGGTAAATACTTACTAAAATCACGATTACTATTGCGAAAGACTAAATTAGAAATATACAGAAATATCATAATGCCAGTACTTCTATATGGATGCGAAATGTGGGCGGTAACCAAATGGGAAGAAAATAGATTTAAAGTATTTGAGAATTGAGTCCTCAGAAAGATATTTGGGGGAAAAATGTATGAGATTACTAGAGAATGGAGAATTTGACATAACCAAGAAATACACGAGCTATATAGGTAACCGAACATTACCAGAGTGATTAAATGTCGAAGACTAGGATGGGCTGGGCATGTAGCTATGATTATTAACGAAATAGCAGCACTTTGAGTACTCGTAGGGAAGACCATGGTGGGAGGACAATATTAAAATAGATCTATGATAAATAGTATGTTATGAGGGGGATTGGATGCAACTGGCAAACAATATAGAAAGATGGCGTGACTCTATGAACACGGCTATGGACTACACAGTTACAGATAGCTAGTCCCAACAAGTAGTTATGATAGCTATGGTGATGATGCAATCACGTCAGCTGACATAAAGACTATGTGATAGTTGTTGCCCTGCAAGCACCGTTGCTGTTTACCAATACTACTTGGACTTTATAATAATAATACTAATAATAATAATAATAATAATAATATTAATACATTATTTACTCCACTGCTGGGGAGCTAGGCTCACGTCTGTCGTAAAGTGATACTACCTACATTACATACTATCTACATTGCTGCTAATTGACGAAGAAACGTTAGACTGTTAACTTAAAATCCAAAATTAAATAAAAATTAAATAATTTTTAATTTAAGTATTATTTTGCCTAAAAAATTATTGTTTACCTGCTCATTAAAACTCATATTATTCTTAAATCTGAAATAAAAAGTACTAAAATTATTTTTATTATATGGGAAAATCAGAACTTTTACAGGTTTATGTTATATTATGGTACTTTATGGATTTTTAAAACTATCATATGACAATGTAATATCTCATTTATTATATTGAATTAAATTCATTTTAAAAAACACGCTCTTGCATTTACCTTTTATATTTTAAGTCCATTTAGTCAGTCAAACACCTTTTAATCCAGTCGAATTAGGTTTAGAGATATTTGTTGCTTGAGAGACCTTAGATTTCTCTATGTATTGATTTCCTTTTATGCCAAGTGTTATTAACCTCTAAATAGCTCCATAATTGTGCTTCTAACTCGACCACTTTTCCAACACAAGATTCATATTTATAATCAATCCTGACCGTCTTACCGACCACAGATACCTTATATCTATATACTCGCAGCACTTGGTCGCAGTCCCACCCATTATGAGTCGCAGGTGCTTAATCGGTGGATATCTCTTTTCCTCTGCTTATCTCATTTTGTAATGGAGATAACCATCTTAGGATTGGTAATGCTCTCGCGTTCAAACATTAAAGTAATTCGTCGTTGCCTGCTCGGTGCTGCAGGCGGTACGAGGTGCGCGAAAAGAGGCTAGCACCTAACAGAACTTCTTTGCGGATATTAAAGTTGGCAAAGCAGGCTTGAAGCGCTGCAGTTGAGTTGCACGAGGTTTGAGCATTACTGTCTCCTCTGGTGCAAATCCTTGATAACGTCGCTAAGCCGCAACTGCAATTCGCGCGTAATCCTGCGAAAGCTGAGGAAAACCTGCGGAAGGGTATTAATTTTGAGCTTTAGTAATGGGTCTTGATTTTTTAAGTGCTCATATTTATTAATTAGTCCTAATAAATAATGGTAGATTTTAAATTAGAAAACAAAGGTGCTTATCTGCTAATAGCTGTATAGTTTGTGGATATCAATAGATTATAAGATTTTGTATTAATAATAAATTTTTCTCTTCTAACAATAGAAATTTTACGAGTTTCTGTTGTTCGAACATATGAAAATAAATACTTGATATAATTAATATAGTATAGAATCAATCGGAATAAAAGAGCAAAAATCATTCGTCAAGCAATAATAATTAAATAGCCAAACTATTAAAATATATGTTGCGTATATATAAATGAAAAAGGCTTTATTGATGGCTACGAGTCAATTTATTAATTTATTTACCGACGTATCTTTTGACGCTTAAAGTGTTCATCTTTTATATTATATCGTTTCTCATATTGTAATATAAGAACAGATTATTATGTAATTTATTTTATGCCCATCTCAATGAAAATGGTCACTTTTTGCCCTGAAAAGCGAGGACAAAATTACTCTGCTTGTCCGCAAATCACTTTTTTCCCGCATTTGCGGGATCAATATTTTTATAGGATGTCGTTATTTCTGAGATCTGAAACTTTATACATAGCTTCATTACTACTCAATGAAGGGATACAAATTTGCGTTTTGTCTAAATTTAAGAATTTTTATAATTATAACTAATTATTCACTTCTCAGTTATTAAATTCCACAATGATTTAATTTCAAAGCTATAATTTTCTCTATCTGTCAAATGTAACAGTTTCCTGAAAATTATTCATATGTCTGCAAAATTTTAAAGCTTTATATGCTTCCCATCAAGAGTTATTGCACACACATACATACATCCATGTACATACATATATACGTACATACATACATAAATACCGAGAATATTAAAATTCATCAAAATCTTATATACCAAATTTATCATCGCTATAAAATTTTCTCTATGAGAAACTAAAATATTTTTAGTCGGAGACTAATCAATGCTTCTTGTTGGGTTATTTTGTGTTAACAATTATACCTGTATATAGGTACGTAGTATTTTTCGAATCCGGGGCCATTAGGGTTTACTGAGCACGTATCGCAAGGATCTAATAAATAAATAAATTTAATTTATATAGGTTTTTTTCATTCCATTATATTCTCTAACATAATACCGTTAAGAAAATATTATATCATTAACTGTAAAGGCTCTAAATAATAAAATGGAAAGGGTCAGGTATGATAAAACGCACACACACAGCATGTCATCGATTCAATCTACATATACATTAATTACCTCAATTTTTCTTGTGAACAAAAATCCATTTTACTCAGCTACGCTGTTCTTCACGCACCTGCATTATCAACACACGCAGATACCTCGATCTCTTAATCCATTTCGCTAAAATTAAATCCAAACCCCTAAACCTCGCATACACAAGCGCTTGCAGCAGCCGTCATCGCCGTACACGGACCCAGCACGCAGCTGGATCATCGGGTAAACCGGGAAGTGCAAGATGGCTTAAATCCTTTCTCCTTTCCCCATCCCATCTTCCCCGATAACGTTTCTAAGCTGAAAGCTGCGCTGTCCGAGCAGTTAACGCGAGCGAGTCTCGGCCGCGCTACCGTTCGCGCGAGCCATATTCCCGGGGGCTAATGGCTTTAGCGGCGCGCGACTGCAGTGTCGACTCTGCAGCGGAAGCCGTCGGACGTGCGCCGCGGTAATCCTTACATACGGCCGGTCAGGATTCGCGAGGATTAGGATGGGGTAGATGCCGCAGCAGCAGGAGCACCCCATTGTAGCCGTGAGCGAGCGCGGCGAATATGAGGCTGTGGACCGCTTACGCGCGAAAGCTCCGCGAGTGCAGTCTTTTTGGATTCTGCTACGTGGCACAGGGGGCTGGAGGAGGAATATCCCGGTAGGTTTTCGCCGAGTGCCCGGCGATTATTGTTGCGGGAGTTTGTGTTTACTTTTGTAGGATGAGAGGAGAACTGGAGGTTCAAGTGATGGCGAGGACTTTGTATGTAGTGGTCTGGAATACTGTACTGCGTAGCATAATGACATTCCTTTTTTCTTACTTAATCTATTAGAGCTCATAACTAGTCCAGTTAAGATAACGTCAGGATAGTATATAGAATTAGCTTCTGACGACGAAACGTCGATATGACAAGAAACAATGGCACGAATTACTTAATAATAAAAAATATTATTTGAATGGATAAAAAGATGTTTGTTACTGCAAAAAAAGGAAATTGGTTTCCATTTAAAATTTTCAAGCATGTAACACCACATTTTGTGTGTGTTACACAAACTTCCAGTCTGTCGAACAAGCTGCTCAGTGCAAGTCCGATGCTCGACAGAACTGACCTATACACTACCTAATGGCACACTACTATCTCACTACACTCACTATACACATACACACACACTATTCTCTTCGACGATACAGAGCAAGCGAGCTCTCGAACACCCTGAGCAGCTGAAGATGACGCACAGCTACCATCCCATAGAGCCTCGCATAGGATGGAGCTGGCTGGTCTCGGCTGGGGTACACTGAGCGTATCCTGGTGTCTCCTCTCCTTGTTCCCCTTCTGTCGAACCAACCTAAGAACACATACATAGAGATTAAAATTTAAGAAAATAAGCAAAATGGTATCAGAATAATACACACCTGGTTTTATGCTTTGAAATGCATGCATGGGTCCACCTTGGGCGGAGCGCAAGCATACACCCTAGAAAACATAAAGCTGAGTTAGCCTACAGCAGATACGCACATCAAACTGTAACTCTCTTACCTGGTTTGGAGGGTTTGTAGAGGCAGTGTGGTCTCTCAAACGCAGTAACGTAGCTCAGCTCATGGCTCGCTCGTCCATAACACCAGTAGCAGCAGTCTCTGAAGCACTCGCCAGTCACCTAGAAGCAACCTAGCATTAGCAAGAGGAGATTACAGTGGTATACAAAACACTAATCGTACCTGATAGTAGTGGCAATTGAAGAATGCAGTGTAGTAAGCTGCAAGTAAATATAACCTTTTCGAGGTTAACCGTGTTCACTGCTTCTGCTGCAAGTACGCAGTCCTGGGCCTTGCAGCTATTGTCTTCGTGCCCCTTCGTCGGCACAGTTGTCCAAATGCACCTCCTGCTGCATTCCTCGTCGTACTTCCTCATCCTGGCCACTCGTCCTTCCTCGTCCTTCCTCGTCCTCCCCAACACCGTCTGTAAGCCATCGACTGCGTGCCATATAGCGTGACGTCACCGCGAGCAGACGCTCCCCTTTCCACCTTTCTCTTTCTTCCTCACCAGGCGCATGCGCTGTGCCTTCAACCGGTCTCGGTCAGCACTACCGAAATCCGAGTGTAGCGCCGCGGGGACGAAGTGACAGCCTCGCTCACTTCGTACTGAGCCGCGCTCGTAGACACTTCGTGTTTGTTTACCTGCTCCGTTGCGAAAACGAGAAATTAACTCGCTCCGATTCGCGAATCTGTAACCGCTTTCCGTACCTCGACATTATCGACGATCTCGTACCGTGTGTGCCGACCAACTTGTATCTTCGAAGGAGGCCACACCGGATTTGGAAAAGAGTAAGTTGCACAGAGTATTATTGTGCTTAACAAGTATATATATATATTGTAAATCTAGCGCCGCGTGCGTGTCGAGCATCGCGTACGGTATTATATACCGTTTCCCACCGTACCGCCGTGCTCACGGTAGTTAGTTTAGACTCGTAAATAATTCTACGTGTCGATAGAACACTTGTAAAATCGTGCTGCGGATTCGCGCAGCTGGCGCTCAACACCTTGTACATAAATTGAATAAACCTCAAGTGTTCATACTTTTATTCTAAATTCCTGTGTGTAATTTATTTAAAGTCACGCATAAAAATAATGTTAAAGCCTGCATCTGCAGCGCAATAATCTTGGCTAATATAGCTAAAATTATTGTCATAAGCCTTATCACAATAAATGAAGATGGATTGTTACGTCGATTGAGAACCTATTTGTCTTTACGAGTTACATCAAGGGGCCCAGTAGCGCCCGATGGCAAGTATAAGTAAGTACGGTTATAAAACGAAACCGAGGAGCGCACCGTCGCCCTTGTATACGCTTATTTTCTTTCCTAACCTCTAAAATTTTCAAATATTAATATCTAAGCCCTGACTAATTTATGAGCAATCTTCTCTCTCTCTCTTTCTCTCTCTCTCTCTCTCTCTCTCTCTCTCTCCCTCTCTCTCTCTCTCTCTCTCTCTCTCTCTCTCTCTCTCTCTCTCTCTCTCTCTCTCTCTCACACACTGAACGTTCGCCGAACATTCGCTGTGTGATTCGGATCCCTGTGTCAGGAAGTCGACTTTTTGGCTGGTGCTTGCTGGCTTCCTTGGCTTCTTCTTACTGGCTTCCTTGGCTTCTTCTCGCCGGCTGCCATTCTGCCTTCGTCTCCGAAAATTCGCCTGACCGTCGCACTGACTGTCATCGTCATTGATCCGTGATTGCTGCGCTCTCAACTACACCATCATCTACTATTTAGTGACGTGTAAGGTGCTGTGTCTATTACGCGTATGACCGCCAGTACATAATTATATTATAAAATCTCCTTGATTGTGCGTGCGAGCCTAAGTGTTTTTTACGGTTGTTGGAATAAGTGAGCGTTATGTTTAGCGTGACTTTTCTCTTTAAATTTATACCTGTGTTTACATAAATAGTTCATTTTATTTTGTAGAGTGTAGTCTTACAGCCCTAGAGACTAAACTCAAAAGTATTGAAATTGAGCATCGCGCTGATTATGACGCGCTAAGATCAGAGATAATTTCCCTTTCACATTCTATTACTCTGGAGGATCAGTGTGAAGTTGTTGTCTTCGGCGCCCCAGCAGTCTCCGATTTGACATTACCGCAATTAGCTGATCGCGTGCTTGCAGCTATCGGCTTTTCTGGTCTACTATCTCACGTATTAGAAATACGACAGTGTCGGCATGCTCGTTTACTATGAAATTCATGTCGGAGACAATTCGAGATAATGTTCTTAAAAAGACAAGCCGCTTAGACGCGCTAGATGCGCAAACTATTTTTGGTGCAGGGGGTAAAAGGAAAGTATATATCAATACCATATGGCCCAGGCCCGTATATCTTCTATAGCATAAGGCACCTGCTACCTATACGAGTCTTAATTACGCACGCCCGGTTATCAAAAACCTCGTTATGTGCATGCGAGAAACTCGTGATGCACTCCTTATTCCTATCCACTCAGCGGAGGACCCCACTGCTCTTCAGCCTAGACAGACCGCGGATTGACTATTATCGTCTCCGAGTCTCACCTCGAAGCGCGTGGACTCTCTTGTTATTAGCCACACAAACGTAAATAGACTTGTAACGCATCAGCATTTTACTTTGATCAAGGAACGTTGCACAGGTCAATACTTTGACATTTTAGCTATTACCGAAACTTTTCTTGCACCCAATGAACCCGGATGCGCCGTTAACCATTGATGGTTACTCGTTTTTGAAAATCGATAGAGAGGGTAAGGAGGGCGGTGGTGTCGGCATTTATGTTCGTGATGTTTTTGCTGTAAAAGTTTTAGCGCAATCAAAGCCGTTATTTGATAATACTCCGGAATTTTTGATAATTGAAGTAATAAATGCATCTATTAAAACTTTATTTGCTGTTGTTTATCGTCGACCCTCTGCAGCATATGCTACTCATTTTTTTAACTGTTTGGCACCTTATCTTCCTCATAACTCAAACGTCATTATAACTGGCGATTTTAACATTAACATGTGTATTTTGAATGCAGTTTCTACTCGCCTACGTGAACTTATTGAATCCCACTCGCTCCATTTGGTGCCTTCCGAGCCTGCGCACCATACTCTTTGGCGTGATCCGCCTTCTCATACTTGGCTCGACCTCATTATTGTGAAGGATAGTGCATCTGTGCTTACATACAGTAAGTCTGATTCTCCATTTATTGCGGGGCACGACCTGATTGAAGCTAAACTTCGCTACGCAATATTGCCACCACGGAAAAAAACAATTATCTCGCGCAGTTTAAACAAAATTGACCCCGAGCTACTTGCGAACAGCATCAAGAGCAACTTTGCTCATCTCTCACTTTCATCAAATCTCCCTCCTTCAAGCTCGTTCATTGCTACTACATCCATTTCGGGCTTAGTACTTGGCCCCTGTTTACCCATAGTTGACGAATCGGAAAATCGAATAAAAAAGGCTCTTATCGCTGCATATGATGCGGCTGCGCCGCTTCGGACTATTATACTATCGTCTAAAAGAAAACCGTGGATTTCACCTGCGCTACGTGCTCTAATAAAACAGCGTGATTCTGCTTATAAGATTGCACGTATCTTGAATCTCACGTCGGACTATGTTCGCTTTAAATCCCTTAGATCTCTTGTCAGCAATTCGCTCGATACAGCAAAAAGTGAGTTTTTGGCTAACCGACTTAACGAAGCTTCAGATGTGAAGTCTAAATGGCGCCAACTTCGTGGCATGCACGTCGCGGGTTCCAATCTCCCCTCTCTCCTCCTTTATTTTAGTGCTGATACACTCAACGCGCACTACGCAGCAACTGTAAATCGCTCACAGCCGCTCGCTGAAGTCGACTTTCAAGTTGCACATGATCTGCCCTTCAACTCTACACTTCCGACGTCATTTGATTTCCGCCCAGTTTCACAAAGTGAAGTGCTTCAAATGCTGACATCTTCAAATTCGAAAGGCTCTGGCATCGATGGCCTGTCAGTGCCGATGATCAAAGCTGCCCTGCCTAATATTCTGGGCCCTCTTACTGATCTAATGAACTCTTCGCTCTTGAATGCCTATTATCCCTCAGCATGGAAAAAAGCTCTGCTAGTCCCTCTTTCTAAAGTTAAAGCTCCATCTACACCATCGGACACGCGACCAATAGCCCAACTCTTCAAGTTATCCAAGAAACTTGGGCGGCTAGTTCATCATCAACTGCTAGGGTATCTCGAGGTTCATAACCTTCTAAATCCTAGGCAAGCTGGTTTTCGTCGTGGCCATAGCACTCAGACCGCTCTACTAGGTGTACTTGGTGATATCAGGCTGGCTATTAATAACCGAATGATCACAGTTTTGATCCTCTTTGACTTTTCAAAGGCATTTGACTCAATCCCACATGCGATACTACTTGCCAAACTTTGCGCAATCAATGTTTCTGATAGGGTCCTACGATGGTTTTTCTCCTATCTTACAGACCGCATTCAAGCAATAATAGATGAGGGTGGCTGTATATCGGATTGGCTCAGATCTGCCTCAGGTTTACCTCAAGGGAGTGTCCTCGGCCCCTTACTTTTTGCAATTTATATAAATGATCTTCCATCAGTCCTAAAGTATGCTAATTTCATGATATTTGCCGATGACACCCAGTTCTATCATTACTGCTATCCATCTGATCTCCTTCAAGGTATAACTGAAATCACGAGAGATGCTCAAGCTTTCGCCACTTGGGTAGGTGCAAATGGTCTGGATCTAAACTTAGTTAAAACAAAAGTCATGATTCTTGGAAGTCTTGCTTACATTTCGCAAATCGACATAGCAAACCTTCCTGAAGTTATGATTAATGGCCATGTGCTTCCATATGTTTCCGAGGTCGGTAACCTTGGTGTGTGACTCACTCCTACTCTTGAGTCGCAGCTACATACTAAGTATGTAGCACGAAAAATCTATGGCACCTTATTTGTCTTAAAACTCTACAGACACGCCCTAACGTTGAAACTAAGGAGAAACTTGGTGGAAAATCTTATACTTCTACAGCTTGATTATGCTTTAGTCGTATACAGTGATCTTGACTCCACCCGATCCCTGAAGATTCAACGTGCCCAAAATGCGTGCGTTAGATTTGTTTTTGCCAATATTCCCTTTCGTGCTCATGTTACACCTTTTAAGCTGGAATTAGGCTGGTTGTCAGCAGCGCGTAGGCGTGAATATTTTACTGCCGCACTAGCCTATGCTGTCATTGCCCACGAACATCCTTCTTGGGACTGTGCGTCGGTCAGCTAGGAATCCCCCTCAAGTTCTTCTTTATCCCGCCCCTCGTACGGAATCCCTCAACCAGTCATTTCATATAAGAGCGTCCGCGTTGCTGAATTCGTTATGTGTTGTAGATTTTTCTACATCGGCCCTTGGGACTTTCAAAACCTTCCTGCCAGATGCTCTCTTTACGCGTGATCGTATAGACTGGGAAACAAGGATCCAAAATGAGGGCTTATCCCTTTAGTTATTATATTACATTACATTTTATTACATATGTTGCGTTAGCTGTACAACTTAGAACTTAGAATTTAGTTAGAACCTATTCATTCGATATTATTATTTCTTGAATTGTAATTAATATTAGGCGATTTTACACCTGCAATTAAAATTAAACTTATATGTTTGTATTTTCTTTGCGCCAGACGAGGTTCTACCCCAAGGCGGAATAAAGTTCAGTCAATCAATCTCTTTCTCTCTCTCTCTCTCTCTCTCTCTCTCTCTCTCTCTCTCTCTCTCTCTCTCTCTCTCTCGATATATATATATATACACACATATATATATAATAAATATGTAAACACGATCGGTTTACCGTCGGGGTTTTTGGAGTGAAGAAGAAAGATCGGTTATACATATAATCTTGTGTTTTGATCAGGTTTGTTCAGATTTTCTATTAGGAAAATGGGAGTGATTATAATAATAAAAACTGAAGTGAACTACAATAAACAGTGATATGTGTATAAGAAAAATAAATGTGTAATTAAAAAGTGTGAATATATTAAGAGTGTAAAATATATGAGAAGGGTTGTTAATCATTACTTAAAATATTGTTGACGCTGACTATTATCTAAGGATTTATTCTAGTTTAACAAATTATTGACGAATGTAAACATTTTAAGGTAAATTAAAATGTATAACAAATAATAGAATAGATCATTTAAATTCTTTTTTAAGTTTAAGATAATGTGTCAACATTGTATAATGGTGGAATATAAATATTATTAGCTTTCTTAATATATAAATGTGTCCACATTTGTCAAACGACTAAAGTTTACTTAGAATATCGTGAATGCTCACGTTATGTATGCCAGTTTTCTAAATTTCCAATGAACATAGACAATATTCTAAGTTTGGATCGGTTATTTTTCATATCATAAGAGTATAAAATAATTTTTAAGCTTTTTACGTGAGGCACACTTTTTTATCATATATGTAATCAAAATGTATTATAACTTAATAACTGTAATGTTTATTCTGAGAATGAAAACTGATAATATTCATATTTACAGCTGGATCATCTTGAATACAATGAAAAGGTATTGTGTTAAGTTCGAGATAATTTTTGTGTCAAGTAGGGCATATAACTATGATGATTTTCGAATATTAAACTGGAAATAATCCTAAATATTCTCACAAAGAAGAGATCATAACTCTGGGTCGTGGGTTTTGTTAAGACTTTGGGAAATATCTTTTGGTATCTAATAATGAAGCCCAGAATCCTTATTTTGATCTCATAAGCAACAGAGCCCGAGTTACAACTAAAAACATTAGCATTCCTCATATATTCTATGTTAAAAATATGATATGTATAGTTATACTAACAATATAATGAGACGCTATATTTCCTGCATAGTAGTATATGCAATCAAATTGTGGGTACTATGATCAAAGTTGAAGTGCGTCCAATGGCCCAACAAGTATGTTCATAGTTATTTTTCAAAATGAAAGATACCGTCAATGCACTAATCTGTGATTAAGTAAGACTTATTTTTGATGATCATAAATTTACATATAAACATTTTAAACGTTAGAAATAACATTATTATTCTGCGTATATTTCTATACTATGTATGTTTAAGGAAACTGATCTAAAAATAAAAATTCAACAATATACTTGACAGCATATTAATTGATTTCACTACTCATTTAGCCTTCATTCGCGATTCATTTGTATAAAGGTATATATTGTAGTAGAAATCTTTGATTGTATCAAATTTGTAGTAGTTATTTTCAAGTTTATTTGTAACTATTTGCTATTATTTAGAAAAATATATTAATCGGATTATCGTTTGCATCACATTATATAAATCCTTTTATTATTCTATTTAATGTATTAGCTTAATATTAACATATTTTATTCAATTTATGAATGGGGAATAATAAAATAAAATTTTCACCTTATTTCGCTAGTTAGGTGTACAGAATATGTTTCAGTTCCTACCTTGCTAAATGAGTAAAAGGGAAAAAATAGTATCATAGTAAAATACTGTGAAATGAAAGATGTACAAAGGCATCCAGGTGTATATTTACCAATCGAAAGTGTGATTGTTGCACATGAAGTAGGTATCGACCTAACATTACATGCAAACCAAAGCACCAACAAGTTAAGAATGTATTTCTTGACATGAATTGTTGTGGCCTACGTTGTATACCAATAGCCTGCAAATAGCTGTAAAAATCACCATAATCAAACTCAACACAGATGTGCTATTTGCAAAAGATGCAATAGCTTAGGAATTTCCTTTAATCGCATCGCCAAATTTTCTAATAAAAGGAAGAAATTTTTAAATTAAAAATTTTAATTTCATATTAAAAACAATATCTGTACTTTGATTTGTTTTTGTAGCGTTTTTTATTGTCAAGCTTTAAAGATTATAATAAAAGTATGTTTCTTAGCATTTTACAGAATACTGGTGAATATTTCGAAAAATTATGCTCATAAGAATAACTTATGGAATATTTGCAATACATTATCGACTAATAGAAAAAAATGAGGTAGAGACGAGAGTTCGTGAGACAATAAATATTCTTTTCTTCGTCGCGATTAATCACTCGTAGCGGTAAGACGTGTTTATAAACACGTGTCCCTGATTGTTTCTCTGTGCGAGAATCTGAAATCAGACGAGTGTAATAGTGTATATACCTATAACTACAGCATTAGTGCTGCAAGCTACAAGGGTTTTCCCTTGTAGCAAATATTAAACAACGCAAGTATGGAGGCTCCTGAAAACAGGACCGTCCATACAACTAGTACCACTCAACAAACCATGTCATCAACCGCCACACCGAAAGCAACGTACGCAAAAGTTACTCAGAAAGAACAGTGCCCAACAAGAAACCAAGCAATAATTTTGGACTCTATTGAAGGATTGACAATACGTGATTATGCACTAGCAATTGGAGGAATCATCGGACCGTCAAATATGATCTCAATTTCAAGAATCTCACAAAATAGAATCTGCATCTATATGATATCGGAAGAAAAAGCTGACGAACTGGTAAATTCTCATAAACACGTAACAATTAACAACCGTCTATTAGAAATAAGACCGCTAAATGTCAAAACACAACGCATTTTAATTTCAAATGTACATTCTTCGATTCCAAACGAATCCATAGAAGCCATACTATTGAACCTCAAAGTTACACCAAAATCGATAATAACACGCCTGAAGACCGGCCTGCATGACGTCGGATACATACACCTGCTTAGCCTTAGACGACAAGTTTACGTAGATCCAGTCGATGTAAACAAAATTCCTCAATCGGCCCAACTAGTACATGATAATATAAGTTACTGGATTTATTTCTCGAGTGAAAAGCTTTCATGTTTTCTCTGCAAATTACATTCCTGAATGCAAGTCGAATCCTTTCCTTGAATCAGCATTCACATTTGCAGAATTCAACATTGCTGTTAACTCTCGAAAATCACAATCCTCGCCCGGATTAGACGGCATCGATTATACGGTCATAAAAATCTACCGATCCAATATAAACTACTCTTAACAGATATTTATAATGAAATGTATAGAACAAGCAATTTTCCGACTAGCTGGAAACATTCCTACATCCACCTTATACCTAAATCAGATGGTAAAAATTTTCGCCCTATTGCACTTACCTCTGCTTTCTGCAAAATTTTCGAAACACTATTAAAAAATAAACTAGAATGGTTGTTCGAAACCAACAATATTCTACCCAAGAGCCAAAGCGGCTTTCGCAGAGGTCAATCATGCTTTGATAATTTAACAAATTTTTCGCTTAATGTTATACAAGCTTTCAAAAAAAAGAAACAAATGTATGCCATCTTTTTAGATATCCAAGCTGCCTTTGATAATGTCAATAGTGACATTCTAATTAAAAAATTGGCCGACATAGGATGTCCTTCCCAACTTATAAAGTTTGTAAAGTTCCTAACGTATGAACGAATAATACATTCTGAAATCGACAGTGACTTAAAACACACATATAAAGGTATACCTCATGGTGGTGTACTAAGGCCACTGCTCTACATTTTTTACGTATCTGAGATTCTTGCTAAAATATCCTCACGCGTATCTGTCTCGCAATTTGCAGACGACATTGCTCTCTATTCCACAAACAAATCCTCTCTTCAAAATGCTGCCAAAATATTAGAAACTAACCTCTCCATAATCGGACTAGATCTTGCCCCACATAAAACCGTTTTTATTAATTTTAACAATCAAAACATTCTTCCAGGTCAAACTGAAATTTCTATTAACAACATTTCTATCAAATCCAGTGAATCAACAAGATTTCAAGGCATTATTGTTGATTACAAACACACTTTTAACATACACATCAATAACCTACAAAATAAATGCTTCAAAAGTTTAAATATACTGAAATTTCTGCAAGGCATTTGGTGGGGTGCAGATCCCTCGTCTCTGCTTATTACCTATATCAGTCTTATTCGCAGTAGCATTGACTACGCTAGCTTCATATACTATCCTACTAGAAAAAATGTAGCCAACAAATTAGAAGGTATACAATATGCTGCTATTAGACTGGCCCTTGTATACCGTAAAACGACACCGACAAATATATTACTAGCCGAATCTAAACTCCCCTATATTTCTGAACGTACAAAGTTTCTCTGTTTTACATATCTCGCCAAAGCCCTATCCAATCAAAACCTGCGTTCATATAAAATTATCACGAAGTTCATAAAAAACTCAAAAAATGTCAATAACAAACGAATTATTGAACTGTGTATCTCAGAGTTCAAAGACACACTTTCATATTTACATCAAAGTGAAAAATTTTGTATATTTCTTCACGATTTCGAAACTATCACTACCTCGATACCATATGAAAAATCCCTCAATCCAACAATAATTTCCAACGACAAAAACACGACACAAATTTTTCCAGATGGTAGCAAAAGTCATTACTCTAAGTCTGTTGGCACGGCTCTTTACATGAAAACTTTTCTATCTATTCAGCCGAATGCATCGGCATCCACGACGCTCTCGATATTGCACTCCAGAATACCAATTCAGTTATTCACATTTTTACTGACTCACTAAGTGTTCTCAAAAGTTTACAAAACCCTACAATTAGCTCTAAAATCAACCTCTTCATTTTAGAAATTAAAAAAAAATACAATGAATTCAATTCTGCAAAATCAGACCGAGGTTCCGTCAATTTCTTTTGGATCCCCTCACACTCTGGTATCGCAGGCAATGACCTAGCTGACCAATTAGCTAAAGAAGCTAGCTCTTTTAATAGCTCTGATATAAATAAAATATCTACTACAGATCTTCGCGAAAAGTTAAAGAAAAATATGTTTATAAATACCAACAAAACCATAGAAGAATTAGGTAAGAAAAAGGGCACACAGTACTTTCAAAATCATTATAACAATAACAAAAAACCGTGGTTTTATAAACAAACTCTGCCTCGCGAGCTAGTAGTGACTATTAACCGATGCCGTTCTAATCATTATAACCTCCCTGCTTCCCTTGCTCAAGTCAAAATCATTAATGATTCCAAATGCGAATGCGGACCCAATAATAAAGATATTGATCACGTCTTATGGCAATGTTCACTATACTCTGACCATAGATCTAAATTAATGAATCAATTATATAAGCTAAATATCTACTTTCCGATCAGCGCTGCAACATTACTGTATAAACCCGATATATCCGCATGTGAACACATATTGTATTTTCTGCAATCATGTAATATTAAATGCTAAGCTAATAATGATTACCTTGCATACCTTTGTAACATACTATTTTTGTAAATACTTATGTAATATAAATTTTTGTAATAAACTGTTAGGCAATTAAATCTTCCTGCAAGATTTAAAGCCTTAATAATAAAAAAAAAAATTCTTTTCTTAAGGGGTCTAGCCTCAGTTAAATTCTGTAAAAATCATTGTCCATTTTATAGACGGCAAAAATATTTTGATACAATCTAAGTTGACGCAAATTTTTATATCTTAAATATGTATATTATATATGATTTTGCCACGAATTAGATCCCTCTAAGTGGTCTTTATAGCCCTTTGAAAATTCGCTAATCTACATTATTGAATTTAAACCATTTAACCGCTTACCACGTATTTTTGAATGAGGCGGTGCATTTTTCATGGTCACCGAGGATTTAAAGTATTCTTCAGAAGTGTACTTATGGACTTAAAGAGCTGCATTTTTAAAAAATGATTATTTTCAATTGTTACACACACATGCATCAATAATAGTAGTATTTTTTTTATATTTTCATAGTATTATTATTTATATGCGTGTCTCCAATAATTGAAAATAATCTTTATTTCATAATAAATTCCAAAAAAAATATTTGTAAAAGTCGTATGACTTTTTTATATACATACAAAAAATGTAATCGACAATTACAGCTCAAACCTCAGATCAAATGAAATTAAAATCTAGCTGTCAAAGAGTTAAAAACTCTCCAACGCCGTTGAACAAAAGGTCCAAGACATGACATCCTCTTAACTCTCTATATCAATTCACTTCCATAATCATCACAATCACCAAGCTCACAATCGACCATCCCCGACAGCCACATAATAACACAGAATACACGAGACCGCCGGTGCTGCAGAGAGGAAAAAGAGGCGAGAGAGTCGACTTTGCTGGCGTCTTTTTCATCGAGCGTCAGCCTCTTCACGCCGCGTCTGATATATGTCAGCTGTGTGGTTTCAGTTCTCTCTCTCTCTCTCTCTCTCTCTCTCTCTCGCTCTCTTTCACTCTCCATCTCACTCTCATGTCCCCCGGAGACAGAGAGTGAAAAGGATGGAAGGATACAAGCCAGAGAACGGTAGAAGGTGCATCCTCGCATATTATATACCTGCCTCTGAATATAATGGATATAAACTCCTTCCATCGCTCGGCGCGGTAGACACAATGACATGCGGTGATGTATGTGGGTTACATGGCTCGAGAGCAGCTGTTACACACCCCGTCGACAACTGGTTCATTTCGGTGTAGGGCTAGCCCTGGCAGTCACAATGACGACAACGAGGAGCACTTGCACACGATACATGCATACATGCCATACTCGTGGTGTGGGGTATTACCGAATGTGTGATATACCGCGCTGTCTGCAACACGCTGGACAACTGCGTGTACGCAGGCGCTACCGTTTATAGGAGGGTAACTCGTCGGCGCGACTCTTGACACATTGGCTCGTCCGAACAATGACCGTGTTGCGCAGGCCTCGTGCGGCGCATTGGCTTTGTCGGATTTCGTTTTTTTTTGTGTGCGTACGCGCCTGACACGTCTCATTCGTTGTGCTGTGACCCCCGTGTTTGCGATCGGTACGAGTATGTTTAATTGTGTTCAGGATTATTAGCTACCAATCGGGTGTTTGATACTACCGTCATGTAAATGAATTGTTGAGGTTATTAATAGAGAAGAACACTTACTAGCTTTGATGATTTGTAATGTGCATGGGTGCTCTCTATGTATGAAACTTTTATAATTTATTTAATGGAATACAAATTATGTATGGTAAATAAAGTATTACTCATGCTTGTAACTGTGGGAACCAATAAGTACTAAGTAAATATTTCTAGCTCGTGGGTTCACTGAAGTCTTGATACGTACTAGATTTATTTTATAAAAAAATAGGATCTTTTTAGTAAGTATTTTTTATTTCAGTTTCTGAGGCATTTGCCGACCGCCTGTTCCAAGATTGTAGCACACCTTCTTCAGCTTGTCATCAATTCTGGAGCACCCGCGCCACCCAGTGAACAAGAGCAGAAACGCAAACTTATACGTATCATAAATGAGCGAGCTCTCTCAGATGATAAGAATTATACACCCTCGGTGTGCACCATGACGAGAAGGATCTGAATGACTGGATCGCTCATGGCGAATATATCCGAGACAATTCTATTTCTGACATCAGTATCGAAGAACGAGAACCCTCTCCTGTCGCAAATATCAACATAACTAAGCGACCCAGTATTCAGAAAGCAAAGCAGTATGTAATTCGAGCAAATGCAGCCACACTGAGAAATCTGTATTATTGAAATAAGACTATATAATAATTAAACTGGGGAAGTTTATGCAAAATAGAAATTTAAAAATTAATTAATTAATAATTATTTATTAATAATTCAATTAATAATCAGTTAATCTTTTAACAGCAATTTTTTTGAGTTCATTAGTTGTTTGTGCGGGTGCGTGTGAGTGAAAGTGGGTTGGTGTTTGTGTTGATGGGTGAGTGTGTTGGTGGATGTTTGTGTGGGTGTGACTGGGTAGGTGTGTGGGTGGGTATGTATGGGTGTCGATGTGTGTATAAACATATTTAAGATGTAGTAAATAAATAATTTCAAAAGAAATGCTAAAAAACGGCTATTTTCTATAAATGGCTATAAGACAGCCATAAATAAAACTGGAACTTTGAATTGAAAAATATTCGACCTTAAGTATGTCCTAAATAAACATAGCAAATATCGTCAAGACCCATCGAACAGTTTCGGAGTAGTATGTGAACAAAAAGTGTACTCTGTGGGGGATAGAGGGCCGTGCCCGATTCAAAGAATAATTTGGGCTCCGCTCAATAATGATTTACTATTCTTTTATAAGAAAAATATCTTCAATTATGATCCTTCCACTAAAATCTTAGCAGAAACATTAATTTTTCGATTGTTGGGTACCCTGGTAGAAATCTAAGCTGGTTTCTAGTCAGATATTAGCTAGATTTTCTAAATCTGCTTTAATTCGGGTTAAGGAATTAGCTAGAAATCACTAAAAAACGACATTCTTTTTAGCTAATTTCTAGCTAAGTTCTGCTTAATATTCTAGTTGATATAAAATTGATAAACTAAGTAATTTATGAATTAATTAATACTGGAAATAATAACAGTTTTATAATAATCAAAGTAATACGCAATTCTAATCATACTACATTAAGTATTTTACTAAATTAAAGTAAAAAATATACCTTAAATATCTAGTATTAATGGAGGTTAGGTTATTTGTTTACATAACGACGCGTGCATTTAAAAAGTATTATTTACACAAAAAGTACCAAAGCCCCGAATAAAATTTAAGTGTCTTTATTAAAGAAATTTATGTTATAAATAATAGAATGAATGTAGTCACATAATTATTGTTATTTCGAAAATAACAATAAAAACAGAATAATGTAAGTTATGACGAAATTTGGAGAATTGGTAAATAAATATTTATAGTGTTACAATGAAGTTTTATTACAAAATTCTATTTTCGACATCAATCACAAAATTTTTGTTGACTGAGTTATGATTGACTAATTTTTGGAAAGGAAATTATTAGTTATCAAATACTTTTAGTATTGCATAGACATAGTTCTATAATCTCGTAAGTTGTTATTTGTTGATAAAAATATTTATTTTGGCGGCAAACTATATTGAACATTCAATAAAGTATAATAATGTATATTTTTAAAAACTAATAACTTTTCAAAACAAAATATAAATAGGTTAGATTTGCAAACAAAATACGTTCTTGCTTAAAGCATAGTCTTAAGCAGATTCTAGCCAGATATTAGCTATAATTTGACTTATTAATAGCTTATTAATCTGGCTAGTAATTAATAAGCTAACCAGCCATTCTAGCTAATTTTCTACCAGGGTAACAAGCCGTTTTTTACTCCGTAAACACCTGGACGGTCGCACACGACTGCTCTCAAGAATCGTATTCTAGGTATTTTTTATGCGACTATAACGGAGTTATAATCTATTATATCTATCTATTCTTAGGTTGAAATTATTTTAAGCATAATTAAACAGAAAGAAAATTTTTCCCTATCAACAAAGGTTCGTCAGCATTTAAGGGTTAATGAAAGATTTACATTTTATTATTTATTGAATTTGTACAATAGAGACTAAAATTTTCTAGAAACCCATTACGCAATACTGATTCAATTAGTTATTAAAAAAATATCAAGACCTAGGTTATACTTTATTAGAAAGGGCGATCGATCTTAATAATAGTAATAGTTCTAATTTTCTATGTTCACGTTCACGTTATTTTATCTATTTTTAAATCTCTTATTAAATATTATAACTAAATATTTATTTTTATAAATAAATGCCGCTGCTTTCTCAAAAAGAGGACCTGATTAATCGATTTATAGAATCTAATAATGGAAATTCGCATTAAATTAATTAATGTTAAAATTAATTTATGATTTGATAAATCTGACGCGTATTTTGTTAATCGTTAAGGGGACCACCACCTTACAATATTATTAAATTGGTTATATATTTTTAGGTAAAAATTAATTATTCATCATATATTACAATTGCCACACGTATAGAAATTAAATAAATATATACATATATAAATATATATGGTGAAAAATAGTATACGCACCACGGGAGGAAAAATGACTACCCTATATCACGTGTTTACCACCCTCGCCGTCGGCTAGGGTGTCAATTTACACGTGATATGGACTAGCCAAAACTTTTTCTTTCTAGATGCATAATATACTATTAATTTTATAATTTTATTTTTCATCTTGGTCTTTCTCAAAGTTTTTATGTTACTGTGATTCTGAAATTATTTAACACTTTTGACAATACAATTTTTATATAAGTATAGATATTGCAATTTTAATTGCATACGTTAAACACTACCGTATATAAGAAATCGACCGTCATAAAAGTTTTAAAAAAACTTGAATGAACAAGCTTATGAAAGTCCAGTATTGCTCATTCAAGTTTTGTTAAATCTTGTATGACGGCCGATTTCTGAGATACGGTGGTTTACAACCCACGTTATTACAGAATTCTTATCTTGCGTTATATAAATCTGCTCGGAGGAACATATCTGACATACGATTAACGATTTTCTACAAACCTGCCACATTTTCTAAAGTCAGCAATAAGATAGACACCAAGCTCATCAACAACCCTAATGAAAACAAATCCCCGCAAACTCCTCCTCAATACCATCACAAACGGTTCTCCATTTTCATCGATCTCAAAAAGGACATCTTTGATAACGCGAGGCATCATCCTTACATCCTCCAACCCAACCCAACACTCACGAACATCTGCAATTATAACCAACGCGCTGACGGCAAGTTGCGAACGCGATTGCGATCTATATATCGCAGCCTGCCAGCATCCAAAGAAAGGAAGCAAAACGCCAGGAAGAAAAGGAGGCCCAGAGATTTTCGACGGCGATACAGTCACAGGTGCGATCGGCGCTTTACAAGCTCACTACTGCTGCTGCTGCTAACTAGACCGAGATAGCAGCAGCAGCAGCAGCAGCAGCTCCGCTGTCCGCTGAAACGCAAATCCATGGCAGCGCGAGTCTCTGCCCATAAGCATCAGCGCGCCAACTCGTCCGGATATAATATCGTACGTATATATATACCTACGTATATAGGTGCATATAACGTGTATACACGCTTGGTGCGCACTCTGTACCTTATACACACTCGAGGCTATCGAGTCTGGATCACGTCGCGTCGTGTCGGATCGCGTTACGCTCGTCGACACTGATCGGAGATTAGCCCCCAGATTGCATTCAAATCACGCACAAAGGAGCTCAGAGAGCTCGGAGAGCCCTCCGCGCGCAACTTCTCTTCTTGCTCTTTCGCGCGTACGTGTATACGTGGTGTGTGTGTGTGTGTATTCGTAAGTGTGCAACCGCGCCTATCTGACGGCCGTATCTAACGGATTTTTAACGACCTTTTGTTGGCCGAAAAATGCGTGTATATATATAAGCTTGCTCCTTCTAGCTTCTCTTGTTCGGCAGGGCGCGATAGTACACCGCGGCGAGAAAAAGGGAAAACGTGTATATAGGCGCACACAGGAAACAGTCTTCGGTGAAGAGGTTCTCTTTCTCTCTCTCAACGAGTCGTGTTCTTGTACTTCTATGCCTATGTCTATGGATCTGTATGTGTGTGTGTGTGTGTGTGTGTGTGTGTATATCGAGGGTTGCAAAATGTGCTCACGGCTCGCCGTTGGCAACCGGTGACAAGATCTACCGCAAGATTGTTCGCGCCTGCACACGAGGAGAGCCTTGCTCGCTTGCTTGCGCCTTCCGACATCTCGTTTCACGAGAGAGAGCGGAGGGATTCGCGATTGTTCCAAGATAAAAGTGCTGCGGCGTGGTAGTTCTTGAAAGGGCCTACAAATTCCCTCGGGGGCATTACAGTAGCGACGATGCTTTATGCGAGCATTTATCTCCTCTCTGACAATAACAGCATCTTTTTCAAACCAAGTGTAAATCATTCGACCCTCGCGCCGCGCGAGTGTGCACGCGGAGGAATACGCGCTCGCGCGAGCGTAATGAACGGCGCCGTTGCTGCAGCAGGCCTGTCTAGAGGAGTTTTTATCGCTGGATTGTGCTGTGTTTATAACTTTTGCAAGCATCGGGATATGCTCGAGATAAGGGCTTATGGGTACTGTATTTATATACAATGACGTCCTTTAAATATTTCTGGGCTTACGAGTTGGATGATCACTTGCTTTGGTATTTCTTATTTTTACTCAAATTATTATTATGAATCTTGAGATGATTGCTCAGACGTACTTTAAAATACATCTGTCGAAATATTTTTTGATTTTTGGAGAAACCATTCATTAGAACTTTTCGAATCACTTAATGTTAATGAAATCGAAATATAAATAACTTAAAATTTTCATGTTGTTCATGTTTCATTACCATATGTCTGTTATTAATTATGTTCCATAGTATACTCTTTAACAATGCACTTGGTACGGCACAAATGCTCTCTAAATGTAAAATAGTGAGAATTAACTGTTCCCTAATTATAAATCTTCCATTGTCATACAATAATGAATTACCACCATGTCATATTTAGAAAGATAACTTGGTACTCTATCTTACAAGATGGTTTATCGGAATCTTAAAAAAAATTGGATTCCTATATAAATGTTCAGTAGTAACAGACGAATTAGAAGGCATCAGTTAAACTTTTATATTTCCTGTTGAATTTTAAACACTTTTCAAACTTTCACGATCGTTATGGCCCAGAGATAAAATTTATGCTCCTTTCAGATAGCATCGTATGTAAATCCTGCATCTCTCAAGCACGAGGGCATCTATCATCGTTAATACACCCCCTTTGGCTAAAAATGAGCTTATCAAAAATCGCTTTTAACGTATTATTACACACCCGTATGCATAAATAAACCGAAATGAACGTTAACTTTTTTACATCATTATCTTATCCTCCGTTCTTTATACACGAACCCTCGCTTATCCATTTAAAAAAACGTCTTAATTTATTAAGCAGCAAGTGCACCGAGCGCGACCAAAAATTTATGAACCCGCACACGCCGGAATAAATCTCCAAGATCAACTGAAGAATGTTTATGAGTACCCTAATTCGTCCGCGAGGTGCGATTAATCTTTCATCCTCTTTCTCTCTCTCTCTCTCTCGGAAACAGTTTGTCAGTGAGGAATTGTTTCAAATCGGCCCCAAAATAAACACTGCAATTACGCTCGCTCGTCTCTCTCCATCCCGCCGACGTCCAACAGAGGCGAGGAGGCGCACCATTATCTCCGACATTCGTTTTTCCCCGTCACGACGACTGCCGCTGCCGCTGCCTCTCCACTTGTTTTCCTCTCCGCCTCCTCCTGCTTCTCGGCGGAGCGACGTCGCGCCTCGGACGTCGAGTTATGTCTCGCGAGGATGACGAGTCGAGCAGAACGAACGAGCGAAGAGGAGAGAAGCGCGAGGCGAGAGTCGTTAACGCGCTTGGCAGCCACGCCTCCTTCACCTCCTCCTCCTCCTCCTCCTCCTCCTCGGAGCCTGAAGTCCGCGGAATTTCACCTTCGAGAGACCGAGGCGGAGAGAAGTCTGAAAGAATGTTCACCAGGGAAGCGGATTTCTGAGGATTTTCTTAAAACTGCGATTGCTAGTTCATTTATAGTCAACTTTTAACGTCGAATCTCTATTATGAGCTTCTGCAAAACGGTCATTTTAATCGATTGTAACGACACTTTGCTTAGTATTTCTTTGAAATACTAGTATATTATGTATTACAATAATAGAAATAAGATACAGAAATCTAGTCACGACTAGCGATACTTTTTTATAAGATACAGCTGTCTAAAGTTGTACTGCAATTTTATTAGTATATCTATATATCGCGGTACAGTATATACAAAAATGTATGTGATACATCGGTTGTCAATATTATTTCATCATTTTAACGTTCTATACCGATATTTAATATTACAAACATTACAGACAAAATATTACCCTTCATTTGTGATTTTTTGAAACTTCAACTTTTCAACCTTGCTGTGAACCGGTGAACGTCCTTATAAAAAGCACTCGAGGCAAATCGAGGCGTACTCTCGCGCGCGCAGCGCTTAAAGGTGCAGAAAGAGCGCCGAGGAATAATCGGCCCCTTATCAACGGACTTTAACGACTCGGCGTTTATTATTGAGAGTCGTTTATCTCTTTGTGCGTCCACCGCCGCTGTGGCGGTCTTCTTGTTCTTCTTATTCTTCTGTGTGGGCTGTTTGGTCCTTTTTGTACAGAGTTGGTATGTGTGTGTCTTCGGTGATGCCAAAAATCAAGAGTGAGAAGATGAAGCTCTTGGACCACTCCTTATATATACGCCTTGGCCTTTAGTTTGATTTGTTTCTCAAGAGAGCGAGGGCTGAGGAAGAAGTCTTAATTAGCGAATGCTTTATTCGTGATATAATGAGACACGCAAAAGTTTTGATTGCTAGGAGGCGAAGTCGTTACGAACGTGATGATTGGTCTTAATTAAGTTGCGAATAATACAATTGTTTTATTGTCGAACTAAAATCAATTTTCTTTTGTGATTTGTAGCCGAATTACTTTCCATATTTTTTCTTCGCCTAAAACAAAATAATTATTGCGGCAGCAACACAGAAATTGCTAGATTCAGCAATTCTTTTACTAAACCACTAAAATTTTAACTGATGTCTATACGCAATTTTTTGCCAAAAATGACAAGAAGATGCCCATAGACGACCTATGCCGGCCCCAGGTTAAACATAGATAGGAGACCTATAAAACTGATATAAGCATGAAGAATCTATACAATTTCAAGCATTTGTATAAATTTCTACTTATTCAAAGTGAAAAATAAAGAAAAATGTTTTTTTTTCATTTTTACTACTGAATGCCTGATAAAATCTTGATTATTTCACTAATTTTATTAGATATGACTCTCTTTTTTCAACGTTTTCCTTAACTTCTGCGGATTAAATTTTGTTTCATGATCATAATTTGACAAACTCTAAACAATAGAATCTATTTTGTATGTCCTCCCGTATCTTCCTACTCACTACGCTTCCGTGGGCATCCTCCTTTACAGCTTATTAAGCTATGTAATTATGATATATGTATCAAATTTGTTTACTTAAACAGCTAACAAATTCCGCAATTCTAAAACTAGCGCCGGAAAATCTCCATTTTATAAAGAATTTTAAAATAAAGACAAACATATCGTTTTTGTACATTTAAATGGCTTAAAGTAGAAGCCTTGTAGAATTTCGCGGCGTTTTTAAAACATTTGCTGTAATTACCCATATATATTTTGTTTGATCAAGTTTTTGTTGAAAATTCTTTGCAAGAATTGATTAATTTTTACTCGCAGAATTCGTCTCAAAATGAACGGCATAATTATCATATATTTATTTTTTTACAAAATCATTCTAACTCCAGATATATAACAATGAAACTTTGTAAATGGGCCTATGCATTCATTCAATCATTCTAAACAACCAATTTAATACAACATTCAAGCATCCGATCAGAAGCACAATAGAGCAGCTGAGCACCAGCCTTCAAAAGAACCAAAGAAACCCATCATACCCCATTCATACTCCTCGATTCAGCCTCGCGACAGGCAAAATTACTCGAACATCATTATAAAATCAGTTGAATCTCGTATATCCATCTCGACTCCAGCAGCTCTCTCGATCACGCCAGACGTCAAAAAGCCGAGTGGATCGTGCATCATCGCTCGCCCAGCAGTCTGTCTCTCACAAAAATACACCAGCCTACAGGAAGTCTCCCAAAAGAAGTCAGCGATCACGATCCGAAGACAGAAGCCGCTCGTGCAAAGAAAGGAGACGATCCCGTAGGTACAGCCCCACGTATATCCGATCCTCAAAAGAAAAAGGAGAATAACCCAGCAGAAGAAGAAAGACGACGGATGCGCGAACAGGGCTGTAGCTGTACAGGGTGAAAAATGGATCGGCGTTACACGCAGACCTCGATGAAGAAAGATAGGCCGTGAGCGCGCGATATATATAATACGCGAGGCGTAGGGGGGCCACGGATCTACTACTACTACCACCACCACTAGCTGCAGGTCGGAATGACAGAGTGGGCCTATGCATTCGCCCGGTAAATAGCGTGATTGATCGATATTATATTCATAACATCGGGAAAGACTTGTCATCAATCATGCCCCGCCGTGCGTATAACTGCCGCCACCGCCGCCGACGACGAGGAGCGCTATATTATACCTGCCTGCCAGGCATAATATATCGCGCGCGCGCGCGCGTCTCCCGCACGTTCGCCAATGGTGAAATGCGTTGTGCGGGGCAACTGCATGCACGCGGAGACGAGAGTGGACTGGTGGGTTGACATATTGTGTCTTCGCTCCGCGGAAGATGTGCAGTGGTCTTTTGTTTCTGGAGAGACTTTTCGCTCCGTCTGGCCGTTTACGGTGGCTTTGTTTTGGTGTCAAAGCACGGCAAGTGCGAGAGGAGAGGAGGCTGGATTTGTGGGCAAAGCTGGTTTTCGGTTATTATAGCTTGGAGGCGTGAGTGACTGGTGACTCATTGTCAAAGAGGATTCCAAAGTTTTTTTAAATATTGTTTTTGTCTAGAAATAACTTGTACATTTTCGAGATTACTAAAAGTTTTAACGTGATGTACAATAGTATCGAGGTACGTATACTATTTATTTATTTTATTATTTGGGCATTATTTATTGTTCCAGGTTAATAAAATTTATTATACTAGATTATGGAGTATAATATTTGCTACAAATAAATATAGATCGATAGGGAATTTTTGTTGCTAAAAAATTTTTCCCATAATATTATTTTGAATATTTAACAATATTTAGGACAATTGTATATACTAAGATAGTAAAATTAATATTTTTATTAATTTTAAATTATTATTGAAATTATTCTTTTTTTTAGGTTCGATTTAATCTATATTTTATATGAAATATTGAGTGTAATTATTTGTCAAGCAATAATTTATTTAATTTATATCTAAATGTAAATGTAAGATTATATGCATATATTTGTATAGCTACTGTATATTTAAGGACTATTGGATTTATTCCAATTATGTCCAAAATGTCACCTAATAAATATAATGTAAATTGAGCTTGGTACATAGTATTAGTCGAAAAATCATCTAAATATAACTCATTTAATATGTTAATGTTAATTATATTGACCTCTATTATAGGTATTTTTATAAACTATAAGCGTATATCTTCCTACGACAAGTAACGGCAATAATGTTAATGCGAATAAACTCTTAAGATTCCTTATTACATTATGTATTTGTAAGAAATTTCAACTGTTTTATTTGTAGTATAATTATTGATCCCACTACTGGTCACTTTCTAATATAAGCTGTTGCGACTGTGAATGCAAAAAATTAATTGTAACCTTCTAAAATAATTATTTACTATTTAAACACGTATATTTGATGTCTAAAATGATTAGGTAAACCTTTATACGAAGACAAAATCTGATCAGGGTCAATTTCCTTAACTGATCAGGAACAGTGTCCGCGACGACGGTAACACACTTAACCACACCTAAATCCAGCTTTCCAATAAAACCACGTTATCCCCTACACATCTAGCGCAAGCCAGTGCATTTCTCAATAACGAACGGCCAAGTGCTCCCAAGAACGCGGAAATCTCGCTCTTCGATAAAGCAAGCGGCTAGACGACGGCGAGAAAAGACAGGCGAGAAGGAGCGGCGCGGCATGGCCGCAGCAAGAGAAAAAAAAAAAGAAGAAGAGGCGTCGAGAGAGGAACCGCGCGTGCTGCGCCGCATCACCGCGCGCGAGAGAGCCGAGCAATTTTTCAAGGCACAATGTATATTTTACCAGATGAGCGCGCAATTCCTTTGCCTTTTGCGGGTCCGTATATCTCTCGTCCTGTCCCTGCAGCGGCGCTCGAGCCGCGGCGTTGATTTATTCGTCACCTTATACGCCCTGCTTTCCTATTTACATGCCCGACCTATCCACCGCAAAATATGGACTTTTCCCAACTCTTCTGTCTTTCTTCCCCTGCGCAGCCTGCTGCAGTATCTCTCTCTTTCTCTCTCTCTCTCTGTACATTTCTTGTATATACGGGCGCTCGTGTGTCTGTGTGTGTGGAGTTCGCGCCCTCGTGCAGGTGTGCCATTAATCTCGGGCGTCGACGGATCCAAGAGAACTCGAGTATACGTCTCTCTGTGTGTGTATATAGTTATACGAATGCGTGTACACCGCGTAGGTAGATAAATGCGTGTAGATATACGCGTTTGACAATATGCGTGTGAGTTAAAGTTAACTTCGAGAGTGAGCGAGAGAGATAGCGCACAATGCGCGCGCCGACGGCTTGATATTTTGTTACATCGCGATATAATCCCCTGAGAAATACTCTCGCGGCTTTTTAGAGTCGGGCCGCCTGCATCGGGAGGCTGCTGCTGCGCGAGTCGAAATTTATGGCTGATTATGAATGCGCTGCTGCTGCTGCTGCTGCGGCGGCGAGAGACGCACGCGGTCTGTATGCGAGCGTGTCTGTATACAAGAGAGTGCGGGAAAGGTGAGATTGAAACACGTGTCGAATGTCGGTGATTGTATTATGCGCGCCTTTAATTCGATAAAAATTAATTGCCGTTATTTATCGCGGGAGTTGTGGTACTAATGCTTGTATGAATCTTCGAAGAATCGTAATGGATATTGTTGCGCAATTTGTAGTTATCGTGATGTATGGTATTCGTATATGTAATGATAGATTATATAATTGTTAAGCTAAGATTCAGCAAGATTATAGTATTTATTTCATTTTATTTTATTTATTTATTATATATACACACATATTTTTAACTTTGCATAATTTTAGGGCTGCTACTAGTATTGAGAATAGTTTTTTACAGTGTTGAGGGCAATAAAAGTTACAAATGTTCCTCTGAAAAGTTTAATTTTCACTATGACAAAAGAAGTATTAAATTTCAATTGAAATTTGTTCAACGTCAACTTGTATTGTAAAAATCAAGCATATCAGCGAGCATGAATAAAAGAATACATTTTTAATTAAATCTGAAAAGCTTTTGTTCCTACAACGCGTGGCATCTAGAACTTTAAATAAAACAAAATGAAATAAAAATTCATTTAATTAAATTTCTTTTTGTTTTATCCAATAGTCAGACTCATGTATTGATTGTTTAAAATCGACATTTCCATAACGCACTTGTACATAATTCTTTGTAATATTTTATTAGAACAGAATTGCTTTGTTCATCTGGACATATAAAATAATTGATATATAATACTTGTTAATATATTTTTTGATTCTCTAAAAATTTCAGATCAAAGTAATTATGAGTGTTAGTAATTGAAAAGTAAAAAATTATATGAAAATGAACTTTACGATTTTGCAGCTCAAAAATATTATAAACTATAAGGTGGTGCTCTATTAATTATTAAAAAATTTTCTAGTTTTTATTCTGGATGGATACAATTTTAGGGTTGTTTTCATAACACATACCTAATCTTATTTTTATGAAGTTAAAATTAGTATTTTTATGTAAAAAATAGGTGAATTTAAGAATACTTCCTGTAGCATACCTAACGGAAAGAAGTGTAAAAAAATGTTTATATTTTATTGGTGAAGTTGTCGCTTTTGCTTATGGTAATTTTTCTATCATTAAGGGAATGCGTCAGACCTTCTTTACCCATCAGAATCAAATTTCCTTTTAAGGGTAGCTTTATTTTCGTAAAATACATAGCAGAACACTCGAATTATTATCAGAATCGAAAATTAGCAATTAAGTGATTATGCTATTTTTCGATTCTGATAATAATTCGAGTGTTCCGCTGTATTTTACGTAAATAAAGTTACCCGTAAAGGAAAATTTTATTATGATGCGTATTTTTTCAGTAAAACGAAATTTTCGAATGCATTTATCGGCGGGTAAAGTAATTCTGATACATCCCCTTAAAAGAAGATTGCGCTACCTTATAACCATTCTCAACATTGTTTCATTGGTCGTCGCATTGAATCGCGTAATTTAAATTTAAAGTAAATAACGTCTAACCAATATAAGTTTTAAAAAGAATCACCAATCACGTAAAATTCTAATTGAAAAAATTCAATTTACCAAAAACCTCCACTAATCTTAAAAAAAACAAATAAAACTGACCGGCCGTGGCCACATAACACACCCAAATGCGCTCCCTCGAAAAAAGAAGCGTTCTCCTCCTCATTATCAGCCTGGAGGCATCACTGCCCTCGGAGCGTAGAAGCTCAGTGGTCCATCGTCCGTCGAGCTCTCTCATAACAGGCTCCGACGTAGTGACAGGGGCTCGTGCACGGTGCGCTGCGCATCCGCGCATTCGGACGCACAATGAAAGTGCTGCCCCCGGCCGCGCGTCGAAAAGAGCAAAGAGCCATCGCGACACGCGCACGGTAGCTGCCATCGCCGGATTATATATACGCCGCCCTGGGCGATCCTGTCTCGCTGTACAGCACGGCAGCGCGTGCAGCGCACAAAAGAGGAAAAACAAGCGCGCCGCGAGAGCGGTCATTTCAATTGGCTCGCGTGCAGATGAGAGAGAGAGAGAGAGCTTCTGCTTTGACACGCGATACTCTTGATAGGAGGCGACTCCGATCGCTTTTTCCCCGCGTAGATGCGTCTTTTGAAAAACGAGCCGCGCCGTCTGTAAGCTAATCCGCTTAGAGACCGAGATAAACGTGAATGCGCGGAGAATGCGCAATTTTGGTGAAAAGTGTGTGAGAGAGAGGATGAGGGTTTTTTTTCTAGGCGTCGGTCGGCGTGGTGGATAGTTTTGCTTTGTGTGCGGCGATAGGTTTGGTCGAAACGTGGAGCGGTTTTGTGTAGTGAAACTTTATATTTGAACTAATGAGAAAAACGATCGGTTTAAGGTAAGCTGGTATTTGGCAACGGTATTTTACAATTTGTTGAAGTGTTGTAATGGATGGAGCCTGGGAGATTCCAAATCTAGATCGAAATTCGAACGATTTGCAGCGAAATTTTGGTGTGTGCTTCAAGTCTTTTGTTTGATGTTTTGAATTAATTAAATTTAAGTTTAAATACAAATAAGAAATTGATTTTATAAAGTAAGACTGAAGGGAAAATATTCCAAATTTCTTAATTATAATTGAACGATCAAACAAACTTACCTTAAGTGAAGTTCGATCGTAATTATATGAAAGGCCTCATTGGAAGAGATTATAGATTCGTAGTTCCCCTTCACCCACTAGAGATCACAGCGCTTTAGTGGTAGAAGAAAAAAAAGGCTGCAGCAGCGCCTATCGCGCCACCGGCCCGCAACCTCATTTTTTTAGAGTAATATTTTAAAATTGCTTAATATGAATGGGTAATGAAAGGGTAGAATATACATATATATAGGAGGGCTTGTAATCTCCTTGAATGAAGCCCTTCATATAATTACGATCGAACTTCACTTAAAGTAAGTTCGTTTGATCGTTCAATTACATTTCGGGCCTCATTCTTCAGAGATTACAGATTTGTAGTTGATCTGAGTAATAGCAATTTTAAAAACATAAATATTTTTAATCATACTTTTATTGACGAGATATTTTGTTTACCATTATGAACACAATAGATTATTATTAAATTACAATATTCTCTATTCAAATTTTTCTTAGTTCTACAATGTTTTTTATTCTGTCAGGTATCTTAATTTCAATACCTTCTGCCGTAATTTTTACATTATCAATTTTTATATTTATTAAAGTTTATGCCCTATGACCTGTACATAATTGTAATAGGGCTATTCATTTTTTTAACAAGTCTTGTAAACTTAAATTTTCTAAAGCATGAAGTGTTTTTAAATATTCTAAAACTAATGATACGTCCCACGTATATGAATATTTCGGCTTTGCAGGTCTTAACTTAGAAATTCCTTTGAAAAAACGACTTATAATTATATCATCATCTACTGTTCCCTCCTTATAACAGTCTGTTAAAAAACTTAGTAAATTATTAGGCGTAGGATTGTCAAAATTAACATTGTTTTGAGCAGAATTGTTCTGTTTAAGAGTGAACTCTGTTAGTGACGCTACAAAATTTTAATCCATTCTATAGGCACATTTTTTCTTGTGGAAGCGTCGATGAGACTCTGCCTGACATCAAATGTAAATGCCCTGTCATTGGATGTATTTTCGACCTGCATGGGGACAACAATAAATTATTATCAGGGTCGCATAACAGCGGCTCTCCTACTAGTAAGTTTTAATATTAAATTAAATGGCGGAAAGGCATAAAATTCTTTATTGTTCCATTTATCCGTAAATGCATCCACCTTAAAAGCTTTAGAATCTAGCATCTACGATTAAAATTTTTTACATTTCGTATTGAATTGATTGACATATAAGTCTACTTTGAGGATACCAAATCTCAGCACAATTTATTTAAATGCAGAATCACATAATTCTCACTCTGCGTCATAATTTTGAATTCTCGATACTTATCAGCTTCTTCATTTTCTATAGGATATATACGAAGCAAGCAAAAAATTGTGTCTGGTTTCTGACCATTGTCATATTTCTTTAGTTAACAAATTATATTTTTTAAATTTAGTACCGCCCATTTTGTTTATATACGAAATCGCTAATTGATCTAGTGCAAACTTAACGGCTTAAAGCTCCCTGTAATTAATTGAAAATGTTTTTTGCATGTCATCCCAAAATCCAAATACATTATTAGAACCGATTGTTGCACCCCAACCTGTACCAGATGCATCGGTATAAATTTTCATTTGAAATTCGTTTGTTTTAATAGGATTAACTGAAGAGTCTAAAGTTTTTATCCATCACTTTAAATCAATTATTATATTTTTGGAATTTTCATTTGTACTTAGTAATCATCATTGTAATTTTGTAAAGCTATTGATTTTTCTCTCTCCAATAATTTTGTGTATAACATTCCATATTCAAAAGTTATACATGCCAAAACTAGTGAACCCATAAGCTGAGCAAATTCTTTTATTGTATAAATATTTGTTTTAAAAATTTTTACTACAAGCTTTTTTAAATTTATTCTTTTTTTGTCAGTAATTTCCACCGTGAATCGCACAGAATTTATTACGCATCCCAAATATGTACATATTGTTGAGGGCAGCAAATTAATTTTTCGCAAATTTATAAGAAATCCTAACTATATTAATAGAGCAATTGTTGCTTGAATATTCTCTTGTCAAGCTCTAAAATTTTTGGCAATGCACAATATATCATCTAAATATATAACGGAGAAATATCCTTTAAATCTTAAAAACTGCATAGATTTTTCAAATCTAAAATAAATCTATACGATCCATCAGATTTTGGCAATAAAAAGTAAGTAGATAAAAACTGTTTTTCACTTGGCTTGCAATTTTCTATAACGCCTTTATTCAACAAAGAAATAATTGCTTCTTGATATATCTTAATCTCAGTTTTTTAATTTAATTTTAATTTTGTGTAATCTGATTGATATAATTTCTTATTTAATTTTATCTTATAACCAATTGTACAAATTGAATACAAATTTATCATTTGTAATTTATTGCCAATTTTTCAGAAAATACTTTAATCTACCTGCATTTTTTAAACTTACTGCTCTTACTTGTAATTTCCTTGTGGCCTGGGCCTGAACCATGTCTGATTTTGTGCTTGTGCATTGTAAGGCTGTTGTCTGTTTTTGAAAACTATTCCTGGTCGGCTTGATCCTTGCTGAAATGAGTTGCCCGCCTGTACGTATGCAGGCCTCCACATTGACGGGCTTCTGAAGTTTAAATTGCCGTTAGCTTGTAACGGCAATATATTTTTGTTTGTGATGGAATATTAATATTAGCATCAATCTTTTCAATAGTATTGGAAACCTTGATTATTTCAATTTCAATTTCATTTTTTTCTTCTGTTAAATCGGATTATGATTAGCCTAAAATTACCAATACTGTTCCAGCTAATGTTTGCCTATGTACAATATGATTGTCCCTTTTAATTAATGAACCTTCATGCAACTAGGTAGGAATTTCTGGATTTAAAATTGGTGCTTCAAAGCCCTCGAGAATTAGGTACTTCTTTAAAAGTTCCTCCTTTTCATTATTTAAAATGCCCTTTGATAGCCAATGCTTCCATTTTTTCGAGATTGAGGAATATAACTTTATGCTTGCAACACTTTCGTGTGTTGGATCAACACCCAAAGCTTATTCAATTTCTTCACTTAGCGGTTTCTCAGAAGCATTATCATTGTTTTTATTATTTTCTTCCTCTTTATTCTTCCTTATTCTCCTTATTCTAAAAACACTATATAGTAGTTGCGGGCCGGTGGCGCGAGAGGCGCTGTTGCGGCTCTTCTTTCTTTTATCACTCTAAGGCGCTGTGATTTCTGGTGGGTGAAGCGGGAACTACAAATCTATAACCTCTGAAGAATGAGGCCCAAAATGTAATATACAATTTTTCAATAAAAGAATAGCGTAATAACTAAAAACGTTATTAATTGCTATAATTTGCATTTCATTTATCTTTTATTATATATAATAGTATATTTTTATTATAAATTGATACCACTAAGGTTCAAAATATTACAGATCGGGATTTTTAATTAAGATTATATAATACATCGATGTGCATTATTTTAATTACTTCATTTGAATATTAAAATTATATACGGACAAAAACTACAACCATTTTATTTGTAACGTGTTCACAGTTCAAGGAATAAATCTATAGTGATTCGCAATTATTATGAATAGCCAGCTGATTTATAAATACGTTACTGCAAGTAAATACGTTTTTTTAATTTTATAAGAAATTACATAATCTAGACAAAAATATTTTGTTAATTATTTTTAGTTTGATATTATTTATTAACAAAACGTAGACTCTTTTTATCCAGAACATAAATTATGTAGTAAGGTAATTAACAATATTCAATATAATATTTGAAAGACATCCTAAATATAATATATTCTACTTCCTTACTGTGTATACTTGGATCAGTTCAATAATACTTAAACTTACTGACACGAAATAGGATAGATATAAATAGAACCAATATGTTTGATAAAAAGAAATTTGCATACAATAACATTGCAACAACTACATGGTATGATTAAACTCTACCACTGATACCACCTTTACGATTGCTAAAAGAATATTATTTTTATAGAAGAAAACGTGAGTCCGTTTATGTTTGTAATAGATAAATAAATAAATAGTTTTTTAAACCTTAATTGCTATTTACATCTTAATGTGTAAGTAGTAACAGCTATTGCTTTAAGGCATTCTTGAAAATCCAAGTAAGCCATAAGTATAATTTTAAAAGATAATTCATTACCTATGTGAATTATAAATGAAAAAGACATAATATAACCCCACTATAAAAGAAGCAAAAAAAGGGTATTGGCCAAATATCAACTGCACGACTCTTAATAAATCCCCGACTCGTAAAATAAAGCAGATTAAACTCGGACTAATGCATTTCGTTCGTCGTCCTCCAAGTCCTCACTCCAGAGACAAACACGCGAGCAGTCACGCCGAGATTTTGACGTGTTTTTAATTCTCGCAAAAAACTCAGCCTCTGCTCCCAGCTCTTAAAGCTCGCGTGCCCATTAACGCGTGTGACTCTACCCTCTTCTTCAGAAGCTCAACTCCCCTGCATCCCACGCTCCATACCCACTCTCCCCGGACGAGCTATATATAAATATGCAATAGCGCCTTGTCACGCGCAGCGCCTAATAATTGAATGTATAATAAAGAGGGCGGTGTGTGTCACGCTGACAGGTAGACAGGCCGCCTGTGCGCAGCGCTGCGGAGCCGCGAGGAAATACACGCCGCGGCGCCAGACGGGAAGACAGACGTCGGCTGTCAATTTTCCTATCCGGGTCTCAATTTCTCCCTCGCTCTCTCTCTCTCTCTCTCTCTCTCTCTCTGTTTCTGTCTCGTTCGCTGCCGCTGCGCGCAGGCACGACACTGAAAGGCTCGGCGACGGGATTTTCATCCGGTCTCGCGTTTTCACATATATTACGACACTCCCCATCTTGATTTGCCTCCGCGCGGCAGCGGCATCGGGCCAAGCCCCCCTTGACTGCAGCCTTTCAGACGAGAGAATCGTCGCGGAACGCGATAATGAAGACGTCGCTCGCGCGGGGATGGAGATGGAGACGGGAGCCAAATTGAGTTAGAGCGATTGTCCTTTACGGGCTAAATTAACGACGGCCGACCGGCGAATTCGCAGTCCTATAACTGCTGTCAATTATTGTTTTAAGAGAAATCCGCTCGCGGTCGAATAATGATCGGCTTTCTGTCGTTCGCCGCTTCCTCGTTCCGATTTCTCCCTCTCTCTCTCTCTCTCTCTCTCTCTCTCTGTCTCTCGCTCTCACGGTAGGTATAGTCTTGTTCTGGATAGCTGTGCACGGGCGTGTAATTGAAAATCAAATGACGTATCGGGTGCGGCGGATTATCGCGCGGGAATTCACCGGGCTTTAATTTTGGAACTGTAAATGTCTGACGAACTTGGCAACGTTTTATCGAGATGTGTCTATTTTTTGAGGGACAGCTGTGTTTCTCGAATGGAAATAGAAATCTCTATGAATGGGTTGTTTCTGCGTGAATGTCAAAAATTCTTATGTCACGTGTTAAATATGCATATGGAACGATTGTGCCAGTCTTATTCATGCGGTGTAAATTATTTATTATCTTTTGAAATGTTCTATTCCTCTGCATCGAGAATCTAATTTAATTTGATGAATAAAAAAGTTTTTGTAAGAGAAATATAGAACGAGTTGTTCTTAAATTTATTATTTGACTTAAATGTACTTCACATGATTCATTCATAAATCGATATCCAATGGTTTCGTATTAAACTTGATTTACATGAGACTTTAGAATATCTTAAAAGAAGTATCAATCTTAATACTCTATCAATCTTAATCTAGTATACTTTAAAATATACAAGCTGTCTCAATAACAGCTAATTGAAAAAGAAAGTTTAACTTAAATGTTACTCTTCTTTTTTTATTGAAATAAATTTAATATGATGCTAAATTTTTTGAACCACGAACAACTGCATTGAAACTTTTGCCATCCGGCAATATATTTTCTTTACAACCCGTTCCTATACGAGCATGTTTTTGGATAAAAGTATTTTAATATCCAAATGGCCGAATATTTATCAATTTACCTCTCATAAAGGTACTAACTAAAAAAGACCCCAGGTGACATGATTGTCAAACGGTTAGTCATCAAAATTGGCGGGTGCCAAAACCATCCGCGCAGTATAAACACAATCCATCACAAAAGCCCGAATCGCCACACACAACCCGCCACAACTCCGCCAGGCTACTCAGTCATTCAAAAGAACATCGAAGGCTCCCGCACTCAAGCCCACGTATAGTACAGCTCTCAAGCAGTCCCTGCTGGTCGCTCTCTCTCTCTCTCTCTCTCTCTCTGTATACTTTTTCATCCACGTCACGGAGGAAGATTCCAAGCATCGTGCTCGCCTCGCAGACAGCCCGAGCAGAGCAGCGCTCGGATGGAAACATTATTATTTTAATGCCCGACGGGGAAATCCGAGCTGCATAAGTACGAAATAATGGACTCAGCGGCAGCGCGCGCGCGCGTCTGTGGGCGGCCCGCGAGAATGGCCAATTCAATATCCATTTCACGCGTTATACGTGCGAGCTCGGCCTGTCCGAGCGGGCACGATCGCGCGAATGAATGAGAAGTCGACGGGCGAGCTGCTAGCCGCGCGCGGATAAATAAAAAAAGAGAAAGAGGAAAAAGGCGAAGGGACGAAGAAAAGCAAGGGAACAACTATGAGCTTGGACTGTAGGTATAGTCAGAGAGTGTGAGTGAGAGAGAGAGAGATGCTTGACAGCTAGGCAAATACGAGCCTGACGTCTCGAATAGCTTTTATTTATTCTAGACCGTTTATTTAGGCTGCCGCTCGGGCGCGGCGAGCGATCGTGTTACCTGCCGTGGAGGGGCCTTTTTGAGTGGCGTCGAGGGCACACGCGCGGGGGCTACCGTGTGTCCTGGGTGTGAGCGCGCGCGCGATGTATGACCCATTGTCGTCCTCAAGCGAGACCTTTTCTCTCGATGGAGGATTCAAAGCGTGAGGGGAAGTTGGGGCAGGATGGGTGTGGGATCATTTGGATTTTTGTAATGTTTCATTCGTGTGTATTTACTTACTTTTTGCGATTTTTCTTAGTTGCTCATAAATATGTGAGAATTGAAACTTTACATAAAAGCACATCTGACAATTGATTGCGAACGATACAAAATTAAAATACCTAAAGAAATTACTTATTTAGAGGCCGGTATTCGTATTTTAAGGTATCTATAACTCTAAATATGTTTTAGACTAACATTTTACTATATAGGTTTTAACACATTCTTATAATTAAAAAGATTAAGATAATTAAATAAAGAAATGTTTGATATTTTGGTTTCAAAATACCAGAATCCTGCCTGTTTTATGAAGTGAAAACTGTAGCACGTAGAATAGTTGTATAGTCACACCGCCCCTTCCCATAAATTATGCACAGCACACGCCTAATATAGGGGGAACTGGGGTAAAGTGAACACACGGGTAAAGTAAATCATGCTTATTATTTCTTTAACAAATCATTATTTACGTCTAAATTTAATTTTAGTGAAAGATGACATGCAAGGATGATAATTAAAAAGTTTCACTGCATAACCATTAATATTTTATGAAAGAAAAATAATTGTATTTTTCGACCTTATAAAAGAAAGTTGGTTTGTCGAATGCGATATAACGATTAAAAATGTTTATAATCAATTTTATTGCTTGATCTTTGTTTTTAATTACTTTAAATACGTTTTTTAAGAAACAAACATTTAAAAACATCCAACTCTCGGGGTAAAGTTAATCGGGGTAAAGTGATCCGGAAATAATGCGATAGCACTAATGTATACGCGGCCAGATGAAAAATTTAACAAAATATTAATCAAGATGAGTGTTAGAGTAATATACAAAGCCTTTGTTGCAACGCATTTCGTATTTATACCAAAATCGGCCAACATAACCTCCATAATTAACTGTTTCGTATTTTACAATATTTTAAAAGTTTTAAGATGTCATTTTAGTTTTATTATTATCTAAATTAACGTTTATATCTATTCTTGTATAAAAACTAGTAAAACATTTTAAAAATATTTAATTCTATCCTCTAGTTCACTTTACTTCGCACTGAATGGCCCGGATAAAGTTAACAGGTATTTTTCAAAAATATGTAAATAATATTAAATTTAATAAATGATTTTTGTTGAGTTGCTAGTACGTTTATTGATATAAGAAGTTTCTTGTACATCCTTCAAAGTAATGTTTTAAGTTTGAGAAATGCATTTTATTCGACTTTTAGAGTTACTATGATCACGTTACCCCAGTTCCCCCTACTTATGAGGTAGAATTTCACGAGTTTGAGGCTCTATTAATTTTGATAGCAATTATTGTATGGTTTTTTAAAATAAATGTAACAATTAAGAGACAACTGTCAAATATTAGATATAATAATTGTACAAATTTTAAAGTTTGAATTGATTCTGGATATATCAAGTTGGCAAGAGGCAGTTATGAGCAAGCGACTTAATTAAAAAGTTCACATACTTCCAAAAAATCTCTTTGTTAATTAGTAGTTAAACTATGGGGCTGTTTCGCTAGATGAAAGCTTTATAAGCAAAAAATAGATGCTCGCCCAAATCCGATAAGAAGTAAACATGCTTTAGAAATGTAACTATAATGAATAACTGCATATCATTCATAAATTATATCCATACTTGACATTAATACAAAATTATAACTATAAAAATATTGAACAAAAATAGTTTTTCTTTTAATTTTGTAATTCTTTCTATAAATATCTTTCAAGATTATATTTACAACGTTATACTATTACTAAACTTCCTGTATGCCGTTGCGTTATACTATAATCTAATACAGAATAGAAGGCCTCAAGAATATTCTAATTTTCCAGCTGTCAGAACTGCCACTATCCATTCCGCGAGTAACTAAAAACCATATCCGATTAAACCGCTAACTCAATCCGACGCGAAATTTCTTTAAAACGCCACGCCTGACGTGACGTGTAAAATAGCGTTTCGCTCGAGTTTACACTCTAAGGATCCCGCTTCAACCCACTCAAGATACACGCTCGATGTACATATGTCCCTCATAGTCAGCGATTACACACACACGGTATCCGACGTCTTTCCTCTTGTCTCTCCAACCTACCGATCAAGCTTTCATTCAGTGTCGAGTTTCGCATCTCGTTAAGTCCTCCACAACTGCCGTTGACTGGCGCGTATATACATACAACCATAGCACACCTATATAACTGGCTGCTCGAAGCCCATGGCTCTCGTAGCCGAAGCTGAAGCCGGAGCCACGTCCTTCCCTCTCGTCCTCGGCGAAATGCTCGTCTCTTTTGCTACTCCGCGGTTCGCCGTCGTTATGTAGGTATTATATACAGGTATACGCGGGGGCAGGAGATACGGGACGTTGACGGACGGCTCTCTTACGCACGCCTGACGGCAACACACAAATTGTGGGCGCGCAGCTGCAGCTGTCGCACCGATAGTAATCAAGGAACACGGTATAGGTAGCGCGGGATGATCATTCTTTCGCTCGCTGCTGTATATGTACGAGGAGGAAGAAGGGAGACGGGAGAGAGGGGGAGGATGAAGTTCGGGTGACAGCGTTATGAAGAAGCTCGATAAGTATCGAGAGCTGCTGTCTGGTGTGTGTGTGTATAGGTGGAGAGGTGGGTCGTAGGTGTGCGAGAGTAGACAGAGCCGAGTAGACACGGGAAGGGATGTGTGCGACTTTAAACGATCGATCGGTATGAAAGATTGATGAGCTACCGCTGTCCCATCGTAAGCTCGTCAATTTTTCGTTTTGAGTGCCACGGGCTTGTACATGACGTGTCTACGGCAGAAAATTGCTCGGTGGTTGTATGGGTGTGATATTGAATGACGTTGCTTGTGCTTCTTTGTGAATTTTAGAAAGGGAATGGGTAGCAACTTTTTGTTGTACAAAATAATATATGTTTATACTATAAATATGTATTTATTTATTTGATAATTAAAATTGCGTTTATCGATCTCTCGGAGACACATTTGGGCTATAAAAAGATAATCATATAAAATACTTTTTTTTTGTTAAACAGATATGACTCGGAGAGATCGATAAACCCAAATTTAATTATTAATTAAAATTAACCGAATGATGACAAATCAAATTTACAACGTAATGTATTTATTATTTTCAGACTGCAGTTTTGTATAAATCATTAGGAAAAAGAAATGTAAGTAACCACTTAATTAACGCATTAATGAAGAAAATTTAATTTTGCTCCTTTGTAAATCATCTATGACTGTCTGATCTGTAAACTAAAAATAACTCTTATTACACAGTTTTTATTTCATATTTCAAATCAATATCTACAATCTGAAATAAGAATTAGTATATAATCACTTCGTTCATACGCTATCAGCTGCCATACCGTACAAGTAAAATAAATTCTCAATCGGCCGAACCTCCCAAAACAATCATCAACATCATCGTCCTCGCACACCGCAACATATTTCACAAACGTCTCGAATTTTGCAATCACGGTGCTCTGTCCAGAGCGGCAAAGCCCCAAAAGTAATACGTCAAGCCAAAAAAGCCGCGCGAGCCGTTCGCCTTTTAAATCAGCCACAAAGGACCTGCACGGTGCGTCGCCACACGACGAACCCAAAAAGAAGACGAGAAAGAGGAAGACGAGGAAGACGAAGGGCCCCGGCAACAGTAGGCTTTCACCTCAAGATGAATAATGCAGTTCGCGTGAAAATACCACTCGATCGCGCATAAATCGCCGACCCCAATCTCGGTGCACGGCCGAGCACAATGCCAAATAATGCGCTCGCTCGCGGCCATTTCTCATCCCGCAAATTCGCCGCTCGGCTCAGCTCGGCTCTGCTCTGATGGCTATGAACCTGTACGCGTGCAGCGCAGGTATGTAATATGCAGATCCAGATCGCCGGTGCGTGTGTGCAGTCGATACACACGGTATAGTTGTATGGGATGATGTTTCGCAGGCGCGGGCGAGCTGCTCCACAGATGTCCGTTGAGAGATTACGCGGCTGGACGTGTAGGGGCGTACAATTGAGCAGCGGCAGTAGAGATGCTACGTAGCTTTGAATTCTGTTGGTGTGGCGTTTGGGATGTCAATTTTGATTTTGCTCGCCGGTGTGCAATGTTTCTTTGAGTATTGTTTGGTAGGTTTTGTTGGAAGTGGTAGCGATCGAACGGTCAAAATTGTTGCTTTTTAGTCTCCAGGAAATAGATTTCGATCAGGCAGTGGAAAATGGTTTATGGTACCGAAAGATGATATGATATAGCTTGATCTCATACTTCTTTCTAAAATGTGATCTATTTTATCTCGAAGACACAAGGATAATCAACTATTTAAAATTCGGAGATTTTTTGTGCATTTTTGGCGTGATTTTAGATTGTTCTTAGATTTTGATAAAATAAATATTTTATACGAAACAAAGCTCATATCTAAGCTTTCTCTACAAGTATAACTACAGAATCATTCAAAGATTAATCGAAATTAATTTCTTGGTAACCCTGATATTTGCTTGTAAGTTGATATTTACATTAACAGTAATTTTAAGTTATACTCTGTCGTACGTTTGATACTACTAGCTCTTTTATTTATTTGTTTATTTTATTATAGACCGACAATTTTGTCTTTACTCTTCGTTGTTAGTATGCACTTTTCTATTGATGAGTTGTTCAACTGATGTACATTTCAATTGATGAGTAGTAACCAATAAACGATTTGCTAATATTCGATTTTCGTAATAAATATAAGATCAAATAAATATAAATGAACCATTTACTCGAATAACGAACTAAAGAACGTTTTGGATCTTCTTATGAATTTGGTTACCAGAACGTAGATATTCAGTCTAAAATGAAATCCGTTAATTTTTGCAAATATTCCGTGACGTCGTCAATGAATAAATATGATAATTTATAATATGAAGCAAGATTTTTCATTTACTTATTTGTGAATTAACTAAAATCGATCACTTAACTCAATCTATTTCTGTCGGAAGAGCTGCACATTTTATGCTGAATTCAAACTTATTTTCCAATACTTGAATATAATATCAAATAAATATAAATGAACCATTCACTCAAGGAACGAACTAAGGATCGTTTTGGTTGTTCTTTTGAATTTGGTTACCTAAACATGGAAATTGAGTCTAAAATAAAATCTGTTAATTTTTGCAAGTTTCCTATAACTTCGGCAATAGATAAATGTAACAATTTACAATATAAAGCAGGAGTCTTTTATTACTTATTTGTGAAGTAACCGGATTCGACAACTTAACTATATTTCTGTCAGTAGAGCTGCACATTTTATGCTGAATTCAAACTGGTTTTCCAATACTTATTCGGTATCTAGTCGTTGACATTTATTCAATGAATTTGCATTAAATATACTACTTGATTTATGCATTAAAAATTTGTACAATTCGGTACTTACATTTCTTCAAAACATACATTGTCCAAGCAGTACATCTCTTAATAAAATCTCATCAACGACATTGTATCAACCATGAAGCTGTCGATAACTATATATACAAAAAAAGAAAGAAAAGCAGAAATAAGAAAAATGAAGAAAGACCTAAGTAACAAAGTAAACAAACATACCAGTTTCGAAAAGTAAGCCGCGCAGCATTTTAAAGGGTGCACCAAATGAATGCAAGATACAACACGGGACATCCTCGCACGCAGAGAGAAAGAAAAACTGATCCGATCGGCATCCGGCTTCGAGGCAACAACTGCAGCACCTAGAACGGAAGAAGTACCTAATGCAACTACGAGCTATATACAGCAGAGAACGAGAGCAAGCAAGCAAGCGAGAGAGATTGGATGGCAAGTTGAGCCGGTGGCACGTCAACGTCAAGCGCACCCATAATCTGTAGCCGCGGCAGCGCGGGGCGTGCCTAATTCCCACTGACGTGCTCTTTCGCATGCGCGCGCGCGCGCGCTCTCGCGTCTACATTATTATGTGTCTCGGACGCGGCGCGGCAAACGTCCCGGGACGCGTCCAAGCGCAAGAGACTCGCGCTGCAGCCTGCATGCCTGTGTATAGATACACACACACACACACGCGGCTGGAAGTGCTAGTGGTATATAGTTCCCCTTGCGCTCAGCTCGGCTCAGCTCCAGCTCGCAGTCTATCCCCGTCCGCATATATATCCGTCCGTCGGGCTGTCGCGGCTTGTCACTCGGCGCATTGAGAATGCGATTGATGGTCGCTCTCGCTCTGAACGTATAATTGTTAAGAGCATACACAGGGCTGGAGTTACTCGCGTCTGTGCGCATGTATATCTCCCCAAGGGTGTAGTCAATCAATATTCAACTGGATAGTAATAATCCGCGGCTGAGTCGAGAGATGATGTGCTGCAACTGCTCTTGCGGCTGGATGAGGCTGTATCGCGATGATTTTGGTTCTCAGAGTGAAGTCTTTGGCTGAGATGTGGGGTAAAGGGGATTGTACGATCGCAGACTTTTTGGGCACAGCTTGAGTTGACGTTGATTAAGGAGATGTTCCCTTTTTGATGCTGCGAAAGTCTTGCGCATTTAGTTAGATTTTAGTCACAGTTTTGTTAGTCTTCTGATACAGAATGTACATTTATCTATGTTTATACACATAAGAATATTCTTATAGGTATGCAATAATAAAGCCATAAATTATAAGGCAGAAATGTATGTTTCGGGTATTCTACATCACGATAGTATAAATAAAATCAGCTGATGATTCCATTTTTTGTGTTTCATACAGAGTTGAACGAACAAATATTTTTATTTTTTTAATAAATCATTTCATTTTACGTCGTTAATGCCGAGACCCTTAAAAATTGAAAGAGCTTTTAAAAGTTATTTACAATTGTATTTTATCGCTAAACTAGAGTTTTTTGCAATTAATTTATTCCTTTTAGTTTTCTCGCGTTGTATGCAATTATAAATCACTTAGACCACTCTTACAAGGTCGGAAAAGATCCACTTTGATCTGATTACATAGAAATCTTAGGAACACGAACAAAAGTTGTGTATCATCTATTAGGACGTACACGACGCTAAAGGGTTGAATGCAAAACAGAACTTTCAATTTTCTTCAAAATAATAAATCATTTTGCACAAAAATGTTTAATCAATTCAAAGAGAAATGTCCAATCAAGAAAGGCATGTCCCGTATTTTGCACCCATTGATTATAATACTCAACAAAAATATAAAGGAAAATGTGTAAGCGTTATAATATAGAAAATGAAATGCGTATATGAAAATGATTAATTGATTTAAAAAAATTAAATTTATATAAAATAGGTTGTTAATCGATCAATTTAACTCGCTCAAGAACATCTGTCCAATTTAAGCTAGTCGAATTAAAATGAACCCTTTCTTACTCATAAGATATAATTTTAGTTCTCTCCATCAAAATTGAATCATGCTATTTACTTTTTCAATTCAAGGTTTGAAAACAATACATAATAGCGAGTCTTAAATCGATAATAGTTAATTTTATAAATTCAACTTTGATATTCATTTAATTATTGTACAAATAAGTAATTGCAATTCAACGAAATTGTAAACCGCGCTACTACTTTCTTTATACGACAATATTTATTCAAACAACTTTCTAAATACAAATTGTTATCTGTCCGGTTTTCGCCTGGTAATCTTGCTTGCTTTAAAATTATTTCAAAGACAAATAACCTAGTCAAACAATGGTGCTGGTGGTCGGTCGTCCGAAGTGTAACTGTTGTGACAGCTGTTGTTTGAAGCCTAATCCAGCTGCTTTTGCAAACTTGTCTCGCTTGTCTTGTTTCACCTCCAGACCAGTGACCGAAATTGTTATCTGAAATGTAAACAACTACCATGTGTTCTGGATTTTCTATCTAAGTTCATATTGTATATTGACAATGTGAACAATTTTATTTATATTTGAAATTTAACGTACTACAGGTAAATAAGCTAGTATTGCAATTTATTTTACATCAACTAATAGTAAACTAATAGTAACAACTTCATTTAACTTTATTATTACCACGCATCATGCTTGTATACATACATTAAATATAAATAACATTGCCCACTCCTTTCTATAAAAACAAATTGTGCATCATCTAATAATATTTATAACATATGCTCTTTTATATCTAAAAATACAAAATTTTTATTTAAATTGTAGAAAACATCCAAAAATGAATAATGTTTAGAATAATCAGTAAAATTTTATATTTATTTTATTTTATTTTATTTTATTTTAATATTTAACGGGTGTAACCCCTATACAAATTTTGGTCATAAAAATGGCTTTACTGTTCATACAGTTGTAAGATGGTACTTTGACTATTACTTGCAAAAATATATAACTTTTAATATTGTATAATTGCAATAGTGTCGATTTCAACTTATTTTTAATACTTGAAATGCTTGGAAAATTATCCATATCAATTTGTAACAAATTCCATAATCTACGCAGTCTAAATACTGAACTGTGGAAAGTTGAATCCAGATTACACTTTACTTCTTTAAGTTGACGAGCTTGCCTAATAGAACAATTAATAGTTCTAAATTCAAAACACTTACTATTTTTATTAATTTTCCAACAATATAATTATCAATTAACAACTTTTCAAATTGGAGTGAATGCCATTCTAATCAAAGTGAAACAAATTTTTCCACTACTGCCATTCTGCTTCTCGATAAAAGCGTCCACTTCAGCGAAGAGAGCAGCAGCGTCAAAAGACAACAAAACAACAACAAAAAATAATTCGCATGACAGCTTTATCTTCGTGTCGCTCGAGAGTACAAGCCTGCAAAAAAAGCTGTCCGGCGCGTTACGCGCTGCACGCATGCAGCCGACAAGCGCACGCTATATATACAGAGCTCTTTTCAGCGTACAACGCAGAGCGAGACAGGCCGATATCGCTGCAGATGCAGGCGAATCCGACGTGCGTCGCTCCGAAGGTGCATCGCGTTTCAGGAGAGATTAGCATGTAAATGAAGCCGAGTCCCCCGAAGCGCGTCACAATGCGACCTAATCTCGTCGCGCATTATGAAATATGACGTGGACCTTGCAGGGGTTTGTCAGTCAGCTCTTGACGCGAAGCAGGGCCGACGCTGCGTACGCTGGAGTCTTCCCCTGTATAACGCTGACACGAGTGTATATGTGTGTGTGTGTGTGTACGAACACGCGAGAGAACTGACACTTGAATGGAAACTAGAAGAAGACGTCGTTATTTGGGGTCGCGCCGGTTTTACTTTTTATAAGTGAGAAATGAATTGTTGTTTTAATTGCATGCATGAAGCGTTAACAATTACATTAGCGTGTAATAACGTATAATAATTTAATTGATTTGATTATTGCAGTTAATATTCATTAGAAAATAAATCTATTTTATTATATTACTCTATTTCAATTACTGAAAGTACCATTTGATATATCAGAAATATTGAGAGAAATTTTTAAAACTGACTTTCTAAAAAAAGGTCTACCCTTTGTACTAGAATATATACAACAAGAGTTCTATTTTTGACCTTCAAGGTCATTTTAAGTTCAACTTTGTTTCTTAAATGACCTATAGCTGAACTTCAAGGTCACCCTTGACCCGCTCTTTCGATTGCCGGTGTCAAAAATAGGGGTTACTATTTAAAAAACAAAGTTAACCTTGAAAGGTCACCATTGAATTCCTCGTTGAAAGTTACTATAAGAATGAGCTTGAGCTGTTGGAAAAATATTTTAGCTGAAAAAGTATATATATATATATATATATATATATATATATATATATATATATATATTCAAATAAATGCTTATGAATAATTTGTCCATATAGTCCACATAATAAACAGTTTACGACATATCATTTGTACATTCCTATATAAATGGTATATCGCAAACTGTTTATTATACATTCCCTAAGCTAAATTTGTTGTAAGTAATAACACTCTTAAGGCAGATGAAAATAGATGAAAATAATCTCTATCATGATAAGTTTGTCTTGGATCTTAAAAATATATGTCATGAATTAGTCAACCGGACAGTTTTGATTTTTAAACGAAAAATATTTGTAAATCAAATATAAATTCATTAAGTAACTGGAAAGTATATAAGGAATTTTATGAAAAATCGTCCGATAAGTGGTTCAAAATGTGATGAACAATAAATGATGAGGCATGTTACTACAGCTTGATTTTTGTTGTATAATGTCCTAAAATAAACGAGAAAGTTTTCCAGCATGCGAAAAAGACCTTGTGACACAGTTTTATGTCTATGTGTACATATATAAATTTTTCTTATAGAAATTTAACATGCAAGAAATTATGGACTAAAAATGGTCATCATTAATATAACGGCTCCAAAAAACGGAACAGAATATTTCATGGAATAAAATATAAAGTAGATAAAAGAGCTTTAATTTGAGATGTATCACATTGAAAAAGATTAACAATATCAAAAGTTATGAATGATGAAAGATAGAAAATAAATAGGAAAAATAGGAAAAAATAAGAAATCATCAAATTTAGTGATATTTTTGTATTCATCCACTGTCTTTGATCGTTAATAACTTTTAATATTGTTAATCTTTTCAATGCAACACATTTTAAATTAACAAACATTTATTGTTCTTTATATTGTATTGCATACAAAAAATTTGTTGCACTCTTTGGGTCCAGTATATTAATGATCATTTTTATTCCACAATACTTATGTTAAATTTCCATCATAAGGAAAATTGATATACATATAAAAACTCTCACAAGATCTTTTACGCATGTTGGAAAATTTTGTCGTACATTTTAGGACATAATACAACAAGAAAAATTAAGTTGCAGATGCGTGCTTCACCACTCAACACAACAGCAGATAATTGCAGTGTAAAATTCTACAAGCCTCACCAAAAAATGTTATTATAGAAAACAAAACAAAAAATGAAAAACCCAATAAACCAAGAAAAAGTCGCAATCCACACATATAGTACTTACTTGGAGATGTCTCGAAGAGTGTGTATATCTACGTGACGAAATACAGGCAATGATCCTCGCTGACTGGATGCATGTATAAAAATACAGCAAAATAACGTATTAACGCTTAATACGAAGAGTTCGAAATGTGCGGCGGAGAGAATCACGATTCAACGTTTGCGGCGAAGAGTATTGCAATTCGGCATTTTACGATAAAGAGTATCATGGTTCAAAGGTTTGAGACGAAATTTTAACCACCAGCCAAATGCATAAAATAGGTCTTAAATTTACTTTAACAACCATGAACATGGGGTACCATCCTGATTATACCACTTGTTTAGGGGGGATAAAAGTTTCATAATTTTTTGTACGCATTCAGGAAGTGGGATTAATTTGGGTAATTTTGAATCGTGTTAGTCTTCGTATTGAGCGTGGAATATAATGTATTGGTGTGTACAGAACAAACTCTAAAGACCCTTACTCAGAGTTTTAGATTTCATTTACATTTCCCCATATGTCTAATAAAATTCATCTCGAGGATTTCCATACTTCTGCTCGATGATACGCCAGTCGTTCTGACGGTTCTTCTTCAGAAAGGGAACGGCTTGATCGGCAATACCTTGATCCGTGTATGAGCAGTCATGACAATCGTTGAACACGTAATTTGACAGTATTACTGTAAAATTAAAGAAATTTACAGTATACTTGGCTGTTAGGAGAAACCGCGGAACTAATATTAATGCTTATGAAGAATAATAAAATTACTTGCTAGAAGGCTATTCGTAAATGCATAAACATAAAAACAAACTTAATTTAAAGCTACATTATAATATATCGCAACACTTTTGATTACAAATTTAAAAGACAATTTTTGAAATAAGGAAACTAGAAGATTGGTATTAACTTTGAAGTTGTTTTTTAATTTTTAACTTAAACCTTTCTGTATTGTTTTATGATGTATGTTTTTGACATTGAAAATTGAAAATTAATTATTCAGACCGCCTAAATTTTAATAATCGACACTATAGCGTTTGGATAGGCGTAGGAAATCCTGGTATAATCAAATATTAAAAATCAAAAATGAATTCAAAACAAAACACAATACACTAACAAACACTTAATTTGAAATCATAAATCAAATTAGTAATTATTAGAAATAGAACAAGAATAGAATAAGTATTTATTTAAAATGAAACAACTACGAATACTCGATAATCAAATAATATATCTCTGCAAAAAGCATTAAAACAGAGAAATCAAGGACGATCCTTACCTTTGGCCCGATCCAGATGCAGGAACCTTGATCCAGTACACATTTGATCAACTTCTCAACAAGATCCTTATCCCTCAGATGCACCAATTTATCAATAGCAATCAATGAGATGACGATCGCCAACAGGATCACCAGTGCAATCAAGATCGCGTTCTTCGCAGCCATTGTCAATCGCTGGTCCGTTTTTATTTCTTCCTTTCGTCCTATGCTGCTTGGCGTAAAGGCCGTGAAAGTCGGAGACTGATTAGCACTGAGGCGAATTTTCTCGATGAGCAGGGGGGAAGAGGATTCGTATAACGCGTTGAGTATACAGATTGTTGTATGTATATACGTATTGCATAACTGCGTCTTATTCTGAGAAAAACACTTTTTTAGGTGATTTGACACTTTGATTATTGGTGGAAATGGAGAATTAGAAACTTGAATTTATATTGAATATTTTTAATTAAGTTTAGGCATTTAAGAAAGAGCTAGAGAGTAATGAAAGCGATTTTTTAGGTGATTATATTTGCTCTGATATCTCTGTATACGAAACTTATGTGTTAGATATAAGACCATACATGAAAACCGTACATGGACATATATAGTCATATATTTCGTTCTGTAATTATTTATTACAACAATAATTTTATAAAACTTTTACCAATTAGATTAAACTAATTTATTTTTTACTATAAGGATCATTTTCAGTGTACTACAGTTACACTAACAAAATACATATTTTTCTGAATAACTTTGAATTTAATGGTTCGAAATTGATCAGAAATATTTTATTTTTGTATACATAAATTGTATAGATTTTATTTTTTAATATATAGTTTAAAGAAGTATCATCAATATCCATTTAACGATCCCAAAAAATAATCCAGTTATAATAATGAAATTTTCATTGTTCTCTTTATTATGCTTCACTCTCTAGTGATTGATCGACTTAAATTTATCCGCTTAGCACTTTTAATCCTGGAAGTGACATTTTTATAATTACCAAAGTAAGACTTTGGGTATTACTTTAGGGTTAGTGGTACGGTACTTCGAATATTACTAAATTTACTCTTTCAAATCACGTGCATTTCATGGATAATATTCCGTTAAATTAATTTTACGAATTTTACGTTATCTACTCACCGTTCTAAAACGGACAATATATTGTATTAGCGGAAATTGAAATACGTCAGAGTACATACAATGTTAATATATTTTTAAGTACGTGATCGTGACGTGAAATGCAGGCGAGTGATTTTGTCGCGCTTGAATTTCAGATGAGGCTTTTAGCGCAAGGCACACGCGATATAAGGTGTAAGATTCCAGGTCGCATAATTACATTATAATCTCTTTTAATGCACAGTTAACAGTATATATAACAGAAATCCAAAAAGCGAGCGAAATCCATTTTTTCACGAACATAATCACTCAGCAGTGAACATAAATACATCCATTGAATCGGTGCAGCTCTAATGATTTGTGATTGAAAAGTTAAATTTGTTTTATTATACATGATCTCGATAATTATAATATTCAATTAACAATTATTAGAGATATGTAGCAAAGCAAAATTTACAAAAAATCTAATTACAAAAAATTTGAGTATACATATACTATCAGTATATATACTAAAGTACTACATTTGTATAAGATAATAATAAAACTTGAAACGTGTTTTTCTTGGAGAAAATTTGTATAATTTAAAAATATCTTATATATAATTAGATTTTATTCGATCATACTAAAACTTGACAGTGCGTACTACACTACAATAACATTTTCGTATAATTAATATATATAGTAAATAATGAATAATAATAAAACATAATCATAAAATTAATTATATAATAGACTTTTATACGAAATGTACTCAATACATGATATTACAAATTTTAAAAATGCTATATTTGACCGATTTCATCTCAAATCATGCAGGCCGACAGAACCTATCTTTCCGAATTAGCTCAAATTATAGTATATTATTCTACTCGGAAAATAAGCGTATACGTACTTTTTGATTTTCCGATAGCATCAAAATTGCATGTGTTATGCTTTTTTCAAAAATGACTTCTCAAATTTCGTTTCTCAAAAATCGAAAACTTTTTTCTTTTTAAATCGTTCTAATTCGCCTTTTGATGGATATTTGAAAATAATTCTGTACATATTCGATGCTGTTGGTGATACTCTTTCGATCTGGAAAGTTCAAAAATTTTTTTACAAAAAATCAAGGATGATATGGCATTTTTTATAAACAATGAAAAATGCTTTTTTCTCAAAAAAGCCATCTTTTTTTTACTCAATTTTTTTTTATTGATAGCTAGTCTCAATACCTATATGGTCATATACATGACATTTGGAATATTTTTGTTTTTTAAGAGATATAAATGAAATAAGAAAAAAAAATTATGTTCCACCATAGCACTGTCGTGCAAGAAAAAATCCTACGTATTTTTCCCTTTTTTATGATTTTTAGACATTTTATTGCTTTTTCTAACTTTCCTGCTAACTCGATTCTTTGAGTTGATTTTCTTCTTCTTCTGTTTCTCTTTATTTAACAATTTTGTTAAAGAATGAAGAGCAGTTCGAAAATATCAACCTAAGTTTGTTTGGATCAGAGACAACTAATGAACATGAGGAGATTGTTTTTGCTATGTGGGAAAATGGCCATCTTGTGAAGAAAAAATTAACAATCTCCAATTTTTTTAGCGATCGTTCTTCTTGGATAGTCAAAACAAGCGTTCATTTAAATATTAAAAATATACAAAGAAAAGCTATAAAAGAAGAGAAAGAAATAGCTGCAGCTAACTCAGGTGATCTAGTACTGCATGGTGATTTTGCTGAAAATTGGGCAGTGATTCACAGTAACCCTATTCAATGTACTCACTGGGTTAATCAACAGGTCTCTAGTTTCACAGCAGTTTGTTATCAAGGAAAACTAACAAAAACTTTTGCAGTCATCAGTGATGATAGAAAACACGATTCTGCCCATGCCTTGTTAGCAATGGAAAAAATAATTGATTCGATGAAAAATGATTCAACCGATTTAATAGATCAAATATCGATTATAACAGATGGAGCAGCAAGCCACTTTAAAAATCGATTTCAATTGTATGAAATGAAAAATGCTTCCATCAATATAAAATGGTTGTTTTCAGCTACAGGTCACGGGAAAGGTGCATGTGATGGTGTTGGCGGACTAGTCAAACACTATGCAACTAGACATAATCTTCAGAACAGTCATATTGAATCAATACAAGATGCCAATGCTTTTGTAACAAAAGTTCAATCTTATACTAATAATATTAAACTAATCTTACTATCAAAAGAAGATATTGACGTTTTTAGACAAAATAAAATAAAAGAGTGGCTTAAGGCTCCTAAATATAACGGCATTCAGAAAACCCATGTATGGAAAGTAAATGTAGGTAAAAAGAAAAAATCTTATACAGGTCGAACTGCTCTTCATTCTTTAACAAAATTGTTAAATAAAGAGAAACAGAAGAAGAAGAAAATCAACTCAAATAATCGTGTTAGCAGGAAAGTTAGAAAAAGCAATAAAATGTCTAAAAATCATAAAAAAGAGAAAAATACGTAGGATATTTTCTTGCACGACAGTGCTATGGTGGAACATAATTTTTTTTTCTTATTTCATTTATATCTCTTAAAAAACAAAAATATTCCAAATGTCATGTATATGACCATATAGGTATTGAGACTAGCTATCAATAAAAAAAAATTGAGTAAAAAAAAAATGGCTTTTTTGAGAAAAAAGCATTTTTCATTGTTTATAAAAAATGCCATATCATCCTTGATTTTTTGTAAAAAAATTTTTGAACTTTCCAGATCGAAAGAGTATCACCAACAGCATCGAATATGTACAGAAATATTTTCAAATATCTATAAAAAGACGAATTAGAACGATTTAAAAAGAAAAAAGTTTTCGATTTTTGAGAAACGAAATTTGAGGAGTCATTTTTGAAAAAAGCATAACACATGAAATTTTGATGCTATCGAAAAATAAAAAAATACGTATACCCTTATTTTCCGAGTAGAATAATATACTATAATTTGAGCTGATTCGGAGAGATAGGTGCTGTCGGCCCGCATGATTTGAGACGAAATCGGTCATTTATACATTTGAGTTCTTTCAGTTCCATTTCGATACTGAATAAGAATATTAACTGTACTCATGATTTATAGCGAACTATTCTATTTTAGTAGCATACAAAGTTGTATAAAATTTGTTAGCACTATTGATTGATGGACCAACCAATTGATTTGGAAGAATTACTTATTTAATTAGTAATAAAATATTGCAATTAGCTTTTATCTTCAAAATTTACAAACGAACTTTATAATATTCAATTGCTACAATTAAAATTTGTTTTCTAATTATATAATCTAGAAACTAATTCTAAAATGTAACTTCTTACTACATAATTCACAGCCTAATTTCAAATTTAGCTTCTATTTTTTAATATTCTTAAATTCATATACTGACTTATATATCTAGGATCAAAATTACGCAAAAGTTTCAGTGAATTTTACTTATTCATTAATTTCAGAAATTACCGCAACATTTTTTAATTGAAGTATCGGACGATAAATGAAAATTAAACTCTCTAAAAATGTCCGTAAACCTGCTCCTTACAAGAATAAGCAGTCCCCGCCGAGCTGCATAAAAAAGGGCGCACCCTTGACAGCGAAAAACAGAGCCAGCACGTATCTATATATATCGGCGAAAGACTATAAAAGCTCGGCGAGGCGCTCGCGCGCGCGACAGGCAGAGAAAGGCAAGTGTCGAAAAGCCATTTCCGTGCGCGCATGGGTCTCGCGCGCGAGCGCAACGTGTCGCCCGTCGGCGTGGCATTGCGCAGCGCTGCGCCGGCCGCGTGTCACCTGAGTGGCATAAAAAGGACGTGGCTGATGGAAGGCTAAATAGGCGGCGTGTCGCGACGCACACACACAGTCTGGGATATACGCAGCGGTGACCAGCCGTCCGGCTGCCGCTGCCCGCTCGCCGGAGTGACAGCGTCGCGACAAGTTGACATGTTTGTACAGAAGCCGCACAATGCTCCGAGAGAAAGAGAGCGAGAGAGGGAAAGCATTAACGAATACTCGGCGTGGCGAGCGCGAACGGACGTCGGGGAGGATAAAACGCAGAGCTGTGGACTGGACTGTGGAGCGAGGGAGAAAGAGATGGGGGGAAACGGTGACGGGTTCGCCAGCTGTACGTGTGCATAAGTGTGCGAGTTGATTGGATGGAGCGAGGGAAATGGAGTACAGGAGGTGCGGTGCTTTTGCGGAGGATATGGTTGAGGTTGTGGGTGATACAGGAAGTTGATGGTGTTTTTGAGTGGACGTTAATTTTTTAGTTTACGGATCGTTTTTGGTGCTTTTTAAATTGTTTAACAGTGTTCTATGAGTTTTGTACAGGAAATTATTTGTTTGATTTTGATTTTTGTTTTTGGCTTTGGGAAACGCAGATTTTATAAGGCTACTTTTTATAAAATGTACTATAATCTTTTATAGAAAACTATACCTAATGCTGACATACTAATGTACACAGAATAGGAATTGTAAAGATTAAATCGGCACCCATCAAAACTTTCGTGGAATTAGAAAATTTGATCGAAAAACAATGTGATCTATCAGCGATGTTGCAGATCGGTATGCTTTTCGTACTAAAAGTTTTTCTCATTATTAGAAAAATTTTACAAAGTAGAATTAGCGAGTAATGAGTGGAATTCTGCACAAAGACTCTTACAGAGATCAGCCTCGCACAATAATGTATCATTCCTGGGTGCTTGTCTGATATTGAGTTTTTTATCGCGGTTTTTTCTGACTTTGTATGGGATTTTTATATAATTTTGTAGCTAGTTATAGTGACTTGGATAGCTTGAATTAAACTTTAAATGTAAAGTTTTTTATTTCAGGAATGGGATGTTTGAAGTCAATTTTGCCCCTTATAGTCTCGTTCTTTAAGGGGATGCATCAGACCTACTTTACCCGACGTTAAATGCTTTAAAAAAATTTGTTTTACTAAAAAAACGCATCAGAATCCAATTTCCTTTCCAGGGTAGCTTTATTTACTTAAAATACATAGCGGGATACACGAATTATCATCAGAATACAAAATTAGCATAATCATGTAATTGCTAATTTTTTTTTCTGATAATAATTCGAGTGTTCCGCTATGTATTTTACGTAAATAAAGCTACTCTGAAAAGGAAATTTAATTCTGATGCGTTTTTCTTTAGTAAAACGAAATTTTTGATTGTATTTTATCGGCAGGTGAAGTAGATCTGACGCATCCCCTTAAGGTGCATCAATTATACTTATAAATAATTATGAGCTACTATGAGGCATTACAGGACAACTTATACAAATATTAAAAAAAGGTTTAGAGCTTACAGCATATACAAAAGAAACTAGAAAATTAAATTTTTTTAATTACCACATAATATATTCATATATTCAACCTATAGAAAAATGGAAATTGGAACTGAAATTCACTTCTACGTGGAGAAACTGTAATATATAATGTTTTAACTAATAGTCAAAATTAGTATGTTTCAAAAACGTTAAATAAAGTATTATTAAAGAAAATCGCCTGTCAAGGAAATTATATCAAGAATATCTATGTCAGTAGAATCAATCAAATAGAAAAGTAGTTCGAGCGATTTAACAGAAATATGGTACAAAACAGGGGCGAACACGCTATTTGGATTAAAAATCAGAAGTTTTATCAAAATCCGTTGTCTCTCCTTGCAAGTTAATACTACTAAGTGAATATGACAATAAAAATAATTTGCCAATGCAAGTATATTCACACGAATTATATAAAATAATTGTCTTTAACAGGACCATTACATATGTATAATATTGTATTATTTTTTAAAGCTAACTTATAATTATTTTCTTTTAATCTTGATATAATATAAGAAATTTTGCTTCTGTTTGTCTACTTATTTGATATACTTTCCATATTAAAGTTATAATTTTAGTATTCCTTACCACTTTCAAATCGTCACAGTGAGGCCTCTTAAAACACGAAAAATAAATATATAACATGCCTTCAAATACCAGGCAATTTAAAATAATTCACCTCATTTGCATACGTAATCACTATTATGATCATTGCACAACCGCAAGTCACTTTCCTGACTTCTGTATTATTTACGAAACCACGCAATCTTCTCTCCAAACAGCTGTCAGTCATTATTCAACCACAGCATCGTTCCACCCCGAAAAAAGCTGTTATCCTCCACAAGCACAGCCATATTTAAAAAGGTAAACGTACACCGAAAAGAGCTCTCCGCACAACCACTTCAACCTACCCACACCCATTCACCCATTCAGCATTTCCATCTACCACACCGAAAGTATATAATATATAAATCGGCGTATAGCTATATGTGTGTGCGTTGACCGCGGCCTCTTTGTATTCGGCATAACAGGCGTTTATATACAGAGGCGCAGCGCTGTAGCCCGTCGGCCTGTCGGAGGCGCGATTGTATGCAGCGTGTGCACCCCGCACACCGCTGAAGAGGGACAAGAGCAGCGGCAGCGACTGGACAGGTGGTCGGGCCCAGGCGCTCTTGAACGAACAACTTTTACGAGTGTGATTCCGGCCACTTTGCGATCGCGCGCCGCCGCCGCCGCTGTCGCTCGCGTGTTCTGTCACGCATCGCAGGTCCTCTGTTGTATGCTCTCACCCCAGGTTTGCTCGTTCGTTGGTTTTATTTTGGTCGATTCAGAAGGCCATTTTTGGTGGGGAGGGAGTGATTAGGAAATTAGGGGTGCGTTGCTGTCTTAACATCTGAAACTGACTTTTAAAACTAAAGGGTTTATTATCTGCATCAGAACTTGGATTGAGATTGGATTGAGTCCGTCGAATTGAACCGTAGAAATAGATTAATACGCCTGAAGGAAAAAAAGACATTTATGAAAAAAGTGATAACTGTGCAACCAGAATTGCAGATAATTGTGCAGAGGAAAAACAGGATACATAAAATAAAATACAGAGGCATGACGTTATTTCTAGAGCACCGAAACAATACAGTTATTCTACATTATGACAGTATTGTTGAAATCTGCAAATTTCAATCCACGGATGATGAGTTAGTTTCTATTGAAGCCAAAGAATATTTAAAAAAGAAAGCTCTTTTCAAATATCCATGAAGTCAGGCACTAAACATTTGGAACGTAAACCGAATATCCAATGCGGCAATGGAAATATCTTTGGGACACCTCAAACAAAAATTAGTAAAACTACAAATGAATTTCTCAACTACGGAAGAAAAAAGATCTCGCTTCGCTCGAGCGAAAAACGTCACATGAAGTAAACAATCTACTTCCGCACCCGTGTCGAAATGTACTATTTTACAACTTATTGGAATAAAAGCATATTTTTGTTATAAAAACCAGCGTCTAAAAAAAAAATTTTACGTACATCTATTGGACAAAATTTATTTTTAAGTACCTCAAGAAAATTTTTCAACTATAACTAATCCTATGCCAAAGTATAGCATTTAAAAAGCAACTTAAAAAATGTTGCATGTCAAGTTATATTTTTTTATTTATGAATATAGTAAATGCATTCTACTTTTAAAAATAAAATGTTGTCGTACTTTTGTTCGAATTTGTGAACAACGGATTCATTTATTACAAACATATCCTAAAAATAAAAAAAGCGGTATAAAACATAAACAAATAAATCAATCATAATTTTTTCTATTTCAAATCTTCATATAAAATAAAAATAGAGCTTCGAATGGCCAAAAATTACCGCATAATACTCAAGAAAAAAGCTATTAAAAATTTTTAGAAAAAAAAAATGTTAAATATGAAAAAACAGTTATAAAAAAATGAATCATTAAATCTTAAAAATTGTTCTTTATTTTAAATCATCATTAAAAACGTAAACAATGATCGTAGAATGGCCAACAATTACCGCATAATACTCAAGAAAGAAGCTATTAAAAAAATTTATTACGTATTTTTACTGCGTAATACGCAAGAACTCTAAAATCAAAAAATTTTTGAAAAAGAAAATATCATAAAAAATGACAAAACATTATAAAACAAAAACGACTCGATGAATCTTGAAAATTCTTTTTGATTCAGATTCTTGATCAAAAGACGAAAAAAATAAGCTTTCACTGGTCAAAAATTACCGTGTATTACCCAGAAAATAGGCAATCAAAAATAAAATTAAAAAATATATAACCTCGATTATCTCGAAAAATAAAAGTTCTCATGATCTGAGCAAATAACTTAGCCGAAAGATAGTTAGAATCTACTCTTTTGAAAATTTTTAGAAGGAATTATGCCGTTTTACTCAAGTTATCGATACGACATAGAAAATCGATTTATTTTTACAAAATGATTTTTTTCTCGAAAGCAGAAAAGTATTAAGATTTATAAATTTTACTAAATGTTCCCGCAATGTTACTATTAACAAGAAAGTTTTTCAATAAATTTCCATGATATCTTTTGAGATATAACTTTAAAAAAAATGATTTTTTCGTGTATAACAGAAGAAGGGAACCTTATCAAGAATTTCGGTTCGGAAAAGATAGCTAATTTTAAGCTCTTTCAAATGCATTGTATTTCAATTAAATATATTAATTTTAACCTATTATCGAAAATTATCGAGATATATAGGGATCACACACACATACACACACACACACTCACACACACGCACGTGCACCCATACACATACACGCACACACGCACGCTCGCACGCACACACACATCCACACAGACATTTTCTTAAAATAGTGTATTTTGATTCCTTATATCTCAAAACATGCTTGTAACATGTTTTTAGCAAAACTTATTTTTTACTATCACGAAGCTTCTACTTTGAGGATGCAAAATATATATAGTTCTGAATTATAGAAATAACGATTTTCTATAATAATTTTGGTTAATATATTTCATGTGTACCTTTTCCTTTCGGCGTTCGCCGAATAATTTAATTTCTTTAAAATCACTTGAAACTTTTATTATGTGTCAATTTAGGTGTGTTTTATACGTGATTGAAATTTCGACTCTCTTTGCGGTACCAAGAAACGAGAAATGTAGTTTCAAAGTTTCAGCTTTTAACATATGAGCCCTATCTTAAGCTCTTACAAAACGGACATTTTTATTTATTGTATACAATAAACTGTCTAAAGTTGTGCTTCAATGTTATTAGTATATCTATATCGTACAGTATATGCAAAAGTTAATGCTATACTTCGGTTTTTGGTGTATTTTCATAACTTTTATATTCTTTACTAATATTTTAATGATTTGTATTATAAATTGAAGGGCTTTCATTATAAATATTTTTTCGAAAATTGACGTTCTAACCTTACTGTCAGCCAGTGAACGTACTTAAACTTACGTGGTTACCCCCGAACATCTTTTGACTATGAGGAAGCAATATTTCAAATGCTTTAAGGATGATTTCATACATTGTATTACAAAAATATAAAAACACATAAACTCATAGTATCATAATTTTATTGTCGCTTTTTAAGTTTAGTAACAAGAGAAGCCAAGGAGATCCTAAACTAACTGCGTAAAGTCGCTTTTAAAATTTCGTCCCGTCTGAAAGTTCGCCGCGATAAATTGGGGTACACTTTTCTCGCACAAATGTAAAACAAGGTTTCGTACCTCATTATGCGAGAAGCCCTAGAGGAGTCTCGCGTCGTCGGCACAATAAAGGCAGAGAAAAAGAAGGGAGAGCCGAGAGAGTCGCGGCCGCAGCTTCGCCCCATTCGCATTCAGAGGCATAAAAGCCTCTCGCAATGAAAAGGAGGTAAAGATTATCGCTCGCTAAATCACGCTTTATCAGGAAAAACCGCGTAATATCCGTTCGTCTTCCCGGGGCTAAAATGGTAATCGGCCGAGAGAGCACTCAGCTCGTGAATGCAGCTCTGTGTGGTTGCGTCTGTGTGTGCTCAAGTGGCCGGAAAGATCCGAAAAACTCTCTGGAGAGAGAGAGCGAGTCCGGGCAAGCGTCCAGATTTCGACGATCGCCCGAGAGATCGCAACCTCCCTGTGCTTGTGTATCTGTGGATGTATGTTTGTGTGTGTCGTTTCCGCTTCTTATTCCGCTGCTTTACTCTCCTATATATAAGTTTATACCGACCTAAAAATCCAATTTAAAAGTCGCGACTTGTGATCGATCGAACGGCAATATCCGGTTTTTTCCTTCAATTATTTCAATTTTCCGTACATGTACAATTTACAATTGGATAAAATTTGTAAGATTTATTATTGTAGAAAACTATCATTTCATTTGAATTAAATTATTAAGATGTAATATTTTCGCTTATGCTGTTATATGATTACGTTATAATATTTTGTTATTTAAAATTAACACTAATGTGACTTCAGCTTGTTTTCCAAATTTACAGATACATCTCCATTTATGCTTTTCAATTATGTATTTGTATGATACTGTAATTCCATGAAATTAATTATGCACTAAAATTATCTGATAATATGATTAACAGCATTATTCACGTTCTTCAAACTTATCTAATTTGGAGTTAAATATAGCTTATTATTTCTTATGGCATTTTGATAGCTAATAAAATATTAAGAATGTGCTTTCTGTTTTTGGTATCTACATTGGAAATAATTTAATCAACTTGGATCAAGCGACATAGACTCGAATGAGTTCTCTGTACATTCTTGTCAATATTGCATCATCTTTAAATTTTGCAATTCATAACAATATAATACAATCATGCATACGTTTACGAACAAAACAATAATAGCTTCAAAGTAATAAATTTTTATTAAAATAATACATAAATCTTCTATCAATGTTTATTAACCGTATGCCGAGCACACTTTTTAATATTCATTAACATTTCAATCATAAAGCTCAGTATCATGCTCAATAGAGTAACTGAATTACTAAACTATTATGGAAGAGCCATCATAATCTCTAAAGTGTTTAACAGGATGCTATAAAAGTTTTCTAAACCATATTAATAAATAATTTTCGTTATATCCTGGAAACGAGTTGATGAATCGATTCAAAAATTGTCTCGCATCATGTTTAACAGTTTTAGTTCAATATTTCTTAAATTCGAACAAATACTATTTATACAGCTTCAATGTTTAGAGCACATTTCTTCCTAATGCAAATAATTACATGTAAAATAACTTAAATTATTTCAAGTAGTAGCTAAACATTCGCGAACCCAGTCCCTCAAAAAAATGATCCTTTCCCAAAAGCAGTGCCTCGCGCACAAAGGACGACGAAGAAACAGTCTGCGAACGACCATCCGCTAACAGCATAATACGATCCTGCAGAAGACAACACGACAAAACTTCATACGTTATACGGCGAAATTACGTCCCGAGCGCGGGGGCCAGCGCTGGGGTGGCGGCGGAACAAAAGAGCCGCGCGGCGACATTAAGAAGAGGCAAAATACATGGTCACCGCAGGCTTCGGGGCTCGTAAAGAAGGACGACGACACGACGTTGCTCCGTGTACACTGCTTACGCGAGGGGTAAAACTCTGCGCGTGCGGTGTGTAACGCTTTTCCGTCGCGCAGCCCGCAGAGATGCTTCTTCGCTAAGTGCTAGTGCGAGCCGCGCGAATTTAAGGGGCTGTTTTGCGGGTTAAAGTTTCCACTCGCGGGATTGCTTGACATTGTGTGTATAGGTATATTTGCGCGGATATTTGCATGTACTGAGTAAACTGTCGTGATATAATACTAATAAGATCGAAACAATTGAAGATTTTATTTCAATATATTGGATTTTTAATTGTACTTTATTGAGTCATGAAACGTTAATGAAAATTATAATAGTTTTACAAACGTTGATGCACTTAACAATATTGACAATCTTTTGCAATAATTGATCATTCTGAAATACAAAATAATTGATTTGTTGAATTCTAAAGAGTTTTGCTGGTAATAAATTCATTTTAATTGAACACTTTTATTCTAATTGTCATATTAATATTTAATCAAATATGAAATATATTATTTACTCATTTCATAATAAGCAATCATAAGCTGAAACTGTTAGCGTAGGTGCAAATAGAATAACAATATACTTTTGATGCTATTTTTAGGATATGTGAAAGAATTTAGGCAATTTGTGAAAAACCTGATTTTATAAACTACCCTGCGCTGATTTAATATTAATATTCGTCTCAAGTATATTTGAGGTATGTACGAATACGATTTAGTTACACAATATTTCTAATAGACGAAGAAAATTCCATTAAAATTATTTGAAAAAGGGTTAATGGAAAACTCTTAGTAAATTTGTGTTGAAAAGAATAAATTGATTTTATTTTTTAAACAAAATGGTACTCATTAATGTCTAGAAAAGCTGAAAAATTTAACAATAAAACTTTCAAAATTGCAATTATTGTGACTTTCAAAGAGACGAGCAGAAAGTGAAAAAATAAGTGGACGATGGGCTCAAACCCATATTGCGGAATTGAAAAACAAAATTGTCGAGCACTTTTGACCTTTATCATACTAGTAAATTGTTATTTGATACTTAAAAACAATTACTTATCAACTAGATTACAGCTCCGTTGTCTATCTTGATGTGTCTGGGGAGCTTCAGACTCAACTACAAAGATTACAAAATTCCCGTCTAAGGTATATATGCGCTGTTAGAAGGGACGAGCACGTTACACCCTACAGGAGGAAACTGGACTGGCTGATTGTGGAGGATAGAAGAGTGTATTTTTCGGCGTTTCTTGTTTACAAAGCATATATCATGGAGCAACCGTCGTACCTTGCCGTTCTTAATACAAAGAATCAGTCCAGGACCTTAGGTAGGGCCGCTAGAGAAATCTCAGTTCCAGGATCGCCAACTGACTTGAGCCTCAAGTCATTCAGTGGTCAAGGAGCGCGCCTCTGGAATTCACTCACCCCAAGCATTAGATCCCTGCCATCGCTATCTAGTATTAAGTCGGCGATTCGCAGATACTTAAACCAAGTACATGATGAATAATAGGACTGATTAAGTTAAAATAAATGAATATGACTAAGTTATGCTTTATACCTAATGTGATTGTTTTTGTCTGTGTTCAATTTTATACATGACGCGATAGAATAAGTAATGGTGCAATGTTTGACTAGTACCTGATATAAGTACGAACGGTGATAAACTGCGTGCTACTTATCGCTAATAATTTAATTAATAACATGTACTAACTGGGTTTGACGGTTACCCAGTTCAAAATGATATAAATTTATATACATATGTTATTTTCGACTTGTTTAAAATAAAGCTTATTCTTTTCTACCCTAGTTATTTTTTTCCTTTTAGCTCAATTTAATTATGACTGTTTTTTTCTGCGATTTTATAATAGTCTTATTAAAATTTAAGCAGTGCAGCATAACACGCAACTACCAAAAGTTTCCATGTACTAAACATCCTTCCAAAAAAAGAACGCTTTTAGGGGGTCGCCTGAGTTAACACTAAAAACAGATTTTCTTTATGAGTCGATACAAATTTTTTATTGAGTTAAATAGTGTAGTTAAATTTACTATTTGTTTTATAAATTGAAGGCAGACTCATTTGTATCGTAAAAGTTACTACAGTATATAACAAATTTACTATTTTATATTGTAAATTTTCTATTTTATGTAGTAAAATTTACGATGTCTTAAAATTTGATATATAAAATAGTCAAATTTACAATATAAAATCGTAAATTTTTCTATATACTATAGTAATTTTTATGATACAGACCAGTCTGTCCCAAGTTACAAAAATTACTACACTATTTCTCTCAGTGTTTAATTAAATGCAATCATTATCTGAAAACTTTTTAACTGTCAATACCTTGATAAATACTTTGTAATATCTGCAATTTAACCGTTATAAAACCTCAAAATCTTGTTTCTACGTGACACAATATATTACGCTTGTCAATACTATATTTATTGGAAAAGCTTTGCAGCTTGCACGTTGCTTTAGGTGATACATTCAGCAATTCTTTTTTCCAACGAGGATTTGACATGTGACATGTGCTAAAACTTTTACGGTTTTTTCTCCGTTTAAACACTTTTTTATCATTATTTTTCGATGAACAAGCAAACTTTAAAAAATTTCTCAGTGATCTTTTAAGAATTGGCAAAAGTAAACCGCAAAAGTTTTAGAACATATCAAAAGAAGTCAAATCACCGTCGGAAAGTAATGTTTGTTGGTCGTGTCACGTACAAACGTGCACGCCACAATTTTTCCCAATAAATATCATGATATTGACAATGGTAATACTAAATAATGGTAATGCCAAATTTTATTCGCTTCTACCTGTTAACTTACAGATATTATCAAGTAATTATAGCAAGAAATTTTTCAAAATGATTCCTTTTGAAGAAAAGACGTTCTCGGCTCATAAAAAAATTCTTTTTTAGAGTTTAACTAAGGTTCACTCCCGTAAAAAAGAAACATCCTCTTTTCTCTATTTTTCTCTCTTCTTCCTTAAGCATCTCTGCGCAAAAGCGCATGTCAATTGCATATCCATAAACATCGTAGAACCGGGTACGGGAGAGCCACTGTCCGCTGCATGTATTCTTCGTTGAACGCGCGGAAAAAAGATAGCGCTCGCGACGCAAAGTTACCGCGGCGATAACGGGGGCGCCTTGTGTCGCCTCCCCTAAGGAAATAACTTTTCTTTATTGGATGTGCATACACACATAGAAGGCGACTGTAATAACCGTGCAAGCGCACAGATAAAGGCTCCTCGCGATAGCCGGACCTCGCACAAAAGAACGACACTGAATTCTCCTACGCTCCGCGTGCGGCGTAGGCAAGAACTTCTTCTCTTTCTTTGAGATCCTTTTTGCGGAAAGTACGCGTATTAGTCGCGCGTCGGGTATCTCGATGTCCCGGGCAACTTGGCAACTTCTTTACGGGGGCGTTTATTTCCGGCGGCCAGCAGCGGTGCATCTTACTATATGTGTACTACCCCTTGAGGGGGTGGTTTGCGGGTCTGCAGCTGGCTCGCAGTGGGCAGATTGCGCAACTGCAGCGATCTCTTAGGTCTTGTGCTGTGTGCATAGTGGATGCTGCATTCAGGATGTGTACGAGTCGCGGGAAGCGCGACATTATCGTACGTCATTCCGGTGGCATTGTGAGCGCGAGAAAGGGCTATGTTGTATGTGTAGCGAGATCCAATGCAACTCGGACATCGTACAGGAATTGTGCTGAATTTTGCGATGTATGTTGGACGATATTAGCTGCAGCTGTCTGGAAGTGAATGTATAAACTCGGCGGGTTTATGCGCCAGATTTAAGTATATATGGTTGTTCAGTTTGGACGGAGGTGATATTCTATTATGAAATTTTGGGAAGTGATGGTAATATACTTAGTGCTTGCACTTGATTCCAGTGAAGAATGATCAGTCTGATTTTCTAACGCAAAATTAATTTTTGAAAGTTAATTAATTTGTAAATAGTTTTCTATAGTATTATTGATGTTCAATACATGCCAAAATCATGGACAGGGTTTAATATTCTCTAATTATTTTTTTAAATATAACTTACATCAAAATTGTGATTAATAGTTATCCTGAAATTTATCTAACCATCGGAATGTATCAAATAACTGATATGTGTGACTTGAGTATCCCTTGTTAAATATTTTAATTTTTTTTTTTCAAATTAAAACGAACTACCTATAAGTACTTATATAGAATATATTGTACACCATTTTTATTTGAATATTATAATGTCTTTATGGTATTTTTACTATAAAATTGTAATGTAAGTTACAAATTTTCAATAAATCTTAACTTGTTTCAGTCACACTATAACGTTTAACATTTATAATGTTTCCTTTTTTTATAATTTTCATAAAGTGGTTGGCGATTACTTTTTTGCATTATTACCAATTCAATTGAATTATAATTAAATTTCTAATGCGCGCGTTTGTTCGACATCGAAAGCTGCCGATGAGTTGACCAATGCATTAAAAGAAAGTAGTGAAATGTATCGGCCGCGTATATGGCGATCGAAAAGGATTGTCCGGGGTCGCATTTTCCCTTCCCCGATCAAACGCAATTCGATAATTGAAGGGGGCACGCGACAAGGAGGCAAAGAAGTTTTCTCGTGGACGGTAGGTCACGAGTCAACATTTTTCTTAAAATTTGGAAAGGAGGCAGCTATGGCCCGATTCAACCTAAGATATGTATATATATATATATATATATATATATATATATATATATATATATATATATATATATATATATATATATCACAGCGTGATATGCATATGTATTACGGCATGTTTTTTTATATATATGATATGTATATATACTTATTGTTAGAGCAGTCACCCAAGTGAAGTTGGCGAGAGCGGTTTTCGATATCTCGATCGCACCGCTCATATTAATACATTTCGTATTAAGGATATGAGCGACGCGATCGATGCCACTCAAAGTATTATCCATCGCTAGCTACTACTTTTTCCCATCTTCTGGCAGCATTCGAATTCCACGCCGGTAAAACGACACATCTCTTGAGGCTATCCGAGAGTCGAAGCATTTTTTGGCATCTTCGTAAGAATGAAAGTGCTGCTCAACCAGGCCATGTGCCATCGATCGGAACAAGTGATAATCAGAAGGGGAAATGTCTGGTGAATACGGCGGGTGGGGTAGGACTTCCCATTTAAGCGTTTCCAAGTAGGTTTTTACCGGTTTTGCAACATGTTGCCGAACGTTGTCATGTTGCAAAATCACTTTGTCGTGTCTCTCTGAGTATAGCGGCCGTTTTTCCTTCAATACTTGGCTCAAAATCATCAATTGTAGTCGATAGCGATCTCGCATGACAGTTTCGTCCGGTTTGAGCAGCTCATAATAATCTACACCCAGCTGATCCCACGAAATGCAGAGCAGAAGCTTGAAACCATGGATTTTCGGCTTTGCCGACGATGTTGATGCATGGCCTGGATTACCCCACGATTTTCTACGCTTAGGGTTATCGTAGTGTATCCATTTTTCATCGCCCGTCACGATACGATGCAAAAGACCTTTTCTTTTCTGCCGTTGAAGTAGCTGTTCACATGTAAAAAGACGCCGTTCGACATCTCTCGGCTTCAAATCGTACGGCACCCAATGTTCTTGCTTCTGAATCATTCCTAATGCTTTTAAACGCTTCAAAACTGTTGTTTGATCAACTCCTAATGCTTCCAATTCTTCATCTTCAAAATTTTTCAGTGCGCCAGAGCGTTCTTTATCTTCACTATTAAATTCATTCTTTTTGAAGCGTCTAAACCAATCTCTGCATGTTTTTTCCGATAGATCATGGTCACCGTAAGTCTCAATAATAATTCTGTGTGCTTCAGCTGTAGATTATTTTTTAATAAAGTATTGTAGTAAAATTCACCGCAAATACTCTTTTTTTAGCACAAAATTTGACATGTTTAACACTATAGAAAGTTGTTTACACTTCGGCGGAATGACATATACTAAAATTCAAGCTAGCTTATAGTACTTCTATATAGATTAGTTACCACTTTCAACTATATGCATGCCATACTGGTAACTTCATATGTTGCAAAACAGCGAAAACTTGTTCAACATCCTAATAAATAAAACTACTTAATAAGAAAATGTTGTATTGTAATGTCTATGAGCAAATAAACCTTCCTCAATGAAGTAACATACATATTTCATTTTATTGTGGCATAATAAATTGTGTAACAACATTATTATAGTAAATGTTAACTTTTACTATAAAGAACATAAATAACTAATCTGGAAAGTTTCATCAATCATTAGACATTTACAAACAGGTTTTTAGAACAACACCTAAAAAGTTTCATTTTTGCAAGTAATACAATGTAACTTGTACTTAAATGGATATTAGATAACTAACTTTTTAATTTATAGATTTAACGAGTCTGAAAACGTTTTAAGATTTACAAAGATTAATTTGTACAGTAACAAAAAAGCTTCCACACATTTTAATAAAAAAATTAGAATTGTATTTTAAGAATGTAAATTTATTCACTTAAAGCTTATTTATACTTACTTGCTTAATAAAAATAATCAAATGGTATATTTTGAATCAATGAAACAAAGTAAAATCATAAGCTATACGTATCAATAACATCTTTGAACAAATTATTCATTGACTTTTAAAATATCTTTTACTTGTGCATATAAAAAATGCAGATAATGTATGCAATCAAGCATTTTACTGATCCCTCACAGTTAGTTCCAAAGCAGGCTTCCATTGCTCAGAACTCTACAAAATGTTTCTCGATAAGCCAATCGACGCTATTTCCCGACATCATCGATTCTTTCGGAACTCGAGCTTCACGCGAGCGAACAAATTCTCACCTACAAACCCCCCCCCCCCCCCCCCCTCAGGAATACGAATCACCTTCCGCAAAGTGTCATCGGCGCGCGCGCGCGCGCGACCGGCAAGCCTTAAGAGCCACCATAAATTAGCCTGCAGCCAGCAACCGCAGAGTAGTGAGCAGCTCGACTTTCCGAATCGGATAATAATAACGATCGTCCATTGTCTCCTTTCACTCTGGAAAATTTACTGCCGACAGCGCTAGCGCTCCTCCGGCCACGCCTCGGGAATTCGGCTAGAAATTAACGCGAATTAGTCACGCGACGACCCCTCCCTCCCCCACCGCCTAATGACTGTCCAACTCCATTTTGGCAACGCGTCTCTCGGATGCGCGCGATGCAACAAAGTCATTGTTAACCCTGACCACCGCGTTCGCGAACTGCACGGTCATTAGTCATCGAGCGTGTACACGCGCGAAACTCGAATGAACATAGCGCGGCGCGCGTGGAGGACTGTGGGTGTGCGTGGGCGGAGCCGGAGACCACGTTATAAGCGATTCTTCGTACAGACGCAGCGGCACCTGGTGACACTTTAGCCGGGGGTTTAGAATATAATGCTCGGTGCGATTACAATGGGATATGCATGATTGTGGATTGCGGGTGAGAGAGAAAGAAAGAGAGAGAGAGAGAGAGATAGTGAGTGAGCAGACGGAAGGAGGCGCAGTATCTTAGAATAGACGAGACGCACTGTGGCTAATGAGGCGCACCGGGGGTTATCCCGAGGTTTATCCGCCCTCTTGCGGCCGGATGATCAGCAGGATCGGCGACACCCACCTCTTTGGGCTTTTCTGGTGGATGTGCGCGTTGTAGAGGTGTATCTATGCAGTGCTGATGTTGCTTCTGGGTTTCGCCGATGATGCTTCGGCGAAGGTGAGCTTTGAGGCTTCATTTGGATTTTCCGGTGGCGACGGTCATCATCGTTACCGAGGATTTCGATTTGGAGGATGGATTAGCCTAAGTGTTGTTGCAAATTGGATTTTTCGTTATTTATGATGGTATTGTTCCGTTTCGGGATTTACTAATCGAGTATATAATGTGAATATATATTTAATGTATTCGATTCTTAATATACGTATTGGGAAATACAAAGGGAGAAGTTTAATTTGGAAGAGAAGGTGATGAACAATAGTAGTAAAAATAATCTTATTTATTACGTACACAAATTACTCATATTATCACAAACTTTATTACTGAATAGCTATAAATAGAATTAATAGGGGAGAGCGGGTATTATACTAATTTGTACAATAAAATTATGTTGAACGAATATCTCAAGCCCATCCATAAGCTCTTTTGAAATTGTCGATCAGGCATATTGTCAAAATTTTTAGGTCAATACTCTTTCATTGTGTTGAGTATTTCTTAACGATTGTCTTAAGTAATGAGGTTTAACCTTAATACAAATAATATAAAACTATTTCATTTTGCATTGTTAGAGAATTTGTTTATAAAGATTTGACACGTACTATAAAGTGCAAAATGATCTTCATTATACTTTTTTCAATTTAAATTAATGTGTAACATTAAGTTGTACATTTTGCAGTTGTCTCGAATGTATTGCACGACCATTTTTGCTGCATAGTTTGATTTAGAAATATGTTTGTTCTATTATACAAATTCGTCACAATACGGTGCTATTTTTATTTTATTTCCAACAGTTCTAAGATAGTTCAAAATATCAATAAAAATAACTATTATATAGATGGAATATTTAATGTTTAAATGAAAAATAAAATATTTTAAGAAAATTATACAAAAGTATTCAGATTCCTAATTTTTCTATAAATTTTAATTTATTGTTTACAATTATAATTTTTTGAATTGATTATTATTGATGTAAAAGTTTGTACCATAGAAAGGACCTACATGGTATCGTCGATAGAATGGAAGAAGAGACTATCTCAGAAAACGCTTAAAGAAGCGGGTTAACTCAATTGTCGTCTAAAGAACGGAGTAACTCAGTTTGCGCTTGAATTATGGGCTATCATAGAGTTTAATTTTATAATAGGCAATAATAAAAAATACTAAAATTTAATATTCCCCAAACAACACATTTTTCTATCTTTTAATTTTTTTCAATGGGGCATTGAAAGCGAGAAATTATTAGTTAGAATAACACATCTTCGAGCGATTTCCGAGTTATCCCGTTCTTCAAAACAAACTGAGATAGCCTCTTCTTTCACTCAACCGTCGATGTTGAAAAGCTCAAGTAATGTAAATTTGTAATGTAAATCTCGTTTTCAACATTGCTTCTTCAAAATCTTCTTAACTTAAATCTGTGAATATAAATCATTGAATTTTATAATGTAAATCAAAACCTCTCCCAACTAATAAAACATCAAAGCAAATATTAAACATTTAAAGGCTGTATTTCCTCGAGATAATCCATTTTACGAAGTCTCAAAAATTTTTACAAGTACGACCTAGACCCCAGCATTGGAAATCTTCGCCGAAGGGACCTAAGCAAGCCACACCGAGGAAAATTCGCGCAAAACCGTGCGACCACCATAACACTCCTCTCTCATCCGCTACCGATCGCGTAATCTCATTACCGTTTCCCCAGTGTTCTTCGGATGCGCCGAAAATATCGCAAGGCACGCTCGGCTTCTATCGTACCGACAAGGTAAGAAGGGGCCTCCTTAAGTAAGCCGATATGCGTTTGACGAGGTATATCTCCGCGGGAGGAGCGCCGACGACAGGGAAAACAGGCTTTGCAGGCTCCCGCGTCAATTTAGCGGCGAGGCTCGTTGTCGCGTCGGGTAACTTCTCCGCTCTCGCGTCCCTTGCCCGTTCGCCGTCTTAATATAATGGAAGCTGATGGCGAGTGTCAGGGCGCGCCGCGACGACGATGAGACTGACGAGCGATTGGCTCGAGCGCCGCAGACTGGATGTATAGTGCGTGAGCTGTCTCTCGTGGGCTTGTGTGTTATCTTGGGTGCTTGGGAGAGATGTTCGTGGATTCTGTCTTTGGGGTTCCTCGTATTCTTCGGATGGGTTAATCACGTAGATGTGTGTAAAAGTTGTAGATGTGATTATTAATTTTATTTAATTAGAAAATGCTCACTGTTTGTCATGTGTACATGCCCGTCTAAGAATTAATCATATAATATGTCCATATATGGGTGTTTGTCAAAAAGTTGAACAATTCTTGTCCCTTCTTTTTTACAAGGTAACAGGATATTATATGAATCTCAAAAAAATAGTACTACAACCGGACTATCGGAAGCAACAATCTGTAAAATTTTCAGAATATCAAGTATTTTCTATTCTGAGTAAAAAATAAGAAACTAGGCAAAATGTCTCGTCCATCTCATGGCCCAAGCCTTAATTTCATCCCATTGCACCAAGAAATTTAGTAATACACTACATTTTAACAAAAAAAATTGCACAGAGGGTTAATGTAAGTCTTAGTTAATTAAAAAATGGTGCGCGACCTTATAATGCGTGTGTTCTGTGTATGTATGGTTGTTTCGAAATGTGTCTCCTAGTTTTGATGTCTTGCCCGTCCCCAGGGCTTTATTCAAAGTAAATTGTATTAAAATCTTCAAATATTAAAATGCAACCGATTCCTGCTTGTAACTCTTATATACATTTTGTAAAAAAGTTTACATATACTTATTTATTAGTATAGTTTTCGACAAATAATTAGATAATGTTGCACTTCTACTATCGTACCTTTATTATTTGTCTTGTCCGTCCAGCGAAAAATTCGTTAAAGGAACATTCAGATTTAAAAATAAATATTTAAATCGAATTTGTCGTTTAAACAGATACAAGAATTACTTTTTCTCAATTTCATATGCATCTGGTGCATTTAATTAAATAAACTACTAAGCAAAATTGTACGGCTCAAATGTCTTGTCCGTCCAACGATTACGTTAAATGTACTAAAACAATCGAAGGCGGTAGCATAGAATACGACAAATAGGTGAACAATCAACATATTAACCTAATTAAGCGTAGATCATAATCGTTCATATTCTGTAATAATCGATGCAATTTTTAATTTGTGCTAAACAAGAGATACTTCATGTAAGGTAATATATATATCCAATAATATTAAATTATATAATTTAGAAAGAAAGTTTACTTATATTTTACAAGTAATATTTACAATGATAACTCACTATAGTATATTATATTGCATAATTAATAAATAATCGGTATATTTAAAAAAAAATTATATTATATTATCTATATTTCTACGATGCTGGTAAAATAGAGTTCTGTATTGTACCTACTTTCCCTCATACAATGGGATCTTGATTTTGTGTATCTCGATTTTGCGAGTTTTCCCCCATCGGCACGCCAACTATTGTACACGTCAGGTACCTTTCCGAATTTTTGTGAGGTCGACGTGAATTTTCAATGCAATTCTGTTCATTCGATAATGCAGAGTTATATTAACAATAATAACTGTAAATGTATGGTTCTTTGGCGATATCTTAATAAATATTTTATTTAGAAAATAAAGTTTAAATTGAAAATTAATTACAATCCTTATGCGGACGAATTTGCGTTGTAACATTATTTCTGTAAGACTCATATTTCTACCGTAATAGGGCAACATAACTTTTACCCTATGTATTTCGTACCTTATAAGCTGGTTTCATTAAAATTGTATATGTTTATGCTACATCGACGAGACTTTTCAATGTAAATCTATTTATTCGATGCTGCAGAATTAAAATATCTTTGTGTTCGACTTCGCGCATCACAGGATTATTTGTTATTAACAATAACAACTGTATAAAATATGTGTTGCAGCTTGGGATTTAAATTACTATGAAATTTTAGGCATTAGCAATTTTGTTAGAGAATGCACATTTGTGTATAATGATAATTACGAAATAAGAATTCATCACGAATTTTCAAAAAACAAGACAGATAATCAAGAATTCATAGTACAAAACATGATAAAATATATCAATGAGCATGTAAATCCATTTAAAAATGGCATTGAAATATTAAGAAATATTATTACAGAAGAGACTGTTGATTCTGAAGTAAAAAAGTGTTTTTAAATGTTTTTCAAATTGGATGTCACGTTTTTGAAAAATTTTGGTTAGAAGGATTTATTGAATAGTCAAAAATAATTTACACTACCATAAATTAAGTTAAAAAAACAGCCTTTTTCAATAATTTTTTTAAAAGATACAGGTAATGTATTTTAAATTAACTAATTACAGTATTGTAGTATATCATTTAAAAAACATTTTGTTAAATTTTCAGTGAAAAATATCGAAAACTAAGCCGTTGGCAGGCAATTTCCGGAGACGTCTCGAGAAAAAGATATTTTGCGATGATGGTCATTTCTCGGCACTCGATCATTTGAAATAAAAAAATCAAAAAATCAAATTGTTTTTGTTATTTTATGAGTTTCCCCAGGTAACCCAGTCGAATTTTTTTAAAATTTGTTGTTATTTTTTATTTTACAATAACAATTTGACCGATTTTTTAAGCAAAAATTGCGTTTTTCGCTTTCTAGTGTTACCAAAACTTGAAAAATCAGTAAAAAAAGAAAAAACTCGACAGGGTTACCTGGGGAAACTCATAAAATAACAAAAACAATTTTATTTTTTTATTTCAGATGATCGAGTGCCGAGAAATGACCGTCACCGTAAAATATCTTTTTTTCGAGACGTCTCCGGAAATTGGCTGCCAACGGCTTAGTTTTCGATACTTTTCACTGAAAATTTAACAAAATGTTTCTTAAATGATATACTACAATACTGTAATTAGCTAATTTAAAATACATTACCTGTATCTTTTAAAAAAATTATTGAAAAAGGCTCTTTTTTAACTTAATTAACAATACCCCCCCCCTTAATTGATCAAATAAAAAAATTCAGCGGAATTTAACCTCACAGCATTTTTTATGATATTAGGAATTTTAATTTGATTGTTGATATAAAAATAAAATTGTTTACACTTAGGCGAAATGACATATACTGAATTTCAAGCTTGCTTATAGTAGTTCTACATACATGCGTTACCACCTTCAACTATATGCCCGCAATACTAGTAACTTAATCTGTTGTAAAACAGCGAGAACTTATTCAACATCCTAATACAATTATTTGCAGTAATTTACAATTGTTTGCAATAATTTACAATTGTTTGCAATAATTTACAATTGTTTGCAATAATTTACAATTGTTTGCAATAATTTACAATTGTTTGCAATAATTTACAATTGTTTGCAATAATTTACAATTTCTTGCAATAATTTACAATTGTTTGCAAGAATTTACAATTGTTTGCAAGAATTTACAATTGTTTGCAAGAATTTACAATTTTTATAGATGAGGAAGTTGAGAATAGTCTCAAATGGCTTAGAAAAAAGAATGTGCTCCGTTTGATATAGCTGCGAAACATTGGACGATAACTGCAAAGACAAGATTAAACAATATTGAAGGGGAGAATTATTCTCTAAATTAAATCTTCGCACATTGGAAGGTATTCAACCAGAAGGATATAAGTTCGTCGATTCTAATTTTTGTTCGCTTGAAAAGCCACAAAAGAATCAACTGAAGAATCCTGGGCAAAGTTTGTTAAAACTGTAATGAGGATTACTAAAGAAAATACCGAAAATGGGACTTCAAAAAATCTGATAAGCTTCATATGTAGTCCAGACATATCAACAGGTAGATTTTCATTACTTAATATTATTACATATAATATAATTTAGAAAGAAAAGCTTTGATTCGTATAAAAATATTAAGCTGTTCCAAATTTAATATCAGTTAAGTTGATTAATACATGACATATATTAAGGAATTAAGAAAAATTAAATTTTCTCGAATATTCATGCATATTTATTTCAGTTGTTAATTACTTTAAAACAGATTGTTAATTACTTTAATACTTTTATACGAAATTAAGTTAAAACTGGAGCTATTTCCGACTAATTTCAGAATCTTTTGTGTTATTCTTGTAGCATAAAATCTTTAATAATTATGGTCAAAATCAAAGGCACCATTTTTTAATAAAATAATAAGTACTTGTGATAGCACAGTTGATATAAAGAGGATAAGGACCCATTTGACAAATGCTGAAACATGTATCTAATATTTGTTATAATGAAACATATTCCCAAGTTTCAGATGTTATAACCGTTTGTAACGTAGTTGTGTATAATTATGAAAGATTTATCACTTTTTAGTATTATATTAAAAATTATGACATGACAATTCATACTTTGCCAATACTAATAGTACCGGCCCATTACTGCTCAAGACAGAAGAGTACAACTCAAATGGCTGTATTTTTTGATAAGTTATGCAGAGAAATCATCACTTAAAACTCAGTTAAATATGTTATTCCGTTGGTAGTGGCCATGCTGTACTGACCCAATACTGGTACACACTTTTATTAGACCACGTACAGGGATACCGTTTATTGAATAAGAAAGGAGTCATTGAAATAGCACAATCATTCCTGTGTAATTGGTATAAGCATTGAGGAATTATTCACAAAAATATGGTTTGTTGGCTGTACTGGCCCAGTATTTGAAAATTTGTGTTCCGTGACCTAAGTTAAACAATACCAAAATAAACGCAAAATACATACGCGTCAAACTGAAAACCTCCTTCCTTTTTTGAAGTCGATTAATTGTAAAATAATTATAAAATATAATTATTACTTTTTTTCTTTCCATTTAATTTAGAACCCTGCAAAACATTACTTTGGTCAACATTGTTATGACTTATGCTATTAGACATTGGGTGTTGCAAAGCATTATTAATTGCAACGCCATTAGCAGAAGCTACTCCGCTCGCTAACGAATGCTACAAAGTATTATGTGCACCATCAATTGTAGTTGTTGCGGCTGTTGTTATTGGGTGTTGCAAAGTGTTCTTTTCAGAATCAGTTGGCGGAGATAAGCCTGTTGCTATGGAATGCTGTAAAGTTGTACTTCTATTTACTGTTGAGTGTTCCAATCCATTATTATCAACAGTTAATATAACAACTTCGGTATCAGCTGCGACTTGATCAGTGCCTAATTCAGACATAAAAGTAAATAATATTTTGTAGTTTAATTGTTTATATGCGTATTAGGGTGGTACAAAATTACCCAAATTTCGAATTGTCTTCTTGTAACCCCTTCAATATGTTGCAATTAGTTCAAACTATGATATATAGAATTATATATAATTAAAACAATTTCTGAGAGTTTGTCTTATTGTCTCTGATTGCAACGGATTGAAATGGATTAGACAGCACATTCATATCCTTAATGAATAGGATTGGCTTGAATCTAACTAGAATATATTAAAAAATAATTTTATACGAGGGTAGTTCAATAAGTCTTTAGAATGACCAACAGATGGCGCGCGAATCGCTCCAAATCATCTGTTTTCAGTCAGCACCACTCCCGACTAGATATATCGGGTGCAGTCACAGTCCACATCTTCTGAGTTTACGTGTTTTTATAACCAATTGAAAAAAAAATTGCTTGTTAAGAAAAATGGAAAAAAACGAGTTCAGAGCGGTAATTAAACATTTTCATTTAAAGGGTTTAACTCCATATGAGATAAAAAATGAATTGGACTCAGTTCATGGCACATCTGCCCCTGCCTTAGCAACGGTTTATAACTGGGTAAATGAATTTAAGCGTGGTCGTACATCAATAAGTGACGAACCACGTTCAGGAAGGCCCGTAGAAGCAACTACTCCCGAAATCATCAATAAAATCCACGATATGGTGTTGAAGGATAGAAGATTAAAAGTGCGTGAGTTAGCTGAGGCCACAAGGATATCTATAGGTGCAGTTGTTTCAATTCTACATGAAAAATTAGGCATGAAAAAGCTATCGGCAAGATGGGTGCCGCGTTTGCTCTCAGCTGAGAATAAACGCAATAGAGTGGTCGCCTCTGAGGCTCTTTTGGCGCGCATAAGTCGGAATCCTGAGGAATTTTTTCGTCGATTTGTGACTGTGGATGAAACATGGATACACCACTACACTCCTGAGACAAAGGAACAATCCAAACAGTGGATTTCCACAGGCGAACCAGCTCCAAAGAAGGCAAAGACCGTAAAGTCAGCTGGTAAGGTTATGGCTACAGTTTTTTGAGATGCACGTGGAATTATACTTATTGACTACTTGGAAAAGGGTAAAACAATTACTGGTGAGTATTATGCATCATTATTAGAGCAGCTGAAAGAAGAAATTAAAAAAAAACGACCACATTATGCGAGAAAAAAAATTCTCTTTCATCACGACAACGCCCGAGTTCACACATGCTTCGTTTCAATGGCTAAAATTGAAGAACTAAAATTCGAATTGGTCGAACACCCACCGTATTCACCAGATTTAGCCCCCAGTGACATTTTCTTATTTCCAAACTTGAAAAAATGGCTCGGTGGACAGAGATTTACGGACAACGAAGACGTCATTGCCTCTGTAAGTGCTTATTTTGAGGAACTTCCGAAAACGCACTTTTCTGAAGGATTAAAAAAACTTAAAAAGCGATTGACCAAGTGTATAGAGCTCCAAGGAGATTATGTTGAAAAATAAAAAAAAATTTACCCAAAAAAAATTGTTTTTATACTTTATTCTAAAGACTTATTGAACTACCCTCGTACTTATCAGTGATCATGTAAAACTTATATGACATATACTTGATAATATTAATTTTGAGCTACAAAAACAACGTTTAAATCTGATAGTTTGAAATAGATTGTCACGAATTGGTATAATTTATGAAATTTATTTATTTAATGTTTTATCATTTATATATATAATGAAAAACACTGATACATGCATCTTGAATTATGTAAAATAGCTACAATTTTATATACTGTATGATTTTTTGCGATGATATCATACTGTCAAAAGTGGTTTCTTTACATGCATGAACTACTAAGAAGTCACAGTTTTGATGCTGTCGTGTATAAATATGAGACTATCTTATAATTAATGGGCGCTAGCAGCGGGGTCACCGCGCCACTCAACATCCAGTGACACAATACGTATACTGTAGGAGTTACAGCGCCCCAGAATACTTTCTAGACACTATCATCGATGACCTGTTACACCGGGACATTTCTTTGGACGATAATCGACACGTCAACCTGAAAAGTCTTGTGGAGGAGCTCTATGACACCATCATCGGCGACCCGGTATGCACAGGCATCGTGATTAGCCAATTCGACCCAATCGTATAACTTTTACATGCTTGATTTTCCATTGGAGTATGGCTTTAACCTCCGAAAATTTATGGGAGAACGGGGTAATGCCGGTCACTTGCCAATTCCGGTCACCCTTATTTTTAATAATCTAAACATTTTTAGGTAATAATTCGAATAGTATATCAAACGCAACATAAAATGCAATTAATCTAATGTCCAAACAACCTTCTATTCAGTTTTATTAAGGAATTATACACAATCAAAGTTTAGGCCAACATTTCATATAAGAAATCTAGTCTATAAAATAATCTTTTATGCATATTATTTGTTACTTTATGCAGTTATTTTTCGCGACTTTATTAATTTGAATAATCTAAGAATACGAAGTAGTGAATAAAAAACAGTATAAATCTATTTCTTTTTTGTCATTTAAATTGAAATTACTAGCACAATTGGGGTAATCCCGGTCACAATGTTATTTATATGACGCTCCCGAAAGTAAGACTAAGAAAACGTTGCGATGCGCTCTCAGGTAGGACAACTTTGATTAAGTGTTTTTGATTGAACAGTGGTTATGTTATTACATATTTCACTGTGTGAAACTTTTTAATAGTGACCGGAATTGAACCAAGGCTGACCGATATTACCCTTTGATGTGGGGTAAATCCTGTCAAAATGCTTTTCTTTACTTCGACTTATAGCTTCGATATCTTAAATTTTTATATTAAACCAATAAGAAATATTTAAAGTCAATGGTTTGAACTAACGCTAAGGCTAAGAAAAGCGGCATACTTTTTAGACGATATTATGTTAATAAAAGGTATTTCTGCTTAAGTAAATATGATTATAGAATCTTAAGAACATTTACAATAGATATAAAAAGCAAAATTAGATATTTATTTGTTTTTTTTTCAATAAATATTAACTTGGCTATGTACTGGTACATGAAAATCGCTTTTTCCCGATAACTGACCGTCTGGCCAGTTATTAGTCAAATCACCATCTAGCGTGCTTGTTCGTTTGTCCTAGTATCTGGCCACAGAATATTATATAGAGATGTTGCTATAATCTCTGGCAAATGCTTCGAATTTCGTTACCTCAATTTGCAAGTATACAATCGTACAAGTATTTCATGTAAGTGTGACAAAAATAAATTATTTAGTAGATTAAGATTCTAAAACTGTTAAACTATTTATATAATGAATTATTTATTTAATAATAAATAAGAAAAATAAATAATTTATCTTACAATTACAAACAAATAGTCTTCATTTTTTAACCTCTGGAGCCTTAAATAACTACTTTACGCAAATTTGTATTATTAAATGTTCCCAAATATTTCGTTCTGTATCGCATTTTTAGTAACGTTTAATACCTTTGCTTTGTAAGATGATTTTTCCCTATTGAAATTTATTTATAACGTTATAAAAGTCATGGTCAGTTACTAGGACATCAAAAATTGGACACTGCGACAGGTCGATTTTGGGTGGCCACGAACTGGTACATCGAACATTAACGTCGTGAGAAATATTATTTTTTTACTTTTAACTGAGAGATAATAGTAATATCTTTCAATAAACAAAAGTTTTTTAGGTCTATATTTGTGAGAATTTTTGTATAGAAATATTATTATTATTATTATTTTTGCACAAAATATTTTGCATTACGATTAGCGATGTAATACCATAACGATTTAAATACTTTGCAAATGTTTTATTTTTACATTAATTAAATTGATTAAGGTATCAATAATTAATTCTAATTATTATTCAATAATTGTTAATACAATTTTATCTTATGTAACGAAAATAATGTCAATCATACCAAGTGATTATTGTAAGTTATTAATTGTATTTTAAGTAATATTTTATTTAACATTTTTCATGCCTTACATTATTTGATAGAAATATGCAAAATAGGTATTGATTTGTTTGAATAGTACATTTAAAACTACTTAAAGACCAAAAGGAATTAAGTACACATGATGTTGAAATCATTATTATTTAAAGCCGACTCGTACTACTTACTTTATCTATCATGCCTACTGTTCTGGAAGTTATATCATCGACAAGAATCTCAAGACCCATTCTTTACCGAGTCCAATCGAACCTCGTATCGGGACGGGGAGAGAGAGAAAAAAATTAACAGTTACTTTCACGGCGGTTATATCAATTTCGAATCCACATTCTGATCTAGTCAGCGCTAAAACATTCGTAGTCAGTCGGCGCGACATTATCTCAGCTATAAATCTTTTGGCCTCTCGATTCTTACGGCTCATTAGCAGTTCAAATCGATGCGCGTCAATGACAAATGTCCAGCCCGACTGTATTTCCTCAGTCTTGAACCATTTATTGCCGCGTTAAACTGTCGAAAGTGTAGATAAGCCTCGACTTATTTACAATCTAAATTTCCTGTTAGATTCAAACCATACTTAGCAACTGTCTTTGATTTGTTGACTTTATTATTCTACTAGATCAATACCCTTTCAAAAGAGAAACTGTACCAGATGATGAATTGCTAAATTCACACATATAAAAAGAAGACGTGCTAGAAACAATTTTTATTTTATCATTTCGATTTTAATTCTTATTTATTCATTTAGAATTTGTTTCTATAAATACTGTACATTCAGGATTTATACCTATAAATACTACAAAATAGGAGTATTGAAAGATCGATCAGTTGATCTATAATATTTTTGTAATATTATTTGAATATGTAATTATTATTAATTATACAATTTATTCTTAAATAAAACAAGCTCAAAGATTCTTCAATATCTAAACATTCAAAGTTCATTTAAAATATGACAAATGAGATTACAAATTAGAATGTCTAGAACATGCAATGACTAGTCTTCAGATCCTAGTTTCCATTCAACCTCAAATGTCAACGTTTTTGTTATCAACTATTATTCTTCGGTGTCTGTATCACCTTCCGAACATAACTTTTTTTACAAACAAGCGTTGTGTGGAAGGTCGAAAATTTTTTCGACTTTCATTTCTAGACAATCCGCTATGAATGATTGATCGAGTGGAAATGCACAGATACCATTCGATACACGTTACAGTCAACGAGGATAACGATTTCCATTCCATCTCGACGGATTCAAAAAAAAATCTGTTACGCACTACTGTGCGCGCTCGCCACACTGCAGGCGTACATATATCCGTCCCATCAGATAAACTTTATCGGTAGATAAATTTTGCGCGAGCGCGCGAAAAATAAAAATTTTTACGCTCGCGCTTTGCGCCATCGCCGAGCGACAAAAAAAATCGTCAAGAGAACGAGGGCGCGCGATTTTAATAAGCGCGCGCCAGTAATAAAAACGACAAAAGTATACGTCGATCGGCATATTTTGGACGGTTTATACTGCGGGTGCAGGCTTTGGCGTATAGTCGTGCGGGCGAAACGAGCGTGTAAAATAACTATAAAAAGAGATTTGAAAAGAGGTTAAGGCGAATTCCATCTATTGACAAACAAAAATTATGTATTAGTGATATTCTTCGGATCTGCGCATACGCGTGAGTTGCCAGTAGCCTGTCAGATTAGTGCCACGTAAACGTACAAATCGGCTACGCTAATCCATTCGCCTTATTTCTAATCGTACGTCAATCTAATAAGTATGAATACTTAAGTATATGTATAATGCATTATGAATCAAACTCGGCTCGAGCATTTGTCTATTACAGTCAATTTATGATAAGTAGGATTAATGGTGATAATTATAAAAAGTTAATGGAACCGACAGAAGCGAATTATTAATACTTGTTTTAAACAAAATACATATTAACCAATATATTTATATGAACAACGATGGAGCAACTAATTTATAACAGGTAATAAAAAAGTTTGAAACAGACGTTAAATTTTACATTTTTACGATGAATTCTGCAAATGTTTTAAAATCTCCAAAACTTTTATTTCCTAAAAGAACTGTTATAAAATGTTTTATTTGCAACTGCAATACGTTTCTGCATTCTCATTATAAGAATAATAATCAATAGTATAGTGGTATGAACTAACTTTATAGATCGTAAATGAGGAACTAAAAATGTATTCCTATAAATGTACTCGTTATTACAGCTAGGTCATGCATTTAGGCAATGATTGATGATCGTATTCATAAAAAGCACGCTAAAAAAGGTTCTGTCTTTTATGTATCGGTAATAAACTTTAATTATGCGGAAGCTAGCGATATAAGTAAATGGACATATACAATATATTTTTTCTCGGTGTATCTCATTTACGTTATTTATTTATCCATCTAAAATACTCTACGTTTTTTAGATTCCTGTACTATTAAAGCTGGTAAGTGGCAATAGCCCGAGTCACAGCGAGATAACCCTACAGATAAAGCCAATAACATCAAAGAAGAAAGGAAGAAGAAGTGGAAAAGCTAAGAAGACGAAGGTGACTCACAAATATCTTATCTAACACATAAACTTCAACATTCAAGTTTCTTCAGCTAGATTTACGCCGCCATTTACCGATATCGCTAAACACTTCACCATCCCAATTAATCCTACCCCTCCTGTTCCCCTCTAAACGATCCAAGCACAGTTAGAAGCATCGCAGCATCGCCTTGCACTCGGATAACACACTCACAAATCACCCGTATAACCTTTTCCTTAAAAAAAGTCTAAGTAACACCTTCTCTACATCGTCATCGCGAAGCTTTCACGCGCCGAGGCAACAAAAGTGGACGCAACAAGGTAGATATATACGTGTACGTATATATGTGGAACGGAGGCGCGTCGAGAAGAAGGCGGTCCCGCGTGCACCGCAGTCGCGAAATATTTATGGCCCGCATATTGCGCATTCGTGCGCACAAGAGAGAGAGAGAGAAAGAGCTGATAGAGAGCGCGAGCACGCGCACGCGCGCGTATATCGCGTTTGCTAAAAGTAATGATCCTGTTTATGGTTATCGGCGACGTGTCGTCGAGATACCGATTGAGTTACCGGGACCCACGGACTGTCAGACGGGCGCGCGCACGCGTGGGTATACCTTTGCTCGCGTGCTTTATTTATGGGGCGAGATGTGCGTCTGTGCACTTGCAGATTGTAGGGAGGAGGATGGTTTTTGATGGTATGGTGAGTATGGTGGCTTCTGTTTTCATTGATAGAGTTCAACGGCTGCTATGTGCTAATTTAAATGTCTGAATATTTAGTTATTAACAAAGTGACGTTTTGTACATTTTTACATTTTTTTTAATTTAATCGTGAGACCGTGAGTAAGTAGCAGTGTATAGTCATGAAAACTGTTTATGACTGCCAGCATATTTTTTACGTTTTAAGTTAAAAATTCACTTAAATTATTTATTGTATGTATCTTACTGAGCATTCAATAATGATAATTTAATGCTTGAAAAAAATAATGGTTAAACTATTATTTACTATCATCACTGCAGCTTATAACTACAAGTTTTTCCGTTATCGGGGATAAAGGATTGAATTAGTACATTACATTTATTGTCAAAATATTATTATAATTATGTTTTTATTGACATTGTAACTAAAACTATTCGGGCACAGTAATTATTTACGATTCAGTTTTTATTAATATAACTAGTTATATTATTAACTTATTGATACCAAAGAATCTGTTTAACTTTAAAAAATAAATTCAAACAATTATGTATTATCTATTTTCATTAATATAAATGTGTGATAAAAAATTACCGTTAGATGGTCAAAAACTAGGCTCTTTATTCGTTATTTTTTTTAAGTGTATTCTGTTATACTCGTAATTTATTGTAGTTTTATGTAGATGCTATTTATAACAAAATCTCATAAATTAAATGTGAAGCCATAAATCTAGTTCTAATCATAATAATTTTTCTACATTTCCTGTAAATGAGTATTGAATAATCTTACAGTATTAATATGCATATTTATACGCAGATGTTTTTCTGATAATGCAGGGAAATAAATTTACATTTGATCTTAGATAGGTATAATTGCAGCTGTATAGGAGCATTAGGAGCCATAATCTCAGCTTACTATAATTTGTGACTAAAAAATCGCAATAGTTAGTACCTAAAGCAATAAACAATTACAGCATGTTACAATTGAAAAATACCTAAATTTTAACAAATAACAATTTATTGTCTCTATGTGCGCTAGTAGATACAAAATATTTTATTCGTGAATACGATAGGTAGACCTAAAGAGCTGACATACAACGTAGTTATCGAAATTATTTCCTAGAATGCATAAACCAGTTGACACGTAAATAGTCCACAATAAAGTTTAGATTTAGCGTAAAAAGTCCTCGGAGTATTCCTTCGAATACGTATACCTACATTGCAACCATGCTCTTGCGCGTGCGCGAGAAAGTACAATTTATCGTTAGAATCGTAGCGAGTTACGAACGTCGTTGCCGTCGTTTTCGCAAAACTGAAGAGTCACGTCGATAAATTTCGCAAAAATATTGGGCACTCCATCGCCGCGCGGCCGACTACACGTGGCAATAAAACCCGCGCGAATACTTTACGACGATAGTTTTACGTTGCGCGCAACGCGGCTGCAGTGCAGCGAATGAAAGTCCGCGGTAGGTACTTTCTATATGTGTGTTGGGCTCGCAAAAAGGCCACCACCAATGTGCGCGAGAGCCGATTTATAAAAGAGAATTACGCGCTCGGTTGAATTCGAAGCGCGGATGATATAAAAGTCTGCCCCGGTGATAGAGCGTCAAAGTACGCACTTTGCGTCTTATTTCCATCTCTCTCGACATTTTTTTGTGTTTGCAGAGCTTTATAGCGATGAAAAATTGACGTCCGTCGAGAGGTAACTATATATACCTTTAACGAGATCTCATTTCCATCGACGTACGATCGTATAATTCTAATTTCCGTGCAGCAGCACGAGCGTTCAGGCCGATGATTAATGGACGTTCCCCCGGTATACTTAGGTCGATATTTCTCAGCGCGCGCCGAGCCGAAGTTCCCCCCTATATTTAGTGGAAAACTTGTTTCCAGCTCGTTTTGCAAAGTATATTGACCATTTGACTACCGTGCGTTTACGTAGACGCTGCGCCCGGACACCTGCTTATCAATGTGGCAGCTTATACTTAACTCAGACATGCTATAAGGGTAGATTACGCTGAAATTCCAGTAAACTGGAATATTTATTGTGCACACATTTTATGGAGTGTAATATTATTAAATGCACTTATAGGTTTATCTTTTAAAACATAGATTTTTATAACTTTTATGAACTTACTTATATTTTCCTCAACAAAAATGATAGTTTACAACGTTTTTTTACACTCCAAAAATAAGTTTTTTTCTGTATATAATTGTCACGTTACATAAAAAGCAATTAATATGTTTTGTTTTGTCATTGATGGTAATAAACCAATACTAAAAATTCAAATCAATGTATTTTTGTACAAATTTATTTTTTCATTTTATATTCAGCTTCTACATGATCATAAACTAAAGTTATAACTTTATCTTGGTCCGTATATTTTTATTCTTAACTTTCAAAAACTTTTAACACCGATATAAAAAAATTATGTTAAATTTAATAAATTATATTTCGAACAAAGAATAAATTGGGCTATAAATATTTTAAAAATATCATACAAAAAAACTCGATTAAAAGAAAAACAAACTTTTATAAAATAAAAAGTTTTAATTAATGAAACGATAAATTTATTTAAAGCCGCTTTTTATCAATATAATATATTATAGTTTATAAAACAATTTCTTACAACAGCAGACACGTTTTAAACAAGGTTCTTCACGGCCAACTGCAGAAGTGCGGTAGATATATAAACATAGCACATTAAACATATTCGTAATCCATAATAATATAATATTTTCTTTAGAAGTACGAATGAATATCTAAAAGCATTGAACTATTAATTATTTGATTACAAATTCCATTTTCAACTAAAACATGTAAAGAATTATTCGTTACATAAAACATGTTTTACTAATCTATTAAAAATATTATAGTTATTGCTACTGAATTAAAAAAATAAAGTAATGTTGATACTCCTGATATATTTAATGTGGCTTCGTCGCGTAGTCCCGTATCTATGCGGGGTACCCGTGGGAAACACAATTTTTTTCTTCTAACAACCTACACAATTTGACAAAGTTATTAACCTACATATACGTCATAATATATAAAAAATAATAATATACGCATATATATGCATACAGAATACACTCATTTTAGCTTTTGATCAATTATTTATTATATTTAGCTGGCAACCGAATGATTTCAACAAATAATCAGAATCTATAAATAAAAAGCTACAATCTCTTGGTAGTTTTATAAAGAAATCGTGGATTTTCAAGTCGTTATAGGCATAAATGTAAAAAGTTCTATTTTAAACAATTTTTTTCTCTTTGGTGTACCTGACAATCCTACCTAACCAAAATTTCAATAGAATGCTTAATAAGCACACTTTTAGAGGGATTTTATTTTTTGTTAATAATGGATTTTGAAAAATCGGCGGACTCACCTTAAAAAAGGTCTCAAGTAGATTTGGTATTTTTTTCATTATTTACCTACAAAAAGATTGTCTAAGTAACGTTTTTTGTAAATAATAACAAAGATACAGACAAATACATCCTACAGTGATGTACAGTTTGATTCAAATAAAAGATAACGATGATGTAAGACTCCCCTTATAACTTCCTCAAATTCGATTAGATAAGACAATATCACATTCTTCCTTGTACATAAAATGCCACAACCATTACGACAATAAACTATACCTACCCGCACGCTCATCCTCGTATAACCATTTAAGCATCCTCGCGGCATCGCCGCGCGATATCCTCACAAAATAAGACGAATAGGATAGCTTTCAGAAACGCGCCGATGACTGCTCGGTCCGCTGTATATAGAAAATGACCGTTCGCACTTTGTCACGCGAGGCGAATAAATTCCCGACATGCCCATTACAGTTTACGCCGCGAGGTATATACACCAGGTATATTATCCCCGCTTCTCCCGAGCATTTCCATAATCATATGGAAACCGACTATACTCGTTACCGGGAATTCATTATCATTTTTACGGCCCATAGAATGAGATTAGGCGCGGCGGCGCGTCGGCGCGTTAACGATGCTAAATCGCTCCGCTCCGCCGCGCCGCGTCCGCTGTTCGGGAATGGATTATATAGTGGGTCCGCGAGCGCGCGACTCGATGTCTTCTTGAATGTTTATGGCCGATTCGAGCCGCCGGGGGAGAAGATTAATCGAGCTGCATTAATGGGGTTAATAAGCGGCTGAGCGTCGTGGGTTTTTGGTCAGATCTGTGACTTGCTGCGAGAAAATTGAAAGTCGACAGATTCTTTTCTCACCTTGTATATGCTTGTGAAAACTGATGTTATTGAGATATTTGAGCGCGTATTCTGTATGAGGGGATATTTCAATAAATCCAGATAATTTTATTATGTGGTTTCGACACACACTTGCCATACAAACACTTATTTTGAGAAATCGTGTTAATTAATTATCAAGTCTAACTTTCGACAATGATTTAATAATCAAATATTGACTTTATTAATAGGTTATACTTCATTTTTATTGTTTCTTTTTTATAATTCAACCAGAAACAGAAAATTATTATGCACAGTGTTTTGTATAGACACATCTCGTTTATATAAAAAAAAACATTCTATTTAATGTACTACAATTTGCATTTAGTCAACAGTACGGAGACCCCATTCGATATTACGAAATTCGAAACACATCTTCCTGAAAAAAGAAATTAGACTAGTTTCTCTACTAGTTTCTGTGTTGCATATATAATGCATACATAGAGAAAGCGTGCATACATTATGCAAAAAATATTCTTATTGTACAAAGAAAATATTCATTTTACCCTCGTAAACTTCGTAGGAAACACACAATTACAGCTGTCATACACTTCAATACGTTACACGAAAGAATCGGAATCGTAAAGTAAAATCGCAAGCAATAAAATTCAATATCCGCACAAGGCGACTCATTGTTCCCCGCACTGAAAAGCCCGAAACGATAAAACGTCGCTTCTAAGAACCGAGAGCGCTATTCGCAACTGCAAGCATCGAGCGCCAATAAAACTGACATCTAAAATGCGCAAAAACGGAATTAAATCCGCTTCGCAATCTGCATTCATTCAACCTCCTTATAAAAGAAATACCTCGTACCATTCACTCGGTAGTATAGATTAAAGCGCGCAGCGCTCTCTCGCGCGATTTTACCGCGAAACGCAACTGCATCAGCTGCTGCTGCTGCTGCGGTAATTTACGGCGATACATTCCGCGCGCGCGCGCGAAATTACCAGCATCGCGTGGTACGGAGTAAAGGATGTGCAGTCATAACGTCTGATGAAGCGAAACATTAACGAGGCGATACATCAGCGCGCGAGCTTATACTTGGAAATCGCCCAGAAGAACCAACTGCGCTGTCGATGTTGCAGGCGCGGCGTTGCAAGGTCCGTGCGCGCCGATATTGGAAACGAGGCGAGAGATGGATGCGAGGAGGCGCGATTTGTCGGCTTTGGTGTTGGGCGAGAAAGTCGCGCCTACTGGACGATGGCTGAAATGGTTGTCAAGAATCGGTTAAAGGACTAGAACTTTTGGAGGACTAGGGACGGCAATTATAGAATTTATTTTGCCAGCGGTATTTGTAAAAGTGACGTTTGTCAAGATTGGTTATAATTAGATCATATTTGCAAAAGTAATTGTCAATGTGTGCTTTGCGCTTAGGAGCGGTTGTCTAAGAAGACTCTAAAAGTTTTCGTCGAGTTTAAAACTTAAAAATAAAAATATTCGAACAAATACTTTATTGATAAATCTATCAATCAATTTGTTGAAAAACTTAAAAAATACAGTTTTTGGCTAAATTTTGTAAATTTTAAATGATTTATAATTTTTATAAGTATATTTGATTTTGTTATAGATGTCGAAGAATACCTACTTATACATTTTTAGCAAACTCTTTTGAATAGAAATATATTTTCATTACTCAAGTTTATAAAATAAAATAGCAGGCTGCCTTAAAGCTACGTTTTAACCTTTTCAGAAAACTTGTTATTATTAATAAAATATATCTTTAAGCATCATCACCTTGTAGCTTTGAATTAAAAGGATATGTATACCCATGATGTAAGGCAATAAGGTTTACTCACGCGCAGCTTTCCAAATTGACTAATCTTGTGTCCTTCCTAAATCGTCCATATTGGATTTTACAGCCAATCAAATCTGTGCGAAATTGCGGTAAATTTTAAATGTAATAAGATCAGTTGCAGAAAAAAACATCAGAATAGTTTTTTAAAATATTGAAATATATTTAAAAATAAAAATATATTATTATTTATTTGAAACGTAACAACATGAATTATTGTGGGAATAGCAGTTTTTAAAAGCTTTCGTTTTGTAGTAGGAGTGTATCGAGGAATAATCAAATGCTCCAGGTAAGGTTTCAAGCATGTTTTTTCAAAATGATTGGAAGACACTCAAACTGCGAAATAATTATACTTTAATACTAATTTTTCTAATTAATTAAACGAAAAGCAATTTTTTATTATATGTCATAAAACATCTTATCATTGCTGATGTTAAGTTTATCACGGTTGCCAAAATTAATCCATTTTTCTGAATTTTTTTTATCTTTACAAATTCTTACGTAACTGATATCACTATTTTTGGTATTCCCATTCCAATTATTGCAGTATTTTACTGATCAACGTGGCATTATCATATTGTTTCTATGCACTGCAAAAATGAAAACAAACAGCAGCTATGTTTACCAGAAGATTCTACAAGTGAAGCTGCTTATTGAGCACACCTTATTTCCTTACATCATGTGTACACCCAACGGTAAAACCATTTTTCCGAATGTGCCTCTAAACAACAACTTTTTCATACGAGTAAGAAATAAAATCGCATCTGAAGTCGTCTTTTTGTTGACTTTTTGGTGAATTGAAATTCTTACGCCTATGAAAAAGTTGTTATTTAGGGGCACATTCGGAAAATGGTTTAACCCTTGGATGTACCCCAGTAACGAAATGTCATCCATATAATTATACTTTGAGCCGATCTACTTTTGTCACATTTTAAGATACTCTGAAATTTCCTAAAGTTTAAGGTGGTTCTTTCATGAGAATCGACCTTAAAGATAAAAATATGTACAATGATATGTTTACATGTTACAATATCAGAAACGACAGAAACCTTATAGTATAAACAAGGGTACGTTAAGGGGTCACTCTACGATCTCAGCAATAATTTTCAATAATTTTTTTCATAGAAAAATTTATTTAAAATATTCAAACTTTTTACACATAAATGAAGAGGTTTCACACTTATAAAATATATTTTTTACTTTTGATTTGTATGTAAAATCTGGTTGGTCCGGCTGCCTGAAGTTGACCCTACGACAATCTGGTTGACGTGATATCTCCACTTTGAAGAACCTGAAAGCAAAAAAGTGGACGGGTTATTAAAAAATAAGCTTTTCGCTATAGCCGGTATCTCAATAAATTAAATTTGATGAAAAATAATAAAATGGCAATCGCAAAAAAGGTCGAAAATTTCATATGTCCGCCATTTTATTATCTTTTGTTTTTAATGCTTTTCTTCAATCTACCAATCGACAATTTCACAACTATACGATTGTCTGCGAAAAATCTGGAAAAACGTATCAAACAGTGGCTCTAGCTTCAAATGAAAAATTCGACAATACAAGCGAATAACTTGATTTATTCAATTTACGATCACATTTTACTTTATATTTTTCATGTTAGTATTTCTCTATTCTTATTATAAACTGTTCAATAAACTATTTTTGAAATTAATATATTTTAAAATTAATATTAGCCGTTGATCCCCGAACATCTAAAATGAATTATAAACTAATATAACTCTTCAAGTATATTTTCTTCTATTACATCCTAGAATTACTAAAAATATTTAAACTATTATTATTACTACCTTTTTATTCGTAATTTAATGATTATAAAACATTTTTTACTAGTTCGTCGGAAAAACGACTTGAGTCATTCGGTATAAATAATATATTATAAATTGCTTAAACATTTATACTTCACATTTTATCATCCAAAATGATTACTGAATAGTATATCTTTAAAATGAATGCAAAAAATTTCAAACAGTAACACTTTATGGTTTACAATAGAACGCTGAATCTTTAAATCGCTTCTTCTAAATTCAGCCAAATTCGACTTAGGTCGTTCTCTGAACAAACGGCTCATATAAAAGATGGGCTAATTACCTGATAAAACAAATTTTTTCAACAAAATTTGATATATTGCAAGAGTAGATATTGTTAAGTAATGAAAAAGAAGAATTTTTGTACTTAAAACACACAGCGATGTTATATATTCTTCATCCGATTTTCATTTAGAAAGTCTCATTTAAGGGCTTGCATAATTTCAGGGGGAATTACCCATGGAAAATTTGAAATTTTAGTGTTACATAAAAGTTAGTAGTCAGCCGAATTTTTTTTGTCGTTTGTTTCATAATATTTTTCATAATAAAATTATATATATGTTAACAATACTTTTCTATGAATTCAATGTTATTTAATTGTGCTACTTGCTGTAATTGGGTAGGACTAAAAAAGTAAGCGCTGCATGTGTAATTGATAGTCAAGTAGCAGCTTTCTTACTAAATCATTTGTGTTCAATATTACTTTAATCTTTTTCATAAAATTGTTAATTGAATTTGAAATTTTCGATTTAGACGTTTTAAAAAAATTGTATTTTATTTACAATGAAAAATGTGCTTAGCTATCACCTATGATCCATTTATTTTACTTGAATGTTTTAAATAAAAATCTGTGGCAGTATAAATAAAACAGTATGACACTGACGAAATCGTTGAATGTAAAACTCAGTATTTTTTATTCATAAAAAGATTTTAATAAATTTGATATGAAATCAGTTTTATTGAAAATCAGAAATAAAACCAGACACGAGCGTGCAGTTTTTTTAGTATTTCAAAAAGATCAGCAGACTGCATAACCCAATTACATTGAATATTACATCAAATACTGAAATTTAAAAAATTTTCAAATCACATATTTATTGCATAACATGAAAATTATAATTTCCAAGATATCTCAAGTTATTTATTCCAATGATAAATCGATTTATAAGCACTTGCATATTTCTTTATTACACAATTTGCCAAAGCCTACCTCTTTAAACAAACAATTTAAACTATCAATTGACTGCTCAAAAATGCAGTATTAGCACTTTCAAGATAACGCGCTTTCACGATAAAACGTCGACAGCACTCTACCGTCTATTAACTAAAAACGTCGACATTTCACCGATAACACAACAGCCTATCCGAGAGCCTTCAAACGCACGAACTAATGAAAGAAAAAAAGCAGCAGCAGCAGCAGCAGCAGCAGCAGTATTAAAACTAACCTACTTTAGAAAGGCGTAAATAGTCTCTCACACAGCAGGTCTTAATCTCCCGACTGAAACCGGGTGCGCTCAAAGCGATATTATACCCACGAGCAGCCTAATCTTCGGACGTGTCTCGGCCGCGCTCGCAGCCCGCATTGATTTATGCAATCCATTTAATGACCCTAGCCAGTATGAAATCTTGAGAGAATCAATATCCGGCAGGGGAGCAATAACAGTAAAGGCAGGCGCACACGCACCGAGTATATGGAGCTGGAGATAAACGAGACAGGCGTTAGATCTTCGCGCGCTCGTTCGCTGCGGCCGCCGCAGTTGATTCGCTTCTGCAGCGGCACTGTATAGCGCCGTGGTAGTATACTTTGAGAGCTCGATCGATGCGTACAGATAGATATGCAGTCTGCGGTGCGATCGTGAAGCGAGTTTGGATAAGGCCTAAACGATCCCTGCCTTGACTCTCCGACCTGTCCGATTTGGAAGAGGGAAAATGGGATAGGCGTTGCAGGGGATAGAGGCGGAAAAATATACTGAGCTTTCTTGCAATTTTGGGTGGTACGTTATTGGCATTGTAGCTTACGTGAGAGATGTAGGTTTTTCATTTATTGCACGGAACTTTTTTGATGATTTTTGTAATAAAAATAGCTATTGAATATATAATTAAAAATGGATGGAACTTTAATGAACTTGAGCTTGTGTTGGAATAAAAGTACTGTCGGACATTCTTTTGCCATAAAATATTCCAGAAGTGTGACTCACTTTTGAAAGGAATTTTGAGAGGTGGACTAGTGCTTTTTCTTGTTCTTCGTAATCTTCTTACTTAATTTTGATAACGAAATTTTGTTTAAAAGAAGCTTCTAATACATGTAGGGGAGACTGGAGTATAACGGGCCCAAAAATGCAATGACCCATAGAAATTATAAAAAGTATAATTAAAAAGAAACTAAAATAGCTTTTAGTTACTATCAAATTGAATAACGTTACGTATATTGAGATTAGTGTTTAAAGTTTCTTTCCATTAGTAAAATGCACTTATAAATTATATCGAAAATAGCGATTTAAGAAATAGTTGGGGTATAACGTCCCCCCCCCCCCCCCACCCCAATTGGGGTATAACGGCCAGCGTAATTTTACACTCTTGTTGTTAAATTAGAGGTAACAAAATACCGTAAGAGTAAAGTACAATGTTTTTATATGCTTAATCAATCGCTATATTAGATCGAAGTGCGTTGCAACGACTGATAAATAAATAGAAACTTTACATCTACTATGCATGCAAATTTTTGTCATTTTTACGGCTCTAAAACGACTTAAAATTCCTGTTTTAGTTAAATGAACATATCAACCTCTTTCTTTTGGAGCTCTCAGAGATATGTCTACTCATCTACAATCAAATAAAACTCTTTTATTTACTAAAAATGGTGGTCTATTATACCCGAACAAAAGTGGCCCGTTATGCCCCATTTGCAATAATTAACATTTCGTATCATAACCTTTTGTAATATTTATGTCATAAAATGTTACAAATAGCAATATAAAGCTTGAAACATATCCTAAAAACGGACCATTGTCTGATTTTTTAAATCAAACAAAAACATAAACGGTTGGCGATATGAAAAGTTTTTATTGTTTTTCATATAACCGGATTTTTCAATTTTAAACGTCACTACTCTGTAAAAATTTATTTGCTTGGAGGATTATATCTATACAAAGAAAATTAACTCATAGACATGACCACAAGTAGATTAAGATCCTGAACAAAAAATGTCGTCCGTCTTCTACAGCAAATATGGCTAGTGGCCCGTTATACCCCAGTCTCCCTTATATCTAGTTCTCAGTCTTTCAATTCTACAATATTTAAAAATAAAATGAAAAAGAAATGAATCTTCTATTGATGTTTTTAAGTTAAGGGTCAAATCTTTAATATACAGTTTCTGTAGTTCGTTCTAATCGATCTGCTTATCTACTACTCTGCATCTTTCTTATTGTATTTACGTTGCTCAATTACTTTACATTTTGTCTATTTGGGTTCTCTTTTGTATATTTCCCTTTTCAAAGCGAAACCAAAAGATCGCACTTTACTGTCGATATAATGTGATCAGATTAAATTTAGGAATCTGTCCGTGACTGTTTGCGCCACTAAATTTATCTTATATTTACTATTGTAAAGGGCTACATAGCCCGTTTATTGATTAATAAATAAAATAAATAAAATAAATAAAAATCAAATTTGAAATTTGTTCAATATTTCTTATAATCTAGACTTCAATGATTGGAGTGCTTTATTTAATTGTAATCATTTAAAATTGATTACATTTAAAATTATTGAATATCATTTAAAAATGTGTTTTAGCCCTTAACAAAAGGTTTTATGCAATCAAAGTATTTTTAATTTATGTATCTATGGGTTCTGTGAGACAAAAAATCATTTAGACCCCTATTACAAGATCGGAAATGGTCCACTTTTACCTGATGGATATATTTATATTGCTAAAATTCGAGTTTATCATTCGAAAAAAATGATTGTATTCTCCACGATACAAACGGCATTAACGAATTCAAAAATATATAATTTGAATGTTGTCAAAAATATTCGTGCCCACATAATACATACACACCCAGACATTTTCTAACAATAATGTATTTTGATTCCTAAGGTCTCAAAACATGTTTCAACACTATTTTTAACAAACCATTTTTTTCTACCATTTCAAAACTTCTTCTATGAAGCGGCAAACCTATCCACGAAAACAACATTTTCCCAATTCTATCGAGAATTATAAGCAATAAAGAAAGAGTACAAGTACCATCCACACAGAAAAAAAAATTGCTATATAAATTATAGAGACACACAGTACGTATACCTACATGCACATATCCATCGAGAAAAGACAGAGAGAGAGAATAGACGAGAGGGCGTTATACGCTTGGCGGGGCGATCTCCGCCGTGACGGCACAGCCGTTTAGATAATAACGCGCATTTTATCTCCCTCGTAAAACCTAATTTACGACCGCATCCGAGTCTATGGGTGCGCGCGCGCGCTCTCGCCGCCGAGCATATGGGAAGGTACATAAGGTATATGGAAGCAGCCCACCTTCCGGCGCGGAAGGGAGAGCAACGCGACACAGACATCGACGCTATGCCGCCGCTGCCGGCTCGTCGCGCGTGGATATAGCGCAGACGGAGACGCGCGGGCTCCGCCGAAGCAGACACTTCCAGAGTGGATGTATATGCGCGTGGATGTGTGGGTATAATGTGTGCAGGGGATACGAGGAGGAGGACGGCGGCGATGGCGGTAATATTATCACACGCAGCGCGAACCGAATCGTCGCCTTGTCTCTTTCTCGCTCGCTCCGCACATCTCACGTCTCTGCTCGGCCTGGGATCTTATGTATAAGGGTGATTCTGTGGAATGAGAATGCAGAAGTTCGACCGTATTGGTTGTACGAGTGTGTTAGAAGTTTTAATTAAAAGAAAGGGGACGCATCTGAATCGATTTTTTTGGGGGGATCACTTTATTTTAAAAGAAGGAACGCAACTTTCCTAACTTGTGATAAACAAAATAAAATTTGAATATATATTTGACTCCGAATGTTTTGATTAGCGAGTAATATACACATGTGAATTACATTATATTTAGGAACATTTTATTGAGGGAAAATACATAGCGGGTTATGCATAGCAACACCAGCATAATCGTTATTAGAAGTAGGAATGAGCTAAATAACGTTTTTGGAAAAAAGCATTTTTCTTCCATTTGGAGTGTTCCACCCTTCAATTTATTAAATCAAAGTGATCATTAAAAAATAATATAGTTGTTTGTCCAAAGATTATTAATTTTTTTTACATATGTCAAAACGAGTCTGACAAATTTTTATTTTTCATTTTTATTTTTATTTTGTATTTTTATTTTTAAAAAACACAGGTATTTATGGCTATATTTTATTCAATCTATTATAATGTCATATTAAGAACTTATACACAAATTGAACAGAAAAGACAATAAAATATGACGATCTCTCAAAAAAGGCTTCTGAGACTACACATGTTTGAAATCGTCATATAAATTCAGCTAATGCATATTGAGTCCATATTATATTTAATACAACTAATACTCACAACTATAATCAGTATGTGTAGTTTAAAAACTTAAAATTAACTAGCTTCAAAGAAAATAACATCGGGAATATCCATTTCAGTAGAATCATCCATATACCTATAGAACGTTTTAGGGAGAAGATGGGAAAAGAGAGAGAGAGTAAGAGGAGAACGTACGACACCCTTAAATTCAATCCCCTAATACGGCGCTTTGTCGACGTCATACGAGCGTGAAAGCGACGCGACAATAAGTCCGAATGGCCTTTTTGGCCGTATTATATATACGGGCTCGTGCTCTCGTACACTGTCATGGTCGTTAGGCGTTATTTTCATCCTCACTCTCTGTCGCGCTCTTTCGCGCACTCTTTCTTTGTGTGTTCGCGCGACGGCAGTGAAATATAATTTTTACGCGCGAACCGTGTGGCACGCAACGTTTCAGTACATTATCACGTCGAGTCTTGCAGGGCTTCTTCGCTCTTTTCTTTGGATTTTGCCAAATATTTGCACCCATTGTCGTGAACTTAATCGTAAATCATTGCGGATGATACTGCGCGCGTTTGTTACTGTATTTACGATTTGGGTGTTTAGAGGGGAGATGGAGGAAGTTTGATATGTTTCTTATAGGGCTTTTAAATCCTGGCCAAGTAGAGTGGAAAAGATATAGCGTATATCTATTGCTATAATAATTAAAGTAATAAAATTTATGAATAGTCAGGCGTAATTTATTTATGTATGAAATTAAATTTGCCCTGGTTTGCTTATTTAGAATAAATATAATTTGTGTTACTCATGCATTATTATCCCAAATAAGATTTGCATTAATAAACTATAAAATATGTAAATTATTCATTAATTTTCTATTTTTTAAATTTAATATTTCCAGTTTGCGACTGTATTATTAAAAGATTTATTAATAAAATAAAATATTCTTTTTACATGTTTATACATTACGACAACATTACACTAACGAAAGATATTAAAACATACATCATAATATTCCGCATAATCAATTCTCATAGTCGTTTTATCTTAATTCAAAAGATCCGCAACAGGAGAACGCAGTGCAGCAAAAATATATATTATTCATTATAACAATATGCGCAATCCTCGCTCGAACACTCGCTTACAACAATGCTCTCGCACATACATAAAACATCATACGTATTTGAATAGGCTCGCGCGACGAAAAGCAAAACGAGAGAAAGAAAGATTTACGCATGCAGCGCATGCTTTGTAAAAAGAATGAGGTCTAAATCAAATCTCCTTACGATCGTCTTGTACATTATTTCTTCCTCCTCCCCGTATAGCTTTCCTTTTCACTTTGCGCAGCTCTCGGCTTCGCCGCGCGCCGCAGAAGACAAAGAAATTTCGAGTGGCGCGCGCGCGCGCCCGCGTCGAATGAAGACTTTATAAATAATTCAGTCACCGCGCGCGCGCGCGCTCGCTCGAAAATCCCGTCCCCCCTGTGTGCCGAGCGGTGGTGGCGGCATCGGGATGGAGGACCGGTTGGTATACATCGCACATTAATCAATATCCCGCGCGCACCGCCCGTATAGCACGAGGCGGCGCGACGATGCGATGTGCGGGCCGTGAAAATTTATGAATACGCGCAATGAATCACGAGATAATAATAATACCCACTCCAGTCGGGCCGCGCAGGCGGCGCGCATTCACGGCTAATGCATCGAAGCGTGTTTATTGTATAGTGGCGCGGTGGGTTACTGCGTAATTTAATGCTTTGATATTGAGGAGATGCTGTCAGCGATTGTCTCTCTTTTTGTTTCTTGTAGTGGTTAGGGTTGGTGGATGGTTTTTTGAAAAGGCTTTAGTGATGAATGCTAATTTTTGTGTTCGGTGGATTAGAATTGTGTGCAATTTTTTATCATTAGTCAATGTGGCGACAATATGGTTTATATTGGGATATGGGAGGGCACTTTTGACACCTGTAAAAATGTATTCAGACAAAATTTTTTTTATTCAGACAAAATTTTAAACTTTTTGTGTCAAAATTTGGTACACTTACGTATAATTTAGCCCTAGTAGAATTCATTTTATCAACCATAGCATTCTACTCTTGTATGCATGCATGGATTTTATTTCTTAAGAAAAAATTAATTTACCACAGGGTTCTATGTTGAACCGCTTGTCATAAATACTTTGTTACGGGAATTAATTAAATACAATTAAAATAATTTTTAATAAAAAAAGACAAAATTTACTTTATTATCAAACTCAGAATTTGTGAGTACATTCCGCTACCGAAAAATCCGGAAAAACAATCTCTTAAAATGTCCTCGAAGATTTCGGACTGACGGGATTCGAACCCACGCCCCTTGCGCCGTTGACTTAAGAGGTACGCGTTTACCACTTGAGCCATGGACCGTCCCGTATTTACTTATAAACTGAAGTCGCTTCGTCACTCATACTCAAATACACATACACACACTTTTATGATCTTCACTCTTCATAATTGATGTAGATGATGCTTCGTCAATGATGTTGGTTTAGATATTAGAATAGATTTGCAGGGTCCCAGATCACAAATTATTTCTTGTGCGTACTTAACACTTCATTAATTGCAGAAATATAAGTATGTGACCCTTCCTTCTATACGCAAGAATATTAAGGATATCCCATGATGATTTAAAGCGCATGTCCGAGAGACATTAACACCTCGATAGATCCGTAATGAGAGAGTCTCCATCCTTTCGTTTATAATCCTGGAGAACAGCTGATTTTCTTACCCCTCCCCCTCTCTCTTTCTCTCTTTCTCTAATTTCTCTTAAATTGGAATGATATATGTAACCATTACACACTGGGCCATTTTATATAAACCAGAGCTTAAAATGTTTGCTTTGATGTAGGTATATTTGGTCGGAGTACGGAAGAACCAAAAAAATGTATATAATGTATGTAAAACATTACTTATTAAATGAAATTGAATTTCATTTTCAAAATTCTACTCCACTCTGACCATAGCCACATCAAAAAATTTTAAGTGGCAGAGAAAATGACATGCTATTCGCGAATTCACATTAATTTCCAGTATAAAAAATCTATATTCGCAAATCCATGCCCCTTATGTATATAATAATAGTAAATTAATCAATCAGATATTTCGAACTTTCTATAAGAACATTATTTATAAATAATAATGATACTGTAAGATATTAATCAAAAAGATATTTATAAATGAAATGTGGAACGTACAGTGGAAGATTGAAATATTACATTCCCGCAGAAATGTAGATCGCTACTAGTAGCTAATTAATGCTCTTCTTATTCTGTCGATCGATCACTTTTATTGTCACTTTATTAATCTGGGCATTACAAAGAAGCGATATACACATATATATATCCGTAAGAGCAAGATGTCGAGAGCGCGATACGGCATGTCAAAGATATGTCATCCGGCAGCTTCTTTGCTACTTGCACGTGTCCGCGTGAATGATGAATGGCCTGGTCGACACTGGAGTGTCTTTTTAAATGCTCGCTATTGCCACCATTAAAAATCGACGATAGAATACATTACTGCGAGATTCCACGCGAGACTACTACCCAGATAAAAAAAGAAGAGAAGTATGGAATGACGCCAGACCAATATAACTAAATGACTTTCGAAAAATGAAACGTATCTATCATTCTAATAACCTACAATACTTCACGTCAATTCTGATTGACTGGTGCGCTGTCTTCAGATAATCGGTAGCGATTTCCGATGGAAAAATATTATCAAGATGAACTGAGAAATGAGTTATTATGGACGAGTCAGCCTACTGTCTAGATGCACGAGATTATAGTTTTTTTCATATATCGATCGGTATAACAGTAGCACTAGATTTTGAACTTTTACCGAGCAATTGAATGTTATTCTCAAACACGTTTCCATTACTTTAGATGTCAAAATTATCGTACAACTTTATTAGCTATTTTTAATGACCTATTTTATGATTGAACATTTTATAACAATACGTTATATTCTTTTATAATTAACTACAAAATAATATGAATTATATTTTATAACATTAAATATGTATAATACTTTCGTGAAGTACCAATTAAAGAATGTATCATTAGTCTGGTTGCGTTTATCAATGTATCCAAAAAATATTTAGATAATAATTAATAAAAAACACAAGAATTACAGCTTTAAAGTAATAGTGTATTAACGTTATATTCCTGGTGTTCCATTTACTCATATTACAAATTCTCCGACGACAGCGCGCACAATAAACTAAACGTATACTGCGTGCCTTCCGCTTTCCGGCAAACTTTATTGCGGCCCAGGCCAAAAAAAAGAGAGAATCCAAAACCATTTAAGCAATTCCATATCTTCGCTAAGAAAACACAGCGTGCCAGCGAGAAAACAAAATTCCCCTCCGAAAGAACAATATATAAAACCATTCGCTCCAACTTATATCCCGAGCGGCGAGCCGGCATTAAAGTGGCCCCCTCGACAAAAGTATTTTGGCAAAGACTCGCGGCTCGAAGCTGCATAAAAGATGCCCCCGTCCCTTCGCTTGCGCATCCCCGGAAAAACGGCCCGTATACACGCCGAATAAGTCCGCGGTGGCAGCGGCAATCGAGTTACGAGCTCGGCTCGCGCCTCGCGAGCGCGAAGCAACCGCGAGAAACCGAGTGGGTACCGAAACGACGAAAGAAACGAGAAAACGCCCGATGGCACGCAGACTGATTTATCGACAACGAGCCGTTAATAAATTGTCGTAACGGCGTTAAGATAGAGCGACGTCGACGACGCGTGCACACTTGCACACACAGAGGGAAATTCTAGGCGTAGGAGGTTCGGATAACTATACGAAGCAGCGATGCCAGGGCGATATTTTAGCGCGTAGTAGCTTTATGAGCGCGAGTTACGAGCCAGGAAGAGCCATAACGCCCCGCGGTGTATCTGTATGTATTATATACGTACGTACGTACTGTATACCCGGTTCTTGGGGGGGCGAAAGTACACACACACACACATAGGAGCGAGTGCAAGAGCCTCTCCGCTCCGGCCTCTCGTTCTCTTTCTACTTGGCAATTCTCTGTCTAGCGGTAGCGCATCGGACCATAAACTGCGAACGTGATCTATGTTGCCTTATAGCCGAATGGCCTCGTTATGCGCGCTCGCGGAAATCTGCCTGTGTGTGTGTGTGTGTGTGTACGTACGTGTATGTGTGTGTGAAAATTCAACAACGCAAGAGAGGCGTGTGGCTGCATCGGGATGCTTCATCTCGAGTCTATGTAGATGGAAGGCGACGCGAAAAGTATCTTTTGCCGCATAGGTAATGGTGTATGGGATCTTGTTGGCGCTCTTTTATTTATACATATTAAGCGAGAATTATTCTGTAGTAAGTTTGCGTGCGTGGAGACGAGAAGTCACGAGCTTTATAAAGAAACTTGAAGTCTGGGTTTTATGTTTATTGGAATGAGAATAGCATACTCATTAATATCACTATATAATTGAATATAGGGTAGTAGCACCAGTAATCAAACAGGTTTTAATAGTTGACTATTTTTCATAACGTTTAAAACAAAATGAAATAATATAGTATATGAATACAGAGCTGTTTACAGTAAATCTAATTTATTTCCCTGATAAAAATTCTTCTTCTTCTTTCGCGTTCTTAGCTAGGCTCTAGCTAATGTGACAACATTAATGAATTTTTAACCAGTTTCTAGCCAAAACTCGTCAATTTTTTAGCAGGATTTATTATTGTTAACTAGGGCTACCGCAAGACGAGATGAGACGAGACAAGACGAGATATTTGAAAATCTCGATTGTCAACTTTCAATTGAAAAATAGAAACATTTATACGCTTAAGATATAAAAACAAGAGTATTGGACTATTTACTCAGTATCACTAAAAAATACGTTTATTACATACTTTAATCTTAGAACTCATCTTGCTTTGTATTTTGTAAATTGTGAAAAAAATATTCATAAATATGAAAAACTGAATGGTATATAAAAAAATTTTAATTAATTATTGGAATTAATGTGAGGACAAGATGTTATACTATATTTTTAAAATAAATTTATTACATACGTTAATCTTAGAATCCGTCTCGCTTTGTATTTTGTAAATTGTGAAAAAATCCATAAATATGGAAAAACTGAACGGGATATAAAAAGAAAATTAAATTAATTATTGATTTAATTTCTTTTCATATAAGATTTTATACTATATATATATATATATATATATATTTCACTTCAAAATAGTCTGGTAAATTTAGTAATTCCATGTAATCAATTAGTAAGCCGTTTAGCTGAGTGGCAAGAATTTTTTTAAATAAACAATTTTTAGGTGCTTTACTTTGTAGTTGTATCCTTAGCATTGCTCTGAAAACGATATTCATACATGCACAAGCAACCGAGATCAAAGTACGAATTCGTAATATAAATGTAAATTTTAACATTTTTTAACAATCTTACGCCGTGAGTTTGTCAATCTCATAAATATTTAAGTTTCATGAATATTTATTTAATGAAATGCGGTGCCTTTTCAATACAATCGGACATTCAGATTTGTGTACATTATAATGTATATTTAGCAACAACTCCTCTGAATAACAATTAGTTGAATCATTTACGCAAATGATCTTTTATCGACGAAAGAAAGATCGATATCTTTGCATAAGATTAGCCTCTTCATCAATACTTAAAATTTATTAAAACAGCTTTGTCCTAGTCTTTAACAATGATGTGCGATAAATAGTAGATTTTATTGCCACAATGAAAAATACAAAAGGTAGTTAAATGTGTAATTGCGCGATGGAAAAAATTTGTAATCAATTATTTTTGGTTTCGATAAAAAAAATGCTATATTTAATTCTGCTAAAATCATACTGTCGTTTATATGACTACATAAAATGTTTGTAAATGTAATATTTAGAACATTTTTGTTGGTTTAATTGTATACATATTTTAACATCTGTAGGAACATATGTATATGTATATGTATGGATATGTATATGTATATATACATATTTTATGCTTATACCTAATTTGATTTGTATTACAATAATATACTAGAAATAATCTTATATCATGCGGCTTATAATAATCGTTTAACCATACGTTTTATTATTTTCATGTAAAATATAGGACATAAATAATCATTTTGTAATAACATATAAAATGTAAAGTTACTTTATAAATTGTTGTATTGCTTACAGCATTTTTATTGGTTCATAATTAATTATTGATAGAAGTAATTATTCATCAATTAAATATTAATCTAATAACATGTTATAAAAATGGATTTCTCAACTTTCTTTAATAAGTGTTATTTTATATAATTTATTACATCGTAATATTACATGTTAGAAGTATAAGATCTGCATTATTGCAAGTTAATTGCCAAACCAGGTTATCGTAATTAATTTTATAATTATATATTAAAATTTTTTAACAATTTGCTAAGAATAATAATACTGTATAAAAATTATACAACTTGTTTACGGAAAAAAGTGTTTCTTACAACAAATCAATTTAACGACAAACGAGCCGCTTTCACCGTAATCATCTAACATCTTCTCTCACATCTTATGGTATATAAGTATTACCTGTCGATAAAAACGTCACTCGACACTTCGCTTACACTTCTCGTATACAATTTTATCCTCATTACATTATAACCGCAATGTACTAAACCCCTCGCTAAATTATTGCAATTCCAACCACGCGAAATTGCCCATATGCTCAAACTCGCCTCGAAACTATTCAACGAAATTATAACAGCCAATCTTGGCGAAAAATTTCTCTTTTCGTTCGGCCTCATGTCCTGTACATGCTTACACAAATTTATTCAAATTACACTCTAACGCGCGCAGCGGATTATTGATTGCCGATAGAAATTGCGCAATTACAACGTGCGGCAAAGAACGAAAAATGAGATCTGCAAGTGAAAGCCCCACTAAAAGGCTTTTTACGCAGGCTTATATACGTGTAGCATGCATAATGGAAATTCTCATTTTCATAATTTTATTGTATGTCTTTATTTTTGTTCAAGTAAATTGTTGGCTTCTAATTCCACTGTAAGATCGTAAAATTCTAATAAAAAATATAATTCTGCAACTATACAAGCCTCGCACTCAGACAGAATTTTCTAATATAAAGTACCATAAAAATCAGCGTAAATGTGAAACATTCTAACTTCACGGTAAAAGTTTTTGTGAATTCTCATGGTGAACATGAGGAATCCTGACTTGATTGTTAAAATTTCACTATAATACACGATAAAAATTAATGTTATTTATAGTAATTTTTACCGTACAGTAGCGATATTTAATGTGAATAAGAACAATTTTTACAGTATATCAGGATAATGTTTACCATCATTTAAACTACTTTTTTATAACACGTGAATAAAAAAGACAGTTTTCGGCGCCTATAAAGTGCAGCGAAAATAGAGTTTTCCAAGCGTCAAATAAAGGGTACCAAAAATACTTATTTTCGCTACTTTTTATTTTCGGTAGCGAAAATGAGTATTCTCGGTACCGTTTATTTATTTTAGCTCCATTTTCATAATAAAGTGCACGACTCGAAAAATTCTATTCTCAATTCACTTTGTAGACGACAAAGAATGGCCTTCTTTATGCATTTGTTATAAAAAAATACGGTACGCAACTTGGAGCAAAAAGGTATGTCCAGACTCGGATGATGATTTTGAGCACGAGGGGAAGTCGAGGCCACTCGTTCTCAATCATCATCCTCGCTTGGAAATACCCATTTTCGCCCCTAGTTACATAATATACTATTAGTCAATGCTCCTTACGAAGACTAGCCTATTTCAGATATCTCGAAAAATATACGTTTATTTCAGAGACCTTTTTTAAAACGTAACCCGTTTTAGATTCTCTAAGGGACCATCCATATATTATGTAACGTAAATTTTGCCAATTTTCAACCCCTGCCTACCCCGTTGTATCTCTTTGCACTATCATATGAAGTTTCAATTAAAAGATTTAGCATTTCTAAGAATGCCATTTCACTGAAATTTCCAGGATAGACTCTAAAACCTATTATAATTATGGCTTTCATTGAAATATTGAAATATTTGCTGTAACCTGCTACAGAACATTTATTTTGATATGTAAGTAAGGTTTTGGCATATTGGGGAGAGTATAGAAGGATATAGAAATAAAAAGTATTAATTATAGCGAGAGAATGGCAAAATCAGGTACACCTGTTTCTTTGTGATGAGCTCATGATATTATGTTACAGAAGTACAAAGTTTTTATGCAAAGAAAAATCAATATCGTAATAAAGATAAAATATTCATAGAAATATTTTACATTGAGAATGCATTTTAGTAAGTATAGCATTGCATTCCATATGTATTTAGAATTATATAGTAGTAACTTTTAATATATTCTTATGTACAGTATGTTACATATATATTGTGTTTATAAACTGACGTAAAAAGCTATGGTAGAAGCAAATATACACTACGAAAGAAAGAATGGATCATAAAAGAGCTCCCCATTTCTATAAATTTCCACAGTGAATACCCTGAAAGATAGCGTTAAAAAATCTAAGAAGAAAGGTTTATCTTTATACATACTACTAAAAAAAGATTAGACCGTTAAAAAATGTTTTTTTTGGGGGTCAAGAAATGGAACTCGTTAAACATATATGAACAGTGCCAAATAAACTATCTTAAGTTTTAGCTCTGCGTGGAAAGCAAGTTGGCTATGTATCTTCAAGCGATTATAAGAAAGTACGTGCTAAAGATGTTTATTTTTCCAAGAAAACTCTTTGCTAATGGATAATCCTTCTAGATCGTTTGATGTTTATCATAAAAGTAGACTCGGTACTGAACTAGTCAAAATGTGTACACTTTTTTACATTCAATTTCTTATTTATTAATGAGGTGAACTTTGTTTAAATTATTGCATAAATAAACTAACACCAAATTACGGCTATACATTGAAATCAAACAAATTTATTCATCCTATTTATTTAAACAATTTAATAAAGATTCTGATTTGACTCTGTTTTTGAGGTTAAATGCACCTTTTTTGTGTCGAATTATTTTATTTTCACATGTATAGGTATATAATCATAGTTTTCGAAAGTAATAAATGTCCGACAGACATTTATCTCTTACAACAAAGATTTTCCACAAAAAGTGAGCGGTCACTGCTGTAATATACGTACATTTTTGTTATTTCCCGTAAGACTCTGTGTTAAACGCGTGATAATGAAAATTCTAATAACATTTCTCTCGTGTACTCTGACTTCACAAAAATTTATCTGAATCACATTTGGACTAATATGTACCAGTATTTTGAGTTTTATCAAAATGTGAACGGTAATAATCATTTTATACACTAGAAAAAGTACCCGTGACTCGATTACCGTCGGTACATTATTTCAAAAGTTATGCGAGTTTTTGGCACCTATCTTTTTGCTATGGCCCAGACCCGAGGGCTAGATGCAAAATAACTGCAAAGTTGTTACATATAGTTAAAGTGTTTAATTATTATATGTAACAAAAAATTAGATTTGGCATATTTCAAAGCGTTATCACGTTGACCAAAAATTATGTAAAATAACAAATATATTCTACTCTAAACAAACTTAACGTACGTTTTTGAATCGAGCCGATAGAGGAAATACTTTTACTATAAATAGCTATCAAATTTGAAGCTTACTATCTCAAGAACTATTAATCGTACAATAGCCTGTCAATGCTTAAACTAAAGGTTTCTTCAAGAAATTTCGATGCGGAAAATTAAGATTTCAAAAAGTCTAAAAATCCCTGAAAGTTACAAATTTTTTGAAACATGACAAAAATTGGTCAAATTTGAAAAAAATCCAGTGTTTCTCGTTGCATATAATAACTAAACACTTTATTGTGCACTCAACCCTCGGGTCTGGGCCATAGCGAAAAGATAGGTGCCAACAACTCGCATAACTTTTGAAATAGTGTATGGACGGTATTCGGGTCACGGATACTTTTTCTAGCATATAAAAGGATTTTTTTCCCAAAGTTGCATATATTTTGGTCAATTCTCCACATATATATAAAGAAAATTTTTGTTTACCTCTCGAGTCGATTTGCGGTTAAACGATTGCACCAACCATATATCACCACATATCACTTTTTTAGAGAAATTAATACGGAACAACTTTTGTATTAAATATTTTTCTCTACGACTTCATCCGGCCAAGTTATTTTAAGATAACTGAAAAAAATGTCCTTCTTTAATTTTAATTTGCTTATAACTGTTTTTCCACAACTTTTGAGGACTTTTGCCATAACAAATTCGGATTCTATGGGAAATTTTACATAGAAATCATCAAAAAGTAGACTTAGTATACGACTTTTTCACTCCAAACTCTCTGCCGACTGGACTAACCAGGAAGAAGAGTATATATATCAAGTAGCACAACTTTACAAAGAAACTTTTACAAGTAAAGCTGGAGTCAAACTGCTATAAAAGGATTAAAAAAATATAGGATATAGAATAGTTTTACGAATTCACATTAGAATAAGAAAAGAAAATATAGTAGTATTAGATATTCACGGGCTGCTAGCTAAGGGTTAATTATACCTACATGCAATATTATGTCATCCTATATAATTTTATTTTACAGTTGTAACTGCCAACGTAGAAAAAGCCTAGTGTTCAACTACTTCCCCACTTTTTGTTGAAACAAGAAAATTCTCTCCAACGGAAAATTCTCTCTTCCAACCAACCAAAAAAATCACCAGTGAAAACCTCATACCAGGCAAGATTCTTTTCCGAGCGCAAGCGCGCGCACCGTGTTATAACGCGCGTACATAGAAGTTCACTTTGCCCTCTGTCCAGTTCGCCGATCGCGGCCGGTCGGCCGCGTGTACGGGCGGCTTGTCCGCGGTGTGTTCCGAATGCGGCGAACAAGCGCCGGCTGTCCGCGTCCCCCGGTGAGTTATGATATAGCTCGCCGTGCCCACCCTGTCTGCTCGCCGCGCATGTCCTCTCCTCTGCTCCTTTGGCTCGTGTACGTAGCTGGACGCGTGCATGTGTGCACGGACCGGCTTGTACGAGTACGCGTGTATAGGACGGGACCTGGTCCAACCTCTCTTTGGCGAGTTTGCAAAAGAGCGCCGCCGCCAACGCTGCGGGCTAAAGAACGGCGGCGGCCATCTTTGCTCGCGAGAGAGGTGCAAAACCGGTTGCTTTCTGATGGTCCCGTGAAGATATGGGTCTGTGTGTGTGTGTTAGTGTGTTTGTATACGTAGGTGTGTGCTGGTTGATACTCTACAGAACCTGAAGGTTTTTTAACATTTTTCAAAATGAACTTTGTAGTATAATTACTAGGAGTAAGCCAGATAGAGAGATAGGAGCTTTAGATAATGAATTTTTATGAAACATTGAAACTTAGTTTTTGATACCAAGTGGCTCCCTTGTGTTTTGTTTATGATTTAAAAAAAAATTCTTTCAACTTCCTTTCTACTAAATAATAAACACTTTTTTATTATTCACTTGTAAGCACTTTTACATTAAAAATAATTTACTTTATTCAATACTACTATTCATAATTAAAAGATAAGATTTCGTGTATTAAAAATGTCTTTTAAAGCGATACATACCCTTTGATAAATTATCATATTCAATTCAATGACCATATGAATGATGCGTGGTCTTGTAAAGAATCTCGATACATATACACCATAAATTTATTAAAAAAAGTTAAGAATTCTTAACCCTTTTGCTTAATAATGATAAAGGTTTCACAAGAAAATTTTACTTCTTTAAGATGTTTTAATTTTTTTCAATATTTTCGTTTTTATCTAAAATTCAATTTTTTAAACATTTGCGGTAAAAAAAATTTAAATAAGTACGTCCTAATCAAGACTAAACGTCAGTAAAAGTCAAACCCTCATGTCAGTGGTGGACTAAACAAATGTATTCCATAAAACAAAAAAGAATCATAAATAATTACGAATGAACTTTTATTAAATTATTACTACTATTTTCTCAATTCTTTATTTTCATTTCTTTTAGTAGCGTTTTGCGCACTATGGTAATCTCCTTTTTAAATACGTCTTTTATAAATCAATGTTGAGACCTATTGATAAAAATTTAAGTACAAATTTAGCGATTGAATGTTTTTAGAAGTAAAGAAAAATAATATTGCAACATAGATTTTCTAAGTTTTACTTAAAAGAATACATGAATTCAAGCTGATCAAAATTCACCGATGCCCATTGCGCAAAACAATAATCAAAATAATGTCCTACATGAAGGTTTTCTGACTGCATGAATATTTTAAGGGCGGGTTAAAAGGATTTTAACAAGTACAAATATGTTATTTTTACGTATTATTATATACAAAAAAGAAAAAATATATTTATCAATGCTTAACAGATTTTGGGTTTTCCTGCAGCTTCTTCCATTAACTTATGAAAATGAAAAAAAATATAGTTTAGTTAACTATTTACAAGTTAAAAGTTCTGATAATAGAAAGATGCATTTGAAAAAATTATAATTTTTTTTCAGACACACAGACTAATATAATATACACACACACACATATGTACACATACATGCGCACACTATATTAACATCTCAAAAATGCATCTCTAATTTCTCTTTGAGACAGCAAAATTCAGATTCCGCATAAACCATCGGTGATCGCCAAAAGCCGCGTAGCTGGAAAGCACATCAGAGGGGTTTACTCTCTCGAAAGCAGTGCAGACACAAAGTGGTGCCACGCAGTGGGTGTATTAATGGCCTTACATGCCTCGCAAGACTACCCAGGAACGAAGGATAAAGATAGAGAGCAAGCGAGTGTGCGCGTATGCGTGTGAGAGAGCGAGTGCAGGAGGAGGCTAACCGCAGAGAGGCCAGGGCTCAGCGAGGCGTGGCCGGCGCAATTACCCCGATAAAGTTACAACTCTCCTTTTATGCCCCTCGCGCGAATTTATTAGCCCGATACGCGTCACTTTAATTACGAACGAGCGAGCCCGCGCGCCGCTCACGTGCAAACACGCCGCGCGCTGCTCTTTTACTCCGCACGAGAGAGGATTTTTTTTTTTCAGCGTCGAGCGAGCGAACTACCCTTTGTTTCCCCTCGGTGATGTGTGTGCGTGCGTGTGTACGCGCTCGCGGGTTTTACGCTGAAATTCCGCGGCGAGGCTTTAAAAATTTCGCTTTGATGTGTTTTTTTTTCAGCGCGCGCGTGCGCACGGGCTGACGTGTATGGCCGATGGTTGGGTATTTTTTTATGAAGTAATAATTTTTTTCGCAGTGCGGTATTGCCGCGAAAGCGCGTTTTGAATTATGTGCAATATCTTTTCGTTTTAATTTGAAGCTGAAATATTTTGGATTATTCGAGGTATTTCGCGGTTTGTTCTTGAATTTATTGAAACAATCGCCGAGATTTATGAGCGACAGTGATATCTTTAGTGGAATTGTGCAAATGAATAATGTTAGAAATAGGATAAAGATTTATAAATATACGCTGTACTTGGCTTATCTATCGGTGGAATAATTTATACCAATTGAGATGTTTTTCTATTTCATGCATATATGAATATTATAAAACCTTCCCACACTGCATTATCGTTATTTCGTAATCTTGTTTCTAAAATAAACAATGCTTTAACGAGCATTCATTTATTCTCTCACCTTTCGCATCGGATTATAGTCCAAATCTCTGTTTACGATCTGGGACCCTAAATTCAATTTCATACATTTTCAACTTCTAAAGCAACTCGTTTGCTTTATACCATAACGATTAAAATTTAGAATCCCAAAGAAAACACACACCTTAAAACAAAGAACATGCGATACATTTTTTGATAACACAATTACAAAAGTGTCTGTATAACCCAAACGTAACGTAAAATTATTCATAAATTCCTACGATTAATCAAAAGTCACTGCACAACAAACTCAGCTCCAACTCGTAATGAAAATTAATTAAAGAGCCGCGCAAAGTAAAGAACGAGCGGGCGTAAAGCATTTCAAAATTTCTCTCAACAATCGCGACGGACAATCTGCGATCGTAACATTTTTCACGTAGCGCGGCCAAGAGCTCCTAGGGCCCGTAACGACCAATCATTAGCAAGATCAAGGAAGTAATAATAAGTTTGACGCGCCGTGCGCTCGCGTATATACACGCCAGCCGTGCCGCGCCGAGCCGCACTTTCATTAGATCGCCTATCTGACGCGAGCTTTTTCATCGGCGCTGCACTTCCGCGCGATATATTTCAACGGGTCGGTGATCAAAACTCTCGGGCGCGCGCGCTATATCTCTTTCTTTCTCTCTGGCTCTCTTGCTCTCTTGGTCCCACTTCGCTCGTTAACAGCTCCCGCGTCTGCGTGCACAGTCTTTTCGGTGCGGGAATAACAAATCGTTCCCCGTGGGTGCAAACGTCGCAATAATCAGGCGTGGTAATCTTGGATATATATATATATATATATATATATATATATATATATATATATATATATATATATATATATATATATATAATGCGCAAGTGCAAGTGCGAAAGACAAATATAGAGGAAGAGTGAGAAGAGAGTACAGACGTGCAAGGTGTACGTCGAGTGAATCTCGAAATACGAATTAAGAAGTGGACATGTTGTGTAATCCATACATACAATAATACAAGTAATATGAATTGATTCAGTAAAGGAATACAAAGTTTTAAGAATTATTTTATTTTAGATAATGTTTTCACTTTTTACAAAATATTGTAAAAAATAATGACGATATGAAGTACAAAATGGTCGCTTGTATGTATTTTTAAAATCTGTGAAAATATACTTATCTCTACGAGCCAAATTATTCTCTTAAGAATTAGAGTAATTCAATCTAAAGAAATCGAAAGTATTGCTATATTTTCTTCTTTACAAAATGGTCGACTACTACTGAATGATACAAACTTATTGTTAGTGTAAAATACGGAATGGATTTTTAACAGTGTACGAGCCTACTTTTCACCAAAAGTAACAAACAAATAAACTAACTTTTACATTTATAATAATTCTGTTAAATGTCAAATATAAGAAAAATAGTACATTATGTAACAAGGGCAAAAAGTCGAATATTTTTCCCGCGGATGAGTTTACTGTACAGTATCACCCGAGGGAAAAATCGACTTTTTTCTCGAGTTACATATAGTACTTTATGCCCATCACAACTGTTGCCACTTTTAACTTGGAAAGCGGGACTAATGGGCTGTTAAAAGACAATATTGTTCAAAGTCAATCGAAAATCAGGGTTATTGGTACAACTTGATGAAATAATAGTACATTATGTAACAAGGGCAAAAAGCCGAATATATTTCCCGCGGATGAGTTTACTATATAGTATCACTCGAGGGAAAAATTGACTTTTTTCTCGAGTTACATAAAGTATTTTATGCCCATCTCAACTGTGGCCACTTTTAGACTTGGAAAGCGGGACTAATGGATTGTTAAAAAACAATCGAACATCAGGGTTATTGGTAGAACTTGATGAAATAAAGGAATTTTGACTAGTTTCTAGTGAAGTAACTTTTTTCCCTAGGGAATAAAATTATGATTTGCGGGAGAAAAGTAACTTTTTTCCCGCTAATCATTTTTACGGGCAAAAAGTGTAATTTTGGTCTCACTTTACAGGGAAAAAATGTGGCCATTTTCGTTCAGATGGGCATAAATATTTTTATATATACCGTGAAAACCTATGTGCGGGGTATATTAGTAATCATTGTCAGTGAGAGAGCGGGGAGACATCTAGACACGTTTAATTGTGTCTACTGCTGTGTAAAAGTGTATATATATATATATATATATATATATATATATATATATATATATCTCAGAGAGTCAATTTCACTGCCTACGGAGAATGGGGTCTACCCCCGGTAAAACTAAAAGAATTTTGTAGTTTCATAAATCGAAATAAAATATTTTTAAAAAATATCCACGCGTGTGTGTTGGTGTGTGCATTAAGCGCGCGTTTATGTATATATGGCTAGGTATATGTATTTACCTATTTCTTAATGTTCGATTTCATGCAGCGAATTATTCGCGACGAATGCTATATATACTAACATAGAGGTGCGAGAGAGAAAATATGATTATACCCTCTCTCTCACACCGATATGTTAGCATAGCATTTGCCGCGAATAATTCGCCACATCGAAGCAGACCATGAAGAATTATTAAATCGCCTTAATTTTCTAAGGCCCATGTCTACTTTGATAATTGTGTGCGAATTAGACGAGAAAAAACTTTTTTCATTGATCCATGCGTTTTGGTTGTATAGCAAATTTTGAATTATGTATAGCCAACAAGCTCAGGCCGCCCTTACTGCAGAAAACGTTAATTCCAATTGCCGGATAACATCCTACAAATACTACCAATTATAAAACATACTCAAACAATAATAAAGCAAATAACTTCAATGCAACAACTATTCCAAAACAACTCAAACCAAGCGCACCTCACTACTCGAAGCAAAAAAAACCCAGATAAAGCGAACTAAAGCATCCCCACATGACGGAGTGGCCCGTCCGTCTACCAGACCGCGCATAGCGCACTAACCTTTTTTTCCCCCGTCAGTCCGTCGACTATAGTGAGTGCGCGCCACGTCGGCCATACATTACGCGTGCCGGGGCGCTAAAGAGCCATACGACGCCGCCGCTGCAGCCGCAATCTAACCTCCTCCTGGTCTTTCGCCACGCCAGACCGCGCGAGAAATGCGAAAAATGTCGCGTGCTGCTGCCCGCGCGCGCTCGCAGAGGGAAAAAAAGAGCGAGGATGCGCGCTCGGAGCGTACCTATATATATAACGAATGAGAAATAAAAAGGAGAGAGGATTGTAAAAAACGCCGGCTGAGGCGCAGGAAGACGAAAAGAGAGAGAGAGGGGGGGGGGGAAGAGAGAGCGGAAATGACTGCGCGCCATCACCGCATTCTTTTCTCTATTAAGATTCGCTAGGCGATAATTAACGGAGGCGCGGGGAATGCCGGAATAATTTTGAATGCGAATGCGTCTCTCTCTCTCTCTCTCTCTCGACGGTTTAATAAACTGAACTGCCAGGAGGAGAGGCATAGCAGTATATATACATTCTCGTGACGCGCGCTGCGTGTCGTGCAGCAAGGAAAACAGAAGTAAAAGTTAATGACAAGTTCATTAAGTGCGCAGTGTGGAAGGATGAAGAAGTTGGATTGTACTTATGCGGGCTGGGTCTGTAAGCGCCGGCTGGTGGTTGTAATTGAGTCGTATTTTTTTTATTTTTTTTTATTTTTATGGCTTATTCAAGAGGGAACAATCGGATGCGGAAAAAATTTTGATGCACTTTATGGTCGTGTGCTTTTAGTTGAGTGAATATAAACGTGTAATGGGGGTATGCTTTAGAGTTTAATGGATGGAAATGAATGGTGATGTTTTATATTCATTGTTTTAAATTGTTTTACAAAGAAAAAATTGGCTACTCTGAATAATTAAAGTTGATTGTTTAACTTCCCATGCATATAAGACTCTCAGTACCAGAATGAAAAAATTTGGTAATCATATTTTTACTCGCTTTTATAAAAGAGAAATTCAGGGCCAGATTGCAGATAAAACTGCTGACTAAACACAATGAAATTTACACGTTACCGTAATGATATGTAAATGTAGAAATCCATTAACGTTTTAGATCTGACCAACGCATGTATATTTTCTTTTGTATCTATTTACCTTGTAATTATAGGCCAGATTACATACTTGATCTTTGTAAAATCTGGAGTATAAATTAATGCTTTTCTTTCGTGTTAGCAAAGTACATATACCTACAAAATATCTATAGAATCTAGTTTGATAACAACTCGTAGTAAGTACATTCCATTTTAGATTATAAATATACATTTAGTGCTATTTTTTATGGGAGATATAAAATAAATTTATAACACGCCAACCTCTTAATTTTTTGGTAGTTTTTTTCTTTTCTTATTTTTACTGATATGGTGGCTACGGAATAAATACCATAATAAAAATTATAATATTTTTTCTTATAAACTTTCGCTTAAAATGCTTATTTTTTTTGCAGAAAATCATTTTTAAATGCAAAAAACTTGCATGAAATAAAGAAAAATACGGTAATGTTTATCATTATATAGACATATTTTACAAAATAATTGGTCGGTTATTAGTTGCAGTGCTAAAGTTAATGTGTTTTAGGGTGCTTGATACTTGGATTTATTATAACATATTTAAATAGTTATTTTGTAAAAATGTACTTGGGTAACTAGAAAAAAACTAATTGGCAACAGTTTCTAAAAACTCTAGTCAAACACAGTTCATGGGGGGTTACCAATTTAATTTATTAAATACAATCGTATTTAAATATGTGTAACTCAAGATAGTTATACTATCAAATACTCATTATTGTTCTAAGTCACGAACTGTTTAGAAAACTCGTTTTGTTTTCACCAGAAATCATCTTATTTGCAAGACTTCATTTTTAACATAGTGATAAAGAACGAAACAAAATTGAATGCAACCTACCAAACAGAAACATTATTTCAATCTCAATAGTCCTCTAAAAAATACGAGCTATTAGACATACCCAGGCAATCAGTTCTTTTTCGTTAAAAAACACTCTAACGAGATCAGCACCTCGGCAACAACAAATCTCTCTCCACACACACTACCTTAATAACTCAGCGCGGCCATTACGCACGTACGCCACACAAAAACACACACACGCACACACACACACACGCACACACACACACACGCGCACACACACACACACACAAGCATCGCCTCGTCGGCGAGAAAAAAAATCGAGAAGCGCGGTCGCTCTCTCCTCTCGGCCTCTCATCAGGCCTGCGCGCACGCGGTTCCGCCTCGTTAATATCAATATTGGCCCCGCCACCGCCACTATACGACCTCGGGGCCCGTGACTCCTTTTTTTTTTCCTCTCCCTTTCTCTTTCTCTCCTGAAAAGCCCCGGCAGGAAATAAATAACGAGATAAAACCCCACGGCAGTAGACAAGAGAATAAAAGCTCGCAGCGCGCGCGCGACGTCGCGCCTCTTGATAAACTGCTGTTGTATAGCCGTGCGGCTGTGCACCGCAGACGCAGTTTCGCGCGCGGGTATATATAATAAAATGATGTCCCTCGCCAACCGTATCGCACCGAGGGAGAGAGAGAGAGACAGAGTTCAAAGTCGCCGCCGCCGCGAGCGCCCACACGACGGCGGCGGTCGCGATAAATAAGGCCCCGCCGCGCGAGAAGGGCCCTATATATAATATAAGGATCCACGCGCGTGTCTTTCCGTACAGCGGCCCACTCGCGTGCAGCTCTTTCTGGTGGTTTATGTTGGAGGCCACGCGCGAGGTTTCCGATTTCAAGGAGCGAAGAGAGGCTCGCTCGCCGGTCGTGTATATGTAAAATGTGGTGTAAAGGCTACGGTAGGTTTTTACAAGGAGTTACAAGGCTGCGAGTTTGCGGCGGCTGTGCGTTTATAATACGCTTTGGCAACTTTGTCTTGGGGAGAGTTATTTATTAAGTGATTTATCAAGTGATTTATCAAGTTTTCGGGGAATTGCGGACTGTCGTCGACAGTGTCATCGTGTATGTAATTTATAAAAGGATGTTTAGAAAAATACTGTGAGGTATTTGAGAAAAAGAGAACATATTGAAACAACGTGCATCTCATATTACCAGAATGTACAATAGCAGTTAATGGGGCCTGAGTTTTAACTCCTGTAAAAAGTCACTATCCATTATATACGTTACAAAAATATCCTGACGTAATCTAAGTTGATGCAAGTTCTATATCTTAAATATGTATGTTAACGTGATTTTGTCATGATTTAAATCCCACTAAGTGGTCTTTATAGTCTCCTAAGAACACGCTAATCTACCTTACTGTACTTAAGCCTTTTTAATCACTTACCGTTACCACGGGTTTTTGATTCAGGCGGTACGTTTTTCGTGTTCACCGAGGCATTAAACTATTCATTAGAAGTGTACTCATGAACTTTCTGTTAATTACGGTTCTCTTAAAAGCATGTGACAAACAAGATTTTATTCTGAAGTTTTTGAGAGTTTCATTAATCCCTTTTCAAAGCAGATAAGAAAATGTTTTTACTTTTCATGAGAGATCACATTTATATTATTGTTTAAATAAACAATTGGCATAACATTTATTTTATACATCTCACCGTTAGCTTTCCTGCTGCAAACCTCAAGGTTGCCCTTACGAAAATAACATATGATCATGCATGCAGACCTGCATGTTCATCTGCATATGAATCTGTAGACAAACTTACATACGATTCTGCACTTGAAACTGCATAGTATCCTGTATGGTATGTAGATGTGCATGTAAAGCTGCATCGATACCTGTATAAAAACCTGCAGGAAATTCGCGAAATATGTGCTTACAACTATACATGACACTCTACATGCGAACAAGCATGCAAACCTGCACAGGAACGTGCATGCCAATCTACATTCATACCTGCTTGCAAACGTGCATATGAACTTGCAGGCGTATCTGTACACAACTACTCCCTTGCAAAAAATATCTCCAAGTGAACGTACATACGAATCTGCATATGAACAATGAACATACAGGTTAATCTGCATGCAAACTTGCAGATCGGACTGCATATAAAGCTGCAGATCAGGCCAAACTACATGTAAACCTTCAGGGTCATCTGCATACAAACCTGCAGATAAATCTCCGTGCAAATATACTACATGCAATCCTGCATAATAGCATTGCATAGGTTTTGCGGCTTTATAATTCTGCATATGAAAATGCAGATAAAATTAAGGCGATGTACTTTTTTACAGGCATTCTTACATAAAAATATAAATGTAATCCTTCATAGGAACCTGCACACAATCACGTAGGCAAACATGTATGAAAATTTGTATAAATGCAAAGCTAATTTTGAGATACATGTGACATATAATCCTGCATTTTAATTTAAAATTTTAAAGTTTATACTTTCTCAATGCTTTTACGTTCACTAAATTAATATTTACAAAAAAATCAAATTCTTCATATAAAGAAACTATAATACAATAATTAAATTCAAATAAAAAATTTGTATCTCATACAAAATTGATTCTACTGGCTTGGGTTTACAAAAACGTCAAATTTTAAGTTAGCATAGTCTTGCTCTGGGAGTGCGATATGATGAATAAATATAATTGACTAAATATTTATTTTCGATGCCTCAGGTCAGGTTCTAATGGTAAACCCAATCTTCAGATGTTAATAAGAAATATTTTGTAAATTATTAATTATATAAATATGGGCATGATCTCTCATAAAAAGCTAAGACATTCTTTCATCTGCCTTGAAATTAATTTATCGCAATATTCTATCTGCGTACAATATTGTCTTCTTGTAATAGTTTTTTTAGTATCATGAGAGGTATATATACATATGATTAATCTTTTACTGCTGGTTCATAATAATCAAAAATATTAAATATTAAAAAATATTAAAAATATTGGTATCAATATTTATGCGATGCATGATTATAGAAACAATTTTAAATGGATTGATTTAAAATAAAGTAGAACAAAATTTCGAAAAAGTTTATTTCAGATAAAAACTATTTGTGTATAATAAATTTTAAGTGCATATAAGTAGGATATCTCTGATTTTAATGAATTTTAGGGTTATCGTAGAATACATCTTTTTTATTTTTCCAACTTTTGTTTTGCTTTTTTTGAAATGAATGATGTTCTGAAGTCAGTTTAATATATCATGCACTGCAAATAAACAATGTACTGATTAAGTTTGATTTGAGTTTCTGATTTAAGTTTTATTTCAGATATAGAAACCGCAAACATATTTAGGATCACCATTAGTTTGGTATCTTTATCGCTATTATATCTTTGCCCGTATTTTCAGTCTTTTCTTAAAGCTTCTTTCTCAGAATCGAATTAATCTCTTAAACACAATCATTCACCTCCCTAATTTCCTACACATCTATACATAGCGCTGATCATTTAGAGAAACCTCAATTCGTTTAAACATAAAAAAATCACATTAATCCCGCTACTTAAGCCTAGTCTCACGTCGTGCTCCAAGTATCTCAAAAGCATCGAAAACTGCCCATATGAAAATCCGAAGCGACTTAACATCTACCGCCTCTGCTCTTCGCCTCTCTCATCCTTCCACCCAACAGCAACGCTCACACAATTTATGCTCGCGCACGTGTGCGAGGAAGCAGCAAAACGCTCTACATAATACACACACGCACGCACACACGTGCATCTCTGCTGAAGGAAACGCACGCACGCCATCCCTAGACCACACGATGCAGCAATAAAACTCGCTTGGCGTGCATGCGTACATACACACACGCAGTCATGTAGCGAGATCGCGGAGCGACTCGCCGACTGAGTTATGTTACGCAGGCTGCGCGCGAGCCCGCTTCCAAGTCGTATACAATCCTCGTAGTACAAGACGGCGACACCTAACGTTCCTGGTTTCTCTTCTTCTTCTTCTTCTATTTTTCTCTTCCGTTCGTGTAGAGCTACTCTGCTTCTTGGGCTGGAATGGACGAGTGGACTGTTATAGGTATGTGTGGTGCAGCCGCCACCGCCTACGTCGGCCCGATCACGCGGAGATTAAAAAAGGGCGCGCTTCCTATATGAGATTTCTTTATCCGATCCATAAATTCTCGTGTGGCTCGAGATGCAGACGCGGAGAGTCGAGGTTCTTCTGTGAATGCGTGTACTCTGCTGAATGGCTGTAGGTTTGACGTGGTGATAAGATGCTATCGGCTGATAGTTTATATGTACTTTGATGTATTACTTATTGAGGTGGATTAAAAGTAGTAGTCGTGTGAGCAGAGTTAAAGTCTAGTGGATTCTCTTGATGATAAGAAATATATTGTTTTCTAAGGAGCTTTCGAAGTAAAAATCTCAGATATATTTTTATTTCTTTGTGTACATACTTTCTTTATTAATATATTATCATTTCATTATTATATGCCTATATAACATATCAGGTACACTTTTCAAAAAAAAAGTTCACTTGTAAGTTGAAAAAAGAGAATTTTTATTTAAAAATTAGCTATATGTATTTGTTCCCAGTGTTTCTGTAATTGAAAGAGAATTATATTCATGACTTTTCACAAAAACTTTAAAGAAATCATAATAATTAAGGTAAATGTACCAGTACCTGGACAAATGCTCACATATTAGTTTCTATAGATTACTAGATACCTCCAAATCAGAATAATCTTGTCACATCACATTCTATAACTATCGAGCGTAATACATTTAAAGTTTTTGGCAAATATTTATTTCATTTATATTTTTAAAAAAATATTTAATAACGGAACAGTTGTTCGCATGACAACATTCATCTCTTCTTGAGACCAACTGTTAAGAAATCCTACTTCGAGTTTAAGAGTTATTAATTGTTTTTTAATCATTTCATGCATTTAAAAGTTTTCTAAGCTTATTTATTAGTATTTTAAGTAAAAATAAAATGCTAATGTGTGCAAAAACATAGTTTTTACGGTAATAAATACGTGGTCATGTACTCATACTTGAAAAACCGTATTTGCCCGATACCTAGCCAGCTATATGAATCATATTATTATAATAAATATTCACATAAAATATATTTTACTTCATGTAATAAAGTTCTCTATAGTGACTATTGTCAGTTTATGAGCATACTATGATGACATATTAGTGAAAATTTAACAATAATTGCTGTTGGTGTTTGGCATCTCGGCATCGTAATTTTCCAAGCCGCGAGCGCACACGCGTAGGTTAAGATCGCGTAGATTACGTGAGTAGCACATACTTTAAATTAATTATTTACATACTTCTACGTTCAAAATACATACCAACCGTATTGTATTAATGCATAGAAACAAGATTTTATTCAAAAAAGTTTATAATTTAAATCAGAAATATGTGAAATTAGGGTGGCTATGTATTGGGACAGCGATGTCCAGGTATCGGGACGTATGATTTTGGCGTGGCCAGGTACTAGTACATTTGACTAGAATACATTTGTATGAATTACTCGGATTACAAGACGTATATGGATAATTTAAAAATTTGATTTGATAGACAATTAAATTCTCTTTGAAATGGGTATATGACTTTTTATTGGCAGCGTTAGTTTTAGTGTTAGAACTTAATAAATAAGCTCGGCTGCTACAAAGCGTCCAGGTACTGGTACATTTACCTTAGCTTAACCAGAGTTGTTTGCTATGAACTGTATTTAACGTTTTTTAAGTGATTTGCGGTGATCACTACTACTCTAAACTGGATACGAAAAATAAAAAGTTAAAACAATTAGAACGAGGCACGAAATAAAATTGAACGATCAACGAGCTTACCTTAAGGGAACAAGCAACAGAAAAAGTCAGAAGCTGTTAAGCATTGATAAATATTTTTTTTTCTTTTTAGTATATAATAATACGTAAAATGATCTTATTAGCACTAGTTATAATCTAACTAACCCGTCTTTAAAATTTCAGAACAGCCAGAAAACCTTCAAAAAAAGGAGATTATTTTAATCATTGTTTCGCGCAATAGGCATCGGTGAATTTTGATCAGCTTGAATTTATGTATTCTTTTAAGTAAAACTTAAAAATCTATGTTGCAATATTATTTTATTTTTGATTCTAAGAATATTCTATAGCTAAATTAAGTTTTTAATTTTTTATTTCCACTTAAATCATGTATTTTAAGGCGATGCTTAACCCCCTGTCACCGTTAAATACGGAGAACCACTTATTTCATTCAATTTTTAATTTTGAGAAAATATCTCTATTGTAAGTTATTATTTTTGATTAGGACAATAACGTTTCATAAAGATATTTGCAAAAAATTGAAAATTAAATGAGAAAAGTGGTTCCTCGTATTTGTCGGTGACAGGTGGCTTTAGCATTACTTTAATATAATTATTGCCGAGCCAAAATTTGTATTTAAACTTTTATCAATATGTCTCAACATAGATTTATAAAAAATGTTTTTAAAAGTAGGTATCATACATTTAAATCATAAAAATAAAATCTGGTGCGCAAAACGTCACTGTAAGTTATGAAAAATAAGAATTGAGTAAAACGACTGAAATAAAATAGTAGTAATAATTAAATAAAAGTAAATTCGTAATTATATACGATTCCTATTTTGTTTTAAGGGATAATTATTTTGTCCATCACTGATAGAGGGTTTTGACTTCTACTGACGTTTATAGCCTTGCTTAGGAGCCCGTATTAAACTTTTTTAGTCACGAAAATGTTGAAAAACAATAAATTTTAGATAGAAACGAAAATATTTAAAAAAAATTAAAACAGCTTAAAGAAGTTAAATTTTTCTTTGAAACCTCTTTCATTATTAAGAAAATAGGTTAAGAAATAATATAAAAAAATTAAAATAAATTCAATTTTGTTTACCATAAACCTGTATCTTCTACCCATAAGTGATTAAGATTATATTAAGCCTCCATTTTTTCTCTATAACTCTAAAACACTGTGACATCTAGTCAATGAAACGGAAACTACAGGCTGTAATATTACGTGTAATATTGAGAACGCGGTAGGAAATATAATATTCTGTATTATCTAATCTTTAATCGAAACCTTTTTGAAGAAAATGTTTCCCAACAAAATAACAGTTTATTAAATACATTAATTTTTGCTGATATATTTTTTATTTTTGTTGATAGAAGAAACCATTTATTTTGAAATAAAGTGCTGTTATTAAGAACTAATCTTTATGGTACAAATGAAGCTTACGAAATTTCATAACAATAGAAAGAGCGGTTTTTGAGACATCGTGGCCATTAAACGAGCATGAAAAAGAGCTAACCCTTACTTGTGCCAGCCAACAATGATTTAGCCAATCACAACGTTTCGAGACATACATAAGCTCTACATATTCACACACTAAACATATACATTGGTATCTCTATCCATCACCGATCTTACGCGTAGAATCTTGAAGCTTATGACACAGTAAAGGATTAAACTTGAGAAAATGTTTATTTTTTCTTTATTTAGAATTTTTATCTGGGGAAAATTGGAGAAAAATAAATATTTTGCAATTTCGTGAATAAGATTGAAAGCATATCTGTATATATTACTTTCAATTCTTTCAGGGAATTTTGTCAAGAGCTGTGAGCATCCTCCTTTATTCAATGGACTTGAAATGTTCAGGAAACATTTGCAATAAATATATGGCTCAAGAAAATGTAATGTTTTTATTTCGATTTTTTGACACAACACAGTGCATGTAAAATTAAATGGAAGAAAACTATCAAACTGTAACATCGTCGAAGATTCTACTTGAAATCAGATATTTTCCACAACCACAAATGTAATCAACTCCAGTCCTACGACCCAAAATCACTTCCTCGACTGCCCGTCGATCACGTATCCGATTGCAGCCCGCACTCTCTCTACGCACCCCGGCAAATAAGAAGCTCTCTCCATCCATCCATCTCTCAATATCTCCCTCTCTCTCTCCCTTTCTTTCCCTCCCTGCACTCGTCGTCCTCCTCTCCGTCGCAAAATACGCGTTTATAAGCTCGACGCTCTGCGTACAATACCAGCGCGCGCGCCTTCGGGGAATCGACTGTCAATCAGCGGCATATAGGCGGATCGGGCGCGCACCGGAGATCCATTACCGGACAATGCCGGGGTGATTAGCTGCGGCCGGCGACGCTAACGACAGCCAAACAAATCGCGCGCGAGCCGTTGTACGCCGCAGGGGGATTACGCTTTCCCCCGCCTGTCTTCTAGCTTGACACGCCGAGAGAGAGAGAGAGAGAGAGAGAGAGAGAGAGAGAGAGAGAGAGAGAGAGAGTGAGAGGGAGAAAGAGGAAAACTTATCCGATCGTCGTCCGGCAGCTTGGAGAAGGAGCTTTGAGCGACTCGAGACAGAAGGAGAAAGAGAGAAAGATGCGGGCGGACAGTCGTCGCAGTTCGAGGGGATGGACGGCTTTCATTGTTTTGAAGGAGACGTGTTTTCTTTGTTAATGGGACACCACTTTTGTGCCGGCATTAATTAATTTGTTGGAAAGATGATTTTTGTTCTTTGAGTTTAGATAAATGTAATGCGGGAAACTGGTAAATACGCCCACAACTAGTATATAATTAAGCACGGGTAAAGTAAAACCCATCTTAAGAATCATTTGTAATGATCTTTTATTGTTGCTGTGTTTGTACCTATAAAGTTTTTATTTGCTACATAGTTTACAAGTTAATTAATGCTGCTAATAATTTGTTTATATAACTCATATCTAACGTTTGTTTAAAATCTACTTTGTCTGAATGACTGCAACAATTTTTCTGCTGACGTAACATTGGAAATTATTACTTTTATGTTTATTAGCTAAGGGTGTCTTTTCATGATACGATAAATGCGTGGCGATAAAATTGCCGCTCAAAAAATATTTTTAGGATATTAAATCTAAAGTAAACAACGTAAAAAATTATTACTCTTTGAAGAATATACGTTTATAATAAAATATGTTTCAATAAAATTCTTATGAAAATTCATGATTACATCTTTCTCGATACTCGCCTTAAATTTAACGCTTCATCGCTAATATTTTATCACGAATAATAATATGTATGCCACCATGGTATAAAAGTTAAGTTTAGCAAACATCCGTTAGAATTATGAAAAACTTCATAAATTAAGTTATTATTTATCTGATTAAAACTATAAAATTGTTAAAAAGAATATTTGAGTATTAATGGTTCTGTTAACATTTATCAAATACTATTTCACGTCTTTAATGTTAAATTGTTTGCGACAGTATGTCACATTTCTAAAATGAGCCTATTTCGTGATTGGTTCTAAACCCTCCCATATTTTCTATGTTATTAATCATACCAGTACTAAAAATACTTAATACTAAAAGTTTAACAATCCAACTACCAAACACGCCCAATACCAGTACATAATTAAATCCGAATGCAAGAAAGAGCCACACACCTCTAAGAAACTCCCACAAAAGCAATTTGTTACCAGACCCATCACAGGCTTACAATAAACGCTTTTCCTCGATAATAGTAGCTCCACCCTTGTACAATGGGGGGAGAAAAAGATCAGCAAATTCCCGACTCCGATATAACTGACTACTATACATATACACCTCTACACCACTGCATAAAGGTATATACACCTCCAATGCAGATAAACTAGACGGGGCAGGGTCTGTCAGTCACCGGGGCTTAGATTACCACCCCGCTGTCAGATGAGAGAGAGAGAGAGAGGGAGAGAGAGAGAGAGAAAGCTGCCTTGCTCTCTTCTACCGCTGCATGCACTCACCTCGCACAAAAGCCGCCTGACACCAGCTCGTCACTCGTCGTTAACCTACTGGTACGATGGTGGTCTCTCAGTCGGGCGCCATCCACATCGAATATCACATTCTTATTTTCTCCCCCCCAGAAAGCTGCAGGAACCTCCGCGTTAAGAGCAGCACAAAAGAGCCTCGCGCGAGAAAGACGCTGTCCTATCCCTCCTATTTTCCAATTCTGAGTGCCGTCTTTCTCTCCTTCCGGCTCTTGTAATAACGCCGATGCTCGCTCGTCCGTGCTCCGCTTTCTCGTCTTCCGCTGGTCACACGGGCAGCGCTGAGTTCAGGTTTTTCTTCTTCTCTTTTTATATTATACATTCGCGTCGTCCCGCGGCGCACGGGGGGATTATCGGTCGTCGTAAAGTACTTAGGCGCTGACTGGCGCGCTGAAAGCCCCGGGATGTACACACTGCGGCTCTCCGAGCTCGTCGAGAGACTTCAAAAGCAACGTCGAATTTGCCTGGGTGCTGCGAGCGCGTGGGTGCGAATGGCTCTCGAGGGAACGATACGACGGACAAACAACCTACAAATTGGATTTTACCTAGCACCTTTCGCGCGCTCGTTCAATGCTCGGTGTATACAGAATAGAGCTGCTGCTGCTGCTGCTGCTGCTTGGCTTTCATCTCTTTGAGAGTATGCGGCGGTGGCGACACGGGGCTTTCTTTGGAAATGGAAAACTTCTTCTTAATGGTTTGCAAATTCCCCGACTCTATGCGACTCTCGAGCCAGGCTACGAGCGCGTTCTCTTTTATGTTTCCTGTTTGCTGGAACATTTTTCTCGTTATGGCCTGTGTAGTAGGAGTTCTATTTTTATAAGTACGCGGGGAGGGAGAGAGTGGAGAGAAGTGCATTTAAAAGGGATCTTTGAATTCGCACACTTGAGATTTATTCTTTCTTTCGGAGCTGTGTGTAGTCTTTTGTGCTTCGTGAATGCATTGAATTTGGAAAATGTTTGTCGAAATGGGAGGTATTCATATGCATGACTTTAACTTTCTTGGAGCGGAAAAAGAATTCGAAATGGAATTTTTCTTTTTGTAATTAGCATTTATTCCGGTGTATGGATGCCAACCTTGACGAATAAATTGCGAATAAAGTAGAGAATGACATACTGTTAAGAATGCCTTTTAATACCTAGCCACGTATTTCTATATAAATTTTAAGAGATATCTGTTTTGAAGTAATTTTATAGTTACTTGAGGTTGGGGTTTGATTGCGGTTCCTGCGGCTATGTGGTTGACTACTATAATTGAATTTTGAAAACTCGATACAACACCACATAGCCCTTTGTAATTTATAGAACTAAAACAAGAAATTACTTATTATATTTTCAATGAAGGATACATTAAACAACTTCCTTTATAAAAATATTTTGTGTAAAATTAGTAAACAATTATGCTATCATATGCACAGTTCCAAGTCCGGGTAGTATTCCTGCACATATACATATATATTACTAAATCATATCTATTGTATTATATATTAAATATTAATAATATATAATTTTTAATAATCAATTTAAATTATTTTATTCGTAAAAATTATTTTCAATAAAAAATTTGAAAAGAAAATTTGTTATAATATTGTATTTTCCAAATTTTATTGGTAAAAGAAAACTAATGAGGTATTCCTTGTACGATGTGAAACTGCGTTCGTCGCGGTAATTTTGCTACTATCAAATATTCAATACAATGTATTTTTAGCTACAAAATGATGTGATTTTCGTAGCGAACGAATTTTTCACACGCAACCATGCACACGTACAATGCAAGTGTGTAATCTGGCAAACAAGCAGTCCCAAGCACGTTCCTTCTCCAAGTGATCGAGCATCCCCATCACTGTACACCAGAACGATTATTTATGCCTTCCGGCACCTTTGAACTCTCCCTCATCCAAGCTACTCTACCCTGTCGCACGAAAATTGGTATCTATCAGCCCTGAAAACCCCTCCCTTTGAGAAATCTTCAAAAGTGGCTTGTGTATATCAATTACAGAAACACACGCACACGCACACTCACCCGCACGTACAATCCTCTGTAAGAACGGCCACGACGACGACGTCCGATGCGAGCGAAGAAGAAGCCGAAGCTTAAAAAGACACAAGTCAAGTCGAGCGGACGCGAGCGAGCGCGAGCGGGGCTTAAGTGTGCCGTACAGACGACACGCGAGAGGATCAAAGGGGGCTACCGCTTGAGTGACGGAAGCCAGCTGGCGGAAGAGCACCAGCAGCAGACACGGCGAGAATACCACGGATTTATCTCCGTCTCTCTCTCAATCTTTTTTTCGCCGCACAGCCCTGTCATTCTCGCGCCTTTTTGCCGAGCGATGCGTAAAGCTTGCGCGCGCGCGAGCGCGAAAGAGACTCTCTCGGGCGACTTAGGAGGCCGCCGTCAAGCCTTTAATTCCGCCACGCTCGACTTGGCCCGATTTTCGGGGGCCGATGGAAGCTTCAGCTGCTCGATCCTACGGCAGTGTTTGGCTCTTGGATGAGGCTGTTTCGTTTTGGAGAATTAGAAATGCCGCGTGCTCTCGAAACTCGAGAGAATTGCCCGACGCAGTCGGTCGAGTGCGCTGGAGTGGATATTGGATGGTTTTGTGTGTGTGTGTGTGGAAAGGGGTATTATGTGATGGCGAGGACCGCTGACGGATTCGCTGAGTTGACCTTTCGGTGATGGGTGCAGCGTTGCGTGAACATTTTTTCGACGTTTTAGGTTTAATTCGGGATTTTCGGGGTAAAGGAGATGAAGTTGGATTTGGGAAGATCGAATTTATCTGAGGGATTATAACTGTATGTATTTTAAGCCAAATCGTTGGAAGTTTATATTGGCTGCCGAGGTGTTTAATATCTGATTTATTCCAACATTTTAAATAGCCTCTTGCTTCATATCAATAACATGAACATTATTTATCCAAGTATATTATAAACATTTATAAATAGAAATAATAGTTCGAATTTAGGTACCTATATTTAGTGAATTTAGAATGTTTTTTTTACTAAAGATAAAGTGAGAAACGTTAATGTTCTAACGTGTAAAAGGCACATGTAGGACTTCACAGATCAAATTCTTTTAAAGTATCATGTTTCTCGTACAATGTAACTTTGTAGAAAAAATCGTACACGAGTATTTACATGCCTACTTGAAATGTCTTCTTTTGTAATCTTCTTGTAGACATTAAACACTACTCTGAACTGTCGCAGAAAGGTTTCATAAAAATAGATTTAAGATCCAACTCTTTAATAACTTCGTAAACACATGTTTTAAAATAAAGTATCAAACGATTTAATGTAATTTTAATATAATAAAACTATCAGAATGGATACTAGATGAATTCTTCAATGAGGTTAATGAGCATGCAACCCAAGAGAGTTGCAGTATTTTAAAAATCAATTTTAAACTTATTTGATTAGATATTTATTCCAGTTACTAACTAATGTGATGCCTCAAAGATGTTACCTGATCTATATAACCAAACCTCGAAGAAATCAACAACACTCTATAACAACGATTCAACATTATCAAAATGAAATCTTTACAACAATCTAGTATTAAAATACATCCATTAACCTGAACATCCTCTTCATACACTTTTCACCGTACCTATACACCACACCGCCAAATGAATCTTTAATTTCCAGACCCATACCATCCTCCGAAACATCTTACCCTGCATACACCACAATATCAACATTGCATCCTGCAAAATGAAAAATCAACAAAAAATACCCACGTATATATCCTTATAATCCACCACGGTCCGCTCGGCCACCACACGTGTGTAATACACATATATTTCGAAAGAGACAACAATAGCGAATGCATCGCGAGTGCAGCAACACCGCACCGCACACGTATCGGCATATCGGGCATTGTATGCAGCATCGGGGTGCGCCTCTCTGCACAATGCCTCCTGCATTATGTATCCCCGAGCTCGCGCGCTCGTCTATACGTATATATGTGTATGTGTGTGTGTGTGTGTGCGTGTGTTGTAATCGCGTGTGTAAGCTCGGAATCGCCTATACTACTATGTAGCGTGTCAAGTCGTAGTTCAAGCGCGCGCGCGACGCCTGACTAGCATAAGAGCAAGGCTTCGCGAGGCTGCCGCGACCCATACAAGTGTGTGTTGCTTCGACCCTTTAGCTGTAGCTTCAGTTTCAGCTTCGGCGTCGGCTTCGGCTTCGGCTTGTCTGCTGATTTGAATGAGGAAGTCGCACCGCGCGAGTAGAGCCTAAGCTGAGCGCGATGTGGCTGCTGCTGCTGCTAACTCGATGGAACAATTTATGCGATCTGCCGCTTATCGTGAGAAATTCTAATGGAGCTTCTGAGAGGCGCTCTTTAATATTGATGAGGAGACATGTGGTATGTGTGTGTGTGTGTGTGTGGTTTTGCGTTTGTATGTATATTGCCTGACATGGGAACGTGATGGAAATACAGTTTCTGCGCTGGTTTTGGAGGATTATATTGTTACGGATGCGAGTTGCTGATCAATTGGATCAAAAGATCGCAGTTGTATGAGGTTCTTTTATTTTATCTGTAATAAACTAATAAGAGTAATTTAGTTGTTATATTATTATGGTTTATTTTTTAATTAGAATTGATTGATCGATGTCTTGAAGATCCAAGACTTAACACTACATGTATTATTGAAATAATATAGTTGTGTAACATTTCGTCAATTTTTTAATAGTATATGATCGAGAGAACTACCATAACTGTTGAACCTATCATTTTTCAAGTAATCATTATGCTATCCATTGGTCATTTGACTAGAAAAGAAAAAGTACTTATTCAGAAAAGTCTACTTCACTGACAAGGAGAATCTCAGACCTCTGGGTCACGGTTTTATATGAAACTTTGAGTATCGTTTTCTGGTACATCGAAATGAAACCCAGCACCCATAGATTGATCTAATAGATCCTATAACCTGAGATACAGCTAAATACGTTAGCATTACCCATAGGCTCAATGTTACAAATCTTGTATATATAGATACAATAATATAATAATAACGTTAATAAAATATGCTGTATCTACTATACAGAAGTCCATTCGATAAAACTATGGGCACTGAGCTTCATTTTTAGGTACCAGAAAATGATCCCCAAAGTTTCATAAAATACCGTGACCCGGAGGTCTGACACTCTCCTTGAGATTAAATATGGCGGCTCAAAAGTTACCAAACTGGACAAGTGACCAACATGTCCATATTTCCGTATTTTTTGGCCGATTTTAAACAGCCATATATTTAATTCCACAAAAGATTTGGAAATTAAATTTCGGATTTTGAAAAGCGGGTATTGAAAATTTAGAAAAGTTAGTTTGTATCATTGATTTTATTGATTTAGTCAATTTTATCGATTTACATTTTATTAGTCAAAGTAACTGATGAGTAGTTAACTAATGATCGCTTGCTAAGTGATGGGTTACATATTATATCAGATGAGATTGAAAGCATAATGTTTGCATAGTGAATTTGCTATATTATATCATAATATATCGAATAACGATTACAAAGACTGAAATTAAGCTGAGTTACTTAAAGTTTTACAACTTTATCACTCAATTTAAACATCAAAGGTTCTCATAAATCGCTTTAAATTCTCATACTACAACAGTAAACAACACCATGAATATTTCGCGGATAATTCTTTATAATAAGCATCACTATGCCCTTCAAAGCTCTCGAATTTTCTTAACTAAAGCAATATTACCCATAATAATATACACATCACACCCACGCAAGTATTTGCAGTGTCTTTAAAATATACACGCTGTCGCCAGCAGAGTGTCTTCCCCGGTACTCTTACACCCCGAGCCCTCCTCGTATCGCATTACAACAGCACTCACTTCAAACCCTGCGAGACCCACGCATAAAACTCCGCGGTACTCGCGCTCCAAGACAGACGAGCCCCGCTAGCGCGCGCTCGAAATTCGAAGCCGCGGCGCAGCAACTTGCCATTGACGACTGCATTATGGTGTACCCGCACCCCCCGTCTTCCACGTCGCGACGACACCAAAGGCGAGGAGAGATCGTATCTGGGAGAATCGGTCGCGAGAACCCATCAAAATATCCGATTTCCGCCACGGAAAACTTCGGATCGCGTCGCAGTCCTTGCGTACGAGGAGATGGATTTTCGCGCCAAGTGGGAGGAATCCCGCGCGCTGTATACAGCGTAAGCCGAGGACGTCGAACGTCGCTGTCGCCGAGGACAAATTAAATCGTACGAGCGCAGCGCGATGTCGAGGAGTATATGTTGTGCAGTCGAGGGAGGACTATCAATGAGGAGAGGACGTAAGGTGCGTGCGTGAGCGCGAGTTGAAACGTGAGGCTTGATTTGTCGAGGAAATAATCTTTTAGTAGCCAGTACTTTGGCTTGCGGAGTGTGTTCGAGGAGACTTCTGATGCTCGTTGCTGAGCTTGTGATTCCGAGCTCGTCGGAAATTATGGGATCGTTTTGAGCGTCCTTAATTGTAATTCTGGCTTTTACAGGCGTGTAACTCTTTTGTTTGAACACTGCAAACGTTTCAAAAGAACCTTTTTTAAGCGTCATTTATTTTTATGTAATCACGTTTACATTATTCGAGGACATTATTGCACGAAAATAAAAATTAGTTAAAATATGCGAAATTGCAATAAATTATTGATAATAATAGTTTTTATGTTTCAAATGACAAATCTAACCTAAATAATCGACCAAATATACCAGATAATTTCGAGAATTGGATTTCTAATCAGATTTATGGTAGATATTTAACTTTATTAATTAGAATAATAATACACTTACTAATAATAAATAATGCATATCCTAACAAAGATCTGAAATTGAAATTAATTTAAGATTAATTTAATAGCAGTAAAGTTTTTTTTATTATTTGCAAATGTTAATTATATGTGATATTTTGAATAGAAATTCAAAAATAAAGTTATTATTTACATCTTTTTTGCACATTTATATATAGTAATCGTCAAAAAAAGTTATGGGACCCGACAATGTGCACCTACGTGTAACACATACAGTACATTAAAAAAATATGCATGCATTTAATAAAAGTTTAAAATAAAAAATATAAAAAAATTAATTATGCTTGCTAAATCGCACAATACACCATTGCAGTTGGAAGCTAAGTGAATAAAATCAATTTAAAATCATGCATACATCTACCGGTAGCTATTTTATTACACAAGGCGAGCAAGATATGTAACAAAAACTATAAAGCAACCGAACCCCGTAGATTTCATTCAGCAGTCATTTCTATACACTGCACCGGAGTCGAAATTCAGATCCGCATCCGTCGTCAAACAATAAAGACTAGCGCGAGAGACAGAGAGCAAAAGAGGTCCGTGTAGACAAGCGCAAAAGGCATCTGGCAGCAATTGAAAAGCGCAGAAAGACGAGACGAGCCGCTGTATAATACACGCGTAGCGCGGCGGCAACAGCCTCGAGTCAAGAGAGCGAGAATCGAATGAAAGGCACAAGACAACGCGATGGTCCATCCTGTCTTCGTTTCCTCCTCCGTCTCTCGTCTTCCCTCCTCCTTTTTCAACGCGGTGCTTCGGAAGACTCGCTCCGTGCAGCGACTGACGCACACTTTACAAACACGTCGAGAGTTTTTTTCGGCAAGTGGCGGCGGCGGTGGCGGCGACCAAAAAAACGCACTCTCGCCCCATTCATCGCCCCGTACAATTAAGGTCAAATTTGCGACAGCCACTTAGGTTCGTAATAACAGATCGCCTCGGATGGTTTCTGCGGGTCTTTTCTTTATAAATAACTGTGCATCCGGTTTCTAATGCCCTGCGAGAAGGCTGTTTGTGGAGTTATATGCGTGCTGGTTTGGTTGCTGCACTGTGATCTAAATCACTGCCGATAAAGGCCTTCCGCTTCCCGAGGTATAAGGTGTTATTTGGGGGAATATGAGAGATTATCGAGGGTACTGTTATTCATTACGATTTTGAAAATTGGGTTACTTTTTTAGATGCTTATTGAGTGGAGAATGTATACTGTTAAATGTAAATGATGATCAGTATAAGGTAAATAAAGGAATCTATATTAATGATTTGATTACTTATAAATATATTATTGCCTGTACAAGACATTTTGGTTGTGTATTTAAATAAATAAATTGTTTGCTATTATACTAATAATAAGACTTCGATGCACAATATTTCTCTTGTAATTATATGTATACATAAATAGTAAAGATTAATGAATTATGAGCATGCTATATTTTAGCGTTTAAACCAAGTTTGAAAGGGACAATGAACTAATTGTCGAAACATGTTACTAATTTTATTAATAATATTATATTACTATTCTGAACAGTAGAATTTGAATTTAATTAATTTAAAATTACCGTATAATTAATCGGTGACATATTTATTGACTTGTAAATAATTCAACTTGATTTGAATGTATATCGTCATGTATTTGAAAATGGTCATTCTTATGCTAGTGCAATTGTTGATGCAATTTAATTTTATTTTATTAATTAATTTTCCCAAACGTTTGGAAATGCATTATTCATAATTACGTTGTTGATATTATAAAGATATATTACAGGTAAGCATTAAGAATAAATGTAAAGAGAAATATGGCTCTATCGTCTAATCATTTAAATTATAATGATTATAATAATAACAATCCAAATGAAATAAATAGAATTTAATTAACAACTTTTGCTCAATGATTGGATTTGTACATTTGAAAGCAGTTATTTTTAGACAAATGCAATAATATTGATTGATATTCATTTATTATACAGAGATTTAGCAATACATTGTTAACTATAAATTTATACCTCATTTATTCTAAGGGGAACAAGTAGTCAGATTAAATCTTTTCTTAAGGTTGTCCTATAGTAAATTTTGAAAACATTTTTAATTACATGACAAAATTTTTTTAAATAGGTGGTTATATTTGTTATCTAAAAAAAGTTTTTTTGTAACTTTTCATAAATTTTTAAACAGTTATGTAGAAAAAACTAGCACTTTCCAATGAAAATTGATGTTTTTTCAAAACTATCCTTGCGCATGAGATTGCCAATATAGCATTTGAAAAAGATTATGTAATTTTTAACACTTGTACCACACATAACGAGAACTCCAAATTATCATAAACACAATTATAAAGAGAAATCAAATTATATTGAATTTTCATTGTAAAAATAACCTAAATAGACCATCTTTTTAACTATATTCATGGGCAACACTTTCTTAACAAAGTTATTTTGAAAAATGGGAGTTCATGGTTGTAATGTGAATAAGTTACATAAGATATTCTTCAAGTTTCAGATTGATTCATTGTAATCCGATGCGCATAAGACTTGATGAACATTGGAAAACCATAAATAGAGAAAACCACACTTTTGCAAAAATAAGAAATAATTTCTGATGATTTTAAAACAATTTTTCTATCGCAGAATATCCATCAAATTTTTTTTAATAATTTCTTTGTGTTCTGAAATTTGTCTACATAGTATAGGGTAGACTTGGTTACGGGTTAAGATTCTAATTAATCTTTTAATTTAGGAACAGGCTGGAATGTTCGCAATAAAGGTCGGAGGAAAAATACGTATAAATAACTATTGAGTTCATTAAAATGATTTTTAAGGCTAATATTGCCAATAAAAAATCCTTTTCTGCTATAAAAATGTACAACGTATCAGAAAATGAAATAAAAAAATCCATTCTGTCCTCAAATTTTACTATCGTACCACCTTAATTGAATGTTTATTAAAAAAAAGTGTTTAGGGATAAATAACTTTCTTTATACATGATTTTTTACAACTTTAAAATTATATAAAAAATTCCATTGCAAAGAAAAACGTGAATAAATAATGGTAGGAAATAAGTGTAAAAATAATTAATATATTTTACAGTGATATCTTTTCTTCAGGTAAAGTAAAAATAAAATTTTTAAGGTCGCCAGATCTTTGGAATACTCCCTGCTATGCATTGAACCCGTTCAAATATAAAAAAATAAAATCATGAAAGTGGCATATAAAATTTGAGAGATTTTTTATTGTTGAAATAAAAAGTTTCATGTGGTCTTTATTCAGGTGTAGTGAACAAAGGAAAATTTTGTATATATAGATACAAGTTAATTTGAGCCGTTGATTCTTTATAATCGTTGCAAAATTTTGATAAGTTTGTTGATTTATATTCACACTGCACCATTGTTTGCCAACTCATCATTTTACATTAAATACAATTTTCTTTGTATACTTCAAGAGTTGCAAAAGTATCTTAATAAAGCAGAATTATTTATTCCTAACCAGCTTTTTTAATGAGCAGTGAAAGAAAAGACCCAATCTAATTGCCCGATGCTCCCCTTAAATTAGATTGTTAGACTAAAACTTTTATATTTCAAAATTCTGCAAAATTTATGAAGATCGTAAATTTAGAAACTCTTTTAGATACTTCATAACTAATAATATAACGCCGTCCAAAAAAAAACAACCACTTTCTTACAACTACGACCAACCCGAATACCAAAACAGCAAACAAGTCGTGAAATCGGTACCACATTTCCAACCTCACTCTCTCTTTCTCTTTCTCTCTCCCTTCTTCAATTATTTTCCCAAGTATCTCGAATTATTCCGTGCGCATGCGAAAGCAGGCCAGCACAATCCACTCCCATACACCTCTAACACCATACACGCGCAGCACAAACAGAGGCGAAGGTCCAATCCCATCAACATCAGCAGCAGCAGCGATCGCGGAAAGTCAGTCCGAAAACGAGGCCTCCGCGCTCTTTTTGCACGTGTCGCTGCTGGGTAACGAGCCGCGGGGATTTGCACGTCAATGTGTATCCACGCGCACACGCACACCGTAACGCAACGGACGGACAGTCGCGCGCTACGGGCAAGCCGACTCGCGGCGTCACGCCCGCCACTCATCGACGTCAGTCGCGCGAGCGCTCGCGCTTATAAAGATTCACGCGGGCGGAATGTAGATACGAGCTGTCAGGCTGCTCTGCTGCGCGTCGCGCGCCGGACAGACGGAGACAGGCTGTGCTTATAGTGTGTATACCGATGTCTGTCCAGAGGATGCCGAGGCGACGTCCCACGTGTTTTCGGAGAGGTAGCCTCTGTAACCGTGATGGTGATTCTCTCTTTCCATAGATATCGTCAGACGGGATGACTACCTATGCCATGTGTGTCTGTGTGCGTCGAGTGAGTCGGGGCTCGGATGCTGTGCCGATGCACGCCCGCGACAGACGCTAATGGCTATCTGGCGAAGATAAGCCTTCGGAGACACTCGTTTCAACGCGTGTAGTCTGGGACTCTGGGTTCCGGGATGTGGAAGAGACTAAGAGAGGCTCCGCGAGCTTTAGGTGGGTTAGTGTCTGGGATATATGTAGGTTCTAGGTGGTATGAGGGTTTGAAATTAATTCTTTTTTTCTCTTTTTGAGTGAGTTTTGGTGGAATTTTGGGTGCGAATGATGATTCTTTAAGGCGACTCTTTAGACACTATATCAGCTGTGTCAACATACTGATTACAACTAATTTCTTTAAATTAGGAAGAAATTTAAGTATAGACTGGCATACCATGTTTTCGATCACGATATTTGTGCATAGGATTCGTAGTTTAGATGTTTAAAGATGTTTATTATTATTTTAAAATTATAATAGGATTAGAATTTTATTAATTTTAAAGATTATAAGAGACTCACGAATGTGCCAAAAAGACTGTTCTGATCTAATTAGTACAGTGCAAGAAACAGGAATGATTCTGTAATTTATTGCAAATCCAAATTTGTAGACTATTGTGGGTAAATGTTCCAACGTAAACATTACTTCAGCATCTCATTGATTTACTTGATAACACGGAATCTATGGAAATACATTCACCCATTTGCAGGATATCTTTTTAAAAGTTGATAAGAGTAAGATTCTGAATTTGGAATTTTGAAAAGAAATTGGTATGGATACCTAACTTTGCAAACAAAACCAAATAACGATATTTCATTAGGCATCCGAGATATTAAAAACCGTAATAACTATTTGACGGTTTTTATCTGTTATATCCTTAGGCATCCGAGATATTAAAAACCGTAATAACTATTTGACGTTTTTTATCTGTTATATCCAGGAACGAGGAGTATAAGCTAATTACTCAGTTATCAGGCAGGATTTTTCTCTATTTATAGAGACGATTTTAATATGGGAATAGATTAAGAGCTAAGTTCATTATTAATAATAATTATTGTAAAATCTACTAAACTATTATTCTATATGTCTTGAAATTCTAAATTATCATACATGATTCTAAAAATCTTAAAATTTACCTATTTAATTTTAGTTTTGAACGACCCAAATATAAATTTTAAAGATCAATTTTAAAATAAACGAATTTTTATATCATAGAATATCCCCTTTTTCTATATTTTTCAAACTCTTTAATTTAAAGGAGTATATACCTATAAAAATAATTATATTAAACGATAAGTAAAATAAGCTAATAAATGCAATTAAAAAAGATAATTGTGTAATCATTTTAAATGACATACTTGATATTATCAAAACTAGTGTGCAATGAAAATCCGTTACGAAAATTCACCCGAAAGATAAAATCCTCGAAAAGCCACGAAACGCATTAATAATAACCTACACTCACCTGTTATACTTTCGAGATAATTCATTAAGAGCGTTATGTATATTAATGAATTCAGAAGTGCGCTGTATATCCGGAAAGCGTTTCTCGTTTAATATTTCAGTGCTCTACGTACGCGCCATCAAAATCCAACTTAAGGAAATGAGGTAGAAGATTAATATAGTGTCGACATTGCGTCTACTATACATCGCAGGTGCGCGCTTATATATACACCATCATACAACCACTCTACCACAGACGGTTAATTTTATGCCCTTGTTTACGCCACACACAGCAGCCAGTCATATGGTAATCGCTTTCTCTCTCTTACTTCATCTCTCTCTCTCTCTCTCTCTCTCTCTCTCTCTCTCTCGCTCTTGTATTGCGGAAAGCTCCTTTCAGGAAATTAATCGCAATCTGCATAGTCGTATAACACTGCGCGGCGCAAAGTAGGCTAATGCCGTGAGCAAGAGAAAAACCTACGATCCTCCTCCTCTCTCCCTCTCTCTCCCTCTCTCTTTCACACACTCTCTCCGTTTTTCTCTCGCGAGCGCTTGTCGATGATATATTACCCTCGAACAATTCCCGCTCGTTCGCGAACACCTAATACTTGCGTTAGAGGCTTGCTTGCGAGCATTGTTGAAATGACCCACGCGCGCGCGCCATCAGCGACGTTAATGCCTCGGCCAACACTGTTTATTGGCCGCATCTGTTCCCCCGGCGCGAATAAGGCGCGAACGGATAGCGTTTGCTGAGTTAAGGATGTGGGGTTCGCGTATTGTCTCTCTGTCCGTCTCTTTCTCTCTTGTGCAAGGCCTGAGTAAACAATGATTTGTTCGATAAATGTTGGCTTCAGGTCTTGATGAATAATGATGCTGAGTGAAAGTAGAATAAAAGGTTGTGAGATGTCAGTAATGGAATTTAAAGTGCAGGAATTAAGGTTAATTAAGAAATTTTCATGTAGAATATTTATGGTTATATTTAATTTTTTAACACCAAACTTAATTGAATTGCTAGAATTTAGCTTTTACATAAATTATACCATTGAAGACTAAATGGCTTTTCAAGCTATTTATATATAAATAAAATCTTGCGTTTCTTATGCACTATAAAACATTCAGTGAAATTTTACAAACACAAATCAAGGTATCTTGGGTCTCACTATATTAAAATTAATTTCAATGAGCTGTTTAAAATATTGAGAATAAAAAAATCAAATTTAATAAAGAAAAATATGTTAATTTTAAACGGTTTAATCTATTTGGTCGGAATAGCTTATATTCGGTAGCTTGTCAAACTCATAGATACGTTGAATTACAAAATCCAAAAAAGTAAATTGGAAACAACACCTTTTGAAGCGAATGCTCACACTGTTTAACTCAATACTAGATAGTCAGACAACGAAATACTAACAAGAGAAGTACACGGATGATGAAACTTTGGGGATCGTCTTTTGGTACAAACAATTAACCCTAATGTCCATAGTTTTATCAAATGGGACTTTGTACAGTCGATACAGCCTATTTCATTAACATTGATGGTATATATGTGTTATTTTTAGCAGTTCACATATACGAGCAATACTAATAGCTTCATGGTGAACATCCGTCACCCAAACTTCGTCTACTCCCATTATAAGTAAAATTCACTCGTAATTTCTCGCAAAAGAACGAAAATAGTAAACTTTCACTTAAAAACTGTAAGTGTATAAAGAAGTAACACACTCGCAATCTAAAAATGAATCTCTTCACACTCCAACCTCTAAGCTAACTTTTTTATATTTTTGGCTGACATTGTGCAACAAACACGAGCCCACATACAAAGTAGTCGAGTATACTCGCAGCCGTGTCATTATCTCGCGCGCGGGCGTGCAAATGCATACCTAACGCTGAAATGGAAAGAGTGGCTTGCCAATTATCCTACGAGGTGAGAATACTTCTCTTTGTTATCGTCCGAGCGCGCGCGCGTTGTTGAGATGCTCGGAGAGATAAGCCTTAGGTGAAAATTCGTGTCACTCTAAAACAGCACTGTCGCGAAAGCTCGGGCTTCTGTACATACGCGTATATATGTATAAGGCTAGACCTCGCGCAACAATGATAGTGTGAATCGCGCGAGAAATAGCCTTTAACGATGTCTCGCGCCAATCCGTGGCATTGTTGTCGCGTGCGCGTTGTGGTGTTGATTTAAGCCTATGGGCTCGCGAGCTGCTTCTTTGCAAACAATGAGAATGGAGAGTCGAGATTCGATTTCGCAAGAGGTACACGTGATTTGACCTAGTTAGATGAAACATTTTTGATACATAATAAATGGTTGGTTTGAGGAGCCTCTTTCACAAAATCTAAAACAATAATGTCGGATAAAATGAACATGCATTATAAATAATGTTATTAATATTTAGTCAGCTAGGTTTTAATAGAGATAAAATAAGTGTAATGAACAGTTTTGAAATATCGTGACAGATCGCTACTTTATCTTATATACATTAATAATTTTAGAGTACTACCCTAAACTTGTTGACAAAAAAATAGCTTCATATTTTGAAACTACCAATGAATGTGCCGATTTCACAGATTCCAGTAATTCTAAAAATTTCTAAATTTTGTATGAATGCCAATATTATGTTATAATTTCTGTAATAATGTATGAAACGATATTTTATTTATGATTTAGTGCACTGAAATATCGTAAACCGGGATAACTTTGAGCTACTTTGGAAATTCGTGTACGTATCTCTATTATTGCTATCATATCTATCGACGTAAAAAAATTCTCAAGTTATGATAGTAGCCTATAGAACATATTCCAAGAATAAAATGAATTTTTTTTACGTGGATGACTTTGAGCCATATGATTAATAATTTATATCTAAGCTAAAGTAATGGTATCTAAATTAATTAAAATTAATTTAAGAAATAATTTTTATGTTAAGGAAACTGAATGTAATGTTTTTTTACCAATGAAGAAAACGAATAGCGGAACAGTGGGAAGTTTGAATTAGTGTAGGGGTAAAGTTTTCGAGTTTAAAAAAAGTAAAAAAAACTTAATTTATTGAGAGAGATAGAAATAAATAATAATTATGATTAAAAATTTCTTTAGTAGTATATTTTGTTTCTAGAGAACCTAACCTCCAAAATAGATCCACGCTAAATTTTCTTTTGCGTCTTTACGAGTGTATGATGCATAAGATAGTATTTTAAATTTGGCACAAAGTCACTCCGGTATCTAAAGTCACCACGGTTTACGGTACCTGTGACAATTTTGTACCACAAGTAGGACGATAGTATAAATCCAATGAAAAAATTTACGTATTAAGAAATGCAATTATTCATTAGAAATAATACTCGACGCGCTGAATTAAAAGTGATCATTATCATTAACTACATCAAGTATATAAGTACCTACGTAACGTGTACAATTTTCAATCATGACAGCGAAAGTTACCACCGCTGTTCATTAGAAGTCACATAAAAGTATAAGTCTTATGAGATCCGTTCATGTACATGAATCAATTTTATAATTTATATCTTACAAGTATACGCTTGTCGTACATTTATTTATGGCTTCTGCTATGCATATACAGAGAATTACTAAATGTTCCTGGACATTCTACTGCAAGTAAATAAACTAATGTAGAGCTTATTAGCATATACATTATATGACATAATTTATGTCAAATAAATTCTTCTTATAATACAAAGCTCTATAACTTAAAGCATACTACTGAATAAGATCAGAAACTTTTGATATTACTTTTAACTAATTATTAGCAAACGCAAAGCAAGAAATATACACAATTTTGTCACAAATTTGAATCTACATAACAAAAAACTTGTTTACTCCCATGGCGATTACACAGCTAAACTTCCACGTAAGCGTGAAAATGCAACAAATCCATTCCCTCCGCACAATAAACTCCAATCTCTCTTCCAATCCATTCCACACGCTCCTTTGACGGACTGAAATCCGCAGTAGACCTCGTGTTTAGCAGGGCCATACGTCACGGTGCGAAAAATCATTAGCGCGCGACCCCGCAGCCCCCCCGAGTCCGAGGAAAAAGTCCAATGGCTCGGTTTGTCACTCGCTTTGTATCGCTGTCGTGTCCACCCCCTCTGGCGCGTAAACCGATCATTCGTCCGGCATTTACAAAACGAGAAGAAAGAAACAGAGCCTATATAGGCACGCACGCACGCAAAGGAAGTTCCCTATATACTACACAAAAAAGACACGCTGGGCTCGCGCTGTATACGTGTGCCAGTGGCGGCGCGTATAGGGGCGGATTCACAAGTGTTGCACGTTCATCCAAATTTACGCCCTCCGAATGGAACCTCTGCGTGCGGGTTCAGTATGATATATACGCACAGCGGAGACAGGGGGTGAGACGGGCAGAGCTGACTTTGTTATTCTACGTATTTTTCAAACTTTTTTAACAATAATGGAATTAGTATATTGCGGTATTGTCTTCAACTATTAAATTATTTCAATCGTAAATTTATTGCAGTGGCTTTAAAATGAAAGCAAACGATGATTTTTAAGTGAGAATTTGACGAGAAAAAGGTTTATTGTGCTAAAATAGGGCCAAATTGATTATTACAACGCTTACTTTCATTTAAATTGTTTAAGTTTTTTTCTACGAGATAAGGTAGACTGGGGTATAATGAAAACTGGAAATATGGACTTCAATATTTTTGTAAGAGCATTATTTTTAAAAAATCAATATAGCATTATTCTTTAACTATCCAAAAATACTACCATGTAATTTTGGAGTTAAATGCTGTATTGTAATTAAAATTTATTTCTACTATAACTTCGTTTAAACTCGATCAAATTAAATTTTGCAAAAAGGAAAATAAAGTTAAACAATAAGTTAAAAAGACAGCCTATTATGATTTCGATAATAAATAAGACATATATAATTGCAGATTTAAAAACAGCTGATTTCTTGAATTTCATATCTTAGAAAATAGCCCAAAAATTTGCTTCATTAAGTTTGTTATTCATTTTTAACATGCGCTTCAAGCTATACGTTTATCATAAGGCGTAAATTACTTCGTAATACATATAAGAATAAATTAAATAGCAGCCAAAAAGGTGGTGCCACTTTAGACACTAGTTATTGCAACTGTCTACCCTACCCTACACTTGTGAAATCTACCCTACACTTGTGAAGTTATAGGATTTAAAAATGCGCCTTTCTCGTTTGGATTAATTATGAACTTTTCATACTAAAATTGAATTAATCGCTCAACCGAATTCGCATAGGCGACCTATTATTCAGAAGTTTAAAATGCTTACAAGAGCAACGCGAGTATTTTATAGAATAGGATAGGATTTCCTTGATTTATAGTATATTTGAGAGTTTAAAATAAGGGTTGCGAGCATTGATGACATTATAAAAAGTATGGATATACAGTGTATAATTATGAAAAAATGTGTTATCGGTGCAGTTAGCTACATGTTTTGTGCAAGCATAAGACATTGATTCTGGAATGATAATAATGTGTTATGCCAATTTTGATCGAAGCTCTGACACACGAAGCACTTAATTTGTTTAGCTCTCAAGCACTTTCGCATCATTATTTTTTATTAAAACTGAAGATTTCTACATGTATACAATGCAAAGTGTGACCAGATTAACGCCATTTACGTAGTTCTCTCAGCGGTCGCTAGTGTTGCATTGCAATTTAAAACTCCCCATACTTACATATAATTAATTTACACCAGTATTACTGAACCTTTCATAAAAACGTGATAGCTCTATAGCGTGATAGTATATGTATATATCATAACCATTATATATTACAACCATTATACCATTTGATTGGTTGCTTCGTTTAAGTGCGAAATTCAAGTTTAGCATAAAAAGTGTAGAATCAGCATAAGCGAAAAATAGATGTTTGGCACTGACATCTACAAATTTAAACCGACCACAAAAGAGAAGAAACAATTTTCAAAAGGTATGTTCATCTCGCCCCTGTCTCCTCCAATACATCCCCACCGTCCAAGAAAGAAGAAAAAAACGCATTTATCAAGTTCCGAGCCAATGCATCGTGACAGGGGGGCCGACTATATATATACGCGCGAGAGGCCGGCTGCCACCGCCCCCGCGCCCGCTGACGAGCTTGAAAAAAAAAGAGAAAGACGAGAGAAGGTGGCGCACTCTCCTGTGTGTCAAAGACGCGCAGGCGTGCGCGACGGGTGTCCAACTGTGCAGCAGCAGCGCAGGCTTTATCGCCAAAGAGAGAGAGAGAGTACGACAGAGATCTCTCTTTTTCTTGCTCACACACACACGCATACACTGCTAACACACATCGCTGAAGAACAGGACCGAGGTGACGTAATCCCGGTACTTAGTGTCGGGCGCGCCGCCATCTTTTCACCCCGGCTGTCAAGGCTCGCGGCGGGTAGTCCGAACTCCGATCTCCTCTTATATGTATTTCAGTAAACTCTCGGCTTTCCATCTTGTGCCCGCTCGCGCGCTACTTCCACTTACTCGCATTCTGCGCCCGGCGACCCTTCTCGGATCGAAGGCCATTACTCATGAGGAAAAAGAGAGAGAGAGAGAGAGTCCGAGTGCGCGCGAAAGATCGGCGCTTCTCTTTCTTCGAGCGGAGGAGGTTTGTAAGATCGAGGATGTATATAGGAGAGAAAGAGAGATGCGAGGTGAGATAGATGGAGGAGGCAGATATATGTACCTCTGAGGTAAAGGAGCGAAACACAATGCTCTCCGCTCGTCGCGGGGACAATTTTTTTTTCCTTCCCCTCGTTGGCCTTTCTTTCGCGGTAAATGCCGTTTTGTGTCGCCAATGACTTTCTTTCTGGACTGTGTAGGAGCTGCCGCTGGCTTTTACGAGCTGCCGAACATTTGCCTTTAACGCGCGTGCACCTTCTCTCTTCTTTTCTTTCTTCGTATATACGCAGTCTCTTCGCATCTGCCGCGCGGCGTTCCGAGAGTTTGCGCGGCGGCGGCGAGTGTAATTTGTGACGCTCGTAAAGACGTATATAAGAAGCTGGAAATCGCTTTTATCGAATGGCCGCACAGCGCACCGAGAGAGTAAATAAGTATTGTGGAGCTGGACGACAGTGCAGAGAGTTGGAGGTGAATAGAAAGGCTATTTGCGAGGGAAATTGATAGCTCCAGGAGAGTTTTCCGTGAAATTTCTCGACTGCGCGGCGTTTTAAGAGATTTGTTGGGTGTCTGTTTGGGAATGAATTTTTATGGTTGCGTTAAAATTGTTCACGGTTGCGTTTCTTGGATTACAACGATGTTGCGTTTCTTTCTGTTGTAGGTAGAAGAGAATTCACTGGTGGTTGTATTACTTTTAAGCTAAATTGTAAACACATTAAACGGATGAGAAAAATTATATGAGTTTTAGTTACTACTTTTATATCATAAGACAAGAAACACATTTTGCAACGTATAGAAAAAATAAAATAAAATTAAATTCATTAAATTGAAACATTGTTTTGCATATACATATGATTGTCCTTAATAAAATAATATTATCTTTATTATTGTATATAAAGTATATATTTTATTTGAGAAAAAAAATAATGTTAACATTATTGTTATGAACACATCATTTACTTTATTATACATTGTGAATGTTGTTACCAAACTCCTCTTTGTCATAATATTAATAATGCATTTGCATATGAAAACACTGCATGTCGCTATAAATTCGTAAATGAATATATTTGGATACAACAGTGCAGCATTAAAAATATTTTCCGAATATTGTAATTATTATTTATTATTTATTTTCATTCCATATTTTGTTTTAATGGATGAATTTGGTATGGTTTAAAAATAAAATTTTATTAATGTAATTAATTTTATTCGACATAAGCAACCGATACTTATTTGGAATAGCATGCATTTCGCAAAAAAGCAGCGGCCTAAAATAACATTTGTTAAAAGTAAGTTTTATGTTAATCCATAAATATGACAATAAAGTGGCTTGTTACCAAGCTTAAAAATACAGAAAATTACCATACATGTCCTTTCGAACACTCAAGTATCACATGCACATATCGAAGAAACGATTATGTTTATAATCGATTAACGCATTGGCGTATCAATGAAACCTTATACCTCACCAAAATCGACTTTCAACGTCTCCGCGGAAACCGTTTCGCGCGCTCTTCTCTCATCGCGCACTTTCGAATTCTACCTTCACCTTCCCAAAAGCTCTTGCTTATATTCCTGAACCCAATAAAAAGTTCTCGTACTCAACTAATTTAATTGAACGCAAACACATTGTATAAGCTTTTAAGATCCCGCTCGTAAAATAAACAACCCGTCGAGTATCGGCGCGGCGTGAAAAGCCACGACGAAAACACGATTCCCGAGCGTATACTCGTCGCCAAATAAGTTTCTCCCAATTAAGGATAAATTTATGGGGCAATGCAGCGCAGGAGTCGATAACAGCTCGATACTTTTCCCCGCTCTTTGCAGCGCATATACATTCGAAGGAGATCGTGCGTGCAATTACAGCCGAGAAATATCGCGCCGCGCTCTGCATTAATCACATTTATTCCACCCCCTGTGAGTCTAGGGGGAGCGCGAAACGGTTCGTATCGCGTGTACATACACGAATGTGCGTGGATGTACAGCGCAATACACTTTTGCCCCGCGGGCAGCGCGGGAGCCGCGGAAAGCCCCGGGAATTCCGAGAAACGCTTTTCGCTTTATTATCGTTGTCATTATCGTTAGCATTATGATTATTACGCCGCCGCTTCGAGCCGCGTATAGATGTGTGCTCTGACCGCCGTACCTAATAATCTCGACTTACCCCTCTTTTTACTCGCCTTCTCTCTTTCCGTTTTTCTATTATGCCTTTCTTTTTGTTTTTTGTTCTACTTTTTAATGGCGACTTGTCTCTCGGACCTTTTTCTGCTCTCGTTATGGCGTTTATCTGTTTTCCTGGCTCGTTTCTTTGGTTTCTTATTCGCTTGTGTGTCATTAGTTTTTAGTATGTTACTGGAAATCTGCATTTAAATTGGGTGTCGAATACTTTACAAGACTATTTATTTTAAATAGAAACAGATTATTGGATGATAAATAATATATTTATGAAATCAGAATTTCTTACAGTATTTTAAATTATCGTACTAAATCACTGATAATCTAAATTATTAATATTTACAGTTCTATTGATAACAAAGTTATTGCTCATAAATAATACTCCTTTCTATCATAAGCAGTGAATTTACGGTAATGTATAATTTATTTGTAATTTATAGACAAATGATATTTTAAATTTATTATGTGGAACCTAAATATAAATTTAAATTCGTTAAATCTATAACCTTTTGAATGGTTTCATTTATTTAAAATTCAAATCCCAATTGATTTTTCATTAAATATTCTGTCAATTTTATGCTTAATTTTCAAATCTTATTAATAATATCTATTATAATCTACACACCACATTACAGAGTTCATGTCTATCTCAATTGAGATGATGTCAACATTAACAAAATAATTCCAATGCTCATACCAGTAATCAATTCGAACAAAATCTGCAGGAAATGTGAACAATATCGTGCACAGGAATTAAGTTTTTCTATCCTATTTTGTTATAAATAATTAAACAATTATTCACCCATGAAATGTATAATATTGCATTACCAGATCATTTGAAAATACATTGAAGCAGCATACTTTGTATAATAACCTCATTAATATGGTGAAAAAATAATATAGGCATTATAAATTTATAAATTCAATGACATATAGAATATCCTTAAAGTTAATAGAAAATAATAATGGGTTTAGTGAAAAAATATTTATTTGTTGATTATAACATTAATAGGCTCACAAATCATGCATCTTAAAAATATATTTTAAGATATTTATTTATGTAGAAAAAAATACGGCAATGTCATATTTTTCTTAAACTGAATTTTCTAATAAAATGTGTAAATTATTTATATATATATAACAATACATTACTGGAATTTTTGCTATCACCAAATAAAGATTCTGATGTATGTTTATCGACGTTATCTTTATTTTTAACTTTGTTATAAGCCATTGTCTCTAATACGTACGTTAAATCTACCAATTACAACTTCCGATTCACACCTTTCATCAACACCGACATCTCCCCTCGCTTAAGTATAGATTTGCAGCCCGCGCAGACATTACGATCGGCGCAGCGTGCATCAAGGCTCAAAAAGAAGCAATAACCATAGAAGCCCGCAACGAAAGGCGCGCAGGTAAAACCGCAAGTGCAGCAGCATCATCAGCCACTGGAAAGGGCAGAAATTGATATTTCATGGTAAACGGGCATTGCGTTAATACCCGACCTCTCGCAATTACCGCTCGAACATCACGCTCGCGCGTAACAGCCTCGTATAAAGCACTGGCTCGTTTCGCGCGGATGATCCACAAGTACACGTCGTCCGTATAAAACTTAAAAGGAGCTCTCGCGGTGCACACACCATCTTCTCCTCGAGCGTGGATTGCGCTCTCGGGTACTTCTTCATTCCTTCGAATTGCCCCTCGTAAAGCGGTATTATGCGGCCTCGCGAGCAGCTAATAACGCGCCCGCGCGTCGGAAACTACACCGGCGCGCCAGCCACCGAATAATGCGATGAAACGCTTTCGCGCGTGTATAGGTATACTTACTTTGTGGCCACGGCGGCTCGCGAGAGTTAATACGGTGTGCGTGGCAATTTTTATGTTAATTGGAGGATAGGCTATCAGATTCAATTTGCATTAAAAGGGAGACGAGACGGTACGGCTGAACAATAAAGGAGAGAGGAGAAGAGTGCTGCGTTATGCACGCCTCGAACGCGCGAGCGATTGGAATGGAGGGAATCGAGCGCATTACGAGTGATGGAGGTGGGTTGTGTGCGTGAGAGTGCGCTTTATAAACTGAGATCGAGACGGGCTTGCGTGCGGTGGGATGTACAACAAATTATTCGCGCGGTTGTTAAATTGCGGAGTAACTTGTTTCGACTGTGGTGTACGCGTGTATGTGTACGTTGTAATTATTTCTATGGTTGAAAGTGAGTTTTCATTTCATTTGTAGGTTTAAGTAATTGGTCAATGAGTACGCTTTATAAATGAATACGAGTGAAAATTATTTTCATATATTTAACCTTGAAATCTTAAAGTGGATTAACTTATTTTACTTTACTTAGATATGTATATTATATATAAATGTTATATTTTATGTAAAAATTAAATTCAGCAAGTATTATAAAATAAGGTTCTTTAGCTTGACAATTAAACTAGTAATATACAAAATAGCAGTAAAATTTAAAAAAAAATAATAAAAACAGGATTTATCATTTTGCTCACAAATTGGTAAAACTTTTGGAAAAATAACCTAAGGTATAGGCAATACTTTGAATACTGCTCTCTTTAATTATTTGGTTAACACGTTGCTCAAACCTTCTTTTCATCGTCTAACAACGATATATTGTATATTGGCAGTTATTTTGCCAACACGTTGCACATATCTTTAAAATTCTCGTGGGCAACACGTTGACCAAAATTTTCTCATAAATGCAATTCTTACGCGGCTAATACTTTTTCAAATAAATCATTTTTCTAATCGTTAAAAAAGCTGTTCAAACAAAAAAGCATAAAATTGCTTTTCCACAACTCAAAGATATCCCAACAATTTATCCGCCGCAGGCTACACGCGGTTACAAAATATCCTCTCACCATCCGCCGAAAGGAAATTCATCGTCTCCTGCACGTCCAAAGTCGCATTACACACTATTACGTCCAGCGAGCTCTCGGATTTCAACTGCTCGGCCACCGGTACACTACCCAAGATAAGCCTTTCGAAAAAGCATTTTATTTTTCCCTGGAAAAGGGTAATCCGATCTCTTTTCTGCGGTAGCGCGCGCGCGCCGCGTCGCTACGTCATACATCTCCGCGCGAAGATTAACGCGCGCCGCTGCACATTTACCCGACGCGTCGGTTAATCGCTCACCCCGACGCACCGCATAGTGCATTATATCCGCGCGACGTTTCAATTCAGCCATTCTCTCTCTCTCTTTTCTGTCCGTGCCTGTCCGATGTCGGCTTATAAACGCGCCTTTGATTCGCGCCGCGCGACACGCAACTGCACACGCGGCATGTTAAATAATTTTCCCGTAGGTACACGCAGTTTTGCTTTATACGCGCACGCAGGATACAGTGGCTTTGAGCCGCATGCACGGGCTTGTAATAAAGTGGATCTCCAGCTGTAAACCAGACGCTTTTTTGCGAAGCGGGCTGCAGTGCGTGCACGCTTGCGCGCTTATTCGCGTCGATATCGCATTAACAGTCGGACGTTAAAACGGAAGGGGATAATATTTTTTGACGCGCGTACGGCGGAATTTACGAGCTTTTCACCGAGCTGCGATTGCCACTGGTAGACTTCTCTGTATAAATTCGTCGCTGCGAATGTGTTTGTACGTAGGAGAGGAAAAAACGAAAAGAGAGGGTTGTGTATAGGAGCACGTGCGTTGTGTAGCGAGTTTACGATAAGTTAATTGAGCTTTTCAATTAGGCTCGGAAATTTTTGTACTTTTAGTTTGGTTGCGCGAGTGCCATAAAATTGTTATTAATTCCTGTACTTGGCGCTTACAGGCTCACGTAAAGTTTCTCTATTAAGCGTAAAATATCGAATGTTTTTCAGAGATAGTATTTGATTGCATACTCGATTTAGATTAGTTTATACGTTTAATTAATAGTCTAGCTTTCAGCAATTAGTAGTTTTTGCAGAACGATTTTATATATTGCGTAAGGGTTACATGATCATAAATCTCTCTCTACAATCTTTCAGAAAAGAAAGTTAAAACCTTATTCTCTTTATTGCAAATTATAAGTTTTAGTTCTTTTTAATTTCATTTTCATTCAGAGAATAATTGATCGCTGAGATAATTTCTCTTTATCATTCGCTTAATTATTAAAGTACTATAATACCTCTTTAAAATATAATGCTGCTGACATATTGTAAGACATTCATCAAAGTCTTAACCGCCGTATTCTTTCTCTACCATGCAATATCACTTGCACGTATGTATAGCATTAGATAATACAAAATGTCAAATGCACTAGAATCAATGACGTGATATTAATGAATGTGTATATCTTTTCCTTTTTTATTTAAGTGAGTAATGTATTAAATATAGTAAATCGAATGCACTCATTGAATACGTAGCTTCCCTCTCGTGACGTATTTCGAGTACATTTTGAACGTCGTCACTAAAAGCAGTTTTGGGTCATTTGGACAGATATAGATGTATAGAATGTTAATCGTAATATTTTACAAAAAGCTATATAAAATGTATATTGTAGCTAATACAAAATCTTTAAAAAGTTATTTGTTTAAAATTTCAATTTTTTAAGTAATATTTATTATTATTTCTTTAAGATAATTGAATTCCGGAAATATTAATTGCGGATTGAGCAAACATGTGACGAATTTTGTAAGTTGTAATCTTTAATACTTGTGTAATATATTATCACAGGCCCAGTTCTTGATCAGCTAAGAGCAATTCCTGATCAGCTCTTATTCCCATAAAAGCAAATTTCACTTAAACTTTTTAGACGTTGAACACACATTTCTAAATAGTAAATAATTATTTTGGAAGAATCAAAAAATTTGTTTGCAATATAAATTTAAGGTAACATTATATGTTAAAAAGTTATTAGAAATTGGATCTTAATCAGGAACTGGGTCCGTTATGCCCTTTTTCCACCAAAGGATTAATATCGTCTCTGATGAACTTTTATCACGGAAAATTTTAATATCGACGATTTTATTGGAAAATAACCTGTACCATTAAATAAAGAATATTTTTCTACGTTTTTTCATATGAAATATATTTTATTTATATATTTCGGATAAATGTTATTCGAGATCGAAATAATCAAGTCGATGATAATCCTCTGGTGTAGAATGCGCTTCAGAGTATGCCTATAAAAAGATTTTCTATCTACTTAGCGCTTATGTCAAGAAATCGTTAACTATGCCTATGACTTTCAAGCATCCGAGGGCAAACGAGTTTGGTTATTTGTAAATATGAGTATTTTTGTAATTATAAATAATTGTTTGCTTCTTGGTCGGTAAAAATCACGACAGAAAATTAAAATTTTTAATTGATTTTCGGTTGCACTTTCATTAATTTAAACCATACTTTGACGGTAAATATTTTTATAACTCAATAATTTTTAATTTCCTTCATTCACATCATAACCATCAACATAAGGAATAAAATCTGTTGAGAATCAAGTCAAAAAGTTAAATAGAAATCTTGAAATCGCGCGGATAGTGGGGTTTGGCTTTAAAATCTCTTATCACTCTCCATAGGTTAGGATATGAGAAAAGTGACTTTCAGACCGGTCAAATTAAGGGTATATGTACTTTGTTTAAGTAAAAATACTTTAACACAGTGTTCTACTTTATTTAAGAAGAAAAATTACTGATAGTTTATTTTTCAACTTATAAAGGTGTCTTGCCTCCTTAATGGGTTAATATAAAGCAATTAACACAATACTAACTGCAATAAAATAATACTAAAATTATATCATGCACACTCTACATATTATACATATCATTCATTTTTAACCGAATTAAAAAAAAAGGAGGTTTTAAATTTGATCCGTATGTTTTTTTATGTCTGTTCGTGCATAATTCCTCAACGGATGCATCGATTTAGATAATTCTTTTTTATTTGATACAGTATGTTTTACTGGTGATCCCATAAAATGTTCGATTCGGTAATGGGTCAATACCACCAGTACTGGCCAATTAAAAAGTTTCTGACATCAATGTGTCCGTGATGGTTTTGTAAATTTTGCTGCATAACTTCTTTCTAGAGGTACCAATTTCGATAATTTTATTTATTTATCTATTAGAGTATATTTCACTGGTCGTCTTATACAAATTTTAAGTCGGTATTTGACCAATACTACGAGTACTGATGAAATAAAAATGTATTGTCATCATTTCGTTTGAACAGCACTTAAAATAATAAAATAAATTTTTGCTTTTTAATTTTAACCGTCTTAAACAAATATAACGCTCAAAAAGTAAGAAATAATACTTTCTGTCATAACGATATTGTGAAAATAACAGACAAAATCAAATTTTTATTATTTTTGTTTAATACAAAGTCAGCAAATTACTATAATATAATATGTTCTAATAATATTATAATATACTATAATATACTATAAACCTACTACAATATTCTAGCGCTGACATCAAAAAGTTGTAATTTTAATAAAGGTTGACTTTGTTTTAAAAAAAGATAATAACCATTTGATTGAGCCTATAATTTCTCAATCCCGTTATTTCAGAAAGTATTATGTTTTACTTTTTAGAACGTTATATTTTTTCAGGTAGGTATAGTTTAAAAAAAATATTGTAAGAGCTTATTGTTATTCTATTTACTTTATTTAAAATATACTATGGAAATTTTTACTTGTTAAAATTGTAATTTAAATTTTTCTAAATACATTAATAGAATTTTGAGACATATTAATGCATTAATAAAAAATGTATTAACTTAAATTTTGAGAAACTGGTTTCGCTAATTAAACTTGCTAATTTTGATACAAATACTATTACAGTGTTTGATATAATAAAACAGAAATGGGATATATCAAAATTTGAATGTCTTAAAGGTATTATTAGACAGTAACTAAATTTAAAACATTAATGTTTTAAAAATGCATACCACAGCTTGATAAGTATTAAATATTTTGTAATTTATATTTGAAATACCAAGTTGAACATTTGTATTTGATTTGATTATACAAGTGAATAACTTTCTTGATTGATTTTGTATTTCATACTTAAAGAGAAATCTCCATTCGAAACATGAGTCACCGGTAGCTTTTTTTTTTCAATAATCCATAAAACTTTTGAGAAAAAGGTTTTGTCAATTAGATTTACTAATTTAGATACAAATACTATCACAGTGATTTTAGAAATTATATACTAATAGAGGATATAGAAACTTAACTGTTTTAAAGTATTCTACACAATACCTAAATTTGAAACATTCATGTTTTAAAAATGCATGATATAGCTTGATGAGTATTAAATATTTTGTCTAAAACTTCAGAAACTGTATGTACGTAGTATACGTGAACACTCGACAGATTCAGTTTTCATTTGAACATTTGTATTTAATTTGATGTCATACGAATGAATAACTCTTATTATTGATTTTATATATTATAAAGCTGATTTTGTCGAGTGCTCAAAAGTTATCATAAGAAGGTTTGGACTTTCATGTACACTATTTACATACAGTTTCTGAAGTTTTAGACAAAATATTTAATACTCCTGAAGCTATAGCATGTATTTTGAAAATATGAATGTATAAAATTTATAGGTATTGTGTAGAATAATTTAAAACATTTAAGTTTTTATATGCTTCATTTGGGTATCTTTTCTAAAATCACTGTGATAGTATTTATATCTAAATTAGTAAATCCAACTGACAAAATGAGTTTCACAAGAGTTTCTTGGATTATTGTAAACAAAAAAATTAGTTAAGCATGTTCAAAAATATTAGTTAAGCATATATACACATAAGTAAACTACCGATGGCTCAAAATTTTAAATATATCATATTGATTTCGGCTTAGCTAATTACATTTCTCTTAATATTTGTTCATTATATCCGGGGCAGGAGCTGATCATATGCCCGCTGAAGAAATCTAATACGTTTCAGCTCCAGATGAAATACATGAAAATTAATAAATATATTTTCTTGGTTTTAGAGTCTTGCTCTCTAGATATACTTAATTTAGCACGCTCAATTATTAATAATAATTATGAATTATTAACCGCGCAAGCATGATTTATATTTTGACGAGGAGAGGACGACAGTCCTTTCGCCCTGCCCATTCTGTTTCAGACCGCTTAGCTCGCCAGACGTATTTTCAGCAGCATATTGGTTAGCCTTCAGTTAGAGTAGTTTTTGCAAGGGAGAGCACGAGAAGTAGGGACTCGACGCCATTACTATCCCAATCAGTAATTGTCACTTTCGAGATGTTTTTGAGGAGAATATCGTTAGATTGGAGATTATTTCAACATGAGTTAATTCATTACGGCCGGCGAGTTTTTGCCCACGAAGCGCCCGGCATTATCCGTAATTTACGGGGAATTAACTTATGTACTATAAAAAGAGATTTGATGAGGTTTTCCATTATTTTAAATCTGTTTCAGTTCTAGGTTGCTGCTATTTCGAGAGTGTAGTGAAGGAGTGTTGGCGCTTTCGCGAATTATTTTGTTCTATTTCAGATAGCGTTCTGGAGGCAGATGCCGATTTCATGTTAATTTTCAGCTAGCGTTCGGGCCATCGTGCGTGCGAAAAGGCCCGACGGAAGACATTTTATTAGTGTGACCACGTGCAGGAGTTTCAGATTATATTGGCCAAATAAGCAGATATATTGTGTAAATAATTTCGAGGCTAGTTATCTGTTAGTTTGGGGTTTTGAGTACTTTATATCGGTGGGGATTAAAATTATCCGAACGTAATTAATGTAAGAGGGTAATTGGGTAATTTAGTTAAAGTCAGCAAATAAATTCAAGATTCTAATAATTGTAAAGGAAAGTTAGTTTGGGGTTTTGAATATCAGATTAACTAATTAAAATACGTATACTTGTACTATCTAGAAATAATTAATAGGAAATAAATATCAATTTGTATTAAAATCTCACACATTTATTCGAGTAGATAGGACCTAAGTCGATGATTGTTAGTATAAAATTAAATTACAAATAATAAAGTCTAGCAGCGCCGTACTTGAGGTGGATCAACGAGGGTTTGGTAATTAGCGAACCTCCTCGTGAGAATTCGAGGAGTCTAGGCGAAGATGGTAAATTGGGAAAAGATTGAGAAGCATTGGCTTACTTTACAAAAATAATAGTGATTGTTGCTTAGGACAAAAATACAACATCATAATATGAATATGAAATTTACTATGATGATCACGTACATAGTCCTTAATGTACGTCCATTTGCTATGTGACGTTGGTTTTGTCAATAAATAGTAATGTTCATTAATTAATGTCCAATGTTTTCTGACGGGCACATAGTTGGCCAAGCATATCAACAGACTTTTTCTTAGTTTGCACAAAGCTGTGTCATTTTCAAGGTATTCTGCAAAACAATGGTAATGTTTTACGCTCCATGTTTAATTTAAAATTTTTTTAATTTAAATTTAAATTTGTAAATTTAAAAACTTAAACATTAATCATTTAATGTTCACATTCACTATTCTTAAGATTGAATGTAGTAATTATCCATTTTGTTAACTATTTATCACGAGAAAATAGAGGATCAAGTCAAAAAGAACTATTATTACGAACTAAAATAAATCTAAAATGAAATGTTTAAATAGATTTACGAATGCGCCCGCGATTTCATCGACCAAACAAATTACATTTAAAAGTCTTACATAATGACGCGAGCAATTCTTTTAGACAGGACATATTCGATTTAGATTAACATTTAATTAACTGTTAATTTCATTTAAATTTAATTAATCTTTTTACACAATCTTTCACACAAAAAAGAAGCCAAGACTTAATTATAATTAAATTGCAAATGATTATATTCAGTCAAAATTCAATTTCAATTTGATTGACAAGTAATTGATCATCCTCAACTAAAAACCCATTCAATTTTTCTTCGTCATCCACCCAATCATCAAAATCCGATTTCCTCTCGCGAAAACAATACAACTGCCAGCCTATAAGACATTCGTCAAACTCTTAACCTCCTCGTCCCTACCCCTACATACAACACGCAATATCGCGCGGCGCAGCAACGGCGGCGGATCATAAAAAACCCCCTTAAATCATTTCCATTCGCACTTTCGATTTTTCATCTCTCTCCCGACGCTCGCGTTCGTATACGGAAACGATACTATTAGTCAAAGTCCGAGAACAACGAAGCGTCGGAAAGCAAGCAAAGAAGGAAGAATAAAAAAAAGGGCAGAGCCAGAGCGCGGAGAGCGAGGCTCACGTGAAATTTAAAATTTATGATAATTGCCCTCGGCTTTCGTGTAAAACGCGCGCCAAAGCCGGGCAATCGCGGAGCTGCCGCTGCCGCGCCCGCGTCAGGGAAATCAAATAAGCGAGACAGATGAGAGAAGGAGAGTCCCGACAACACGCGCCAGTAGTACCACGTATACATATACATAAGGCGATGCATATATATCCACACGTATAGGTATATACCTACGCGCGTGTGTGTATGTGTGTGTGTGTGTGCGAGGAGTGCAGAGGCGAAAGAGGAAAGGCACATCACCGGCAGGCATCGCACAAATAAATAAAGCTATCTCGTCTCGCGTTTATCATTCGCTATCCGAGAGCGGTCCTCGTAAATCTGTCTGCCTTCTCTCCGACTCTCTCTCTCTCTCACGCGCGCGCTCCCTCTCTCTCTCGTATATACGTATACACTCTGCTGGCTGTCTGGCCTTAGTCGATAAGAGCCCCCGACGGCGGCGGGGCAATATGTTGCGCATCTCTCACCCCGGCTGCGAGGAAAAGCGGGAGTCTCTCTCTGTCTCTCTCTTCGCTAGCTCTGCGGGTGTAACTATATCTTCCTCTCGCTCGCTTGCTTCACGCTCGTCCTGCAATTAGGTGCAGAAGGTGAGCGAGCGAGATGGTTGTACCTTATTTGGCCATGCATTTGAGCTTGAGTCTTGACCCTAAGCGTCACCTGCTCAACGCGCGCCTCTAATCTGCCTGGCTTCATCGTTTTTACTCCGACGGCAGGCTGTGTACGCTGCGATCTTGACAACATTATCGCCCCTCGGACGGACGCGGGAAAAATGGATGTGTGTGTGTGTGTGCCGCAGGCCGAGACTATACATGCTCTACCCTCATGCATATTTAGTCAGATTTACTAATAGATTTTCCTTTCCTCTCTCGCTTTTTTTTACGCTTTTCAGCTGACTCGTTTGTTCGCGTCGGTTTCGCTTTCTTTCCGAGTAATTTATGGGGGGATTTTTGGGAGGTTTTGGTAAAATTGATAAATGGGCGAGATGGTGAGATGTACGCGCGGTCTTGGAGGAGTGGTTAGAGGAGGTGTACACCTGTTCGCGATTGAGTAATGACGTATTTAGGGAGGTGGGTTCTGACAAAATATTAAGTTCTGAGTTATTCCTTCTATTCGTTTTGCTATACTCTATGGGGAATAGAAATGAGCTAATAAAGATTATTTTAAGGTGGCTCTCTAGTGTTTTTTATGATTTCTAATGATTTAATGTTTCTCTTTTGCTTTGTAACGATGAAAATTTTCAGATGAGAGATTTTGATAAATTTCGACGTTTTGGAGGTTCCTAAGTCAGGCAAATATGTTTTTAAAAAATGTATGTCTATCTGTATGTAAGTATGTATGTTTGTATATATTTTCGTGTATATGTGAATCAAACATATACAAAAGTGACTTCACTAGAAACTAGTCCAAATTCCTTTATTTCATCAAGTTATACCAATAGCCCTGATTTTCGGTTGTCTTTTAATAATATAAGTTATGTTTTACCCGATAAAATTAAAACATAGATATTTTATACAAAATTTATTAGAATATTCAATATTTAATACGAAAAACTATTACTGAGAGGGTAGAGCAGCTCCGTCCACACCGCGCACCGACCACGTTTTTAAACATTCTACGTCAGTCCATTAGTCCCACCTTTCTAAGTCAAAAAGTGGCTACAGTTGAGATGGGCATAAAGTACTATATGTAACTCGAGAAAAACGTCGATTATTCCTTCGGATTATACTACCCTCGCTTTGCTTCGCTCGCTGGGGCAGTAAATTCACCCGCGGGAAAAATATTCGACTTTTTGCCCTTGTTACATAATGTACTATTATTGTTTAGAGTTTCCCAAAATATGAACATTAAGAAAGAATATAATCCGGGGAAGTGAAGGGGAACGGGGAAATAAAATTAGTGAAAAAATAAAAATTTTCTTAGACATTCAGTAGTAAGAATTAAGATACCTAATTATTTCTTAAATATTTTATACTTTGCACAGAATGAAATTTTATTTAAAAACTTAATATTTTATAAATTTTTAATGCGCATATCAGTTTTATAGGTCCCCTATCAATATTTTACCTGTATGTACCGGCATGGGCAATACAAAGGTATCCTCCTTTGTGTCCACCATAACTTTAGCAGAGAAGCATGTTATGTGTCTGAAATTTTGCAGTCATATCAGGTACGTTTGAACTTAGAACTGATTAGATTTGGGATCCTAATGGATAATATTCAGGATGTTATTTGATAAAATAACCACTATTAAACAACGCTACCAACTGATTTGGTACTAAGCTTTTTAAAGAGGGTTCGATCATGGTATATAGTATATTATATTATTATGCATAGGTCATTATTTGCTGATGGATTCGGAAAAATACGTAATATACTATAAAGAAAATTTGCTTGAGCATTTCATAAATATTACGAATAAATGAGGTTTCAATTTTAATTGAAAATAAAAATATTTAACACAGTTTGGTCAAGCTAAGTAACTTGGAGAAGGTAATAAAATAAATAATTTTTATTTGTTGATGAGATAAACCTGAAATATAAAATTTATTGATTTTTAGATTGTATAAAAATTGATATTTAATGAAACTGTCAGATCAGAAATTGTAATGAATATCGATTTTTCGAGGCTTCTGAATAAAATAGGATTTTCAAAAATGTCGTCTGTATATGTATGTACGGTTGGATTTTAAAGCTCATTCGATAATACTAAATACATACTTTAATGAATGAATTAATTTAAGATTTTGTCAGAAAACAGTATTTAAACGCTATCACCTAGTCAGTTATTATTAGCATACCTTTTTAGTGTTAACGTGATCTTAAACCATGTGTTACTGGTAAATACGGGGAATCACTTTTTTCATTCATTTTTCAATTTTAAGAAAATATATCGATGGAAAGTTGTTCTTTCTGATTGGAACAACAACTTTCCATAGAGATATTTACTCAAAATTGAAAATTAAATGAGAAAAGTGGATCCGCGTATTTGTCGGCGATAGGTGGCTTTAGCATCACCTTAAATACAAGGTTTTCTGACATGTCAATTCAGAACCTTTCTTTGAAAAATATCTCTTCTACAGAAATTAGCAGCTGTTTTTAGCTTTTTTGTAATACTTCAGAGTATATTTATAATATAATTGTTACTATTAATGTGTTTTTAGATATCTTTTGACAAAAATCTACATTATAAATATCATAAGCATTTAGCTAATTAATTAATTATGCAAAAGCGAATGTTTGCTGTTCTCGAATTTGAAAAGATGTTAGAATTTTCTTACAATTGTATATCAATGTGATATGCGCAAGGACTTTTACAATGCATATACACCCCTGATTTTTAAAAATTAGCATATTATTCTATCTAAATCTTTTTAAATATATACTGGTTTAATATGTTTTAAAACTGGCGTGTAACTTTACAATGTGTTATGCAAGTTCCAGTTCATGAAAATTAAAAGTCTCAATTTTAGAAATTTTGTAAGAAAGTCACTTTAACCTCCTTTGGAAGGCTTCAAAATACTACATAAAGAATTTAACTAAAAAATGCAGCTTGTTTACTTACAGTTTTAAAGATAAAAGCTTCTCACAGAATCTTGTTCCGCACATGCATTTTGCACGTTATATTTTAAAATCAATTTCGCGTAAAAAAAAGAAGAAATTATCACAGAATCCCGCGTTCCGCGCGCAGTTCTCAAAGTAATAACTGCAAGTAGCTTTTAATGCTATCGCGACATAAAATTAATTTCCTTCTCGCAGCGTTCGTTTTACAAATAAATTAACCTTAAGTAATACACACGACGCTATAAAAAATATACTACATTACCTGCAAGAGCAGCAGATTAAAGAGCACGAGAGAGTACATGCCCAGCAACGAAACGTGCAAGTAATTTTTTTCATCGTCCACGCGCATTATCCTTCTAAAATACGTCGTTTAATATCACCAATATAATCTCTCTGGGGTCCGCGAGTCAATTTCGTCGTATTAATAAAAATTCCCGGCTCGTTGTAAACTTACGCCTTTATTAAACTCATTCGCGATAATGTGCCCGAGACCGCGTGTGGAGCGTATAAAAATTAACACGTAAATGTCAGCTGCCATGCGAAAAAAGCCGGTTATATTTGTACGACGGCCGAGGACCCACACACATCCGAAATCGCTCGGCGTATAAAGGAATTCATTGGGCAAATTATGCACGCACCGTGCATTTCTCGACTTTTATACAGCCCGGGTAGATGTTGTATTGTATTTGCTATGTATAGAACTGAGAAAAGGGTCGCAACTTTCCTGCTACTCGATTGATCAAATGCATGAGCTTATATCGCATCTCCAGAACAAGATTGTGACAATTCAACATTTATTTAACTTAATTTTGGCATACAAAAAGGTTGAGAAAGAATAATTCAAGAACAAATTTCGACAAAAATAATTTATTTCGTGAAAAATATACGTTACTTGATTGATTTTATAAATAGGTACATGAAATTTTGAGTTATCATAGTCCTGTTTTGGGGTTTTGGGGGAGTGATATGAAGAAGAAGAGCAATAGTAAGAAAACGGCCTTAGATCATAAACAATAGTGATATCCGGATATTGCATGAATAATAGTGATAATCTATATTTTTCTATTGTTAATTATTAGGTTTATAGGGTCAAAATTGATGGGTCGAATAATGCAGATGTTTCTTAAAGTGGGTTTACACTGATTTTTTTACAAAAAATCGAAAAAAAATTATGACATTTTTTTGAAGCTCTATATTTGTACGAACATTTTGGGACCTGATAGAATAAAAGAATGCCATAATCAACAAAGTTATAACCATTCAAAGAAAACAATTAATATTGCTTCTTATGTAAGCCCAAGCACAAGCAGAAATAAAAGTAAATAATGGAGCAACATCTAAATCTCATAGAAGAATTCCAAAAAGAAGTAATTCAAGAGGAAATATCATATCTTGATCTAAAAACTCTTAATAAAAATTTGAATATAAAAGACAGCCTTATACTGTATGTTAATATTAGAAGTCTAAATGCTAACTATACAAAATTAGAAATTTTTATTAAGAGCTTGAGGATCAAACCTTATATAATTGTATGCTCAGAAACATGGTGCTTACATAACTGTCAATATTTTGCTATACAAGGTTATAATTTATATTATAATAATAGCAAAATAAATCAAAATGATGGAGTAGTTGTATATATAAAAGATTGCGTAACAGAAATAACCGAAACAATTGAAATTGGTAAATTGAAAATATTAAATACAAGAATAACACTAAATAGAGGTATTTCTCTTGAAATATCAACATTATATAGATGTCATAATCTATCATGTACTGAACTCATTTCCAACTTAAAATCATATATGAACGGCAAAAAAAATATAAAAAATCATTTAATTATTGGTGATTTTAACATTGACATTATGAAAGAAGATCATAACAGTCAGGAACTTTTAAATAATATGCTTGAAAAAGGTTTTTACCCTGGGTTTATATATACAACTAGACCAAATGATAATAGTGGAGAAGGCACATGCATTGATAACATATATATAAAAACCAAATCTCTAGACACCAAATCCTTCAAACTTTTAATACCATTTACTGATCATTATCCATTATTTATAAAAATAAACAATTCACAAACATTAAATAAAGAAAATATTTGCTATAAGTATGATTACATTAAACTACGCAGAGTAGCTGCTATGAAAAATTGGAATATAATTGAATCAATGCATGATCCTGAAGAAGCTACAACAACTTTAATAACTGAAATACAAGACTGTTTAGAAAAATCTAAATATGTGTTAAAAAATGGAAAAAATAATAAGAATAAACCAAGAAAGGATTGGATCACTAAAGCTATTATGATCTCATGTGAAAGAAAAGGACAATTATATGTCAAAATGCGTAATGAACCTAATAACGAAAGAATAAAATTAGAATATAGGAATTACACAAAGAGTCTTGATAAAATTATTAAAGAAGCTAAAACTAAGCATGAAAGAAATTTAATAATAAAAAGTAGCAATAATTCCAAACAACTATGGAAACATATAAAAAGTAAACTGGGTACTAAATCGCAAAATAATAATACAATTAATAAAATAATAATGAATAACGATGAAATAATAGATGACCCTACAAAAATTGCCAATCAAATGAACTCATATTTTTGCAAAATAGGAATGAATTTAAGTAATAAAATTAATATTCCGCAGGGTAAGATATTAAAACTACCACCCATGAATTGCAACTCTATTTTTATAAAACCAACTAATAATTTTGAAATTTTACAAATAATTGAAAATATGAAAATAAAAAATGGCGGTGTTGATAAAATCCCAACAAAAGCTTTGAAAATACTATCAAATCTAATCGTAAATGCATTAACTCATATATTTAATATATGTCTAGAAAAATCAATATGGCCTGAATCATTGAAAACAGCTGAGGTAGTACCTATCTTTAAAGCTGGAAACAAAATGGAAATATCAAATTATAGGCCCATATCCTTAATCTCAAATATAGCAAAAGTTCTAGAAAAAATTGTTTTTGTAAGATTACAAGAATTTTTTGATAAATTTAAACTATTAACTCACAATCAATATGGATTTGTAAAAAATAAAGGTACTAAAGATGCTCTTAGTTATATAACGAAAGAAATATATAGCAATTTAGACAAAAGCAAACCAATAGCAATCACATTCCTAGACTTAGCTAAGGCGTTTGATACTGTAAACCATTCTATCTTATTAGATAAATTATATAATTATGGTATAAGAGGTAAAGCACATAAACTAATAATGAATTATCTAAGCAATAGGAGACAAAAAGTTAGAATTGGAATAACAGAAAGTCAATATGAAACAATAGACACAGGTGTTCCCCAGGGTACTATACTAGGACCACTTCTATTCATAATTTACGTTAATGATTTATTAATAAATAGAACTGACAGCACTATCTCATATGCTGATGATACAGCAATTATAGCATCTGATGATACCTGGGAAAAAGTTGAAAATAAAATGAATAAGTACTTGGATGATATAGCTAATTGGTTAGCTCTGAACAAACTATCTTTAAATATAAATAAAACAACCTACATAACATTTGGCAATTACTGTGATAGTGTTCCTAAAGATATGAACATAAAAATACAGGGTACTAAAATTTGTAGGGTAGAATATTGTAAATATCTAGGTATTGTATTTGATTACAATCTAAAATGGGACAGACATATTGAATATATAATAAAGAAAACAAAATATATATTATTTATACTTTACAAAATGTCAAAATACATGCAATCTGATACACTTAAGATAATATACTATGCATTTTTTCATAGTATAATTACTTATGGAAATATAGCTTGGGGTGGTGCATACAGAAACAATCTGGAGTTACTTCAAAAGACTCAGAATAGAATCCTAAAAATTGTTAATAAAAATAGTTTCAATCAGGACAACCCATTAAATTTAAAACAAATTTTTGCTTATGAATGTGTATCGTATCATTATAATGAACTCAAGAATTTATACTTAACGTCTAAAAGCAAAACCAGAAATAAACTTATTATACCACCAAAATGTTCAAAAGCTGTAAGTGATAAGAGTAATCACATTAGAGCAATACAAGTTTATAACTGCTTACCAACAATTAATATAAATCTTAAAATACTAGACATATCAAAGATTTATAATAAGAAAAAATTAAAAAAATGGATAAGTACGAATATATTATAAACATCAACAAGTCACTGTTACTTTATCCAAGACAAATATGTACTTGGACACTTAGGTTTTAAGTTAGTTTTTAGTTTTACTTAGATTGTAAGTTAATTATTAAGTTATTATACACACCGGACCTATGTACAGGTAGCTCTGACTACCTCTATAGGATGTGGGTTACTCCAGATATAATTAATATATCTGGAGATTAACTACAACATGTATTACGATGTATTACTCTGGTTAAATAAATAAATAAATAAATAAATAAATGTAGAACTGAATATTTAAATCGTTTCTCTCGAAACTTATTTTTCAAACTTCAAAAAGTTGCTCGCGCATTTAGAGTCGATGAATGTAGCTGTAACTCGCTGCAAATATTCATCTAAGGACTATTTAAAGAAGTTAGTATTTTTTTTTAAAAATTGTGTACATAAAAATTTTTGCCGATTAAATATGTATACAAAAACATGGTATTTTTGTCGTATATTTATTTAAAATGGAGATATATTTTGCTTTCTCAAAGAGAAAGCTTTGGTAACGATAATTTTTTTTAAATCTGAGACTCAGATGTATTTCGATGTTTTTGAGGTCGCTGAAACGATATATATAGGTTTTTAAAAAATGTCTGTTTGTATTTATGTATGTGGTATGTGTACGAAAATGGTCAAATTTTGTGGTCACCATAACTTTTGAAGGCCATATATTTCGAGCAGAAATTGTACAGGTATAACAGATATGACCCAATATAGAACTGATTAAATTTTGAAGCCAAATTGTCGAAACTTATAGCTTATTTAGAAAAATAATTAAGAATTAGAAAAAAAAATTTGAAAGGTTAAGAAAAGTTTATATTATTTTATGAACTTGATATGTCAAAAATATGTATATATTTATTAAATAGATATAATTTCATTTTTCTTGATGTATCTTAGAAATACTTTAATTCTTTTTTGTTAAGTAATTCGATTTTAAACTTTTAAAATTTGTAAAAATTGAAACATTATTTATGTCATTGTAATGCAAACATTCGTAAAGATGACTTAATTTGCTTTTAATTGATGTAGCTTACATATACTTTAACGTTCTTTTTGTTAAGAAAGAGCAATTTTAAATTTTGAGAATTGATGAAAATTGAAAAAAGAGATTCTGTCATTTTATACACTGAGAGAAAGGATTCCTTGTGGAAAATGAATCGTGTACTTGTAATTTCTTAATAGTTAAGACCGATATACGAGTAAGATAAATATTCCGAGTACGAAAGGTTATTTAACGATTTTATAGCATATAATGATGCTTTTCATGCATTAGAATACAAAAAGATCCTATACGTAGAGATAATCGTGGCAGGCGAAATATAAAAAATTCAGTTAACCTTAAAGTCAGGCGGTCAGCCGTTGGCAAGCGACTCAAGTACTCAGTTCTTAACTATTCAGACGATGCATTTAACTATTAAGAAATATTCATTTGACCGTATTGAAATCCATAAAACTTAACAATTAAGAAATATTCTTTGCGGCAAAGAATCCTTTCTATCAGTGTACGCTAAATATGTCAAAATAATGCATTCATTCGTGACTTAATTTTCTTTCGTTTGGTGTATCTTACATATACTCTAAATTTTTATTGTTATTGAAATGTAATTTTAAATTTGTAAAAATTGAAATTTATCTTTTATTTTATACTTTAGATACGGTTTCAGAAATCGTGTTAAATTACAGTACAAAAGAAATAAGCTTTATATTCCATATGCGTTCATACATTAATCAAATATAATGTGTAGGTGTATATTGGGCACTATGTCATCAATTTACTATAGAAACAATACACCATTTTTATAATGCTTACAACATAAAATTGTTGTATATTCATAAACTACCTTCTTCAGAGTAAATATTCAATAAGTAATTAGGTTGAACTTTAAGAAAGCATTCTGTTAAAACAGTTAGCATCGGTTTTTTCAAGCTATTTATAATAGTAAATTATAATAAATCATACTAACTTTTGTTTGTTGCGGGTTCTAAAGTTAGTGAGAATTTATTGGATTGATATTGTCAAACTTAAATACGCAAGGAACTTTTTGAATTAACCTTTATTTTGCGTTGTCCAATGAATTGGGATTAGGAAAGTGAAAATTGCTGAAAATTAGTTATATACCTTTTTTTTGTTACTAATAACATATTAAAATTTTGAAATATAATTCCGGATGTTTCACGATTTTGAAAAAATCATGTAGACCTACCTTAATACAAAATATATTTCCAAACTAGAAATCGAGCTAGAAAAAAATTCAGCTAAAAATCTAGCTGATTTTATCAGGATTTGCCTCATTTAAACATTATCTTTTTCATTCTAATTATATTTCCAGCAGAGTTTGTAGCTATATTTCTAGCTACAATTCCAGCTAGATTTATAGCTCATATTTTAAATATTAATTTTTCAAATTAGGAAATGTAACTTTTTGGTATTGTAAGTCCCATTTGAGCTGTTTTATTCGCATAATCGAACCCAAATGGGGCTAGAAATCTAGTTGGATATACATATAGCTAAAAATCTTAATAAAATCCTTAAATATAAGGCAAATTCAGGTAAATTTAGGTAAATTTTCACTGTATAAAATTGAGAGAATTAGATAACAGCTGGATTTCTAGCTAGGTTTTTGGGGCAAGGAACAACTTTGCATTTTATCAGCAAAAGCTGTGTTTATTTCGCATTAACGAATAGTTTCTATAACTCAGAAAGGTATTCATTTACTGTCCAAATACCTAGTTACTCACAATAAAGTGATATCAACTAATGTTTATCTTCTGTATTTAGCAAACCCTAATCTTATGCGATTAATTGACAGGCAGCACTGCTCGAAGAGCGAAAAAGCGAACAGCAACATTTTTCGCGAGAAGAAGAAGAGCCGACGAATACATATCCTTTGGCACGGAGCCTCGACTATGTAGGAGAAATCGACGCGAGCTAGCTAAAGGAAGCTCGACAGTCGAAATTTACGGCTGTTCTTCCCTCCTCCGTCTCCTGTCCCCCTAACTATTCCTTTTCCGAATGGGCGATCGACTCGTAATCGTATGCAAACGCAGCAATAAAACGCTCGAGCTCCTCGCTTTGTATATACATACACGTACACTTACGTATACCTATACAGACGGGCCTTTGGTAGTCTCCGCGTCGTGGCGATTTGGAACTGCCTTCGCCTTCGAAATGAGCGTCGAAGTCTAAAATGTGGAGCCATTTCGACCCGCCGAATAAGGCGCACCAGCTTCTTACTCTTCTTCCCTGTTCCTTTTTTTCCTGCTGCGTAGTCCCGCAATCGAATCTGTCTCCGATGTCGTGGACTTTCCGCTCGAATTCGCATGCACGCGCAGACGCTCCCAGAAGAATCTTATGACCGAAATCGTGCGTTATCGCGCTTTAAAGTAAGAGGCCAGAGAGGCTTTTTTGCTCGCGCGCGCGCCCGGAGCATCGTTTTACGCGCTCGCCGAAAGCGATTTTGGTCGCCGTTGGGAGATGCCGAAAGTGTTATAACGTTGCGGTTTGAGAGACGTCGTAAACGACATCGTGGATTTTTGGGGAAACTTTTACGACGCCGTATGCTGCACGGCAAGAGAGTATTTACGACAGGTAGCGAAGTTAATTTGTTGGATTAACGTCAGTCTGGTCAATGAAACTTTTTTTTTACGTTTATCGATTTAAATGTGAATACATTTGGAGAAATACAACTTCTAGGAAGCATTGATGGCTTTAGCTGTAAAATTGTGTCAATAATTTCTGTTTATGAGTTTCGTTTTAATTTAGTTTTTGTCAAATAAAAAATGTTACTCTTTGAAATTAAGCATTCGTTTATCTTATGTATTGAGTAGGTTTCGAAAGAATTGAGGTTTATTTTGAAAGAATTTAAAAAAATGTACGTCGTAAAATCCCGTTTTATTGTCCAATAATGTGTTTCAAGACAAAGTAATAAAACGTCGAATGTACCTATATTTTTCTTTCAACTTTATAGATAGTCATGTCTTATATACTTTTAAATTTCTACTAATGAAATTCACACCTTATTTCGCTACTTCGACTGTATTTATTAAACATCCGATCATTTTATATATCCTGCCTGAAGTGAATCGCCATAAAATAATTTACCATACCCAGCATCAAATTAAACTGGAAATTCATAAATTTCAGCACGATTATGCAAGCATCACTTCGCATCGACAGAAAAGATACCCACGTTTCCAATGAAAACAAATTGATGTCACAGCCACGCACGTATACCATTTAACAAAATTCCAATAACCATTACATCTTCGACGCTCCTTTCCATCATCCATCAAACGACCACACGGAAAATCGGCAATAAAGGACCCCTCTTACGCACGCGTCTCCCCCGTAAATTAACACTCCCGACGACGCTGCGCAGGTGATACACGCACGTTGTAAAATTGGCCATGCTCGGCGCGGAGAAAGCGCGCGAATCGCCCGCGAGTTATAATAATAAACTGCTGCCTGGCTTCTATATACGCGCAATCTCAATAAACACGAGTGTTGAGGACCGATAAAAGCGGCGGTGGCGGCTTGATGCGCACATGCATTTTGCAGAACCGCGTATATACTTTACGGCCGGTATTTATTTAATGAGAAAGTCGCGCCCGCGAAACGCACGCAGGGGCCAAAGGTGCCGATGATGCGCGGCGTATAACTCGAAACGCCGCGCTGCAGCTTGTATATATAGCGCGAGCGAGATTCATGGGGCGCTTTTCAGCGTGGCATTAGTCAGCCGTGTAATTATGGTATACGCGCGGGATTATGGATAGGGAAGGACTTTCAATTAATAATGGGCGACGCTGCGTCGTTATGAAATATCATTTTGCTGTGGTGGAAGAGCCTAATGAAACGGGTGGCTTGGAGCATGATTTATGACTGGTTTTTCTTGTTAGTTTGGCGGTTTATTTTAATACTTTGACTGTGCGGTCTTTTATGGTGTGTGCATTTTTTTAACTTGTGCTTGTGTGATATATGTGCGTGGTGTTCGTAGTTTAATTGCCCGTTTACTAACTATTCACAAGTTTTCTAAGATGTTTATGCGTAAGTATTTGAAGTGGTAACATTGATGTTTTAAATAATACCGGACACATATAAAAGATTCTCTTCAAATTTCAACATAGAACTACACTGAACTACACTTATATGTGATCATACGTTAAAATGCTTAACACGTTCAAAAGACTAAAAAAATAATTAACAAAATGCTTTTTTTTTAAATTATGCAACAATTAGTTTAATAATTAAATCAAGTCAAATGTAATTTAATATTTTGCTGTAGTTACAGAATAATCAATATTATTAAATTTGTTAAGTTAGCAATAAGTTTAGTTTATTTTAAAAATTGAGATATTCGAGGAAAAGTGGAGGTTTCGTTTGCCAAGACCCATGCGAATTTCTCATCAATTACAAGAGCAGAGCTAAAAATTGTTTATTACCACGCCGGGCGTCGATTTAAAGCTGTCACTCGAAACGACCGCGCGTATAACACGCGTTTATAGCAGTCGCTAACGCGCGCTTCCGCAAAAACGTCAACTTGGCAAAGTAGACGCGAAACTTACGACAACATTATTGGCAAGAAATCGCGCCGTGTCGACATCTCTCATGTGTAAAACGAGGCACGTTCAAAAGAGAAGGCAAGAGAAACTGCGTGCGATAGAAACTCGAGAGACTTGGCTCTTTTCATTTTTACTTATTTTATATATTTAGTTTTAGCGTTTGCTAATGCGTTAAGGTAATTACACAGTTACCTTCATACATAAACTTAATCACTGCAAGTTTACAACGAACGTTTAATAAAATAACTGAAAAAAAGGTACTAGTCGTACCTATTTGCTTGAAATTTATGAGACATGCATAAATATTAAGACAAATATGAAAAATAATCGTCTACTGGATAAATGAGAAATTATTCTAATTTTGCACGCAGAAACAAGACTATTGATAGCTACAATAATTAACTGCAGACGTATTCTTGTTAATTCAAAACAAATTTATTAATTAGCCAAATGCTTTCTTATTTATTGTTTTATTTTGCTCATTTTCAAATTCTAGTATATACCTCTAAGTAGAGTCTACAAGGTAAGACTTTGGAAGATAGTTTAGGTAACCAAAAATAAACCCCTGCGTATGTAGATTGATACAATATATCTTTGTTCACAACAAGTTTTGGATAAAAAATTACTTATAAAAAATTAAAGTTGACGGTAAAGAGTCAATTTGATGAGACTTAATTTTTTTAAAGGCATCAAAGAACGAATATTTTGATAAGAAATACATTCAGCAAATTACAAATAGTATTAAATTTTCGGATATGGTAAATTAATTAAGTAATTTCACATTTAATATTAGCTGAGATACGAAGAGTTTGGCTTCTGTTTTCCAGTGTTCAAATTTTTTCTTAAAATTGTTATAATTCGTATTAAAACTAAAGTAGTTCTCACATTTGCTTACTGATACAAATATTTTTGAGCAATTTTGTATCTATAAAGCATATTCTGATAAAATGCTTTTTTATATTCACGTGATTCCAGCTCTGACTGCTATAAGTAGCAATTTGTTTTTCATACGCGCAAGAAGAATCACACGACGAGAGTACAAGAATAGCTGAGCTTCCTTGACTCGTTCGAGACGAAGTTGTCTCTCGGCGATAACCAAGTCGAAATAAGAATATAATATTCCTAGGTATTATAAAATCCTAAAATATATTTAAAAATTAATTTTCTACTTTCAAAAAGTTATTGAATGCATTCTAATACCTTTCAAATGCAAAACAACGTAAATTTATTATAGCAATCAGTCACGTTACGCGAAATCAACAAAGTCTACATAGCTACATTGCATTTCCCAATAGCTCAAGCATCTTCATTTATCTCACCACAACAAATACGCAACAGCCCGACGTCTCTCTTCACCAAACCTCAAGATTGATTTCACCTACATAGCAGAAGCCACAAGCAGCCCTCCTTCCAAGACAAAGACAAAGCGTCGCAGTCGGAGCAAGAAACACTCGGCCAACACAGACTCACTCCACCGCAACGAAGGCGTCGATTAATCGCGGTCCTCGTCCGGTAATACTCCGCTGCAAAGCTGGCTCATCGCAGCCCCCCTCCCGACGAAATCTACATGTCGTCGTCGTGTTCGTCGAGCGCGTCGGTCGTCGTCGTCTTACGAGACAGGCGGCAGCAGCGCCCGGTGAGATGGGAGCAACTCTCTGACGACCAACGCCAGCGTCTATTTTCGACGCGCTAAAAGCGCGCGGATCGGTCCAGTAAATTCCATTTACAGACGCCTAAATCAACCGAGCAGATGAAAGGGGGCCCCGAGAGCAGAGAAATCGCGTGCGAGCCGAGCATTAAATGCTTTTCTGCTTTATTCGGGAGGGGGAGAGAGAAGTGCAGCGGCTCTTTGATCAGGATCTGCCTCAGCGCTGCTGCTGCTGCTGTTCCAACGTTGCTCTATATATTGTTGCTTATTACGAGCATCGAGCTGGAATATACTCGTCCGCGTGTTTTTGCGTGTAGCAGCATATTCTCGGTATATTCTCGCGGATCGCGGATACGCATGTAGCTGTAGAGAAGGAGACTTAAGCAGCAGCGATGTGTGACATTAAGAACGCGCTGGATGATGCCAATTGACTCGTGTAATTAAAGATCTGTTTGAGTGAGTTAACCGAGAGTTGAAGACCTTGTGTATAAACTGGATTATTCTTCCTGAAAAATAGTTGGTACCTATGGTATTTTTTACAGTTCTTCTGATTTTAGATTTTCAAAGTAGATCATGTTAAAGTTTCGTGTTCTTTCTCTTCAGATATTAAGATTTAATTAGAACCCATAATATGGCCATAATAAATAATTATTCTTAATAAAAAAAAACAAAAAATTGTATTATTTATAACATAATTTTTTTACTTTTGTTAAGTTATATAATTTTGATTTGTGGTATAGTTTTTAAAATGATGTTTGCTTTACCTCTGACTGTTAAAATACTTCAATTTATTAGATATAATGAAATGAATTTTCTATTTTCAGGTACTGAAGGTCATCGATGATGGTGTCTAAGAGGTCTTTTCCACGACACTTTGCTCAAATATGTAAAATGTTATATCCAGGTGTTAAAAGTCGTCGATTATGGTATCTGAAAGGTCTTTTACATGAAGATTTGCATAAATATGTGATATGTGATGTTTAGGTACGAGAGGTCGTCGATGATGGTGTTTAAGAGGTCCTCTAAGTGGGTTTTTGCATAAATATGTAAAATGTGATGTCTAGACGGTTAAGAAAACAAAGTTTTTTATTTCACACGTCTCTTTCAGAAAATAACTGACTTGGAAATATCGATAAAATCTAAATTTTAATATTTTATATTGAAGAAACTTTATTGATCTCCACGAGTTAAATATAATTAATAATAGCCGACGTTTCGGGCGTATATAAGTCGTCCCTTATCTAAGCTAAAAAAGTACAAAATACAAAATTTTGAATTGTCGTCTGATGGAGACGAGTAACTAGTTTGTTCACGAGTCTGTGAACGTCTGGCATATTCGACATCCAATGCCAATATAATAAGTTGGGAGATTCTAATATTTCTTTAATATTTTATACTAAAATTCGCCGAGTGATAGAATCATCAAAACCAATATTAAGATATTTTTTGATGAATTTATATGAAGAATCTGTTTAATGTATTTTTGAATTTATAAAAATAAATACTACGGTAGCGCAATAGAAGTCTCGACATACGTATACGGACTAGTAGTACTGTATTTTTCTGCATAGGTAATTATATTTTATGCAAATGAATAAAAAACTAAAATTCAATCACCAAGCTGTAATAAGACTTAAATTCTATTGAATAATCAAGTTTTTAAAGCCTCTGCAATTATTTATAAATTATCAATTGCTAAACCAACAATTTCTTTTCCAAGCGCGAACAGTGTGTGTGAATTAGAAATCCGTCTTGGCATTCCTAATCAATTTAAGTAGTTAATACAGTTCTCCGCGAGTGAAACCCGTTCCTCCTTAACACGTTGATTAACTATACGCCTGTTAAAAAAAGCAACATAAAATCACCGCGGCGTGCGATACTTATGACACTCGACTGTAATAGACGTCCCCTGATAAGCAAGCTCGAGCTCTCGCACCGGTGTATACCGATCAGCTCGCGTATATTAATTAAGAGCGAAGGTAAAAAAGGTTTCGACAGGTTGTATATATATCGCCGAGCGCGGAGAGTAACGAGCCGCTACACAGCCGAGCGCAAAGTAGACGAGTACGCGCAGAACCGCTTATAAAGTTTTAATAAACATAATTGCAAGGCTGCCCCGCGTGCGAGCTGTACATCGAAAAATATATATATGTGTGTGTGTGTGTGTGTGTGTGTGTGTGTGTGTGCGTGTGTGTGTAGGTACGTATCGCTCGGTGACAAGCTATTGCAAAAGAACGCGCTCGGCCAAATTGTAATGCACGCGAGTAGTGCGGCAGTAGCAGCGACGCGGCAGTAATGCTTTTTCTCGCATGTCGAGAAAACACGGTAATTTAAGCGCCATTAAAATGGCGTCGATTACGCGGCCGGCAATTACGATACGCCTCGCGGTAATTGAGCTGTGTCGTGCGAACCAGCGCTACAAGCTTAGAGAGAGAGAGAGAGAGAGAGAGAGAGAGAGAGAGAGAGAGAGAGAGAGAGAGAGAGAGAGAGAGAGAGATTGGGAGAGAGAGTGAGAAAACAGCAGCAGCTGTCCATACCGAGCTACAGTTTATACATCGCGACGAGCGTTGCATTTTCCAGGTTTTCTAATTTCGTTGAAAAATTCATTATGTGTGCCATCGTGCTGACACAGCAACTTCATGACTTAACAATAAGGAATTTGCTAGTGCAAGAATAAATTTCAAATATTTTATATAATGTGTTACGTGCTTTAAGTGATGACGGTTATTTTCTCTGATGTATATATAATACATAGTAAGTTGTGCAGACATAAATGATGTTACATTATTTCTCTTTAGATAATAATGATTATTAAGAATCAGCATAATGAAAGCCTTTCATTTGAAATGAACATTTTATGCAGATTTTATGTCACGTTTAATTGGTTAACTTTTTCGCTGTCATTGAGTTGGATGTTAATTCTCTTGTTCAAATTGGACATAACACATCATTTGCATGCAGCGTGAGAGGCGCAAACTACCTCATGTATAACAAAAGACCAGGACACGAAAGCTCGTTACGTATGATAATGCAATATTTTGCAAAATGGTCGATCGGTGGCTTTATTGATTTTTGTTAAATGGATAATGTTAACATGATTCCAATAATACATAGGTATTATATTAATTGAAATCCGTAATCGAAAATGATATGTCATATATTGACAAAATGACGGTTCTCATTTATAACGGTTTTTAATATCATTTGTAGATTTTAATTTAGTTTATTATTCGATCATAATAAAGTATATATATCATTAAAATGCACAATTTCATCGTGTATAAATTTACATAGTATTAATGCTATATCAGGATGATTTACATGGAACTGTTATACTTCATGTCCTCGTGATTGATGTACATTGGCACACTGCATATCGATGGTTGAGTGGAAGAAGAGGCTATTATCAGAAAACGCTTGAAGCAAGAAGGGCTACTTTGAAATATATATTGTATATTGTATAAGAACAAAAGAAATATTTTGATGCGTAATTATTAGATAAAGCTACACAATTTAAAGGAGTTAATGATATGTAGATCACTTACATTTATTATTTATAGTTTGTATTTTGTTTGTGTTTTGGTTTATACTTGTACGTGGTAAACTGTACGGAAATATTAAAACAGTTATTTTTATCTCTTTATAACTAAAGAGTTTTATGTATTAATTGCTTTTTTCCATAGTCGAGTTTAATTCTTAAATTTTTTTTATTATTATTGCCTATTACAAGATTAAACACGAGAAATAATTAGTTAAAGTCAGTCATGGACAAACTGAGTATATTTAAATCAGATACTCGAAACCAGATACTAGGTAGGTACCATCTGCTACTTATGAAAAAAGATACTTTGTGTACTTGTATATTTTCATGTATCTAGATACTTGTATAAGATACTTGATCATGGCTGGTTACATTAGCCCTTCTTTTCGCATCTGAGTTCGCCCGTACTTCAAGCGCAAACTGAGTTAACTCGTTCTTCAAGAGAAAACTGAGTTAGCCTCTTCTTTAAGCGTTTTCCGAGATAGCCTCTTCTTTCAGTTTATTAACCGTCGATATACTATCAAAGTAACAAACTATATAATATCATGCGTGAAATTATAAAATTTCATAATTTTATCAAAGTTTAATGAGTCAAGTAATTAAATCAAATATTCTATTTACTGTAAATAGATCCAGTAAAAACCATTTGAAATGTTTTTTTCATAGTATGACTGAATAAGATAAGTTCAAATAATAGGATCAAAAATAAATAATGGCAAATTAATGATTAATCTATTGATGAATCATTGTTTAAATTAATGGACTTATTAAACTCTATTTTCTGATAAAATAGCACTTTTCTAGCATCATATTTTGAATGAAATACATAAGCTTTTGGGAAGATATGAAAAGTATAGGCGAGTATAGATCTATAGAGTATAGAGTATAGGCGAGGTAAGTATCAAATATTAATTTAATTTAGTAGTCTCAGTAGCCGACGATACTTAGCCTGCTTTATGAATGAAAATATGACGCTTTCGTCAAAATCACCCATAAATACACCTAATGTATCCTTAAAGTAATTATCATTTATCTTCTTCTTTCCACGAAATTCCCTCTCAAGAACCACATCCAAGAGAGCAAAACTATATACCCCCACAAGCTAATCATTCAACTTTCCGGACAACAGTCCATCATCGCTCCACCCTACACCGATCAATTAAGCTCCCCCCGAGGCATCGCAGCTTGCATCCCAGATTACACCACTCCATACCGATCGACCCACCTCGCTCGCTCGTTAATTCACGGAAAAGCTCCCGATAAAACGCGCGCGCGCGTCCATAACCCCGAACAGCCACTTCCAGCTCGCACCGTACCTATACACACACATATACGTATGATCTACGAGGCTCCTCCGCGACTCGATAAGACCCGCGCGCGCGCACCAATTTATCGCGCCCTAAAGAAGTATAAAATACACTGCGCGATGGCAAGCTGGCCAGGGGCAGGCCCGTCAAGTACGAATTTATGTACGATTACCCCGAATACACGGACGCGTATACGTGTATTACACGCCGCTGGGCCGATGCTATCGAGCAAAGACTGTACGTATACACACACACACACGCGCGCGCGCGCGGACACACATGGACCCGGGCGTAAAAAAAGTGTCTCGCGTTTCAGGGCCCGTTATGCTCGCGCCGTGGCCGCTGCAGTTTCTCTCTATCTCCTTAACGACCGGCGCACGACAGCCCTAATCGCCTGCTAATCGACCGGCAACGTTTACGGCCGCGAGCCCGCGCTTATACATGTCCGCGTGCTAGCAGCTCTCGGGTACTATACAGCGTCAAGCTATGTACGGCTTGAGCGCTGTGCAGCGCCATAATTCTTTCCCGATAATGGCGTAAAAAAAGTGGCCGAGAGGCTGCTGCGGTACGACGGACTGACTATAGCTGGCACTAATTGACGGCTGCAGCTTGGAGCTGAGTACGCGAGTACCATAAGGCGCACTGTACTGCTGGATTGGACCTTGGAGGTTGGATACTTTATGGGGAGAGCTGCGACGTGTTCCTTCATCGGTGTCCGGGCGAGAAAGTCAGCGTGATGAGGAGACGGCGAGCTGAGACAGGAGTTTCTATGCGAGGTAGTGATTGCCCGGGGTGTAGGTTGTGGATGTGGAAGGAATTGATGGGGATGGAGTCAAGTTTGTTTGAGATTTAGATTTTTTAACCGATGGAATTAAGTCTTTGGGATATCGGTTTTTTGAGGGCGTGTAAAAAGAGATTTACTTATATAAGACGATTTTCTCAACTGTCTATGTAAGAGGTAGAAATTTATTAGCTATGGTAGGAGAAGAATTAAATAAATGATTCTGGTTCTAATACAATGACCTGTTATGTACTCACGTTTCAAAGGCTAAAACAATACTAATTTTTAAATTTTGATAAAAGCCAAAGATGCTTAGCATCGCTTTCCATCTACTTATTATAATGCAATGTAACAAATAATCGTAAAACATATATACGTTATAATCGATATTTAATTTTACATATATTCAATACTATTCAGATACCGAGATATTTAATAAATGAATATTATTAAATTCACGATTATGTATTTTATACGAATGTATTATACCGTATATGTCTATCCGAAACGCAAGTAGATTAAAACTATTTTTATGAGAAATGCTATAAGAGGACAATTTACTTCGGACAAAAAATTAGCTTCTATTTCTCTCATATTTTTTTATATCCGGACTATATTTGAATATGAATGATGATCACTCAGTAAGTCAATTTAGATTAAGCAACAGATGCATAGGATGAAAATAAATTTGTCATTTTGATTTAAATTTCTACTTTAAAACGGATGGAAAATATTTGGGAATAAGTTAGCCAAATTGACAGAAATACGTCGGAGATATATTTAACTTAATTACCGACAACGAGTTTAGTCGAGGCGAATAAAAGATTGAATCCGTTAAAATGACGGATGTGATACCCAGATAAAATACAGTCTCGATGCTTGCACTATTTAGTATCCTAATAAAACTGAATATGATACATGTAACTTTAAATATAGTTATTTAATACTCAGGGAGTATTATGGATTTTGTTGTTCGTATTTAAGTATGTATATAATCATACAGTATTTATACATTAATCTGTTATTACTATTAGAATTATAAACTATTTTATCCATCACTTAAATGAAACGTTTGCTAAGTCTTACATTTCTAATCAGATATTAATTATATTAGATAAGTTAAATATTTAATAACCACAAATTTTAAGACATATAATGGCTTTACGTAATTATTCAATAAATTTTATATTTTGTGTAAAGCTGTGTAATTTCTCTCTAAATTATACTTCTTTGATTTCTCGTACACTCAAAGCACGCCGCAATAAAACGCAAGATCAACGGCGTATATCAAGAAAACACTGTTTTCGCAATATTTTTTCCAGGTAATAAGTCTATCGAACACAGATCGAAATCAATTTAGCGCGAAACTCGAGCATAAACAGAAAGTCGATTTCGACACATATCAGCATAAACCAAGAAAGCTGACGGTCACCGCACTTAATCTACCGCACGCTCCAACCATTTAAAGTATTTAAATCTCTTGACTCGCGTTATCTTCCATAATCCTAAATCACGGCCGATATAACGCTCTCCACGCGTCAAATCCAAGTCGATCCATAAATATATAGCACACACAAACACACGCGTACATACACGCCTCCTAACGGCGCGTGTATAATAAACACACGAAGCGTGAATATAATTTTACGTAAGACTGCGCACCGCGGCTTGCTCGAGCGCTCGGTCAAACGCGAATGGAAAAAAGAGAACCGAACGCGCGGCGTTTCCTGGCCGTAAATCAAAGGCGGTGTTATTCTCTCGCAGCGCGCAGGCCGAGGCAATAATCGATTACAATAACGTCAATTTAGCCGAGCGGACGTTTTCGTGACAGTAATTGAAAAGAAAAAACGGAAAGGAGGGAGAGAGATCCGAGCGACTGCAAAAACGAGCCGAGGAGAAGTTGCGCCGGCTATTCTTGGGTCACAAATCACGAGTTCTGGACGAGCGAAACGAGCGTCCGGCTATACATGCACGCCTTATACTCTCTCGCCTCGAACGCCTATAAGTTATATGTATTTATACACGCGCGAAGCGTGTAATGTATCCCGACAGTGTGTGCACTTCTCTAGCTTTTTCTCTTTCACTGTCTTTAGAGAGAACGAATGGTTTTTCTACTTTTGACAGAATTAATATTCGATGGACTGTGATGTCCGATTACTGTAATAACTGTATATTATTCTAATAACTATTCTTAGTTATTGGATAGTTTGTATTTTGTGCTATGTGTCTTGCGTGTTCCTGCGGTATTTATATATAAATGTTAATTTACTATAAACTTATAAAGTTCTTATGAAATATACTGGAATTATATTAGGTATGTGTAATTTGTTGCACAAATGCATATAATCATTTAGCCTTTGCAATTTAATAATCTAGCTATCAATAGATAAATCGTGATTTGTTGTAAATGCGAGGTATGTATAATATACAACGTGTATTTTAGTACATAATAAAGTGTGCAATAATATTTATAAAAGTTCTATTAATTAAATAGACTTATTTCGTATATACTTTTAGTTAATTATTTACTAAATATTTTTATTAATTGTCTTATATCAAGTTAATGCTTTAATATAGTTATTTTACATTTCATACATTTTTAATTAAAGTTAGAAATTGTTTAAGATTCTTTGCTAATGCTGTTTAGCATTGTTAGAAATGTCTGAGTGTTAAAAGTGTTATTAATTAACAAATAATAATAATATTAATAATTATTATTAATACTAAATAAATAGTAATTAATATGATAGAATTTCCTTTAATTTTAAGTATTACGCAACACTTGTTACTTTGCATAAATTATTGTTAAATTTTTATTTTTGCATAACAATATTCTTTTTAATAAAAATAAAATAAATATTGTTCAAATAATTTTTGTTAAAAAAAGCAAAAAATTCCGGTACCGGGAATCGAACCCGAGCCTCCTGGGTGAGAGCCAGGTATCCTAGCCACTAGACCATACCGGATCTTGTAAGGCCGAGCCGAATGGAGAATCATTAGGCAGAAATGCACTGCCTAATCGTAGCCAGCCAGATCCTTACTAAAAATTCGCGTAGTTGTTTGCTAATTACGCATTCCTTTTTATTTATAATTAGTTTTATTGATTATTTTCTTTATGGTGAATGCTCGTAAAATATAGAAATGCTCCTACGTGTAGAATAATAAAAATTATATTTAATTTTTATAAGAAGATTTTAAGTAGGCTAATGAATAATTAATTTAACATTTACTTTTAATGAACATGATAAGGAAGATTTCTGTTTTATCAGCAGTCACATTATATAATAGTGTAAAGGCATTTCTCTGAAAATAAATCGAATAGTACAATGTTTCAAATAAAATCTTATGAACTTATTCAATTTTATATAAATTATTCTAGTTAAAATGTTTGGTTTCATATTAATAAATTAGTCAATGAGTACAAAATGATTTTAATAACTTCAGGATTTCGAATAATGATTTCCAAATCAATTATTGGCATAAAAAACATATAGGTTACATACTATTGACTTTTAATCAAGAACATAACGAATTCAAAATAAATGCTGAGAATGCCTGACATTTCAGATAGTATGCTTTTGTGCTAATAAACAACTATAAAATTGAAATTAGTCTTACAAAGATTACAAATAAAGTAATCATTGTATCGTGTGTCTTAATAACAATATATTCATGTGTTTCCATAAGTATAACTAAATGAAAATTATTTGAAGCTTCTACTGGCTCTTACCAATGCCATACAACGCCTACAATCTTTGTATTTCCGGAAATTGCTATATTACCGGATATTGCTATACTGCATAATTACTCGGATACTCTAAAATTATATTGGTATGTCCACTCATGTATATAAAATTAGTATGTGCTCTAAATAATGTTTTTTTACGATCTAACCTTCGGAAAATACACGGAATAGATATCTGAACATTTTTTAAAAAGATAATTAAGTACCATTATTTAATGTACATATTCTTTTTTGTTATTGTATTTTTTCAACTGACAATCATTCACTCGCTATAATCTACAACTACTTAGATCAAAGTGGTTTTGACTGAATAACGAGCAACTACAAGATTTTCTTACAATAGATTCATTATTAGTTTTATCTTTTACTAATATAAACTAACTATATTGCCTGGTCTTTGTTTTTTCTTTATCATATTTTCCACATATTAACGATAAAGTTTTTTCTTTATCATTAATAGTTCTAAACCACCAGTTAAAAATTCTTTAGAATATATTTAATGCCAAAAATTATTTTCAAACATTTTTAAAATATTTTAAAATGTTATATAGAACATTCAAAATAAATAATATAATAATTTTTTAAATATCAACTAAAATATTTTTTTTCAATTTACTAGTAAAAACATAGTTCTCGAATACTTAGAAAAAATAAATAAATAAAACATTACAGATCATAATTTTTTTTATACTTTTGAATCTATTAGTCCTCTAATGTGTTTATAGCTACACAGTAAAAAGGATTTCTTATTTTTATTGCATCTCAAAATTTTTTTGTTCTTAAAACAAATAACAAAATCACATATTTTACATATTTTAAGAAATCTGCAGTTAAAATAAGAATGCATTACTTATTTTTAGAAAAACAAATTACTTAAAATAAGAAGCTTTTCTAAAATAAGAAAGTAAGAAACGTCAGAAACATAGTTTCTTAAATAAAGAAATAAAATTAACCTATTTCACGCGATCTCATGGTCGCCACAAAATTCACAAAACTCTTGACTTCAGTAAGGTTTGTAGAGCTACGCGAAACCAAGACCATACGATATTTTTGAAATAAGAAAATAAATGGCATTCAACGTATAGTAGATTATTTTTACACAGTTTTTAGCACTTCAAATTTGTAGAATCTGTAAGGAACTAATAAAGGTAAGAATCTAACCTCACATTTTGCGAATGTAAATAATGCTACCAAATTTCTTAAGTTAAGAAAATAAGTTTCTTAAAATAAGAAACTTTTCAGCATGTCTTAAAATAAGTAAAACAAATTTGCTTAAATTTGTTGCATCTTATTTTAAGAAATTTTTTTCTTAAATCATGTAATCTTTTTTAGTGTGTAGTCTACCATTTTATTTTAACTCTATTGAATTTCTCAATTAGATGCTACACCTGTGAGATACTCGAACTAAAACTGTTAAATGAATAAAATATTGATGCTGTTTGGACAAATCGTCACACGCGATGTATATCCCTTTACCGTCAAGTCTAAACTGTTCGGTACGAGGCTCTGCACTTATTCGTCAAAGAGTATAGTCAACGCTGGCCCTGCGTTACTTACGAGTTCTCTTCGAGGAAATGCTCTCGAGACAAAACACATATAAACTTAGTCTTCACTCGACCGATATCACTTCGTTCTTGATTTTTCTTTCTGTTATAGCTATCGTTTACAATATCTCAAGGCTGACTAATTTAATTTTATCATTTGATTTAAAATAGTTTTATAATTTGCTGATACTACATTATTTTACAAAAATACCCAGTTTATTACTATCCATAATAGTACAACTGTGAACAATTCAGTAACAATACACTTTAATAATAAGCTTTGCAGACACTTGAACACATTGCAATGGATTTTACCATTTGACAATAATCACTTTTGATGAAACACAAATCTTAAAAAATATTTTCACTTTTACTACGCAATTTATGATTAATAATTTTTAATAATTCGTGATTCGAAATGTAAACCAGAATATATAGTTTTTTCAACTTCGCTCTTTGATAATAGACAAACAAAAAAACCCCGAATTATCATTCACACTTCTTTTCTAAATAAACTTATACACCGAGTAGTGTTTAAATAAAATGATTCTCAACATTCAATTTTCCCTTTTAAAGAATACATGGATTACCTGGATACTTTCTCGCAGAAGACCAAAGTAGAACTGCCAGTTATTGTTTCCTTCTGAGGCCCCACGCCTCAAAGAAGTTCAACAGACTCTTCTATTAATTGCTTTTCGTCGAACACCACATTGCAAATTCAAACTTTAAGCTTTATTTTAAAAAAGAAAGTAATTCTGATGTTTAAAACAAAAAAAACTCTTCTATATTGTAAGGACAATAAACTGTAATAAAACACACTATAAGTAGAATTTTTGATTATAACAAATCTATTGTACATAATTTCAAAACCGTATTTTATTTAAAAATTATATAGCTCTATTAAACAAATTCAATCAGATTCAATTCCAAATCATTAAGAAGAAATTTAACAGTAAATTAATAAGTGAGCAACATTAAACTTATTTGCCATCAATTATTTCAAACTAATAATTACAATATAACTACTTCAACAATTTTCGAGTATAACTGGAATGTTTAAACCATATTCAGCAGTATAAAATATATGTTGATGCACGAGAGGATCGCCCTTATCAAGCTTACTGCTGTTGAAGCAATAGTGCGGGATATGTTCGCTTGCTGTATTTCATTGTCGATAATAGCATATCGGGTGCATCTAATGCGTCGCCCCCATAGCCGCGTTGCTGGTATGCGCCGTTGAGGTTAGGCAACAGTCACGAAGGTGCGTCGCCGCGTTTAGATAGCCGATGGCTCGGTCGCTGGTGTACGCGGTGTTGAGTACGCAGTTGCCGGTACGCGACGCTGCCAAAAAAAAATTACCGAACCTGTTCAGTTCTCCTCCGTGAAAGAAAGGTTCTTTGCATTGAGCGTAAAAATGCTCCCGGGTATCGACACGAAAATGTATCTGCCAAAGGCAGATTTACACAGCAGGAGATATTAGAAACTCAAACACTTTTTACATTAATTTTACTTTATTTTGTCGAATCGCGAAAACTATAACATGCTTACGTATCTATGTCTAAAACAATACTGAATCGTATTTTATTGAATAACAGACAAAGTTGCCTCGTAACGCTATTCATTTGCACACATTCACGATATATTAACAGAAGTCAAAATTCGAAAAATATTCTAATTTATATTTGAATCCTTAAGATTCGTGAAATTTTGGAACATAAATATTTTTACAATTATTATTGAACGAGGTTATTAATTTATTAAAAAATATATTATGTCTGTCCGTAAGAATGTTAAATAGTTTAATTTCTCTTAATAGGCGAAATATTATGTACAGATCTTATGCTCATCTACGATACATGAATCGAAAAATTTACGATATCATAATTATACTATATGAAATTTACAATATGGTTTTCTCAGTGCATCATTCTGAAGAAAATCTTGCAGGAATTTCTATAGATTTTTTCCACGAAGTACGAAAAAAGAAAACGTCTACAGCACCATAGGAACAAACGGTACAACCAACGCAGCGACGTGCTAGACGGCACCAACAGCAGCCGCGGCATCGGCGCGGCGCGGACTTGGATTTATGAGACCGTCATATTTCGCAAGTTGCGAGCCGGTAATTCCTGGCCGTGGCGGCGGCGGCGGCGCACTCGCGGCCGATTTATGGGCCGCGGGTGTCCCGCTCGTGCCATTAATCCTTCCCTTTCGACCCCCTTACCTCCCCTCTCCCGCTCTCCAATCGAACTTCCATATACCTACCTACGCCTATATTTTCCGCCTGCCGCGGCGTGGCGCACGAGACGAAGCCTATTACGGTACTATATACCTTCGGTAAGATCGCCTTAAAAATTTCTTAATCTCCTCTGTGCAAAGCCGCGCCGCGCGCGAGGAAAGGAGGGCCGCCGGCTTTCTATCATTTTCTATTTCGCGCGCCGGCGATAAATTTTCGGGGTATACGCGCCGCCTCGCACCTTCCGTAGGTGTATGTGTGTGTGCATGCTTCGAGTGGGAAAATTATTAGTTTCGCGCGTGATGAATATTCGGTTCTGTTTTAGGAAGATTAATGGCACCGGCTGCCGAGCGTTTATTATATGGGCTCGATTAAAAGAGCTCCGTTGGTGAAATACTGTTTCTTTCGTGGTTTTCTGGATGATTGAGATGGGGGTTGCTGATATTTGTTTTTCTGAGATTCTGGTGTAGGCTGTATCAGTTTACTACGGGATAGTTATCTACAGATGTAAAGTGTTAAGGTAGATACAGATATTCAGTAGATATTAGGGAAATACAAGAAACCGCTGCCAATTCCTTGGCACTTAGCTTCCTCAAACTAAATTAATTGTTCAAATATAAAATTTTGTGTTCCAACAAATTAATTTTAAATTGCTATGTCTCTTTTTAATTAGCAGCTCAAAAGATGTGTGCAGATTTATCCTTGATGGTTTAATTCACGACAGTTAATTCAACCAGCTGTAGCCATAATCTTATTTTTATTATACATTTATATTTTTAATTCACATCTATATATAAATTAAATCTGTTTTAAGCAATTTTCGGTACAATTATATTTTTAAATTAATAATTTTAATATTAAACATTTCACCTTGAATTTATTTGAATTCAACAATATCTAATGTCACATAATTAGATCGTTTATACGTATCATTTTTACCCAGATTTATAATAACTGAAACATAAGAAATAGGTACTGATATACATTATTTAATTAATCTTCAAACACCTTTCAAATATCAATGGAAAAGTTATAAAAAAAAATAGAAATATCACCGTTTATAAGTAATTTTATACTCATTCAAATGAAAAATGAAACAATCATAGAGGCCCCCTTGGCTCAGTGGGTAAGACGCTTGCCAGTCTTGAGCGTCTTGTTAGTCTGCCTCAATCAAATAGTCAATTCCTTTCCTACTGCTCCTAAAGCTGCAACTTGAATCCTTTAGAATAGGAAGATATCTCATGATAAAACGCTTGCAATATATACACTTGAAGCAGTTATGACAATAATAGGATAGTTTGGAACTATATATTGAGCTTCTACAATTTTTCAGATGTGTCTTCATCATAAGTGTATAAGTACATGCATGTGCGATTCATGTATGTGTAAATGTATGCGTGCATGTGTGCATTCGTGTGTGTGGGTACGTGTGTATGTGAGTCAGTATGTGTGTGTGTATGTGTGTGTGTGTCAGTATGTGTGTGTGTGTGTGTGTGTGTGTGTGTGTGTGTGTGTGTGGGTGTGTGTCTGAAATTATGCATATGTTTGAATTGTCGAACTATCTCTAGTAATATTGCGCGAAAATAAGAATAAAATATTGGTAAGTGATGAATAAACTTTTATGTGACTGCAGTTATATTTAAAAAAATGAAAAAGAATTATAATCTATCTGCAGCATAATTTTATACTGCTACCAAAGAAGTATTTGAAAATCTTGCTTTTTTTATTTCACCCATAACTCGTTTTAACAAATTTTTTACATTATCGGCATATTTTCTATTTAGAAATAGATATTAGTGTTAACTGGCGATAAAATAATTCTGATGCAACAAAAGACTTTCTAAATAATCGTACAAACCATACTGCAATCAACTACTTTAAATTTTTGCAAGGTAAAACCAATTAAAATAATTCAGCGATCGTCAGGATTCCATTAAACATTCTGCATACAATTACATAACTACAAAGAAAACATTGACTGCACATTGTACACTCTGAAATACCAAAGTCGCGAAATATCTCAAAACTTATCTATTCTCAAAAATCTACAAAAAAAGAAATAAAAGAAAAATATCCTTGAAGTATACCCCGAACGCATAAAATTTACTTTTTATCTTCTCTCGCACTCCTTCGTACAACACAAAACCTCTCAGACTCACGCAGTATCTCTCTCACTAACTCCCTTTCGACCGCGGGTCACGTCGATTCGCCTCGTCGAGCGCAATTTCGCGTCGCGGCATCCAGGAAACGATAATCCGTCTTTTGTGATTCATGTTATCGGCGTGCGCTCGACGCGCGTATATATATACACACACACCTTCGGCTCTCGTATATGTACGCGCAGCGGCAGTCGGCGGAGACTCGAGAGTCGATGACGGCGCGATTAGCGATGCAGATTAACCCCGCGAGCGCGATTTATGCCGGCAGCCCCGGCGTGCCAATGTCAAAACGATTCCTCGTCCTCTTCGGCGCGCGGCGCGGCCTGTGCCTCTCTCGCGTAAATCACAAAACGCCGCCTGCCAAAGCTGTACAGCCGAGGCACGCTGCCGCGGGATTAACCGACAATGCTGTACGGCTGCTGCTGCTGCTGCTGCTGCTGCCCTTATTCGTCAGCGCTGTGTGCTGACTGTTAACTTTCTTCTGACGTCTATTTCTGGAGTGGCTTCGCTGTGGATTGCCCGTGTTTCTGTTAGGCTTTTTTGTTGTCATGCGATTGTGATGGATTGTGTATGGATGTATCTTGAAATGCACCTATATTTTTGGAGAACTGATAGCAGGTAGTTGCAAAATTATTGAGATAAGTAATTGAAAATCGAATGACATTTTTTATGATTTTTATAAATGTTTATGGGAGTAACTATTGATCAAATGCGTGTTTGATCGTTGTTGACTTCCGTGTTAGGCCAAATCGTGTGTGTAAATGGTTGAGTGAGCCTGAAAAAATGTATTCGTTTGCTTATATTAGCTCTCGAAATTGGTGAATCAACATTTGGATTTTTGCTTTATATTTATGGGATATTACATACATATTTCTCAAAGCTTCGTCGAAATCAGAACAGCAGTATTAATGAATTTAATGATTGCGACTGTCGGAAAAGTGAGATTCCATAAGGCTACGTGTCAAAACGTAAAAATCGTAAATACAAAATTCTTAATATCTATTTTCTGGGTTGGTGTATCTTTCTAAAAAATTATATGAGTAAGTTTGAGGTCAAAACGTTCTAGTATACAAAATTTCAGATTATTTTGAACACTAATTCGAAACCGATAGTACTCCCTTAATAATAATATATATCTATCTTGAATTCATTATGTGCCTACAAATAAACTAAATTTATATGTTTGATTTATATACATGAAAATGATATTTAATTCATTATTTAATTGTAAGTGTCTCGACCTAAAAAGAGAGCGCAGAATGTATTGATTTTGTCAATTAACTTCAGCTAATTCTGTTACGACATACATCTTGGAATAATTCTGGCCTGCTAAAAAATTCCTAAATATATTTTCTTGTACGTAGCATAAAATTAATTTTTTTAAGGTTAATTCTGGAAAGGATAAAAATATTTTATAGTTTATTTTATATAAATTTATTTTCTATTTTCTAAGTGTTTAAAAATGTATCTCCCAGTCCTAGGGATATATCGTTTTGTATTGAAGGACAATCATTTCACATATACCTTGACGAAAGTGAACAGGTACATTAAGTCCCTATTGTAAAGGGTTAAAGTTAATACTACCATATGTCTATAAAATTGTAAGACCGAATGTGTATGTTCTTTGGTTATTTGCAAAACCAATAAAACTGGACATGAGATACTTTTTACTGAAAATAAATTAGCCAGACATCTTGTAATTGTGTTCAAAGACATATCAATAATTTTATTGATTCTAATGAACGATTTTTAGTAAATTTTGTTTACCTACATTCAAAATAATAATGAAATCGACCGATTTCGTAGATTCGTTGTTTATGATACATTATTCTTATTTGCAAGAACCCTATTTTTAACGGAATAACTATAATCGATTCATTAATATTTACTTCTTTCTGCTAATCAAATTATTGTGTGAAATCTTCTTTTATATGTCAAAAGACTTTTGACAAAAGTAGAATAGACACATAATGCTATTTTTATCAAGATGAAATCTGACACCAGGTAAACACTCATCAATCATGCCGCAAAACAACGATTCTAACATGTTTACGTTCCCTCAATTTTTATATCTTCAAAGCGAGCAACTTTCGCAAACCACCAAACTCATCTAAATCTGACCTAGAAAAACAAAAAGCATAAACTTCCACACTTTCTATCTTCATCGCTACTTCCCCCCATCATCCACCCGTATATCTCGTGCACTCTAATCTGCTCCGCAACCTCTCTGATGCTTCGCCATGTCGCGCCGCGCCGTGGCGTTCCCCATAAATCCAAGCGCGTTAACGAGCCACCGCCGCCGTCGCCGCCACAGCAGCCCGCCGGGAAAAGTATGCGCGCGACGTCCCACTTGATCCCTCGTTAAAGTCCGTCCGTATTCCTCTGTACCTGCACACACACATACACACGGTGCGCGTCGATCGCGTCGTTATGCGCGCATATTTATGCGTACCTCAGCACACGAGAGAAAAAGGCGAGCAACAGCAGCAGCAGCAGCAGCAGCAGCGGATACACGTCGTATCGAGAAAGCCGTAGGAACGCGAGCGAACGAACGAACGAACGCACGACGGCCGATTATCGAAGACGCCAATCAAGCGCGCATAGAAGAATATAAAACCCGCGCGTTCGCTGCTGTGTACTGCAACGGACGCGTGATCGGATTCGTGTTCGGCTTTTTTGCAAAGTGCCGAGCTTGTCTGTCCGTCTGTCTGTCCGTCCGTCTGTACGTGCGATGCGCGCGAGCGCTTGACTTCTTGCGTCGAGCCAGCGAGCCTCTGGTTTTCCTCTACATAGGTACTGTGGCGAGACGTGCGAGCTGCGCGCACTGTGGCAGAAAAGCGAAGGAGAGCGCTCGTAGACGTATAAGGCGAAAATTCGCGCTGCGACTACTGACGCTGTGATGTATACGGAGGGAATGGGATAGTGGTATGGTTGCACGGGCTGCTGCTGCTGTGGAATCGATTTGCGTGTAGTTATTTCGCTGCGCCGATTTTGAGCGCGTTACGTCACTTTGCATCAGATCGCGAGGCTTTTCTGTGTGTGCCTTTGTGTTTTCAGTGTCTCTGGAGATTGGTATTGTCAGATGTTGAGCTTAATTTGGTTTGTTTATGTGTCTATTCTGGAAATATGGATTGTTGAAAATTTTGTTAAAGCATTTTATACTATAAACCATCAAGACATTAAAAATTCATTAAAATTGTAAATTAATTATTTATATTTATAATATTATAGATGATTAAGTTTATAATAAGGTATTTTTGGGTTACTAATTTAAAGAAAAACTTACCTTTTACGGGCCTTTGATATAAGTACTTTGTTGCACTGATTTTAAGTATGATTGGTACATATAAATTTTTGCATACAGTTCAAATTTATAGAATACGTTAAAATCAAGGTGAAAATAAAAATTTTCAAGAGTTTTTGAAGTGAAACTTCTTATGGCGCGCCTCGATATTTTAAATGAGGTATGAATTGATGAGAAGCATCACGTTCGAATCGTCTGGTGAGGAGAGATATGCACAAACAGCCAATCAATAACTTATATCAACGGTCTATCACGCTCGCCGCTCCCGCATATAGTCTCCTCCTACAACCTTCCGGAGTGTTGTGACTTGCGATGGCAAACATGAATTAGCGTTATTAAATTGAATGAAATAATGCAACATAAATATTTTTAGGTGTATTTTATCGAATGCAGATTTAAATAAAAATTAAAAATTAACAAAGTTTTTAGATTGTTTTTAATATAAGTAAAATACAGAAAACGCGAGAAGTGCTGATATAACAATGCGTTGTCTATTATCCATCATCTGTATGTTAGTCAGAAATATTGTTGGCGCTAACTTTACTTTGGATTTATTCCAGTTTACCATATTGTCAATCAAAGTAAATAGTATTCTAAGCAAAATTCAGAATAACATAACATAACATGTGATTAAAGGAGGATGTCCAGGTATGGCCTATGCCGGGCCCAGATAAAACATTAATAGGGGGCTTATAAATCTGATATGAGCATGAAGCATTCACAAAATCTTAAATATTTAAACTAAACTTCCCTGTTGTATTAAGTGAAAAACATGAAAATTAATTAATTCTCTTAATTTTTACTACTTAATGTCTGATAAAATCTTGCTTTTTTCACTTATTCTATTGGATTTGACCCGGTTTTGTTAGTTTTCCTTCTTTTCTCCAAATTAATTTTTTTTTAATATTAATATTTTGAGAAATTCTAAACAATAGAGTCAGTTTTATACTTTCCCCCGCGCCCATGGCTTACTACGCATCGGGCATCCTCCTTTACTTTTGAGAACGAAATAAGTTTGAAGATGTAAATAAGTTTTCACTGTCTTTGATTGCTTTTAAATTAAGAGTAGTATGGAATATATGCAAAAATGACAGTCGATTGGCTATTATCCAGCTTTTAAATTTTACTTATACTTATTGTTTACACGGAAGGCAGAATTTATTGCAGTTATTTTGGCATTTTTATGTTAAATACAATCACGATCTAAAACCTTATTTTGAACATCTGAATTTTATTTAGAATATTGTTTATGTTGATTTATAGCATGCTAAACTATAAGAAGAAATTTACTTTTCTTATCCTAAAAAGAATAACAATATTCAATCAATTAACAATCAAAACTTATTTCAATCTGTATTCTACAATAATAACAGTATTTATATTGCACCACAATTCAATATTTAAATATTTAAATATTACAAGTTATCTTAAACTCAACATAACTTAAATAATCCACTTTAATATAAGTGTTACGCTAAGACAAATTATCATAATAAGCCACTAATTTAGCCGAAGATTTCAATGTTAACTTTGATGATGAGAGTGCGCAACCATTCATAACATTCCTCAGAAATAAACTTCAATTATAAATGAATAATTCAAGATTTACGTAGAAGATAGAATCAATAACTGAATTTTGAACATTGCTGGTATTTCTATATTTAGAATAATTTTCAATAATACATTTTCACGTGTAAAGTTAATGAATACGCTTGGCAGTTGTTATCGCTTCATAGCTCTGGAAAAATTTATTTTAGTTCCGAAATGTTACTTTACTGATAGCATTACGTAATACGCGAAAAGGACTATAAGGAAATAAATATAAATGATTACTTATATATTTTGATGGATTTGTCTTAATACATATACTTAAGTATAAATAAAGTTGTAAATTTAAGTACCTGCATGGAAGAAAGTTGAGGCATATAAATACAAATTTTGAATTCTAGAGTATAATTCAGTGATATAATATCATCGAAGTAAGTATACATTATTTTATATCATATAATAAAAATATTTGCATAAGCATCTTTATATAAAAGTAATACAACAAATTTGATACAAAGAAATATCATAAAAATCAATATCTTAATTGTTCCCTAAATTGTATATACATATTTCGTTCGATTTTTTTTAATCAAATAATAATGATTATGGCAGTTACTATACTCAAATCTCCTCCCCCCTCCTCTTCAGTCCAATGGACCTTTCGTTTGGGTCGCCAATGCAAAGTATGAAGAAATTGGATAATCATTAATTTTCCTTATAATATGCCCTGGATTGTAACACCCATAAAAACGGTATTTTAATAAGTAACATTGTTATTACGAAAAGAACATATAGTTTGAACTATAATATTGAATATATATTATTATATATACTAGCTTATTTGAATATATTGCCGTATGCATTACGACACATATGAATTGTGACGTTTTCATTTATATTCAGCACATGTCTATTTTCTTCAGGAAGTATCTTATTACAGCTATAACATAAAACTTATGGATAAGAGTATATATATTGGGGAAACATAATTTGCATACTCTAATCAAAGATTATCTTGTACTTAATATCCTCCAAACACGCACAAAGTAGGTATACAAATGATGATGACAATGTAATAAAAAGGAAATATATAAACTACAAGGTAAACTTAGCTTGAAATATGTAAATTATCGTTCCTCAATTTATACGTTTTTCTAAGAAAGTTTATAAATATACAAAAGCATAATTTGTAAACATAAGAGATTATTGATTTATAATAAAAATTTAATCGCATATTAGAGCTTAGAAAAGCATAGAAAAAATAAATACTAATCAATCTTGAAAGAATAATAAAATTTGTCGATTGTTTGCTATCAAATTGAAATTTATTCGCGAATAACAAAGATATTAAAATTTAATGCTCGTAACTTTAGCTTAAAATATATCGATCTCCTTGAACTTTTATAAACATCAACATTTACTTACTTTAAATTCAAAATAACGTTACAGCAATAAAGACTTCCATTAATCGAGCATCCACGTGACGAAATATCCCCGCTCTAAATTACAGCAACTTCGCTTTATAGCATCGCTAACTCAGATCCTAATTACTCCTATATCGCGTATAAACTTCAAACGGAATCCCATCAAAGCGAAAATATTCCCATTCAAATTCCGACTTGGCGATCGAGAATAAAACGCGTGCGGCATTTTCCCACGCGACACGTCGCCGTTCAATTTGTACGTACAGCACACACATGGACACTCGTAACATTTTCCTTTTTTTTACTCTCGCTCGCCACTGTCAATTACACATATATACTTCACCGTCGCGCCGCTCGCTCGCACGGTATAAATACACACACTGCACACGTACGTTATAACCCACAATACAAACTATATACCGCACGCGGGATATTGCACACGCGCGGCTCACCTTGACGCAGTGACAGTAATTCTTCCCTAATCGCGCGCAATAATTTACGAGCGAGTAATTAGCCGTGCAATACGTTTTTAAAGACCCGCGGCTCAATAATTAATGGCCCGACACGCGCGCGCGCAAAAGCGGCAGCTCACCATCCTTAAGGCGTATAACTCGTTCTCGGGTGTGTATGTACATGCGCGCGCACGCAGACACGCAGCTTGAGGCTGATTAAAAGTGGTGAAAAATAGGTAATATTCCGCCGGCCAATTAGCGTAATTAATAATTGTCTTGGAGGTACTGTAGCAGGCTCACGTGTACACTGCTTATCGTTAGTAGCAGTCAAACACTGCGTGTATAGTGAAGATACGTATAGAACCGAGTGTTTTTCAGCACTGGCCGTCACGAGTTTTCGGCACTGAGAACTAAATATATATAGCAATACTTTATAGGCAGAATGAGATTTACATTGTAGGTCGATCAAAATTACTCCGGATTTGATTTTTAAGTTCAGTACTCCAAAAGATCTCATAAAAATATCCGTCAAGTGTATATTTTATATTATGTCAGACTTAATTCCCAAATTTGTGCACAGGTGGTTACTTTTTATAACCGTTTAAAATGATAGATTTTGTCTGAGAATCAAAAAGTGTTTAATATCGCTATTATGCGAGGACCCTAAAGAGAACTAGACTGCTTTTAATGAAATCTTACATTTTCTTTTATTTTATTTGTTAGATGAGTTAAAGCATCATAGATTTGGTTCAGCTACTATTATATATTAAGCATTTAGACGACAAAACTCTATACTAAAAAAGATGGTAGTCGATACTAGAGGACCCTATTTTAAAAATTAACGAAATCTTATTTGTTGATTTTCATTAATAATTAATTTCAATAATTAAATTGTTTATAAAAAATATTTTTCTCCTTTAAAAAGGTTAGTACAACAACTTTCATTTTGAATTTTTGATGTTTTTTCATTCAATCAAAAATTACAGCTTAAATAAGTACGGATGGTGGTACTACGCAAATCTAAGGTTTTAAGTAGTATAAGATTATTATGTACTTCCAAACTAAATATAGATAAAAGCTTTGCAGTTAAATCTCTGTTACATTTCGATTTACTTGGAATATATTTTACGCTAGGAAGTATATACTTATTTATACGCGTCTCATTGAAATTCAGCCTCACATCCCAGGCAATCAAAATTCACAACCAAAAGCTATGGGTGTCGACACAAGCCTGCATTCCCTTAATACGCACTTCCAGAAACAGCTCTGTATACAACACTGCACGCGGCTACACGACCAAGTTATACCGAGTTTCGCGGCGTATAATATAATATATAATCGCGATAGCGATCTCCATACTACGCGCGCTCGAATCATCATCTCGACGAAATAATTAGATGAGCGTGCCTTACATATACCTATATACCTATATACCTACTGCGCAGCTTGGAGCGAGTTATCCGCGCGGAGCTGTGCCGTGCTGCAGTTTGCAGCAGCTCGGCTGCGATATGGCGTGATCACCGGACGTAACCGTAACTAACCGCGAGGGCAGCGCTCCGCCGTGCCGCGGCACGGGCGCTCGCGCTCGCGCGTACAAGGGCTGTCATCATTAACGTCACGCGCGCGGGGTGTTAATTTCTTCTATGTCTCTCCTCGTGGTATGCATACGTATAAGGATATACGAACGGCCGAGTACCGTAGCTCTCGACTGCATTATATATGCATTCGAAGGGTTAATCGACTGCTGCTCGCGGCGGAGTGTTTATGTGTGTGTGTGTGTTCGTGTGTGTGTTTGTGTGTAATTGCGTGTGTGGCAGTGGTTCTGAGTGTGTAAGTATAGAGTGTGTTAGTTAGTGTACACTGGGAACAAAATTGCTTTGATTTATATAAGGCGTATTTACGGGTAAACAATAAAATGTTTCATTTGAAGCAAAAACATATTTTTTAACCCTTTAGTGCCTAGACTATGAAACAAGTAAAAAATATTCCTTTTTCCATCAGTCGAGAAAGTTAAGAAAAATTGTGATTTTGCTGTTGTTGTTTCAATTTTGATAAAACTGACCCCGATCTAGCCTATAATGTGTGTGCTGATCTTGTATGTACCAGGTACTGAATGATCGATGCTGATTAAATTTCGTTTATATTTAAAGAATCGCCTCAAGCTTATTTGACTAATATTTACACTAATCGAGTTATGGCATAAATGTAAGCCAATTTACTTTTGTCACGTATATCATCCGCTCTCGAAGAAGGCTTCTTTGAGACTAAGAAATTTCGTTTCTCAATATTTCTTTGTCTGCGTTCGTGTGCGTTTGTGTCTACATATGTATGAGTATGTATATACATGCATGTGCATGTGTGCGTGTGTGTGCGTGCATGTGTGTGTGAGTATGATGTACGAGGGCAGGCAGGAAGCCGCGGGAATTCGAAAATGAACAGCCGTGCGCCAATTTCGATTGCTCGAGTCGAGCCAAATTGCGCAGCAATGGCAGAAGGGGTGAAGTATCGACGGGATGCGGCCTGACTTTGGCTGCGAACGGGCGGATGCTGCGCTGGTTATTCGAATGTCTTTGAATTCGAGGCGCGATTTGTGTTACGCGTATTTTTACGACGTTATCGGGAATTTTCTTTCTTTGCTGTTCGCGTCGGGGATGAAATAGTAGGGCTAGTTTTGTTCAGAGATTGCAAATAACTTCACTGAGAAAGAACTGCTTTTAGATAGTTGATTAAAGACTCCAGTAAAATACAATTTATTTGGGATTTCTGAGTTTTTAAAGAAAACACTGTTTTATTACAATGTTGTATGAGTCCATTTAGAAATATGATAAAATAAATTTAACTTTTCATAATTTAGATTTATCAAATATAAATATATTTGGAACTTTGAATTTCGAACTTTTAATCCTTAAATTCTTTTTTTTTTAAATATAAGTCAAGTGTAGTATATAATACTTTTTTTTAGTATACGTGACCCAAATTTTGTTAATAACTGTTTCTGATAAAAATTAATTGTATTAACGTTGCACTAGAAAATACTACTTCTTTTAGTGATAAATACTTTTTATCCCGTATTTTATACGTAAACAAAGATTCATAAATATTTTTGGCATAATTATTCCATTAATTTTTTTCATTAATATTCATATAATTTAATTACCATATAGGGAACAAATTTCAAACTATTTTTAGCTATTTTTGTATTTATTTATTTGTTTATTTATTTGTTTATTTATTTATTTATAGTTAAAAAAGTTCATGCAATGTTTATAGGTCTTCTTAATATTTACATATATTGCAATCACATATTTTAACGCATCATAAATAATGCACACACGATTACCATCCGTGTCGTCATCAGTTTAAAATAAAATGTATCATTTATCAAAAACACTATTAGAGCTTATCGCTGGAATCCGAGAAACGATGCCTTTGCCCAACCTTTCAATAATTTATCGCATTGACCCGAGCATTCGCCACCTCCTCGGCCACGAAGCCATCGCGATAATTTATAGAACAACTTGCTAAAATGTCAGAAGTTTTGAAAACGACTCAATTATCGGCTATAGCCGCGCGCAGCGCTCTCCCGCTCTTGAGATATCGCATTTAGAAAGAGGCAAAAAACATTCGCGCTCGGCGCCGTTAAAAATGCAAACGGGAGTCCTGACAGATTTTATGCTTTACAATAATGGATATGGCTCCGTGGTCTGGCAAAAAAGTCCATAAATTATTCTGTCCCCTCGGTGGCGGCGGCGGCAACCGTTACGAGTCGTCAAGCCGAAAAATCCGAGAGAAAGAAAAGAAAAAGGAATATTCGCCAAAGGAACAAGGCGGCCAATTAAAGCGATCACTAAGTGAAAGCGATATATGTGTCAACGTATTCTTCTGGATTCTCCAAGAATAAGACATGTATATTTTTAGCTTGAAATTAATATATCGTTGCCGTTGATCAATGCATTACAATAATGCTAGATAAATAATTAAAATATGTTGCAACTTTATTAATTGCAAAATATAGACAGATTATTAAATTATTGACAAAATCAATATTATTCAAGATTAATATTGCATATGAATGTATCTATTTTTATAGTTAGATTCATATGCTGCATTGATATGAGAACAGAAGTAGACAAGTATCAGAAAAAAGAAATATGTGCAACCTTGAATTGCTAATAAAGAAATAGCATTTTGTTTTAAGCTTCTAAACCATTTCTCTTATTAAAGATGCCTTATGTAAACTCTACAAATTACAAATTAGTTTATTAAAATTAATAAAATAACAAATTTTCTGTATATGCTTTGTAAACGTACCCGATTTTCATAAAACTTATCATCAGCTTCTTAATGGAATAAATAGTATGATTTTTGTTGAAAATTACGTATATCCCTAGTCTATACAAATAATATAATCCACTAAATAATCTTTCTTTACACGCTATTCAAAATAATAAACTTTATTATTTCTAAAATCACAACGAACAAAGCAATAAATAATGTATACTCGACAAACTGCAGCTCAATTCTTTTTCTTCCTATGCAACATTCCACGCATCAAACAAGTTTTAAGCCCGACATTCTTTCTGCAAAGTCACGATACGCCCAATCTACATATACAAACACAAAGGATCTCCGCGCCGAAACAGTAGTTCAAGTCTCGCGTCTCGCGCGCGCAAGGAATGCCCCCCGATACCCGACCGCATCATGCAGTCGGTTCTCTGTCATCTCTTACATTGATCGAGCCTCCCGATTAGACGTCGATCGATCGATCCTGTCCGCTCTGCGCTGATTTCCTCTATCCCTCTCTCTCTTTCTTTCTCTCTTGCCGACGTCAAATAATAAATAAGCCCGGCAGCAGCTAGAGGGACAAAAATAAACGGCTCGCCTCCTCCCATTCCAACGTCAAATAATAAACAAGCCCACGTAGCAGCAGAAGCATCAGAGAGAGAGGGAGAAAGAGAGAGAGAGAGAGAGAGAGAGAGGTAAAGATAAAAAAGACCGCGCACAGGCTGCAGAATCAGAAGAAGAAAGACAGAGACAGACGGAGAGAAAGAGCGATCAATCCTGTCGATGCGATACGCGACTACTGAATTCACTTTGGAAGAAACGAGTGTCGCTGCCGCCGGCTAAAAGAGAGAAGGAAGGGACTCGTACACACAGCAAAAAAGAGAGAGAAAGAGAGAGAGAACGAGCGAACGAGCGAAAGAGCTAGCGGGCGCGGGCCCGTCAAGTATGCGCGGAATGAAAACTGTCAGGCGCTTGACGGCCGCCGTTGGTTGGGGGCGACAGCTCGCAAATGCACAGCAGCCGTATTCCCCTCTCTCTCTCTCTCTCTCTCTCTCTCTCTCGTTCTCTCTCTCTCGTTCTCTCCCTCTTGCTCGCGAGCAAAAGAGCGACGTGTACACGCGTGCGTGCGCGCGCTGCATGCAGCAGCGATATCGCTGTCCGCCCGCGCGCGTCAGGAGAGTTTCTAGTGGCGAAACAGGCGCGTAGAGGGTTGAAAAAAAATATATGTTACCGCTGCCACTGACACGACGTATTGACGCGCGCGCGCGTTTTGCGATCAATCGGCAAGTCCATTAACTCGCTGCAGCGCAACGGTGGGAAGCGAGTTTTCTCTCGCGCGCTCTCTCTCTCTCTCTCTCTCTTTCAAGCCCCCAGGAACAGAATGGTGCGCTCAGTGTACGCGATGGTGGGATATCTAAGGAAATTCTATTGTAGGCAATTTTCAGTAACTTCGAAGATGTTACGTCGTGAATTTGTGACGAATTTGAGTGTCACAAATACATAATGTAGCACGTATCTTAAGTTGATTACAATTACATTTTTCTACGTGGCGGAGCATCGTATGCGCTAAGCGCACGATTCTGTTCGGGACCATTATTTTTTGTGAGAGCTGCGAATAAGCTTTTTGTACGTTGCTCGAATCTTGTGTGATGCTGATGCTGTTGCTTTGGATTTTGTTTCAAGGTTGGTTTTATTTTTATTTTCTGTTTAAGGGAGGGAAATTTTGTTTAGCTGCGTATGGAATCTATTCTTTTATATGCAGGGTCGCGGGTTTGACTATAATAGTCCATGGTCTTATAAATTGGTAAATATAAATTAATTATTTTTCTAAATAGGATCTTCTAGAAAAAGTTGAGCGTTATTTATTGTAATTTAAGCTGTCAATTATTGTAGAATCATCTTGTAATAGCTGCAATGATTTATTTATTTTAAGATCGATATATTCTCTTTCAAGTGAATAAGTACTTATCTACAATAATCATAAATATTCAATTAGTTACACAGAATTAATTTCATATATAATAATAATACAATTATTAATTATTACAATTAGTACAATTATTTTTCACATCTCTCAAGTACTTAATTGGATCACTTCATTAAAAGCATCCCTAAGTTATATTTTTAGAGCATTGGTCTTTCTTTAAGCGCTTCCTTAAATTAGAAGTAGATTTGAATAAGAATCGCAAAGAAAAGTCGATTTTCTAAAAAAATCCAAAAGTTTTACATACTCTAAAATTAATAAAATGAACTAAAACCATATTGCGATTAAATAATCAGTTTCCGCTGTGTCATATTTTAAAATATATACGTAAATTAATGTTTCATAATAAAATAAAAACCTTTTTGACGAAATTTGCAGGTTATAGAAAATAACAATAATTAAAAATGTATTGAAAAACAAAAGATTGACCGACGTCATAAATTCTCAAAAAATTAAAAATTCAGCATCCAATATCATATCCCTTCGAATAAACACGTACGCCACTCTCGACGTAAATTCGAACCCATTGCGTCACGCTTGCACATTAACATAACGTCAAAATTTATATGATTGGCACGCGGTCCGCTCGATACTTTTAATTTATAAGCGCGAGCGCGCCAGCGAGGCTAACGACCTCGTGACACAGGACACGCCGATGTCGTTAATATAGGCTCTCATCGATCTCGCGAAACGCTCTCAACGAGTGCACGACGGAAAATTGAAAACTCTCCGAGGACTATTCAGATATCAGAGGCCGCCGTCCCCCGATGCTTCCTCGTATTTTCCATTTTCTCGCGCGGCGCTGGCACTTTCTCGACGCTGAAATATAAAGCATGAAAAAAAAAATGAAATCGCTTTTTCCCGCCGCAATTACTTCGGCAATTACTGCGAAAGAATATTGCGCGTGACGTGGAATAAAAGGAGCGACAGCGCGAGCGCGCGTCGAGAGTGAGAAAGTGCGGTGGTGGTGTACGAAATTTAATCACGCCGCGGTAGCGGGGGATTATAATGTAACGAACCACTGGTGTTATAAACGAGTACGGCGGCGCAGAAATTTTCTATGAAAAATTGTCATGCGCGGAGTTAGTGACGCGAGTTTTTTGTTAGGATGAATTAGGAGTGAAATGTGTTTACAAAGATTTTCGGAGCTTGCGACGTTGTTCGATTGAGGGGTGAAAACTGAAGGGAAAGCACGACGAAGTTTCGTATTGGCATTGCTGTTCATCTAAACAATTTTATGGCAATTTGTTGATAAAAAAATCTTTTTATCAAAAATTGTGCTTTTATCGATGTACATAATAAATAAAAAATATTTGACATATCTGTCCATCATAAGAAAACGATTATAATTTCGGTTTCCGAAAAAGAACACTAGTTCATTCTACGTATATAAACCACTATCTACTATTTTTAGTTATGGAACTCACAAGGAGGATACCCCTATGGAACTCGAATTTAGATGGATCTGTCAGAGTAGTTTACAAGTCAACAATGAAATAAAATCTTACCTATATAAATATTTCTAATGAGCCTTCTTTCTCTGAATATTTACAAGTTTACTGTAATATACTAACAAGGAATAAGAAAGTAAGTAGTTAGTTACATTTATAAGTTACAAAATATTTAAAAAGAAGAAAATGAAAGTACTCGTAAACACTTTGATTTGAGAGACTATGAAAGTAGAAAGCTCTTCATCCCATAAACATAAACAATCCTCCATACTTCGAAGTCCCGCAGTGCACTTGGCGCACTAAATAATTCAGCAAGCAACGATAATCAACGCATCGAGCAGCTCCAATAAACGTCAGAAACTTTATCACGGCCAATCATACAAAACACGATCCAGCCGCGCGAATTCCCAATCGGCTCGTATTTCAATATAATACCCCGTAACCAATTAAGCATTACCATTCATTTTTCATCCTAACAGCCAGCGGCGGCAGCAGCAGCAGCAGCAGCAGCGACGCCTCTGGCCCCCAGCTCGCATCGCATATTTCACTACCCACTATGTACTTGCTCACACGCCACTCGGCGCTGAAGAATCAGTGCAGGCAAAGTCCTACGTCGCCCAGCAGCAGCAGCTGTGCATAATATATAATTCAAGCTCTGGCTGTGGCTCCGTCTAGCTCGTCATATAATCGTCGTCGCTTGCGGCAACGTATGCGCGAGCGCGCACTCGGACATTTGTCACGCGAGCTGCGAGCAATTATCGCTAAGTTATTTAGCCGCTCTGTCTCTCCCTCCCCATGAGAAATGACGCGATGTATGGAAAAAAAGAGAAAGGGCAGCGGCTATAGATGCCAATTGTCCCGCGGGGTGAATAACGAGATTCTACGCCCGGGCGTTAATCCCATAGCCGTCGTCGTAGTCGGCGTCTCTGGGTTGTCCGTGCTGGGCGATAATTGGCAGTTACGTTGACGTAGAGACGCGGCGCGCGTCACTCGTTGCAGCTTGTATATTACGGGGGGGTTGGGTTGGGTATAGTGACGGCGCTCCGTCGATCGGCTAATCTTACACGGCATCTGTCTATTAACTTGCTGTGGATGCTGCGTGTAATGCGGAGCGGGGAGAGGATATGTTGCTCGGGGTATTGCGGCAGGTTGATATTGGCGAGAGCGAGTGCGGGAGAGAAGGAATCGCGGTTGGATGAGTTTGAACGGTGCTTGTCGAGGTATAGGATGAAGGATGATGTGGGGAAATATTTGAAATACGTAAGTTCTTTTGATATTTTAAGTGAAAGAAAGGTTTTGATAAATAAATTAAAGTGGAATTTTTAATATAGACACACTGACCAAAATGGTCACTTGAAGCTAGTGCAATCCTCTTGTTTTACGACTTAATATATTTTTTTCTTTATTCAAGACAAGATGAAAGGACGGGCAATCGTCACTTTGATGGACGGTAAATGTTGTATTCAATTCTTCGACAGCGTCTACAGACATGTCAACCAAGAGTCTTTCTTCGCTTGCTGAGGCAAGCGATGCTCTATGAATATGTTGACCTCGACCGGACACTAGACCCAACTCAAACTTTTACAATATAAGAAATGTCAGCTGACTATGTTGAGTTTGGGATATAGAGAAAAACCGCTATATAGAAAAAACTGCATAGTCGTTTTTAAATATACAGAACTATATTAGGTTATTATTAGTTTTGCAATACATCTGGCACATTAAGCTAAAATTTTTGTAAAAATAATTAAAATTCGCGTTAAAAATCTAGCAATACATCTAATCTAGAACCTGTAGCTAAAATTATTTTAGAAATAAGTCTAGTGTTTTGTCTTACTTTTTTAAAGAAAGACCCTATATCTGATACAGTGTCTACTATCGGTTAAAAAATGATAGTCCTCTGGCTTTTTGTGTTACTATATTTAACAAAAAAAAAACGCTTATTATTCGGACAAAATGTACGTAAAAGCAAAACTATTCACCAACAGAATATTACTGGTTGCGTTTAATAAAAGTTATTAGTACAATTATAATAACTGTTGAAAGGAAAATAATTGTCGATTTTTCACCGTTTCTATTTAAGCCAAACTTTGAGTGCTTGTCGTTTTGTAAATACCGATAGTACAAAGACGCAAAAAATCAATTAATCGAATAATTAATCGATCAGTATTAACAAATAAAGAAAAAACTATCTCCTTTGCAAACGGTCGTAGGAAGCTCGGACAAGGCTTAAAAAAATCTTCATAATTTAAAAAATTGTATAACTTTTGGATAGTTAAACAGATTTGTTTTAATTTCATAGTGATGTTCGTTTAAAGTTTAGATCGAAAAAAATAGTTGATGTGTTTAAGTAGCTGATCATAATTGTTTCTCAAGCCTTTAAAGCTACTGACAGCGAGAGTCGGCAAGACTGAAATTTGAACCTTTTTCCGAAGGCATCTATTGCACGCCAAGCCTCCGTTCCCAAATATTTCAGATTTATGATCATATACGTAAACACATTAACTTACTTCTTTACTCTGAACTTTGAACGAACATTACTAAAAAATTAAAACATTTTATTTAACCATTCAAAGGTTTTATATTGTCTTGAATTTTTAAGAATTTTTTAAGCCTTGTCCGAGCTTCCTATGACCATTTACAGTGGAGATAGTGTTTATACTGTTCTATTATTTATTGATATTTTCGAAAAAAAATTACCGAATCATGTAGCTGAATCTTTAAAGTATATGTCTGATTTTTTCATCTATGTACTTTTGATATTTATCAAACGGTAAGCACTCAAAATTGGGCTTTAAAAAAAAAAGTGAAAAACCGGCATTTTTTCCACTTTCAACTGTTGTTATAATTGCACCAATAACTTTTATCAAATGCAACCAGTGCTATTCTAGTAGTGAGTAGTTTTGTTTTTATATACATTTTGTCTGAATAATGAGAGATTTTTTTATTAAAGATATTAACAAAGAAAGCCACAGGACTGTCTTTTTCTAACCGATAGTAGAGTAGATATTTCTCAGCCTTATACCAGACTTTCACCAAACTTTTGATAGGCTTTTGTCAGACCTCTGTCAGATTAATTTAATAGATATATAAAAAGTATTTTCTTGCATTTTTGGACAAATCATCCTTAAAATTCAGATTCAGTAGATCAAAATACTTATAATAATCCAAGGTGTGAACCTTTCTTTAGCGGGGCATCAAATCGGTCACGAAACCCTGGATGTCGCCCGGGCTATAACATCTCTTCATCACACAATAAATGTATGAAAGCAATCAAGTAAATTGTGTTTTAACTAATATATAGTTGTGCATAATCGAAAAAATACCCGAAAAGATGTCTTTACATTGTTACAACCATGAAGCTGTGATTTACCTATTTGAGATTGGATGTAGATCCGAATGTTGTTGGTTATATTTAAACGTCTCCGCGGGCTCTTCATTTTCAAAATTGAATTTCCCACAAAATAAGACATTTACAGATTATCAGACAGGATTGGTAAGTAAGAATCGGCTAAAAGTGGTGAAATCTTCATTAGATAACAACGAGTGAACATTCTCCAGTTTTGTTGCCTATCTATGGATTCTAGGAATCGTAGATTAATGCTAATATTAATATAGTAATAATTGCTATTAACAAATCATAGACTGAGTATTATCTTATTAATTATTTAAAATCTTGTATTCTCGAAGAATTACGTTGAAGGCGTTAAGTTAATAATAAACAATTTCATAAATAGATAAATAACTTAAATTCAACTTATATAGTGTAAAGTCTTGAAAACGAGAGTGAGGCCTCACATGTTAGTTGGTGCCTTTTTAAAGTTGTAGAAAGTAAATTCTACGAAGACTATGATAACATTTTTTATAAGTCATCGTGAACATCATATTACACAAAATATTTAAAACCCGAGGAACATATCTATACTAATAAAAAATAATTAAAAAAAAGTTAATTTTTTATATAAAGGTATTAGTTTGTTCCAGTGTTAGGAATAATCGAAAATGGTCGCGAAGAATGCATGGAAAGCCACTTACTTTAAAAAATTGAAATTCACCAATTTGCATGCGTTCTCGTTTTACACATAAGCGACGCGAGGAAAACAGAGCATCCATACAAACACACACACACACGCACACAGTCGACCGCGCGCATATAACGAGCATGTAAAACGGACGAGCGAACGTCTGCACGCGGATTGACGGACAACGAGAGCTGCTTCAAGAAGATCCGCGGCATCCACTCCGCTCCATTGTTTCGCGGTAGATCTTCAGAGGCGATCGATCCGCGCGCTTGTCAGACCCACGCGCACTAAGGCGAAGATCGATCGCCGACGATAGGATCGATCGGCGGCAACCGAAAAAGGGTATAAGTGATAGTCCCTTGATCCTCGCGAAAAGGGGAGAGAGAAGATGCTTGCGCGCGCGCGCTCGCGGCTCTTGAAAATGGTAATTAAGCGGCTCGTCTGATCCCTTTTAATCCCTTAAAAGACTTTTTAAGCCTCTATTCTTTATATACGGCGGTTTCAGGTGCACGCATGCGCTCGATTATTTCGATTTAAAAAGGCGCGCGAGAAAAAAACTGCACGCGGCGATGCTTGTTGTTGCGCGTCTCGCTCGGCTCGATTCGTTCTTTTGACGTTGAGAGACTCGAGATTGAAGATTGGCGGAGGAATTTCTTTGAGTCGTTGACGATATTTTTACCGATTTAATGATTCGTTTATTTACAGATGAAAAGTGGTTTGTTTATTCGAATATTGAAGTGTTATGTTTGCTAAAGTAGAACTTTTTGCTGAAGAAGTTTATTTCTTTCTTTTATAACTTACTGTAAACTGCTTTTAAATTATTTATAAAAGATAAATAAATGCTACTCGTATTATTGTTATACTTTACGGAAAATCCAATTTACTTGCTTACATTTTTCTTTTGAAAGCTTTGCAAACATGTTTCGCAAAATTTTATAATTATTGCAGATCCTAAGAATAATAATTTATAGTACGACAAAAGTCAGTTTTTTAGAATAGCCTCAGAAAAAAATATTTGACGTTTTACAATGAAACGCTGCAATTGTACATGCTATAACCTGTATTGTCAGTGACGTTATAGCTTCGCAAAACAGTAAAATTTGTAAAAAGGTATGCTACAAATTTCAAAAAGTACATATTTTAAAGCATGCATACAAATGGACGACCAATATTCCAACTCGAAAGACGTCAATGCTAGCAGAAAATTACCTCGTATGTCATATTCAGGATTCTGTTCTAAATATATGATTATGGGCCACTATCGTCCTTGCACATTTTTATAAACGTCGATATATCTGCATTCAAAGGAAAGTAAGTTAAAAATGTAACGTTCAAATTATGACAGGAGCAATAAAATTTGTACCAAATAAGGCAAAGGGGCAGGTAATGGGCAAATTCCATTTTGGAACAAGGTTAACAATATGCATTACTGAACATACGTTCACTTTAAGTTTGACAAAGCTAAAACAACGCAATTTTCAGTAAAAAGACGTTTTAGAATTTGTCACTTTTCCACAGTAAATGTCATTCTGTAATAATAGAAAATATGTACGTAGGTATTCTAAGAAGTACATTCACACCTTCATTACAAGTTATTGGTTCCTAAAGAATCTCAAAAGCTACACATCATAAACAAGTCAATTTACTTAATTACATCAAGAAATAATATTTCAACATAACTGAAACCTTCCATTAATAAAATTTAAAGTTATTTTCACCGCACACCAAACAAATTAAACAAATCCTCATCTCTCGAATACACAGTCCCGCGTAAATGCACACATCAGGCGAAAGCCCCCCCTCAAAACGACCAAAAACCACTCGCAAAATAGAAATACCGGCGAGAAGCCACTCCACGACAACTAAAAAGAAAAACAACAACAAACTGTCCGTAGAGCTGTAAGGTCGTCAATTATCCGATTTTATGTTTCGCGTGTGATGTCGCGCTCGCGGCGGAGAGAGACTTTACGAGCGCTCGTAAACTCGTCAGCGTCGCAATCTCGTAATGTCGAAGGCTGCGCTGCCGCCGCGCGCGTTGCGTTCGCGGCGCGGCGATGTAATTTATATTCCGCGACTCGTTCTCGCTCTCTCTCTCTCTCTTTCTCTTGGATCGTCGCGCGCGATATATAACCCCACTTTTGACGATCGCGTGCAGCGAGGCAGCCCGCATGGCAGTCTCGCGCTCGTTAACTGATTTGCAAAAGAGGGAGAGAGAGACTCGTCGTCGACTTTGTCATCGCTCATTACTTTTCGACGATATCGCGTGCTCGCTTCCGCTTTTTCTCTCTTCCCTCGCTGACGTTCTATTATGGTATTGGTGTGTGTGCGAGTGTGCGTTGAACAATGCCGAGCGCGGTGTGCGGCCGAGGGCAACTATAACTGATTTACAAAAGAGATCGCGCGCGTTTAAACGGGTGTCCGTCTTTGTGGTGCGCTCGACCGAGCGACCCCCTTAATGTGTTGCGCGCGATGTACCGGCATCTGCTGCACTACTGCGAGAGGGGAAAATGTTGTCGGCTTGAATGCGGATAAGATCGTATGCCGAGATATTGTCGCTGTTTTAATGCATCGCAACTTGTCGCGCGCAGCGTGAGAATTAGATTTGAGTGATGGTGATTTTTTTGCGTGGTAGCTTTTTTTCTTTGTGAAGGTTCGTTGTGTTGCGTGACAGTTGAGTGAAATTTGAGAATAATAGAAGTATCACCGATATCAAATATTCACGTGATATCGATCAGCGTTAAAATTCAACGAGGGAAATGTTCACTTTTTATTATTTAGTCCTTTTTCAAGCGATTTCTCACTCTATTTGAATAATTGATATTTCAAGTAAAAAAAATTATCGATGACGATTCGAATAGAGCGAAAATTAATTAATCGAAAAAAGATTGGTGGCATTTTTGCTTTCTCAAAAAGAGTGATTATTTCACTCGCTTAAATATAGCGTGTGAACATTAAACAAGCTAGGTACTAATATATTCATAAAAAAATGTTTTGTAACCATCCATTATCATAAATAATTTATCCTCCGGCTTTTAGGCTTTTTTTAACACAAAGCTTGTTATCGACTTTCTTTCATTTACATTTCAATCAGGCTTATGTCACGCTCCGGCACTACCCACATTTTTCAGCGCTCTTCTTTCGACAGTAAACAGCCCGTTTTAACGACTGAAGAAAAAAGTGCGCGCGCAGTATTTCATGCCATCGGCTTTAAAAAGCAATTATGCTAATCGCCGCCGCAGCTATAACTATTATCCGTTGGCCAATGATTTACTCGAACCCGCGCGCGATATAGCTCCATCTCCATCGCATATACAGCCCGAACCGCGCGCCGTTCACGTCCAATCTCGCGATCCTAACTCCGACCCACCCAACTAAGCAAATCGCTCGGGGAAGACTAAAGAAAAAAAAAAGTAGTCTCGGATTTCTTTGCTATCCTATCTCGCGGAGAAATACTTCACACCGCCAGAGTGAGTAATTCACTCGCAAGCCCATAAAACTCGCGCGCCCGCGATGAAAATATAAATCTCGCACGAGCGAGAAAGCCTCGCGCCGGTAGGAGGCCCATTATTCAATAAAATGCTCGGGCTCGAGCCGCAAAGAGCGACATTATTTATATAACGCCGCTTGTGCAAACGCGAGCCGCCCGCAGTTCTGGAAATTGCGCGGCTAATTAAAAGTTTCGGCGGCGGCGAGAATCGGTGCTGATACCGGTAGTGCGGGGTATAGGTACATATAAGCGTCCGAAAGGAGCTCTCGAAACGGCAGCAGCGGGAATTAATAGAGAGAAAAGAGAGCTCCAGCGACGTGAGAAGGAATGCGAGGCACGTATCTCTCACTCGCGCGCGCTCGTTCTCCTCCGGTTGATGTCGGCGCAACTGGTACAGATCTCTTATACTTATGGTCGGGTCGGTCTATCCTGACCGAGTCCTGCAGCCGCCGCCGCTCGCGCGCCATTTGTTTCAATCTATGGACAGCACTAATTACGAGGGCAGCCGCGCGCGAGCGCAACGGACTAACGGGGATACCGAGACGGAATACGGCTGCATGTGTGTGTGTGTGTCCGAATGCGGACGTGTGGGTATTTGGACGTATATGTTGGAGTGCTGGAGATAGTACTCGGTGAATTTTAGAACCCGGTTCGAAGGAGGAAGGCGATGAGAAAAAATTATCGAGTGAAGTCTCACACTGCTTTTTTGGGACGTGCAGGTTTTTAGATATGAGACATTGGATAATATTGCGTGTTAGGGAAAGATTAATTTTATGCGTAGATGATAATTCTACTGAATGTAGTATTATTCAATTTACAATATTGTTATTTATCGATTAATAAATACTTTGATCGAAGCTTGATTTACAAACATTTTATGCACAGCTTTCGTTTAATCACAAATATAATAAAGAAAACTTTATTACATTATTTTTCTTTCGTAATTAAAAGAAGTAATTCATGTCAATAGAGAAAATCAAATAATTAATTAAAGATTAGCTATAAAAAAGTGTTTTGGTTATAATTCTAAAATAAATTATGTCTGAGCATTCGAGAACTGTTACTACTTACACCATTACAAATTTATAGCAAAAACATGTGGAGTAAAAATAATTTAATAAACCAATAATTACAAATGATTTTTCAAATTATTCAAATAAGAAATTAAACTAGATTGAGCAAATAAATAAAATAGTATATGCAAAATCTAAAGAAGCTAAAGCAAAAAAACCCATTTATCGTTCTCCACACAAAGTACCCGCCAGACATAAATTCCCCCCAAACTCCGTAACTAAAAAACACTACTCGCATCCGACCACAACATATGAACTCTGTATCTCGCATCATTTCCCACTCTGACATTATCTCTCCAGAATGCCATAAACTCGCTCGTTAACAGCGTCGAGCCCGTCCCGGGATATATAACAAGGCTCGCCGAGCGCGCGCGCTCTCCCCGCGCACAGCCACAAAACATTTCAATAAATTCCTCGATAGAACCCCCATAATCCAACCTCCAACCTCGGGAATACCTGCGCGGCATCGCCCGCGCCGCCACAAAGGACCGACGCGGGCGACACAGGAGGCGCGAATAATATATAAACTCAGACCCACACGGGCGTACACACACGTAGACACGCATTTATACTCGTATAAATGCACGCGTGCCCCCGCACAAACATAAACACATACATTCATACACACGCATATCCGAGTAATTTTACACATACACACGCGCGCGCACGCATGCACACACACACACATGTACATATGCATATACCCAAATAACTAAATAAAGACACACATATACATGTAAACATACGAACATACAAACATACAAAAATAGACACTTACACAGGTACACATACGCAAAAACTACAAACGCAGATGCAGATAAACATACAGTCATACACTATTACATTCGTGCAAATATCCAAACATAAACGTATACATACACGTAGTCACATACACATATACATACGCACCCGCATGCATATATATAAACATACATACACACTCTTATATATATGCACTCAAACCTCCACATCGAAAAGAAAGAGGTAGACGCTACGTATAGGTAGTCAAGGTCTCGCGTCGTTACACTCGAGCTCTTCTCTCCTCTCCCTGCAGTGTATGTGTCTCTCTCCTCTTCCTCTCTCCCTCTCTCTCTCTCTCTCTCAGGCAGAGCTCTTTCATGGAGACAAACGAGCGAGCGGCAATCAGGCGCTGTTAGCCTGTCCGACCTTTCGCGCGCGCGCTCCTTTTTAGAGCCGTGTGCAGGCAGCGGCAGCAGCGCTTCATCATAATTTATCGTGACACCGCCGCGTTAATAACTCAATTTATTTCGCTGCCGCGCGTATACAGCCGCCGCATGCGTGTATACCATACCATATATACCGGCCGCGTCGCGAGGCATTTTTACGAGCTGCCGCCGCCTGCGCGACCGCTTCTCTGCGGCTGCTGTGCGCGCTTGCTGCTTTTCTTTTTTCTTTTTTCTATCTCTCATCCGCAGCTCTGGCTGCTGCTCATTTGCCCATATATATATACCGCGAAGGTCTCCTCTGCAGTATGTATGTGTATATACGCTGGAGGAGACTGCAGTGCACGCGGACGTGACGCGGTGTCTAGGCAGAAGCTCGAAGCTTCGGCTTCGTTGTGTTCCTTTCTTCTTTTTTTTGCTTGTTTGTTTGTTGGCTGGGATGTAGAGACGTGTCACGAGGTTGCTGCTGCTGCTGCTGCACGTGAAGCTGGTTCACGCTAATTGACAAGACGACGACGAGGATCTAGATCTTTTGCGCGGAATCCGAGTCGTGATGCGCGCGCGCGCGAGTTGTTTGTAGACGGCTCGAGCTGACGGACGCTTTTGGTAATGGCTTGCAACGTGTGACGAGTTGACTGGGAGCGATTTTCTATTAGGACTGAGTGTGCTAAATATTTGTGTATCGTTTTTGTTTTATTTTAAGGGGAGTATTATTTTCAAGAGGTATTGTAAAAGAGTACTTTATTCGTTAAAATTGATAAAAGCTATTGGAATAAGCCTTTTTATAAAACATATACATTATTATTATTATTTCAAGAGTAATTGTACTTGTCTAATTTAAACTACTTGAAATTAACCGTGGTGAAGCAGTAAGGTAATGTATAACAGCTATTTCATTGTATCAATGTTCTGCATATCTAAAATAAAAGATTATTAGAAAAAGGAAAAAATGTCTTAAGGAAGTAAAAATTAATAAAAATATATATAATTTGTCTTCTAAATTGATACCTGATATACAGTGAACTGATATTAATTAAAAATCTTAATTTTTATTCAATACGCAGAAGAGGTCAAATCATGAACCCCACAGATATTTAAATACATTTCTCTAAAGAAAGAAAAATAAGTCATTAAAGTAGTGCACTCAAATAGACAAATTGTAAGTCTTCTAAAGTAGAGATATTGATAGATTACTTCCAAATAAAGAAACTGTTAAAGTACTCTACTGCAGTCAATTCCAATAATATTCAACTCAAGAAATTTGTGATTTCTCTAACAATCGGTAGAAAAAAGGCTGATGCAAATAACGCTCAGAAATCCTCGAAAGAGTATAAAAGAAAACGCCTGTTTCGCTAGGATAACAAATTAATGTAAATAATTATGAAGAAACACCTTATAAAATAAATACGCCTGGTATTTTGCTTTGCCGGGAAATAAGCCATTGAAAAAGAATGCACGCTCGAATGGAGAAATTGTGGCCGAGAATTATACACCGCGAGAAAAACAGTGCGACTACTTGAGCTGCCGCGTGCGCGCGCGCAAACTGCGCGGGAACTCGCCGACTTCGTCTATTAATTCGTTAGCTTTACGATCCGCTCGCTATTTAAGAGCGCCATTAATTCGGAGCTTACTATTCCCCTGAGTATCACGTCGGCAAATTGTTGGGTTTCTGCGGGCCATAATTTTCTTCCTTCCTTTCACCCTTATCGGCCCGCGTGAATATTTTAACCGTTTTACTGTAATTATGCCGCTATTTATGATACGCGCAAATACGCTCGTAAACTATAAAAGGCGCCGTAAAATTTTTACCACTACGCGCAATAATCGCATATATGCGAACAAATATTTCGCCTGCCAAAAATAAAATATACGTTTATAACGTACCGCGGCAGCGGCGCTATCCCCGTTTCGGATCGGCAATGAATTTTTTATTATCTCGCGCAATCGTGTCTTTATCAGGATTAGTCCGACAAATCCGCGTGTACGTTTCGAATGGGGCAACAAAATTTAATAACTAGAACTCGTAAACATTTTTCATGTAAAAACGCGATCTGCACGTTTCAGCATTTATCGCAACCCTGAGAAGGTTACTGGATATATATATAATATTGTTACATCTTCCCGCTCGTATTAAATAAAGTAAAGAGATAATCTACAGCAATTAGCGTAAACTTCTTTGCTATAATAAACGTTAGTAGCTAATAAAGAATTGATAATGCATGTACAATATGAGCACTCAAATTATTTATTTAATATCTGCTTTTATAGCAGCACTTATTACAATGTAGTTATCGGTTTAATTCGTGTATATTGGCGGCTTCAACAAAACTTTATGACTACGATCAATTACCGCATTAATTACTTATCAAAAGATTCAAAATACATTCGCAGAAAAAGTTTTTCAAAAACTTTTATTTCCATAAATTTCGCATCTTCCATAAAAGGCTTTTATTTTAGTATGTAATTTATGGGTTCCAGTTTCCAAACTTAAATTAATCTGTGGTCGGTTTACATGAAGATTGTTTTCAATGTAATGAAGAAAATATTCATAGATATGTAGTCTATTATATTCATAATCAAAAATCACAATACTTTATATAGAAATGAAATTCAGCATACAGATGATAATTAAAATAAAAAATGGTTAAATTTGATCTTTTTGAAATACTTATACAAAAATTAGTTTTACATAACAATTATATAAATAAGATTCACTAAAATCAGTATGACTAATAAAGTTCAATAAAATGGTTTAATATATTGCTTAATTTCTGCCTATATATTGATAAAACTACTGAAAAATGTCGCGCAAAGTATTGATAACATGTTCGATATTGTTCTTTAGCCACATTAATATCGAATACGATAAAATCTGCTCATATTATTATTACAATCTGGTTTTGCGGAGTTTGAGAGCTCCTGCAATAAAAAATAATTACGTTCCCGGCCCCGAAAGGAATCAATTTAATTATGATTTATGCATTAATTATACCAAAAAAAAGTGTAAAATGTATATAATTCTTACAAAATATTCCAAAAAACCGATCTTCCCCTCAAAATTCCATAAAAAACAGCAACCCACCCAGTCCTCGATTCCTAAAAAAATAATTACTTCCCCTGAACCGCGTGCACGGCGTCAGCTCTAAAAAGAAACAACGACTCCCATATAACTCCCAGCCATACCACTACCCTACACCTATATCCACATCCCACACCATCGTAAAGACCGAAGCGTGTGCTCGCAATATTGCGCTCGCACAAGGCGCGAGTGCACGGCTGTGTTTCTCCCTTATTTTTTTTTTATATTAGACGTAAATCAGAGCTCTTTTGCGCAACGCTTCCAGCCCCCTCCAAAAATAATAACAATAACAAGAGAATAAAAGAGAGAAAAAAGCACACACGTACGCGTACACACAACCCTCTTGCCGTCCCGCTAGTAATTACGAAAGGACGCAACAGCCGCAGGCATTTAATACGCGAGAGCCGCACCGGCAATGCTTATATATATATACATATATACATATACGTATACACCGCGTGGGCGTATACGGGACTGCATGCACACAAAGGGATACCGCTGCCGGGCGCGTATATTCCGCGCGCCGGTGTGCACTGCACGCGCGCATCGAGGCGGCCTTTGATAGCTCACTTTGTGGCGAGCCGCTAGCCGTCGCACCCCCGAAAACACCATCACGCGCGTCCACGAGTAGTAGATCGTGATGCGTGCACGCGTGCATGCGCACAAATGCGACGGCGTATTGTTTATACGTACTCTTTGGCGCTCTTTTAAAGGGTGGAGTTTTGTGTGTGTGTGTATTTGTATGTATAGCCTGTCATCGGTTTTGAGCTTCAGCTTCAGCTTTAGGTTCGGCTTTTGGCTTTACCTACGTACAGGCGCACGTCATTTACACTATGAGCGCGGCGTGCGGCGGCACGAGAGCAGTGATTTTCATCGGGCGCGCTGATTGCTCTTGATGTATGGCGGCGAGCGCGCGCGGTGGCGCTTTTATGACTGGGCTGCGCGTAGGTGGGAGATTGACTTTTTGTTTGAGAGCTCGCGGTTTGACTGTGGAGTTCCCTTTTTTGCGCGTGTGTTTATAACCGTTGCGCGGGATTTTGCGCGTGTCAATCTAGTTTCGAGGGCTGGACAGATGGAAGTGGATTTCTTTTTGTAACCTGAAATTAATTTTAGGTTGCTGTGAGCGGGAAGAGTTGACGGTGGTAGGGGTTTCGTAGTTAACAGGTTGTAGCTGGTGCTTTGTTTGACTTTAATCAACTTTATCCACAATTTCTGGGTACATTATTTTTATAATGAATTTTTCTGCTTTATACTTGTTTCTGATTTTTCTGATATACACGTCCCTGAAAGTGTACCATTTTAATAATGTAAAGTAGTCTTGATATTTAGCGGAAAGATAATCTATTATTATTTTCCATCTAATTATAATAATGATTAATAATAAATATCTGCCCAAGATTATTTATTAGATTGTGACTTAAAATTAAATTTTTATTATTTAAATTCTTATTTGCGCAAATTCTTCTAGTGAATAAAACCATGTCATTGTTAATTGCTTTAAAATACTTGTATAATATATAATTGAAATAGGAATGAACTGTGTATTAAAAATATTATATATTGTGCAAATTTATTTTTATACAATTATTTTTGAAATTATTTGTGCACTCACAAAGTGTAAATTGCGTAAAAATTGGTTAAAATCCTACTAGTTTCAAAAAAATTGTTTTAAAATATTACGTGTAAATTGGTGCGGCAAACCTTGAACCTTAAACAATATATTTTACTTTTGTATACATTTGAACCAAACTACATGTGTTAACAGTTAGTTAGTCTTTCAGCTCATCTTGTCGTGGAATCAGCGTGCTGTTAGCCGGTATGCACGACTTCTCTAACCTCAAATCCGTGCCGCTATAAGTATCCAATGTCCGCTTCCAGATAAAGCAGAATTCACCCCCACTGTCCTCGGTTATCCGCATCTTATAGTTGGTCAGGTGATGGGCGCTCGACTCAAGTCCATCAACGACCAATGTCTCATACCTCTGTTTGCCATCGGAAGCGATTCTCTGTACTCTGATGCCTTTGCACATGGCCTCGTTTCCCAAGAAGGACCTAGTTATCTCACAGTCCACCGTGGCCACCAGTAGCTCCCCTTCGGCCAAATTGCGAACTCCCACCCACAGAGTTAGATGAGGCAACTCCAGGGTCACGTTCAGCCTCAGGCCCTGGCTGTCGAATTGGGCGCAGCGCACCTGGCGACTGAACCTTATCAAATCGCCCGAAAGATAGATGTACTCCAAGGGATATTGCCAGCACATGGCAAAGCGCTCGTGAGCGTTGGAGAACGACGGCAATTTAGGAAACTTGGTGTCCATCGGGATGTCGAACGTGAGTGCCTTGGCTTGTCCCGACGGATCTAAGTACGTCATCGTGTGAAGATAAACTGAGGAGTTCAGGGACATGTTGTTCCTGGAAAACGAGTAGTAGCCCTTCTCCGACGTGCCACTGGCTGCGGGGAACACGAGAGCTATTCTGTCGGATTTAATGGGCCTTGGATCGCTGATTGGTTGACCCTCGAAGTCGTAGGCTATCACGCAAGTCTCTGATTGCTCTTTGCACATCTCTGAATTGGAGACGATGACCTCGAAACTGTCGCTGTAGACCATCAGTAAGTACGACGCATTCGTGACACGAAACTTGGTGATAATGCTACATTTCTGCATGTCGTAGATCATCAGCTGTGTCGTGTAGTTAGAATGGTCTACGTCCGACGAGATTATGACCCTGTTAGAAGTCAAGGGCCACACTGTGGCCTTAAAAAAGAAAACAAATATTTCCTTGCCCTCATATGTTAAAAGTATGTTTTTGCAAGTGTAACTGTGGGTGTCATTGGGAAGCAACCAGCTCTCCATCGTCACGTTGCACGAGTACCTTCGGTATTCATTCGATTCCAGATACAGATACTGGCAAGCTAGGTGAGAGAAGTCTTCCTCGTCGTCGGCTAACATCCTGTCCCCGAAAACGAAGACTTCTCCTTGTTTTGGATCTGTTAGAGTCCAGTTTCTCGACGTAAATCGCACTGCAGGACTAACTTGGGCGCTAGCTTGGCTGATATACAGCACCAGCACGAGGCTCACGGCAGCAAGTCCTCGCAGCGAAAGCATGGCTGGATTGCAGTTTGCTACGTAAGTCTGACGTCTCTGCAACAGTCTGAAAATAAATATAATTGATTAAATTAGTATTTAAGATAGAAATTATCGTACGAACGTTGACCGTAGAATGATATTGTGACAAAAATAAAAAATGCCTCAAAGTGTGGTGTACATTTTACTTTTCTTTTATGTATACAAGAAATATTAATTGAATCATAATTTTTTATTCTGGGGATTGTATTGAAATTATTAAAACTTGTGTATCTTTCTTCACTGTGGTTGAGGATTAGATATTGATGATAATGACATTTTCTTCAAAACAGGGAAAAATTTACTCCATTTTCGAGGTTGAATTTGCATAGAATTTAGAGCGTTCAGTAGTTATGCACCTTTTACTCTACAGTTGGTAAAATCACCTGTAGTAGAGTTGTAATGTGAGTGATGTGGGGGTGAATGATCCAAAAAATCTTGAACATTAATCTATACAAATTCTCCGTCTATATGACGTGAAAAACATAAGAAAAAGTAAACTTTCTTAATTTCTACTACAGAATTTCTGATAAAACGTTGATTTTTTCACTTATTTTATTAAATTTGACCCTCTATTTTTTAAGTTCCCTTCATTTCCCCGGGTTAAATTTTTTAAAATTTTTATATTTTGAGAAACTCTAAACAATAGAGTTAGTTCTGTGCATTTGACTGTATTCCCTAACTTACTATGCATCTATAGGGGAGGATGGAATATTGCCGGTCACCTAAGCAAACGTGCTTGTTATTTCCACTTTCAAATTGTTTCTTTGAACTTTAAATAATTATTATGTTAGCTCAAACCATTTACTATAAATATTTCTTATTAGTTTAATATAAAAATGTAAGATATCGAAGCTATAAGTCGAAATAAAAAGAGCAGTTTGACCGAATTTACTCCACATCAAAGGGTAATACCGGTCAGCCTTGGTACAATTCTGATCACTATTAGAAAGTTACTTTTATAGGCGAAAAATTTCTTTAAATCAATTATATGAACTTTCATATGATCCGTCGCATTATTATTCGCACTTACATAGTGAAACATACAATAACATAACCACTGTTCAATCAAAACAACTTAAGCAAAGTTACCCTACCTGAGAGCGCCGCGAAACATTTTCTTAGCCTCACTTTCGGGAGCGTCATATAAATAACATTGTGACCGGAATTACCCCCATTCTGCTTAGTAATTTAAATTGAAATGACTAAAAAGTAATAGGTTTATACTCTTTTTTCTTCACTACTTCGTATTCTTAGATTGTTGAAATTAATAAAGATGCAAAAAATAACTGCATAAAGCAACAAATAATATGTATAAAAGCTTATTTTATAGACCAGATTTTTTATAAGAAATGTAGGCCTACACTTTGATTGTATAGAATTCCTTAATAAAACTGAATAGAAGGTTGTTTGGACATTAGATTAATTGCATTTTATGTTGCGTTTAATATACTATTCGAATTATTACCTAAAAATGTTTAGATTATTGAAAATAAGGGTGACCGGAATTAGCCAGTGACCGGCATTACCCCGCTCTCCCCTATGCATCCTCTTTTTACGTACATTTAATGCTGCAGTAAATAGAAAATACATTTACAAAAAACATTATACATAAAAGTTTAATTTACAGTATAAGCTAAGTTTTAACATTCTCACGATGATATAGTAGGCTTAACAAAAGATCTGTTTTCTATGTGTAGATAATATGCAAGTAAGATGCATCACGTAGTAAAAAATTTTAAAATATTGATTTGACTAGGCGTAGAAATCGAATATTTTTTGAAAATTACTGGACACTACGACAAGAAATAAAATATTTCTTAAACAATGATATATTTATTGGCAATATTTTAAAATATTTGTTTCTTACAAAATACAGTATTTGCTTTGTAATATGCAAAAAGATTAAGCGTACTTCCTCCGTTTTCCTTGGAGTAGCGAGACTGTTTCAAATAAGTTAGGTATGTAACAAGCCCATCTGGCTTATTACATCGATTCTAATTATCGTAATATTAATATTACTATCTTATTTTATTACTCTTAAGCAGTGTCTTCATATTATTTAAGTACTTCCTCATATGAGCAATTCAAAAATTTTTTGAGTGTACACTATCCAGACCCGTTTTTTCTAAATGCTTTTGATGGTCTAAAAGTGGGAAAAATTGTGAACAGTATTCTTTCTAATGCCAAGTTTCATCTACGGTCACGTTACCATTAAGCAAGTTTTGCTTAATAATGACTCTTATTGAGTCATTAATAACTGATCTTCTATTGGTTGAAAATTTGTTTTAATTAGAAAATTAAACTAGACGTTAGGAGCTTTAATTTGAGTCGTGTTCGAACGAAATCTTTACTTTTATCCAAAGTTATACGCATTTAAAGATAATGATATAAAATGTAAAAAATACGTGGAAATTAGAGATTTATTTAATTCATATTATTTTCTCGTCACTTTCTTTAATTATGTTATTATGACATTTTATATTACTGTCTTTAAATGCGTATACCTTGAAATGAAAGTAATCGTTTTTTACCCAACACGAATCAAATTAAAACTCTTAACGTACGTCTAGTTTAATTTTCTATTTAAAAAAAAGCATCCAATAGGAGCTCAAATATTAACGATGCAATAAGAGCCTTTATTAAGCACAAATTGCTTAATGGTAACGTGACCGTAGATTAAACTTGGCACTAAAAAGAGTATTTAGCAATTGTTCACTATTTTTCCTGTTTGTAAAATGGGTTTGGTAAATAATTCAATTTTTTTTGTAGAATACTCATAATGCATTTGTTTATATAATATTTAAATTGTTTAATACAAAAAATCGTCTTTCGTATTTGTACATGTAGCCACACGACATTAAACAAAAATAATAATATAAAGAAAATTTATTTAGGCATCTCAACGTGTGAAAATAGTTAATTTATATTATTTCAAATAATATCTAGCCAATTTTTACTAAATTATATACCAAAAAATCATATATACAAGTAATTGACATAAATATATAAAAAGTACATAAGAATATGAATTTATGATATTTATAAAAATCAAACTTGAAGTTTCTCTAAACTCTCAATATAGTCAACTTTACAAATATAGTAAACAGGGAAAATATATATAATAAATAAGAAAAATGACGAAGAAATAAGAAGAAAACGGAATATTGAATAATAATTATTGTTTTCCTTTAGATAATCTTTTCGAAACTTAAACTATTATTTTTTTCTTACTTTCCTGTATTTCGTTTTTCATTCAACTGTGTTCGTCTTTGTAAGAGTATATATATATATATTCATACACGTAATATCGAACAGTTGAATTAACTCTTAAGATAAATAATCAGCCTTAAATTTAACTTGCGGAGATGCAAAATATCCAGAAATGCATATATTTTACCCATCCTATGTAGGAGATTTTTAAATATTTTCTATTTCTAGTACTGATTGCCTTTTAACATTAATTACTGTCTCAACAATACATATCTACTACATCTATAAAGGCGTTCCACAAGGGGGAGCTCTCAGTCCCCTTCTTTTCAATTTATACATATCAGAAATATTAAAAAATCTACCCAAAAGTATAATTGTGTCTAAATACGCTGATGACATCAAGCTGCTTATTAAAAAGAAATCTCTTAAATCATGCAAAAAAATTATGGAAAAAGCTCTTAAAATTATTAATCAAAATTTAGAAGAAATTGGACTAGAGCTCGCCCCTCACAAAACAGTCTTAATGCATTTCAATAATCTAGGTATTAAGCCAGGTAGCATGGAAATAAAAATTGACAATACATGTATCAAATCTGCAGAGACTGTTCGTTATCTCGGAATTCTTTTCGATTATCAGCTTTCTTTTAAACAACAAACAGAAAAAACTGTAAATAAATGTAGAAATGTACTAAATATCATGAAATATGTAAGAGGAGTTTGGTGGAGTGCTGACCCGAGTACGCTTCTTATTATATATAAATCGTATGTTAGATCTTTGATTGATTATGCCGGCTTTGTATATTTACCAGTGAAAAAGAGGCTCACTAATGCGCTTGAGAAGATACAGTATGCTGCCATAAGGTTAGCTTTGGGCTATCGCATCGGTACCCCTACCAATATCCTCCTTGCTGAATCAAAACTTGTATCTATACACGAAAGAACTAAAAATTTATGCTTAAACTACTTATGCAAAACAATTTCAAATTCAAGTCTACCTGTAAATAAAGCTATAAATAGCTCTTTTCACATATTTAAAAAAAGAAAGAAAAAAATAATGCTCCTATGCTGTATTGATCAAATATACACCTTAAAAGATGAAATCAAAATTCAACGACACTATAATCTCTATCTCACAGAATACGATATTGTTATATCTAACCTTGAAGTAGACACTGAATTCGGAAAAACTCTACGACAAACTGCTGATCCAAATAGGTTACTTGAAAAATTCATTAAAAAAAATGACGCGATTGCAATTTTTACAGATGGTAGCAAATCAATCAATGGTACGAGTATATCAGTAGGAGCAGCTTGCTTTTCTTTTGACTTAAACACTTCTATTCAAAGAAGTATTAACAATAATGCGTCAATTTTCACAGCCGAATGCATTGCATTAAATGATGCACTAGACCTGGCTACAAATTGCACAAACACAAATGTAATCGTTTTCACTGATTCCTTAAGTGCATTACAAACAATAAAATCCTCAAAACTTAACATTAAATTAAATCACTATATTTATGAAATCAAAAGAAAAATTTGTGAATTTACAAAAAAAAATACCAACCATTTTAAAGTTAAGCTAGTTTGGATCCCTGCACATATGGGAATCAATGGAAATGAACGGGCTGACCAACTTGCTAAAGCAGCTACAAATAATCCTTATTGTAAAGATTTCCACATTCCTTTCTCTGACTTACGCCAGAAATTTAAACAAACTTCCAAATGCAATACAGAAAAAATGATTACTGAAATGGGCAAAAAAAAAGGTGTAGACTATTTTCAAAATTTTTACACTCTAAAAAATAAACCCTGGTTTGAAAAAAGTAATTTTAATCGGGCAAATATTGTCATGATAAACAGATGTCGAGCTAACCATTATAATCTCGCTGCATCTCTGGCTCGCATCAGCATAATTAGTGATCCTAACTGTACATGCAATACAAACATACAAGACCTCGATCACATACTTTGGCAATGCCCACTTTATGCAACACAACGACAAAACCTTGTAAGCGACCTCAGTAAATTACATATCTACCTACCTAATAAGAGCTCATCTATACTTGTTGATACGCGGCCTTCTGTATACAAAACTCTGTACAAATTCTTTTGTAACTGTAAGTTAAACTTATAATGTTATACATAAACACGCTATACTTTGTAATCAGACTGTATATCTAATCTATGTAATGCTAAAAAACCTCGTATGAGGTTAATAAAGCTTAAATTAATAAAAAAAAAAAAAACATATCTACTAAATATACTAATATATTGTAGTGTGTTTACATCTAATGTAATAAATATTAATATATTTAAAGCTGAATTTACCATGTACATAGTAAAAAATGCCATACCAACTATATGAAAATTTCTTAAACAGATTACAATTAATGCTATAGCCATCGTATATCCCAGTTGCGCTATCCTGTATTGCACTTTTTATGAAAATAAGTTTCTCAGTGTATGAAGTATGCTATATTGACTGTTTAAAGGAACGTTAAAAAATAAAATTAACACTCACTTTTACAACAAGCCAGTAGTCGACTCGGCATTCAACGTTGACCTGTGAGCAAAAACTCAATCTCTGCAAGTCTATTTTTACGGAGCAGTCAATTCAACGATCGCGTTCCTTCGCCCATTACGGTTAATCGATAAGCACTATCCTGCGGTCAGTGTTTGCGCGAAATGAGATCGGAAGGATTAAGTGAATGATATTTATATGTGAAGTAAGAGAGAAGAGGTGTTTGTGTATAGTTGCCCGGTCATGCCTAGACTCGGACTGGAACTGCCACGCGCTCATCCCGCGCCACGAAGACGACGCGCGATAAGCGGTGCAGCGTCAGCGTTTTACGTGCGATTCTTGCTAAACACAGATCTTATGCACGGAAAGAAGTTTTCCTCATTTATAGGAAGGTTGTGTGCAACGCGCTTAATCACGGTATACGAGGATAACGCAAAGAAATTACACAGTAAAAGAATTAGAAGCGCCTGCTTTATCCCCATTCCGCAATATTTCGAAGATACGTGTTTCTCCCAACGTTTTTCCAGCACTAACGAGGAGAGCTACCACACTCCGGGAAGCGGATTTTGATGAGACTTTGGGAAATGGTTTCTGGTACCGAAAAATGAACTCTGACACTCGCAGTTTGATCTCATATGCCCCTCTTCCCGAGATATGACCTACTTTACTCCGAATATGCGTTATTTTAGTAAAAAATGGTACCTCTTCTTCAGATCGTACAATAACTCTGCATGAATTGCGACTCGCCAAATGACCAAAAATACATGAAAATTCACAGAATCTCAAAGATAAAAAACGCCTTGAATTTTCATGTATTTTTGTCGCTTTATTTAAATATCAATAACTTCGCAACAAAATAATATTTTTTAAAGTTAGACGTCTCAAATTAAAGCTCATTTCGCCTACTTTCATACACTTTTGGATTATTTTTTAATTCAGACTACATGCAGAGTTACGATCAGAAAAAGAGGTACCTTTTTGCACTTAAATAACTCATCGTGTGAAGTACGGCAAAATGACGTACTACGATTACAATAGGGAAATTCAGGTGGAGACATTGTCACCCCTTTGAAAATAAACACATGCTTTTATCATATGTTTTTCTCATATGTTTTAATTATGTGTTTATCAAACGTCTCTGAACTGTATAGGTATGTATCAGTCCTTACTAAAGACGACACTGGTACTGACTATCGTAGTAAAAATCTTACTATCTAAACTGTTTCTTCAACGTCTTGCACAAACTACCGAGGGTAGGAGAGAGTGATTTTAAATCATACCTCAAGTGGGTTAATAATTGGGTATCAGCCTATTTATTAATTGGAAAAAACATTAAACATTGATCATTCTTAAAATGGATAGTATAATTAAATGTCATTTCAGTTTACTTAACCCATTTCTTCCCAAGCGGCCATTTTATAGTCGATTGGTTTTTTGCCTAAAAAATTGTCGAAAAAATTTTCCAACGGAAATTTCAAAATTCTGACTTCAGAATCGGAAAGAGCGGACAATTTTACTTCAGAAAAGTGCTATTGGTTATTATTATTTTTTTTTCGACAATTTTTTAGGCAAAAAACCAATCGACTATAAAATGGCCGCTTGTAAAGAAATGGGTTAAAATATTGCTTTTTATAAATTATAGGTATGTGCCATTGCATTTTAGTTTTCCACTCTACCCTATACATATTTCCAAGTTTTAGACGTGTACAAACAAATACTTTTGCCTTTAGTACAATTAAACCCATTGAAGTTACATATACTTTCCTTGAAACCTTCAATTTACCATACCTTTCATCATTATACAAATTACTCACTACTAAACAAATACAAACCACACACTTTCAACGGTCAAAATTCAACCCAACACCCCAAAATCCCGAGCTCTGTTCAACCCGACCCGCGCCAAAAATAATGACATTTAGCCTCCAACGCGACTTTCTTCGGCAGCTGCACCGCGGCTCGCCCGCTCGCGATAATGGAGAATTTATGAATCGGCAATCAGTCTCAGTTTATTTCGCGAATACAGCAACCCGCCCGTCCGCGACCTCGACGGCTCGATCGCGAAATATCGGCCTCGCGATAATTAGGCATTAACGAGCTGACAAATTAATTACCTACCCCCGCCACGCGATACGACTGCTGAGTGAACGGTGTATCTACGGTCCCGCGTGCAGTCATATATCAATCGCGAACGAGTTGTGTTCGGTGCACTCGTGGGAGGGAAACGGGCTGTTTATATTGTAATAATATAGGGGGCTCGGTCGATGTCTGTATATCCTTGTGTGCGCGAGCATACAATTGACGAGTGAAGGTTTGCGTATAGGTGTCTTTCGAGTGGTTGGCGCAGGCGACTGTCCCGAGTCGGACAGGATCGATTGATACGTGGCTTAATTACGTCGCGTTATGCACTATTCATATACTTTTTACGATCGTTACATGCGGCTATTTCTGTCAATTGTCATTAGCCTACGTTATTTTTTTTAAGTATTACATTAATAATGTTGATTTATGCATTCTATAAAATGATAATCGTGTCTGGCTGGCAATTTCTGAATATAAAATGATTATTGTAAGAACGCATTTCATAACTCTACGCGATACTGACAGTTTTAATTACGTTGTACGGTACAAGAAAAATAATAAACATGCAAATTATAATTAATCTACGATCCTGATGATTACATACATTATTTTTTCACAATCGTGCGTTTCTCATTCAAATTAGTGCCACTCGAGACATTATGTTTTCACATCTTTTATCGTTCTCCTGACGTGTAAAGAAAATTTCAAATTTATATCACCCGCAAGCAGCTTATGCACACTCTCTACGTTGTCTGATTAATAAACGTCATTAAATCCATTTTGTAATGCATCGACGCCGACCATTAATCCAACGCGCACGATTCCACAATCAATTCCCCGACGATAATTCAAAACTTTTGCACACACGCTGCACATCCAGCGTCTAATGTTTCCTAGCTCGCGCGGCTGTACACATATACACCCGCCTCGGCGATAATTTTTGCCGCTTTCATTCTATGCATGCATGCACCGGCAGCTGCACCTCGACTGCACAGCCTATGCACACATATATACGTATACGCGCGCTTTGTACACCGATGAAAATAAAGTATAATTGAGTTTGCGAGATTTACAACACCTGAGTATATATCCGTCGCGGCGCGAGTATAAATCACCGCTCGCGCGCCGCGTTATATACGACTGGAAATTCAAAGACCCGCGAGCGAGCGCGCGACGATGAAGTATATATATATAGAAAGAAGGAAAAAAAAAGGAACGAGAGAAGAAGAAAAAGAAACAGGTACGGACCGACTGCTCTAGCGGGCATATAACTTGTTTGCATTATGTCATTACACAATATTTTATATTGAGGGGAACGTACATTATGCCAGCCGCGTGTCATGCCTCTCTCGGACAGACTTGTTTTCCCCGCGAGCTCGGGCGCAACATAAATTTCAATAAGCGCGTTATTTATCATCGCCGCTCTCGCGGGTAATACACACATTCTCCCGAGCACACGTACGTACGCACCTACGATACGTGCGACTTGGTCGGCTTTTCAGAAACTTTCACCTCGGCGCGCGGACAGGCTGTATCAACGCGACGACAAGCCATCGCGCGCCGCGCCGGCGCTTAATTGAAAGATCGTAATCGGTGCATTGTGTCGTTCGTCGTCGCGCGACGTGTATATTATGCAGGTACGAGGCTGCGCCGCGGCCCTCGTTATTACGCCGGGGAGAGCTGCTCGTTACTCGTTTGGGTTGTATAGCGAGCGCCGCGATTTGCGCGCGATGACGCAACGAGAGAGGCTGCGGCAGGTTAGTTTAGTTGGGGAGATGGCTGATGTGTGTGCTGGAAGGTAAATGGCTTATTAATCGGCGAGGTGAGGAGACGTGTCGTGTGGCACCTTCCGCGTTCTTGGATCTATGGGTAACGTGGTTCGTTGGATATGGGTATTCTATTTGGAATCAGCAGGTGAAATCTGTAGGTTTGGATTCACATTTATCTGTTTTAGATTTCGAGCGATTAATATCTTTACAATGCTACTAAATACTGTTGGGAAGTGTGAAATATCGTACATATTTGTAATTAATTATTCACGTTCGTTAATAATTATTTAAGTTTGTTGCACAAATGTAAATTTAATCAAATCATTCACTGAAATTGATCATTTTGAACAAAATTGTCAATAGTTGTAATCAAATTTGAATAACCATTGTACCGGGTTCTACTCTATTTATTATTCACGAACGTGTACGTCTAACTCAGTTTATGTTTAATAAGAAATGACACACGTTATTTAAATGACGCTATCATAAAATGTATGCAAATAAACCTGGCTCTAACAAAGTCCTAAAGTGTACAGTCGTGCGTAGATGCGAGGAGAGCTAAAGGAAAGAGGAGGCAAAGCTTATACCAGCAATAACAGTTACGCAGAGAGAAAATACACTTACAGGAAAAAATCTCCGGTTTCACAGCCAGTGGCACTTGCACGTTAGGTGGAGAATATCCGCAAGATCTCCGCGCCAGACTATGAAAACTGCTCGTTCGCGAAATTGCAAAAAATAGCTTGCCGATCTCGTGCGTATAAAAGTCGCGCGCACCCGCAACAAGAAACCACAATGTGTTGCTTCCCTGCCGGTCGGGGATCTACTATTCGCGTCTCTCTCGCGAGCTTCTCCTTGCTCGCAGAACCTCGAGACTCGAAATTCGGTAGTTGTATCGGCAACCAACTCGCGCATTCTCTTTGTCTCTTGCTTATACTATCTTACCTCTTCTTCTCCCCTCGCCATCGTCGCTGAAACAGGTTGAACGAGATGTAAAGGTGAAATATCATCGTGCGTCCAATTCGCTGCGTCAGCTCGACCACATGGCATTTTACGGGGGATTCCCAATATTTACATTAATTTTAATATTTTTGTCATATATTATTTCACTGTTATACACATGTGATCTTCCTAAAACGTAATATTTTACGTTAATGATGGTTTGAAAACGTTTTAGTATGTTTCCCTAAAATGTATAAAATACATTCTCAACACTATTTAAAACTGTTTATTTAGATAACCGTTTCAATGATATACCGACGCCCATTACGAAGACCATCACACTTTAGATTCCTCAAAAACACCTGGTTCATTTCAGAGACATCTTACAAAAAACTAGCACTTTTTAGATTTTCTGATTAGTATATCCTAAAATTCTTTGATCCTCTAAGAAAATTATAGTTTTTGTATAAAATTTCAAAAATGGCTAATTTATGTAGGAAATTCCTGATAAGAAGTATTTTTTGAGAAATCTGGAATGTGCTAGTCTTCGTAAGGGATGTCGATATATGATAGTTCACTTGTTTATTGAAGTTAAACAATTTTAACATAATGTGTGTTGGAATATCGTTATGCTTTAGCATACGTATGTGTGTAACTGTAGTTATATACTACTACATGCTTGTACAAAAATGAATCGACTTACTAAGAAATCTCCCAAAGACATAAACTGAAATGCGAGATATAGAAAAGAGTGGGGAACTATATGCGTCAGCCCCAATATTCTCTTATGCCCTTTTGTCAAGTGTTTTTAGTCGTACTAGAGCATCTAGCTAGAGCAGTCGCACATTACTGACGTTATTCTTTCCTTGTGCGAGTTTGAATAAACGAAAGTTATTTTATTTGAAATATACATTGTGTATTATCATTTATTTAACACCCATTTCCAATAATGTGAAAGCGCGTATACAAATATCACACGGTCTAGTTGGTGCGAAAACTTAACCTTAATTTGACATAAAATTCACCTTAATCATGCAATCTTCAATACAATATATTATGGTAACTGCAACCGTTATTAATTTCTGAAAAATTCTCGACTTTAGAAGCGCAAAATAACTTTTTTCTATAATTCTTTTGAATCTAAACATTTTTTAATACATTTTTGTTAATTATTAATACTTTCCGACAACAATATTTCCACCAATAGGGATATATTTGATAAGAACCATAACTATAAGCATCAATCATATAAACAAGAAATTAATTAATTCTAACGATCTTCACTTGGACAGCTGACAGGTATATAACAAAAGTCGTATCCGCGTTTCGCCCATCCAAGGTGCAGGAAGTCGACAGATGGGAAAAGAATTTTAAAGTCCCTCGCGATGTAGCTCGAGCGTCGACGGCCAATCCCGAAAACGACGTGCCGAGTTATTTCATTAGCGTGCGCGAGGCGCGAGTTACGCAAGCAAATGATCGGTCACGATGGCCTCCCGTCTCGCACAATGAGCGAACGCGAATATGTGCGTGTACGTCTGCTACGTGCACACGGGACACACACGTATGTAGGAAGCGACCGATGGGGGTTGTACGCGCGTGTGCAAGGGGTTTGCCCGAATGCCCGCGGGCGCTACATGCGATGAATTCCCAGCAGGCAGGAAACGACTGCCGCGCGTCGACGACGTGACGATAAGTATCTCGCCTGAATAATTTATACGCGCGAACTTCTGTCTTATTTTACTTTGCCACTTTACGTGCGCCTGCGTGTGTTTCGAGTACTTGGTAATTTTCGAAAAAACCACGTGAAAAAGATACACGATGGTTACGACACTTGTTCTGATAACTTATTCAGCAGTTTAAGTATACAGTAAGTGTGCGTTCATAAAAATGAACTTTAGAGAGAATATTTTTATGAAACTACTTTTATTTTATTAGGTGAAAGGAAATTATTACTTGGTTGTCCTTAGTTAATATGGAAAATGGCTTTATTGATTTTCATGAGTTAATAATTCTTAGTAGAATAAGCCGACGATTCGGACGTATATATTTCGTCTCTTATCTAGGCTACAAAATTTATAAATACAGAATAAGTTAACATTGTAGAGATAAAATACTTTTACCTCCATCTCATTCGCTGCAATCCGGCCTCCAGAGGTAAAACTCAGGTTCAAGGAAATTATTGTTGTTATTTTAGCATTAGTAGCAATGCATGTTATTTTAAAAAATACTGTTTTAATTTAACTTTTAATCTTTTGTTTATTTTTATTACAGTTACAGTAATTGAATTAGTTAACCATTTATTTCACATTTTGAATCTTTCCACGGTATGTAAATTTTATACATTAATGGTGAGTGAAGTTGGTATGTTTAGATATTAAAAGTGTACTTTGTATATATTTTGTCTTTTTAATGTTAATTTATTCTGTATTTATAAATTGTGTAGCCTAAATAAATATATACGTCTGAAACGTTGGCTTATTCTATTAAGAATTATTAATTTGTGGAGATTAATAAACCCATTATCCATATTTCTTCTTACTTTGTATAATTTATATTGTCGCGTATTATACTACACCACTTAAATTTTGCTGAAATCAATCAATTATAATTAACGTAAAAAAGTACGAAACTTTAAACGAAGAAGATTAAACGCTAATTTTTAGAAAGCGTCTATGAGAGTAATAATTGTCTGACGATATCGTCTCTTATCGCCGTTTTCATTAGGTTCAAGTTTTAATTCAAACAACTTCCTAGTATTTTATTTTTAAAATCTACTTTTTATTTTTTCCCTTAAACTTTCGTAAGTTTTATAAAAAATTTCAAGTTGTATAGTTAAACATAATGTATCCTTGAATGTTTTGTAAGTTTCATATAGTTCTTCAAATTAAAATTTCAATTAATTATTTATTAAAATTTCTGACTTAAAGTAAAGATTTTTTTTAAGATACCCTTATCGATTTATGGCATTATCAGATTCTCATTATTGATAATCTCAAGAGAAACTAATTGGGTTAAAAAACATTTTTACCCATCATCATATTTGATTAGATTGTGGCATGTTTTCTTATACACTTTTGGATTTGATTGATATCTTGAGAATTTCGAAAGGTATATGACGCTTTAAAGTTTTTTGTGGCATCACACGGTGGTACCTTTGAAGCCATTATGATCGGATAATAAAGAAAGTTAGAATGTTATAACTTTCTCTAATATAGTTTTGTTTTTAAAATTCATAATGCACTATAAACGGTTTATGGCTTCTACAAAACGAATTCATACCGGCGAGAGAAAAAAAATTTCTTTTTACAACCCAATTTTTCGTTTCATAGATTTTTATTCTTCCATAAGTAGTTGACTACCATTATTTAAAAGAGATAACAAAATTCAGTCCAAGAGTCCAGTCCCCTAACAATTACATATTCACAAAATGCCAATTTCCACAACTTGTATACGCACCGAGAAAATTACGTCGCATGTGCACATTTCGCATGTACACAGGGTTGTCAAGGATCGTCCAAATGTATCCGCGCTCCTTGCACGACGTCATTTTCCAGGCGCGCGTTGACGTCCATTGTCAGCAGCGGCGCGAGCACGTGACGACAACTATCCGCGGGCGCACAGACGAGCAGTGTGTTACTGACCCTTCGCACACGCGTATCGATCTCCATTACGTCGCGTGACACGGAGAAATGAGTACAGTAGCAGTGTGTGTACAGCAGTGGCAAGCGAGCGCGAGCGAACAATGGCACGCGGCTTGTTAATGCTGCCCGAGCGAAACAAGAGAGGAGAAAAGTCGCCCTCGTCAGGATAAATGGCCTTTAAACAGGCCGGGAAAATTGAAACGGACTCCAGTTTAAGATCGTTCCTATGTGGCAATTATAGGAGACGCGATGCGTCGCGCGCGCTGACAGGCAGTTTTAGAGTTAATTCGTAGTGAGACATCAAGGCTGGGACTGGTTGGATCTATGAGATCTAAACTTTTTAATGTCGTACTACGTAATATTATATGTAAGAAGCAATATTTATAGTGATAGGAATGATTCGTTACAAAACCTGCCAAGTGCACTTTCCATGAGAAAAACCATTACATAATCGTTTAGATAATTATTAACCTTATCGAAATTGGACTTGACAGTATCGATACGTAATTAATATAGTTAATTAGAATGCTTGCTCTTTCAATTTAGTTGCCTTAAAGTAAGAACAAGTCTTTCTTCTATGAATATTGGCTGGGTGTATGAGTTGCACCAATTATACGAGTACATGCTTACTTATATTAATTATAAAGAAGTTTGGAGCAATGTACACCCGACGGTAAAAATAACTTTGAATATCACGGGGTTATTTCGCTATGTATTACTTGGTATTATAACAGATTTATATATCTCCGAATATCTAACCTCTCAAAATCGCAGTTAACACGAAGCAAAAAGCCCCGCCATATTCACAGTTATTTTTACCGTTGGGTGTACATAATCAAGACTTATGTCACAACAAAATATTTCTTGCCTAAATCAAGTTCGGTTAGGTGTAGTGGAATCTATTTGTAGTAGTCTCTAGTATATAACTATGAAAATACATTATAATCGAGGTTGGACGGGCATGTCACGATTCGTTCAGAGAACTTTTATATAGCTGCCGTAGTTTTAGATTAGACTCTCTCGTCGACGACAAGACGAGTTTCTTCGTTTAGTCGAATTATCACCCAGTGCACAGATAGTAGACGAAATTGGCTTAATACGACTAAACGATTAATTGATGAGCGCGCCTGAGAAAAACATTTCAACGCTGGTACTCGCAGCGACGTTTTGATATTTATGTGTTATGAATGCACATCATCCTTGCGCGTTTATGGAGTCACTGTCACAATAAACGAGTTTTTATTGAATCTAATATGATAAAGTTTTTTGTGCTTTTGTAGCTGTTAGAGTGTAAATTTGATGATTAATGTAATGTGAAATATCTCTGGTTGTTTTCCCACGTTGCTGTATAAATATGGCAACGATCATTTTAAATATGTTTTCGTCTGCGTATAATGAAAACATAATTTCTTAATTGTTTTATGCCAAAGTTTCAATTATATTAACAATGTTATTAAAAGAATTTAATTATTCTTAAACTGTAAAATAATGCATTATGCATCGTGCAACCAGTTTGGTTTTTATTGTACTAAGAATTTTTACTGTTATAACACGTTGTATTAATGTTTTTAAACTTAATTAACAGATACGGTATGCAATTATTTTCCAGTTGTATTTGCTGTTCACCTTGTAGCAATAAATGTTAGTATAGCAGTGCTTACGCAAAAAAAACTGTTCCATATGTAAACAAATTTTTAGCAGATATTACATTTGCTCTGTAATTAAATTGAGGCAATCTTCCGATTAGCTCCAGTATATCCAGTCATCTACGATATCTTCGGACTTCCTTAAACACCGCTTCGCGTGCATTATTCGGCACGAGCAAAATTGAAATGCAATCAATTAAAACGGGCGAAAAGCCAGGCAACCGCGCAATCTCCAAATTGCCCATATTCAGCGAGGCTAATCATCAGCTACGTACGAAGAAGACTAACGCAAAAGTCCGAAAAGCACGCGCTGCCGACGCGACTGGAACGAGTTCAAAAAAGGAGCGAAAAAACGGACCCTCCGCACTCATATTCCCTCCCCCTGTAAAAGATAACGGCACTGTAATTTATTCACGAGCATACAGCTCGGCGAGATCAGCAGCACGTATCGCCGTGGAATCGCGAGAAAAGAGGGCCGTTCTCGTTAGATTTTTTGCCGATCAACCGTCTCTCTCTCTCGCTCACCTTCTCTTCTTGTTAAAATTCAGATAAGCGAGAGAGAGAGAGAGAGAGAGAGCGAACGAGAGAGAAAGAGAGAGGGGGTAGCCAAGAGCTGCTGCTGCACGTATCGCGACTGCAGCCTGGAAAGGCTATACACAGAGTCATGCCATCGCTGGCCGGGAATGCATGTATTACAATGAAGGGGGTGAAGAGCAGCGGCGCTCAGAGAGCCCGGAGAGATATCTGGAAGAGACCCGCAGCGTCGGTTATAAGCCGGCTTTCTCCCTGTCTCGCTCTCTCTCATTCTCTCTGACTATATCCCGCGACGAGCTCTACTTCGCCCGAGTGAGCAAAGTCCTTAGCTCCTCCTTATCGCGCGAGCTCTCGGTCTTAATACCCCTGACGAACTTTGCTCATCAATGTCCCATCCGCGCCAGTCGCAGGCTTCCTCTGGCTCTCTTGCACTCTCTCCTGCCGGAGCTTCCCGAACTTCTGTAATGCCTTTGCGCGCGGCGAGATTTCAGAGCCGCCTGTACCCTGGCGATTTATCCGGGAAAAAATCCGCTTTGTATGGAAAGCGTGTAACGAGGTGGAAAGTGGTGTTGAACTCTCCGGATTATCGAGTGCTCTTGGTATTTGGATTTATTGATGTTCATTTGGTTAAATTACTGTAAAATAATGTTAACTAGATTCGCAATGTGCAAAAATATATGAAGAAGTTATAGCGTCGTCGTTTTCGTTGTAGTATTTTAATGTTCTGTTTTAATGTATATGTTTGATGTCTTATATAAATGTGATTATCAGTTACCTTGACGCCTAGTTAAGGTTGTATAGATGTGAGATAAGGTGAATGGTAGATATGATTTAACCCTCAAAGTCATTATAAGCATAGAACCCAATTGAAACTCCAGGTGAATTTCCAGCTGGATTTAGCTAGACAAAGTCTAGTTTAATTTCCTGTTGTATTACTCACAAAAATCGATTTCTCTAATAAATCCAGATATAGGTAGAAATAATATTACATGAACTTTCAGCGGAAAATCAACCTAGTTCGAATCGTGTTCAATCTAGAAGGATTTTTAGCTGTAATCCCCATGTTATCCAAGTAGAAATACACCTTGAAATCCACTTGGAAATTTTCAACACAGAAAAGGTAGAGATCATAGGTTAGAAGAAGATAAGAGATTCGTTGGAAATTATAAAAATCTTTACTGAAAGTTAAATTGGGGTTCCTTGCATTGGGTTATACTTTTTGAGTTATACAGAGTTATAATTATTCTATAAATTGATATACATTGGGTTGTATCTTTTTGGATTGTTGGGTTACTGGGTTTCGTTTGATTGTTGGCTTATAATTTTTCCACAAATTGATAGGTATTGAATATATAAAGATCTTTTACTTAACATTAGTTAACTACTAGGCACTATGGTACCAAAAAAGATCTCAAAACATTGTATTATCTTCACCTAGATGATTAAGGTTTATGTATTGGACTATTGGGATATTACAAATGAAATATCACCACGTAACTCAGAGTATCACTATATTTACTTTATTACCAACAGAAGTAATGTTAATTATTGTAAAACAATATTGGCGGCGAATATAATGATCTTAAATTGATAATAAATACAAGTGTAATGTTAAACTGCTGAAATGCAATAGCTACAGTATTATGAAAGAAAGAGAACCGAATGAAATCGGCCGAATGAAAGGTTGAGCATGTGTTCTAGTCTCAAGTGCATTTTCCCGAAAGAAGGTTGTAAAAAAAGAGCCAGCATTGGCGTTATCGACAACAACAAGACCGTGCATCTTTGACTCTCGATAGTTTCAGACATGTAACTTGCAAGAAAAGCATCGGCGTTTAGCATAAATGCGTCACACGAATATATCGGCTAGGCATTTGAATAAATATAATTTTGGAAGTTTAAACTGTGGTCTAATTATTAATGTCTCCTATGGTGAATCCTGCTTTATGCCGGAACATACTTTGATCTTCTAATTGTTACTCTCCATCCAATACAGAATTAGATTTGAGCAGACAGCCATTTTAATCAAACAGAATTACCAAAAGCAAGACGCAAGTCCAGTATAAACCTCTCAACGCACAATAGCACCTTTATACACCGACTCAAATTCAACCCAACTCACGCACACAACACAGATGCCGCAAACGCGCACACTCCAGCTCACAACACGAGCGCTTTTCAAGCGTTAATTACAATTAATGCACACAAGGCTCGCTCGCGCGTCGACAGTCGGGCGGCATTATTAGGCGCTCCGATATACAACGCACCGCAGTAGCCCCCACCGATCTTTTGAATTGAATCGAGCCCGACCGCCCGCTCATACGTATATATGCGTGCATAATACGAAAGTGAGAGAGAGAATGTGCGTCTGGTCTCTCTCTCCGTTACACCAATCACAATTACTCGGGCAGGCTCTTTGTGCGCGGCGCGGCAGAACGCAGATTGAGAGATAACCCACTCTCTCCTTCATGCCCGATCCAATAATTTAACGTAATTATACATCGTGAGCACCAGGGCCGCACTCCGGGAGATGAATATACGATTGTAGTTCCCGTCTTTTTGTTATATACCCGGCGCGCGCGCGCGCACCTTTATTATACTTTTGAGTTTTTGCGCTCTATAGATCACGTCTGCACTGTGCGCGCGGCGCAGCTTCTCCCGCTCAAAAAACGCTGTGTACGGTTATCCGCGACGTATCGCTCCTTAGTTAACGTCCTGGAAACTTATTAACGACGAGGTTTTAATGGTGTAATTAATAACACAGGCACACACATCCCGTTTGTGAATCAATTTACTTCGGATATGCCTTTTCAATTCTCTCGTCGTGAAGAATGTGTAGTTGAAAATAAACTGGAGAATCGGTGCGATTAGTTTCGCGTTTAACGGTTCGATAAGGTCAGAAGTCACGGCATAGCGGCGGCGAATCAATGCACACTCGATATTTAGCCCCTCGGCTCGGAGTGCCGACAACACAGCACCGCCGCGACAGTGGAACAAATCGATTCTTTCAGCCGACGATTATCGCGCAAGATATCTCTCGCGCTCGGTTACACACACACGCGCGACCCTTTTATAATCGATTTTCTCGCCAAGCGTCGAGCGACGACGGGTCACGTGTTTGCTCTACACGGCCGGATTGTACTGTGCTGCAGCGCACTCGACTCGCTGCACACGGAAATAAATGGAGAAAAAAGGCGTACCGTAGTGAACGAGCGGCAGTCGGCGAGAATTTGCAATCGTAATCTCGTTAAGACCCGGCGATGTCGAACTCGAGGTCCCCCCGCGCTTTAACACTTGGAAATGGATTTGGTGTGACGCGAGAAAATCCATTTTACCGATGTTGAGTTTGTTAAGTGCTGCGTGGGTAGCTTTTGCGCTTTGAGTAATTTATTGAGAAGAGAGCAAATGGAAATTGATTTGAGATTTTTACAACATTAAAATGTTTGTATTACTATTTATTTTTGTGTGTATTCAATGAATGTTTAATTAATGTGTGTAATTATTATTATTTAGTTAGTTAATGTGAAACAGAGAAGATCCTGAGTACGTTTGATTAAGCTATTTGAAATTTATTTAGTGAAATATAATACAGAATATCAAAATGAGATGTTCACATTAGTACACTTAATTATAAAAAAATGATATCAGATTTAAAGGAAAATCGTAGTTTATTTTTCGATTTAATCGAGATTAGGAAATGAACCAAACTCAAATGACATAGATTCCATTTTTTTCTTGTAAACATATGGCTCCTAAAACCGGTGCATTGCATATTCTGATTCACGAAAATTACGTTCTTCTTCTTAGAGACTATCGAGATTCATGCTAAAAAAACCTCAGCAACTCGATTTGCAAAATTGACATCTCATCCGCCTTTATAAAATAATAAAAGAATCAAACAATCATGCAACCTTCATCCACAACCTCTAATCATTCATCTTCTTCCTCGACAAATGCCGAATTCGTTTCGGTTTTCCACACACCCAAACAAAACATCCACAGCTTCGTCTCAGAAATCCAAATGCATACTACTCTCCCATCACCCTGTGCACTCGACTCCCTGACCGTGGACCCCATGACGAAAAGAACTCTCCCCGAGCCAGAGAAAATATATAACAAGAGGCGCTTGCTGCCTCACACACGCGTATACCTCTAGACGAAGAGCGAGGTCGAATATAACGTTCACTCACATCCCTGCGCGCACTACACACCGATATCGACATTAATCACCATCCAGCGAAGAACGAGCGTGAGCGAGAGTAGATAGCCGTCGAACGGCGTGCTCGCTTTCTAAAGGCTCTGCTCTGCCTCGGCTCCGCTCGCGCGCACACACAAGGTGAAGGGGGTTGCCGCTGCCGGCCTGATAGATGGAGGTGATGAATGGCTCCGTGACACCGGGCGATCCATCATCTCTCTCTCTCTCTCTCTCTCGCCCTCCGCTAGCTCGTTTCCTCGCGCACTTTGTCGAGCTCGAGCTCGCGAACGTCACTGTGTATACGAGCCTTATAGCCTTATATACCTACCGCGGAAGGAGCGAGAGAGAATATTTCGCGCGCCCGAGCGATATCCGCACCTCTCGGGCTAATTCATCATCCGCGCGGACGTCGCTGCCGCGCTCTGCGAGTGAGCCGCCGCTGCCTGTTCCTTCTGCCGGGGTGTAGAGGCAGTGTACAACGTGTCGAGCGGGTGTCACGGAGAATGACGGGAGGACAGGGAAGAAAAACTCGACGCGAGGATTGACGTCGTACGGGAGGCTGTAGCTAGTGGATATGGGAGGATGCGTGATGGGCGGCGGGAGTGTAAATCACGCCGGGTGAGCTTGTCTGATTTGGTAGTGTATGCGAGTTTCGAAATGCGCGTTGGATGCTTGTGGAGTTCTAGAAATGCGAGTTGGGGGCTTTATTTTTTTCATTCTAATGAAATAGCATAGTTTTGAGAATATACATTTATATATACGAATTTCAATACATAAATTCTTATCTATAAACAAATTAGTTATACTTATAGATTCAAAGAGTATACTTTCTATAATTTATTGTGATATGAATACAAAATATATGTATTAATTCAACTTATAATCGAATTAACTAATTGTGACATGACACTCTGCAATAAATAAACGAAAAATAAAACGATAACAACTTGCCTATCTCGGTAGCGTAACCGAGTACGGCTTCGATAAGGCATATTTGAATAGCAAGGTGAATGCATGCCATCCGGGAAATGGTTTTGGATGAAGCTTTGGGAGGTGATATCTCAAACACATGAATAATATCCAGCACTCGTACTTTAATCTAATAACTCTCGTTTTTAGGATATTAGCTTTGTTGACCAAATTTGAATTATTTTTGTGAAAAGGCAGGTATATTTCTGACCATAACTTAAAAAATTATCCCAAAGACAATAAAAGTAGATAGAAAGACCTTTCAATTAACCTTTGTTTCGTACATAAATATTGATCCAAAGCTATGAACAATTAAAGATGGTGACTGAAAATGTATAAATGTTCGAGGAATTAAAGGGGGTTCCTACCATTTTTCAAAAATTTCCCCCTTGATTATGATTTTTTTAAAAATTTCACATATGTTTATATAACCAAAAATGATTCCTACTTACTTTTCATTCCATTTTGAAAATATTTGTGGATTTTCATTAAAACTGAATACAAGTAACCATAATTAAGAATGAGATCATTTTATTTAAATTAAAAAACAGTGTTATTACGTAATTCATAGCTTTTTTCATAAATAATTATTTTTTATTTGATCGAGATCAATACGCAGCACTTTTGCGATGAATACATTTCTTCACATTGCTAAAAAGAATATGTCAAATTAATTTCGAAAAGTTTCGTCAAAAGATAATGCACCTGGAATATTTGAATAAAAAAGAAACAAAAACTGCAGAAAAAGCTGTTTTTGTTTCAAAAAAGTATATTTACCTTAATGTATAATCCTACTTTAAAATGTAATTTTCCAACTGAAAATTTTATGAAAATGAAAAATGCGATGCGTTTCTGTGTTAAGAAAGGTTTAAAGAATTGAAAAAAGAAATAAAAAGAAGATTTTTTGGTCAAAAAATGGTAGGGATCCCCCTTCAATCTTTAGACTCTTATGTATTTATTATAAGTCTTGTTTGATTCTTAATTTTAATTAATTATCTTAATCATATGGTATTTAAGGAAATTTATGCACCAGTATGATGTTACGTACTTACTGACATTTTCGAATTTTCCATTATTCTTGATCAACTTTGAATTTGTATTGATTATCTTCATTATCCAGTGTTCTTCGAAGTATTTCAAACACCGGATGGTCGAGATCATTAATGAAAACAAAAAGTTGAGTTAAAATAACGAAAAGTATGATGTAGGAATCTGCATCTGGATCCGACATCCCCTTAAGTATTAAAAATATTGGTTGATCGAGATCATCAATTGTAACAAAAAATTGAGTAAGATTAATGAAAAATACGATGTAAGAATCTGCAACTTGCTCCAACATCATCTTAATATTGTAAATGTATTACCTAGTACTTCAGAATATATCTGATACTATGCCCTTTAGAATTCATATCAGTATTGAATTAGAAATGTAAAATCATATTAAAAAAAGTCTTATTTATAGTTGAAATTGTAGCAAACGTAATTGTTATGGAGATATAGTAATTTAACCAACTCAAAATAAGATCAGTAAGTGTCATTATTTAGTTTATGCAAAGAAAGGAGTAGATTGTCATTTATGCATATACAGTTTTTCTACATTATTCTGTCGATACATTTTATTTATAAGTGTAACTTACAGCACATCGATTAGACATTTTAAAATTTGCATTCGCTAACGATCAAGCTATTATTTTTGCATTATACGAACACTGCAAGAATAAAAATTAGTCAAAGTAAAAAAGTAATCACTGCAATCACAGCGGAGAAAAAGTAACGGAAGCTCGCAAACACACGATAAACAAAACCACGGACACAAAGCTGTAACAATTTTCCGTATATTCTCGTAACTCATTAACCATCCTGACAGAATAATTACATTGCTCTCCGGCCAACAAAATCGACGCATTACCGCGAGTCAAAGGCAATTTCGCGCGAGCGATCGGTGACGCGCGCGGAATGCCGCCGCGCGACGCGCTTACTCTTTTACCCGCGCACCAAAGTTTTGAAGAAACGACCATGCGCCTATGCACATCCACGCGAGTGTATATACATATATTTTCCGTCCTGGCAACAGACCTGTCGGACTATGCGCGCAGACGAGCAGAAGTGATCGATTGACGCTACACGCGATGTTGAGCATTACGCGTGGTCATGCCGCGATGAATCTGCAGGCAGCAGCAGCTGATCCCTTGCCTCGGCCCTGCGTGATGCAGCCCCCCGTATACACATCCTTTATCTTCGGCCTGATCGACAGGGACTCACGGAGGATCTCGGCGGGCTTTTTACCGAGTTAATCAAAAGCGTTTTTAAATCATCAATTTTACCTTATCTCGCGCTGTTGCCCGAGCGCCCGCCCGGATGCCTGGGTCGTGTAGTCGTGGATTTTTTTTTCATTTTAAAGGCGAGGCTTTGTTACGTTGCAGCTTTGCGCTGAGACGCGTAGAAGATATTATTGAGCGTTTAAGGCTCGTAGGAAAAAATGTGTGTGTTGTTTTTTATTGAAAAGTAATTATCAAGTTTTGAATGAGTACATTGTTTACTTATAATGGATGGAGACTGAGTGATGTTGTAGAAACTTACTTTGTAATGGAAGTTTGACGTTCATAGTCAGAACCCAATGAGATAGTACACGTAATGAATGGTGTGTTATTAATAAAATATAATGTGAGAAGATGATTTATATGCAATAGTATCAAACAATCCATAATGCAAACATCGTAAAAGGATAAATCATAATAAAGCATTGTCGAAAATTTTACATAATTTTATTTTAACTATTTACAAAGCCTTGCTCGTGCAATTCATAATCTTCTGTTGGAAGTTTGCAAACAAAGCGATAATAATTTTTCTAGCTTTATCTAATTTTTGTTTTTTATCTACTAATTGGAAAAATATTTTTTGGGAAAAAAGTATTTGAGGCTTTAGAAGAGTTATAGGAATCATAAAAAATTAATTTATAGTAGACAGGAAACTGTAAAATCCAGGAACATGACGCATTCACTGTGATGTTGTCAGGGGCATATATGTATAGTATTATACTGAGAAAACAATATGGTAAAATATTACGATATTGATATCGTAGAAAATTGTTAATGAATTTTTTTTGGTAAATGATGTATTTTTGCATAAAACGTTTAAATACAAATTTTTATGCAATATCGTAAAATTAAAAAATTGTATTTCAACATTTTAAATGCAAAAATACATCATTTTAAAGAAAAATTTTATTAGCAAATTTTTACAATATCAATATCGTAATATTTTACGATATGGGTTTTCTCAGTATATAAATATTAATAATATCAGTCTATTTTCATTAATTTTTATTTTATGGCGTTATTATTTAAATACTTAAATGAATTAATTTAGGAATTATCAAATAAGTACTTAAGTATATTATTCTACAAAATTATAAGTGATGCTTTATTTGCGTATTATGCTTTCATTATACAAGCTCCAGCACAAACCCACTATGATAAATGTATCTGTAACTTCTAGCTAGATATTATGGAGTTGGAGTCCAAAATAAAAAATACTAAAAAGTATTTTCCAACGAAACTGTATTCAATTCTTGTCTAAAAGGGTTAATAGTACTCCTAATTACAATTCATTTTCTTCACAACATAACATCCTTCACATCACTCACCGCGCTTTATCTCAACCTCCACTGTATTTTTGGAACAGCCCAATTAAGAAAAAAAAAATATGGTAGGAAGCCGCGCGCGCCTTTGAGAGACGAAAAATCACCGCCGCCATATCAAGCGAGCGAAATCATTAATTCGCGGCGCGAGCAAGATCTCTCGAGTTTCGCATTACCGTGTGCGCGAATTACACAACGAGCGCCGCCGCCGCGTCTATTAAAGTAAAAGCAGCGGCGGTGCGCGCTCGTCCAGTGATTAATCGTCGCTGCTCGCGAAAGAGGAACGTTTCCCTTTTTTTTTTACCGCGCGAAGCAGCAACGCGTAAGTACACATACACACACGTCCTGAGTGCACACGCGCGAACATGGGCAGAATCAAGATAGCGCGCCGCGAGAGCGTATACGGGATGCAAAAACTATATCTTCGCCGCGCGGCAATTATGCGCTCATTGTATAATTATTCGAGTGCGATTATTGCTGAAGGGATACAAATGCGTCTAGACGGGTTTCTCATTTTCTTTTTTATCAGAAGTTTTGGTGAAAACGTAAAATATTCTAATTCAACTTTAGCGTTGTTGCGCTGAAAATAAACTTCCTTTTTATGTGCATAACGTTTTTTAGTTTATTTTTGTAATATTGTGTGACCTACCGTTTGATTTTTCTTGATTATTTTACGTTATCAACTAGTACATTACACATCCTATAAAATTACTATGAAAATTTGTCAACGCCCACGGCTCACCCTTTTAATAAGGGTTCATGCAAGCTGCTCTACCCTTTCAAAAGGGGACTTGATATATTAACTTCTTTGAAAATCATGAATTTTTCATATATGCTTCGCACTCACCCATTCGTATAGAAATATAAAATTACTTTTTGATTTATTACACAGAACTTTCCCATTATAGAATTGAATTTTATGTTTTGAAGTATTGAGCTTGACATTTTACGTGTACAGACTATTACAAAATATAATATACTTAAAATATTCTGAATTATCTTAAGAAATATTGCTACACTATTTGTCATTTAAAAGTGTTTTCATATAGCTTTAGTCTATGATATCCCAATCAGCTATTTGGATACCAACTAGTTTCTCAATCAAAACAGAAATATTATAAGCAATAAAGGTATTATTCTGCAGTAGCTTTTTCGATGGATTAATATCTGCTTTTTAAGGATTCTAAAACAGCATATAAAAACCATATGGAAAAATCTACTTTCTGACAATGATTTTATTGATTTTCCTTTTTTAGCCGAATCACCAATCGGCATATGAATAGTGGTGACTATGAAGTATAATCTTCAGTCTGATGTTTTCGACGACAAAAATCCCTTGTCAATCCAGATTTATCAGTGGCGAAGATCAAACTCGATATTGATTTAAACGTTTGCACTGTTGCGAAATCAAAGTAAAATGAAAAGGTGTGATCGCAGATCTCTTTCGTGATAAACCACACCTACAAAAAGACCTAACCAATCAGTGTTAATAATAAACTTGCTTACGCGAATGTAGCAAATTTACAACGTTTTAATAAATTTTTTATGTAGGTATAATAATTCGGCAAATTTATATAATTAGTAACGCTAATATAGTCAACGAACGACGCTGCTTTATAATCAATCCAGCAAACTCTGTTGTCGTTACCAACAAAATTTTGAACTATTATACAGCAAATTATTTGTATGTGTACAGCAAATTTTAGAAACATAACGAATGAAGCGGTAATTCTACCTCCATTGAGCGATATATATTTTGACGTGTTTACGTACAGCGATTTCACTCAGCCATTTTTTACAGAAAATCATATACACTCACAGAAAAGAAGAACCAAAATACCTCCTAAAACCCAATAATAAACCGGCTCGGGTCAAACATAAAACCTCTCTCTGCGGCACCTCTACTCTCGCTCTCGAGCGTCCGAAAAGGAGGTCGCATCGCTCTTCTCTCTTCGCTCCGTATTGTAAGAGTGCAGCAGGGCCCCACGCTGCGGGTGTAAATGAGCGCGAAATACGCGCCGTGCACGCGCACCACCGCGGGTGGGACGCGGCGTGCACGCGCGCCGAATCGCGGCCGCGCCGACGATCCTTCTTGTGATGTTTTGACCTTCCGCGGGCCGCTGACGACGATAAAGCGCCGAGTGAGCGAGTGTTCGCTGGCATACGAGAGAGATTGGGAGATTGGGAGTGGGAAGGGAGAGTGAAATATAATGTAAGAGGAAGCAGTGTAAGTGAGTTGAAATTCAATCTGAGTTTTTTCTTAGGAATCTAGTACTAAATCCGGAACTTTTGTAGGAGGCACTAATGAAGTAATAGTCTTTAACAACAAATTTTAAAAGTGCTAGCTTTTATAAAAGACCTTTGAAAAGAACAAGTATTTTTTGAGAAATCTGAATTGTGTTAGTTTTTCTAAGAAGTGTGGTTTTGTATTGACTATTTTGGAATGAGATTGACAAACCGCCTTCTTATTTTCCATAAAACGTTTACTTTTCCTTGTTACTTCACTTTATTAGATAAATGAACAATATAACAAGTATATAAGCAATCAAAGATAGAAAAATGTATAAATTACATATAATATGTAATATACAACTCTTCTTTTATAAGGGTTTTGTAACGTTATATTTATGCCGCGTAGCATATTGACCTACTTCAAAGTGCACAAGTTAACTTATAGATATGTCAAATATAAGTTACTAAAAGCTTATGCATATACCTCTCTTTAAAATCAGCTATTTATGGAAAATTTACTGAACGGTATTAATTTAGCAACGACTGCGATTTGTTATAAATAGTTAATTTTAATAAGAACATTAATTGCTGAGCATCTTTAAAATGTTAAGTAATTAAAAACGTAATTGTTAAAAAACCTTCAATAAAACAAATTTTCATCAATAGATAAATGGATTTAGATTGTTCTAGGTGTGGTTACATTCCATGACAGTAGTAATTAATTTATCGTTTGTAATCTTATTACTTTCTGAATTTCATAAAGGAAAATATAATAAAAATAAAGACCATCGCGAATTTTATCTGATTTTATGTAGGTATAAGAAATATAATATTGCTCTCAGGAAAGCAATATGTGGTTGTATAAAGAAATGATGAATATAAAGCTTGGATTATTACTTTGAAAAGATTTGTGGTTATATATAAGGAAACACCATAACGTACTTGGAAATTACTTTTTACCTTCTAAAAAATTGTAAGTTCAAAGTTCTGTGAATATCCCAAACATACAATATATATGTTTAAGAAACAATATATTTGATTTATTTTCTTTTAATCAACCAATTTCACGGTATTTTTAGTTACCCTCTTTTAGTTAATCGTTAATATTCATCATAGCAATATGTTAGAAAAGAAAAAGTTCCTGCTGTAGAAATAATTAACTCAACTCCTCAAATATTAGACAATAGAATATAAATACTAATCTCAATAATGAGCAAGAAACTCCGTTACATAACAATACATAAATCACGAAGCCAAGCATTGTACCGTGTGTTTACAGGAACACCATTTTCTTCATAAAGTGAAATGATAATTTATGAATCGCAAATTGCTAATAAATTATCAACAATACATCATAATGGTTTTATCCGGATAAAAAGTACGTGAGTGTTAACATGGGACGAATGTACTTAACTGCAGCTATACAGAGACACGTACGACTTGGAAACAATAGCGGCTATCCGAGTACACAGTATAATAGAAAGAAAGAAGCACAAGTTTCGATATACACGGGAAAAGGAAAGGTGTGGGATTACAAGTATAGAAGACAATCCCCACTTTCGCACACGTAGAGAACAAAAAACCTATAGCGAACCGCGCGAGTGATTAACTAACGCGATTTGCCGCCGCTAAGTGTATCCTACAACTGTTACGCGATTACGGAGAAAAAGAGAGGCTACAACTAGCGAATCGCTGAGTGAGAATTGTTGTATTATGGAGTTTTATATCTTGCTAAACTGCGCTGGAGTCGTGTTTTTTTTAAGTGCTCGCAACATCTATTGTTTATACTTACTGCGGTCGATGCAAAAAACTGCCTTGCTATAAACCACGAAAGTGCAAAGTGAAAATCATTATTATTATTGCAAGACTGTGTGCAAATACTGCAAATGCAAGTGATAATATATCTGCTATAGTTGCCGAACCTATGCGCAGGAGGAATTAGCGTCAAAATCGCGCCGCTATCCTCTCGCCTTATAATTCAATGGAAAACGATTAGCTCCGTTAAGTGCAACGGAAAAGTCTCTTTCACAATTTGTTTTATTGTTCCATCGCGTATAAGTTACTTCTCTCCGTCTCTATATACTTTTTTTTTATCTAGCCTCTGGCATCGCTTGTAAGTAGCTATATACACGCAGAAAGCGAGAGCGGCATTAATCTCCCGCATTATGTTTTTCGAGGACGCGCAGCAGTGTGCTGCGGCAGCAGCACAAAAACAACACGCCATAAATCTTCATTCGGCGACTAATACTTCATTCCACAACAATAAGCATTCAATCAAACGTTATCGACATCATCATAATTCTATACCTTATGCTTCTTTCTCTCTCTCTATTACTACAACGCAACTCTCCCTCCCTCTCTCTCTCTATCGAGCGTACTCGCCTACTTCTTATCCTATTCCGTTCAATTGAACCCTTCTTGTTCGATTTCGCGAGAAACGGCGATAATTCTCAATCCCGGGCGATTTGTTTTTCCTCTCGAGCAATTTCAGCGCTCGCTGTGAGAGAAAGAGCGATAAAGAAAGGGAACAGAGAGAAAGAGCGAGTCGCGCGCTCGCGCACAAGTCTATGGATGAGTTATAGTTGCTCTTTGCCGTCGCGCATTCAAGCGGTGATGTATGACTCGAGAGCAGCAGCAGCAGCAGCAGCAGCAGCCACGACCGAGAGAGAAGGTATTATAGTATATATGAGAGAAGCCGACAAGCCAGACCAGGTCTTTAGTGTGCCTCTTTTGTGTCTGTCTCGCTCTTTCTGCGGCAGCCAGGATACAGAGAGTGGAGAACGGGATATAATGGACAAGAGGCATTATGAACGCTCGAAATTAACACAAAAAGTACGCTATACAAAATTTTATTTTCTATATAAAAGTTAATTAAATAGCAGATACTACCTGATAACTTAAATCATATATATTATAAGTTAATTATTAAATATCGTACGTACCCCTAGAACAAGACTCAACATTTCCTCAACATCCCCTATGACAACTCAACATTTTTACCACATGATTTATATGCGCACAACAGCTGATTGTGAAACTAGAAACTCTACATGCATTTGCAAAATATATTAAATAGGTAGACAAATTATATTACAATAATAAAATTTATCTAAAAAAATTGATTTCATTAAAAGTTTATATTACTCGGTTTGAGTTTTTACAGTCTTGTTCTGGGAGTGCGATGTTAACAAAGCGTTAATTTTACCTCAAAAATCTATTCATTTATTTGCATCAAACCTTTTCTTCTTCTTTTAATTGAGTTTAAACTATATCCTTATCTTTTTGAGCAACACAAATATGACTTATCAAATTATTAAGTGATATAGGTAATTATTTAGGGAGACCAATTTTCAACGCAAATTACTTCTACAGAGACCCATTTTCATATGAAAATATTTAATATTCTCTATGAGTCGCAATTAAACTTGATGCCACACAAATCACTTATACCGATCATTATAAAATATATATCTGATTCCTGCAACATTCATTCAAACCGACTTGCAATATCCTTATACTTAAAATACCCATTTTGCCTTAAAAATGCTCCCCTACCTCCCCACATAGTAATCTATATACAGCCTGCTAATAAAGCCGGAGCTGGAGCCGCGAAGCTGAAGAGGCGCTCAGGGATGAACGAACTCGGCTGCAGATGCCGCTGGCTGCTGTATATAAGAGAAGAGCCAGAGAGAGAGAGAGCTACCGCTGCTCTGCCTTCTCTCCCCTTTTGTGTTTTATTACAAACGATACGTCAGCCCCGAGCTCGCGCGCTAGCTACGCGTGTGTGTGTGTTATTGATGCGCTTGCATTGTCCGTGCGGCGAGAGATGCACCGGCGCGCGGCGGGCCTGTGCGCGATGGACGCGTCGAACCTTTTTTTTTTGCGAGGAACTCGCGGTGCGCTGCGCTTTGTGCGCGTGTTTACCTTATACCTGTGGGTATGAAGGTAGGGTGTGCGGGGAGAGGCATCGCTCGCGAGAGATGTGGAGTGGTTTTGATAGATGAGGGTGGTGAGCAGTGGGTGTGGTGTCTTGATTTTGGCGCCGTGTGTGTATAAGGGTAGTTGGAGGCGGTGGTCGATAAACATAATGAGTGTCAATACGGAGGTGACTTGTTTACTTTGTTATTGGCCATTTTTAATTGTAACGTAAGTGCAAAAGTAATTGACTGGTATACTTATAGCAGGTGTACTATATAAGTAATGCAACTACCTTGCAGTGTACAATGGTGTTTGACAGCGATAGAGTTCTGTAATTGGTTTGATTTTTTATTCATTTTATAAGTCTGGTATTTTTTAATATTAATAAAAATTTACGGCGACGTGTCTCTGAATCTTATATGTTTGGACTAGAAAAATACAGTGAAAAATTTGTGTCTTATCTTGCCATTATACAATTTATTTATTTATATACGGGAAAAGTCCCTCAACATTTTTACGGCATATATGTATAATTAATTATTGAATACATAAATAATTTTTATTAATTGAAACTTATAACAATATATTCATGAAAGGCTAAAATTAACACAAAAAGTGTAAATTTTAATACCTAATTTGTTCGAATATTATGCAATTTGCCACTCGAAGATATTAACGAAATAAGTGATAAGACTATCATTTTCAACCAAATAGTGTTACCTCTTACGCAAGTTAATTTCTTTTATGTCAAAAATACATTTTGTTATCTAATAGACTTGGTACTTGCGCAAATCATATTTCGAAGAATCGCAAACTGTTGACCTGTAATCTATTTTAAAAGCTTTAATTTTTAATACTGAAATCATCTTAGTATAAGCGTCATAATCCTAATAAGGCTGATAGAAATTCTTGGATTTAATGCAAAAATAATCTATCGTAAGAAGCATCAAGGTAAGACGGCTCAACATCATTTCAAAATTTTACTACTGTAGGTAATACAGTTGTGGGCCATATTTTAATCTTATACTTAGCCGCGCGCTTTAAGGTTGTTTTTCGTCGTAAAGATTTCAGTCACTCCAGAAGGTTGAATATCCTGGTATTTATTGATAGCATGACAATTTAATTTCACTTAAAAAGAATATTGTACAATAAAAAGATAAATATTTTACAGATTTTATACTCAAGCCGCTGCATTTATATAGGTAATGAAACGACTTTAATCCCGATTCTTATTTTAAGACTTTTATTTTAAAGGCGAAAATATATAGGTTAAATATACTATAAGGAATATTATACTTGTTCCTTCAAAACAATATTAATGTATATTTATAATATTTCATGTAGTAATTTACTGATCTTAACAAAATTGGTATGGCTTACAATGTTTAGCATTATCGAAAAACAATATTAGCAATAAAAATCAGAATTCAAAATTAAATAGAACTAGTATTACTATACTAGTATGCACACATAGAATCAAAAACAATTATGTCTATTAGGATATATAAATTTAAATTGAACGTTACATTCAATAGGAATTGTAAATAATATTCATGCTTTGAAAATTACGAAAAATGAAAGTAAATCATTGTAAAATATTTTAAAAGCTTTTCAGAAAGTGTGAACAGCTAAAAATAAAGAATTTTATGAATCACCGTTGTTTCTCTTTGCTCAGAGTTTCTTAAAATGTAAATGATATGTAGATTGCAAAGTATTAAAATTTATATTAAGAAAATTTAAATATAAGTACAAGAGAAATAAAACGAAATTTTATAATTTGAAATATTTTTATATTATTATAGTGTTATGTTTTATTGCAACTTGAAATGCTTAATATTTTGTAATAATTATTAAAAAGTATTATGATTATAATCAATAATTTTATTTATTACTAATGTATTTTAATGTTTATGTTATACCAAACAATATTTTCTGCGAAATATTTTCATTATACTATTTCAAGTATTAAAAAAATTGTATTACGTAAAAATAAATACTCCACATATTTTCACTAACTCCTTCATATTTATCTTATTGTGTATGCAGTAGTTAAAGTTATTAGTACGTACAGCAAATGAAGTGAATAATTGTGCAGTAAATAATGTTTGGGTTTTGAATAACCAGCCGCGCGAAAGTTTGACTGACGTGCACGAAATCCACTTCGTGTTGCCAAAGTGCATTGTATGTAAATGCGGAAGTAAATAATGACTTGTCGACGTCACAAAGCGTCATTGAGGTAAAGTAAAGCGCGACCCACAACATTTCAGTCTCAACGACTCGTCTAACGCTTTTAAAGACAAAAGGAATGTACCTTCATTGTTTCGTAGAGAATGATTAAGCGAAATGAATATACGCCGCATGATATTCATTTCGTATGTAAATCGAATGCCTAGCGCGCGTGTACCTGACAACACTTTATTGTAATAAAAACGATTCCGTTGCGACATGTCCGTGTTCCGCTATTGTTGTTCGACATTTATAAAGATGTCAAGCGCGTTCCAAATATAATCCCAATAAACATCTTCTAAATATCTGCGAAAATCGTTTTTGAAATGGATAAACGAGTGTTATTCGCTCGAGGAACTTGAAAGATACGACCGATTAATTTCAACGCGCGTTAGAAACGAGTTCCAAGTGTATAATTTTACTCCCGCGATATATGTACACTTGTTAGGCGTCACTAATGTCTCAAATAACAAAGTAATAAAATCCACAAGCAATAAATAATGACGGTTAACCGGCGGTAAACAACATTTTTTTCTCTTTCAATCGAATCCGCAAAAAAAGATCGAAGAAGAAAACAAAACCGACTCTGTTTACGATATCTCACGAAAAATATGTATTCAAATCGCTCGGAAAGTCGCGATGATAAACTATCATCGAAATTATAGCATCCAATCATTTAATGCACTGCATTGCACAAAAAATGTGCGCTTGCATAATGCAGCGATTCCGAGATATGAAAAAAGAGCGTATATGTTTATATTAATAAATAAACAGTCGTGCGGTATAGATACCCACACCTTTTCTGGTTATAACTTTTTACTGACTGAGTGAAAATCATGATTTCAAAAACAAATTTGTTGTATGAATAAATCTTTGTCAAGGAATAAATTAGATTCGGTCAAATTTAATTATCTGAATTACTTATTAATGAAAATAAAAAAATTAATATTTCGAACTTTTCAAAATATTTCTGTTTCAAGTTAATTTCTGTAAAATTACGTTACAGAGTATTCCATGTAAGAAAACGTGTAAAATATTGTAATATAGTGTAACAGAGTGTAAAATAGTGTAAAATCGTGTAAAATAAAGTAAAATTGTATCAACAAGTGTAAAAGATTGCATGAAAGATGAAATAATTTTTATTATTTTTAACAATTATAATCATAATGCGCTATTTATTCTCCCTTCTCATATTCTAATTGAATAAAATTTGGAAAATATGAAGCAATAAAATTTAGTAAAGTGTAAAAAAGTGTAAAGTCACTATTAAAATTGCAGACTTTTTTACACTTTCATTACATTTATACAGTAAAATTTCTATGTCATCTACTACTATAGTTATTAGTAGAATTTTTTGGATTTAGTGATTAAATTTCTTGCGTGGCGTTAATTATTTATTTTAACTCATATCATAAATGAACCATCTGAGAATATGCTTTGACACAAAGAACACCATGCAGTTAATTCAATAAATATTTTTCGTCCATTGATTTTAAAATAAAGAATCCGACGTATATTTAATAGAACTACAACAAGCATGGTATCCAACTACAAGTTCTGACGCCCAGCGTTGCGAATCTAAGAATTGTATCTGTCCATACTGCAAGAATATTCATGCCGCTCTTCTCTCCCCTATACACACACATAATACAGCTTACATAAAAGAAGCTCGCTCGCTCGCTACGGCGACACGTTACTAATTGAGATTCAGCGGGGCGCGTAATCGCCCGAAATAACACGAATTCCAATCTGAGGAATGGCCGGGAAAAATATGGCCGGGGCCATTCATCGTCGCGCGGTAAAATCACCGAATATTTCACTCGCGCGGGCGGCGCGGTGGCTCAGCCGAGGCTACCGGGGCGGCACGCTAGACGGGAAAAGAGAGAGAGAGAGAGAGAGAGAGAGAGAGAGAGAAGAAGAAGGAAACGGAGAGGATCTACAGCTACGCGGCTCCACGCGATATATCTATATATCTCCTCTCTCCTTCCCACCCTCGCGTTCGCGCTCGCACGCTGCGGGGCTCTGGACTGCAGATTTATGCGCCCCGCCTTGCACCGCTGATATCCGAGAACTCACGACCCGCTTCGCTCGTAATGAAAGAAATAAATTTACTCTCGCTCTCTTCCCCCTTCTCTACTCGGCCGACGCGCGGCTACGGGGATGGGAAATCCGCCGCCGCCGCCACGTACAACTTTAAAGTTTCTCTCTCTCTCTCTCTCTCTCTCTATCTTTTCTTCGGTTGCGGCCTTGCGCGCCGCGCCTGCAGCTCCCCGTGTTATTCGACACATGCGAGGTAAATTAGACCCTCGTAAAAGAGCTCTTAATTGCTTTTTCGTATATCTCGGGCTTTAACTCGTGACTTTTAAGCTCGGCGCGTGCTGCTGCTTCTTCTTTCGCTTGCTCGCGATGCTGGCTTTGGGGAGGACTGTATATACTATGCGCGTGCAGCGCGCACGGGCTATTTTAGTTTTCCAGTGTTTAGGAAGTGGGAGAGATCTAGTTTTGACGATGCGTTTAGTGCGCGCTTGTCGTTTTGCCCCGAGCCGAGTCATTGAGAATTGAGTGAAATACGCGTTCTTTGGATTTTCTGGATTTAAAATAAGATATTTTGGATTTGAGTTTCGAGGTAAATTTGGAAGGTCGGACGTTTGCGCAGTTGGAACGTTAACGTTGTTTTGTAAACTTTTCCAGCTGTGTTGAACAAAGCATAGTGTATACTCTAATTTTCACTTGACAATTAACTTCTCATTAGCGATGTATGTAATATAATTATATATTACAGCCTTATCAATTTAAAAATAGAAAAGGCAAATGCTAAATTAAAAAATAATAATGTGTATCGTAATTATAATTTATTCAACCATTAAATTTCATGTCCAACGATAAACGATTTCTTGAAGGTGAAATGAATTACAACTTTCAATAGCGTATAAAAATGTACTTGAGCTTGTCACTCATGTCATTCATGTATTTCTCATGTGATAACACAAGTTATTTTTCTACGACGATAAAGTTTCATATATGTGAGAAGTTGCTTCATTAAATTTTGAATACTTTCTGAATTATTTATAGTAAGTATATACTGGCAGTTACTGTAGAAATTCATCAAGAATGTAAGTCTTAGATGTAATAAGCTATACACTAACAATTACATCGCTTTTACGCAGTGAATTTATAACGATGTAAATAAATAATACCGATCAATAATATTTCTTTAGAGGGTATAGTGTATTTAAATATTTAAAAAAACACGAAATAATACTATTAATATTTTAGTATTGAGATTACATTATTTTACAGAAAACATGCCTTTTTTCTCTTCTTATAAGATTATGTAAAGAATTTTTATTATAAAAAACGTTAAGAACTGTAATTTTTGTAATAAACTCTAGAATTAAAAATTCATAATTTATGATTGTCTGCATTATAAATTGCATATTTAAGTTTAATTAACAAAAGACACAATTTCAATCTGTAAATAATATTTTTAAAGTATGTTTATAACGTCTGTGGCATAAGTCTACTTTTTATTATAAATTTTACATTCTGTTACGTATTTGTTCAAATCAACAGAAACGAAGTTTTAAGTAAATAAAATAATTTTCAAATTTCTGATTAGCAACACTGGTCAGTTTCTCAATACAATTGTTCAGGTTCAAATCATTAAAAATAACAAATAATTAAAGAAAATGTTTTTTTTATAACTTTTTGATCATTATAGTTTTGTACAATTGTAAGAATTTTTCAAAACTGTAAGAATTATATCAACATTGTCAATATATTATGTTTTTTTTGTTTTTATTGAGTTAATTATAAAAATATAGAACTGTATGCTCAACTTTTCAACAGACTAAGAAATGTACGTGCTTGCAGAATAATATATTAGAAACAATTTTTAGTTGTATTATTATTATACATATAGAGGTTTGTGGAGGAAGAGGTTTGAGGAAGCAAATATATATATAACAAGATAGTTTTGTGATTCTACAAACGTGTTTATTAAAGCGGTATGGAAACTCAACGATATTTACAGGTCGTATGTACAGTGCTCATGACATAATTATACGTGTAATATTCAATTATCTCGTAGTGCATTCACGAGAGATCGACCCGTCGGCGAGCGGCACAGTTAAGGAGGCAAATATTTATCGCTCGCTCGACAGTCGATTATAACGCATCTCACCGAGCCTCGAAAGTATAACGAAACATTCTCTATCATACACCAACCGTACGCTTCGTCGTACGAAACCGGATTGAGGAAATACTCGATGGTCCAGAGCGTCGTCATTATCATTAATTTTTTTTCTCGCTACACAGAACAGCGGCTGCTTTCGACAAAAATTTTTCGCTTTCGTTTCGCATAATTCTCTCTCCGGTTCGCGAGAATCGCAAAATAAATTAGACGATAATATATAAATTATGTACGATGGCGTCGAGGCGATCATTTGATTTCGCCGCGGCGCCTATACCCTTTTTTTCAATAAGAAGAAACGAAATTATGACTCTCCTATGCTTCAACGGCTCGCTTAACTTCGAGAGAACGGTACAATATCACAGTTACATTTATGGACAAAGAGTATTCCTCTCCGTCGAGAGAAGATCAAACGAGCAGCTGCATTTTTTCTCGAATCTCTTTACACTTTTTGCTGTTTTTCTGCATGCTTCTCGCTCGTAACGTATAATAAATACACAAGAGACGAAAAAAGTCAAGATTGTGGATCCCTTTTCTCGCTCTTTCAGACATTCTCTTTTTCTTTTGCGCGCGAACGAATTAAATTGTGATACAAACGGAACATGATGTTGTATATAAATAAAAAGAATAACATGAAACAATGGAAATAATCAAAATTACACAATCGGAACGAAACAAACTTAAGACACGCTGTCAGTCAAGTATATCCTAGAGTAATAAAAGACAAAAAGAAATAATCGGAACAGAAGTATGATACACAAACGGACGTATCGTAAAAAGACTCTCGCGTGCGCATCGTATGCTTCGCGCAAAAATCCTCGCGTAAACGTACTTCGAACTCGCGTTTAAAAAAAACAGAACCATCCAACGCAACCTTTTCACTTTCAGTGTTCCAGTTCCCAATACGTGTATCATCATACATCGCGTCTCTTCTCTCCCCCTCCTTGCATAAATAAAAAAACCCAACTATGTACACACAAATCCTCCTCTCCTCTCGCACGGTTCGAAAAATCCTTCCATCCCACCCGCGCCTTAAGGATGCACCGCCGCGCCGATCCTCTGTCCGTAGATGGCATAGGGCGAGTAGTACGGCCCCAGGGCGTTGAAAGCACTGTAGGGCGAGGCCGCCAGAGACGCGGGCATCGGTCCCGTCGGTGGCTTCCCGTACGGATGGTACCGGCCGCTCAGCGGACTGAGCGAGGGCGCGGGATAGCTGCCCGCGGCTGCCGCCGCCGCGGCGGCCCTGTGCAGCGCGGCCGTCGGCGAGAGCAGGGGATGCTGGGAGTGTTGGCCGGCCAGGAGGGCGGCCGTCGCCGAGGGGTCGCCGGCCCCCGCGCCGTTGGCGAGGCTCGTGTGGCTCCGCAGGTGCTGGAGCAGCTCCTCCGAGGTGCCGAAGCGCTTGCCGCAGTAGGACTCGCCGGCGATCCAGTTGCAGACGTGGGCTCGGCCTCCGCCGGCCGCCGCCGCCGCCGCCGACGCTCCCGACAGGGACGACGGGTAGCCGGACATGGAGGGCGGCGGCATGGGCCCCAGGGACGAGAGGGCCATCAGGCCGTACTTCTGGTGGTCGCACTGCGTGCAGCCGCTGGGACAGGCTCCTCCGGCGGCGGCGGCCGCGGCGTTCGCGCTGTTGGCCGCCGCGGCCATCATCATCTGCGCGTTGTGCATGCTGTACTGGCAGCCCGTGCAGTAGGGATCCTTGCAGACCGGGACCAGGGTCTCGCCGCCCGACGGCGTCTTCACTCGCGCGTAGCCGAGGTAGGGGTTGTTGGTGGGCGAGCCCGCGCCGGGGTAGCCCAGGAGGGCAGCCGCGGCCGCGTGGTGGTGGGAGAACGGGGACGCGCCGAAGGGCGGACGGAAGGCCGGGTTCTCCGCGAGTCCGGGCGGACAGCAGAGCTGGTTGTACTGGGCCTTGTACATGTTTTGGAGGTTGGCGGCGGCCGCGGCCGCGGCGGCGGCGGAGGCCGCCGAGTCCTTGGCCGAGTGGCCCGAGAGGATCTCCATTCCCGAGCGGATGACCGGGCTCGCGCCGTTCTGGTGCCTGGGCGAGGCGCTGGACTTGTCGCGGTCGGCGGGGGTCTTGCGGTCCGCGCCGCTGGGACTGCTGCTGTTGCTGTGGCCGTGGACGTGGCTCGTCGCGGCCGGGGTCTGGTGGCTGGAGGACGCGGGCGACGCGGACTTCCGGCCGAGCGGAGTGGAGCGCGACTTTTTGTGACTGCTCGGGCCGCTGCTCTCGGAGCAGCCGTCACCACTGGCACTGTTATTTGCACTGTCGGGCCCACTGTTGTTGCCACTTGCACTGTGAACACTGCTGGCCTTGGAGGCGGGCCGCGAGTTGTCGTCGCTCGTGGACGAGCGCTTCGTCGACACGACGTTGGTCTCGTAGGGCTTGAACGCGAGGTTCGACGATGACTTGTTGCTGTTGTTGTTGTTGTTGTTGTGGTTGCCGTCGGACGGGCTGCCGCGGTTGCGCTCGAGCTTGGCGGCCGGCGGCGAGCGCGCGGACGAGCCCTTCGACGACTTGTCCAGGGATGAGATCAGCGGCTTGCTCGGTGAGTCGGCGCCGATCTGGCTGCAGGTTTGGGCTAGCAGGGCCAGTGGACTCTTCTTCGCATCCAACTGTAAGCAGAAAAGAAAATTCTTCATTATTATTTGTTGTTTGGAATACAAGTTTTTCTTACACTCGCGGTTCTTATAATTTTGAATTTGAAACTTAGAAATAGCTATAGTTCGAAGTTTTACCAAGTGATCAAATATTTAAAAACTTCAAAAACGTAAAAAAAGTAAAAAGTTCTAAATTAAAGTAAAAAATTTTTTTTCAATTTAACGTTTTAATTAAAATTTTCGAAAACACAAAATATTAAAATTTAAACTTTCGACTCCAAAATGTCGGAGCCGCGGAAAATTGCTCCAAAATGAGAAAAAATACTAACCGTTGTTGGAAGCGGAGAAAGATAGTCCGGCTGCAGGTACTGATTGTGTCCGGTGGTCAACATACTGCCCTCCTCGAGCACAACCATTTGGTTATTCACACAAGTAGTTTCTCACAGCACCACAAACAAAATCGAAAATGATAAAATCAAAGAACCGTCGCAGACGCGTTCCTCTCCCTCCTCGAATCGCGTCAATTTTGCGATATCCACGAATCACTCGTCGCTCGAGGAAGAAAAAACCGTTCGCGGCGCTCCGCCAAGGCAGATATGCGCTCGCCGTCGGATCGAGAACTCTCGGTACAGACCGTATACTCGAGTAAATCGCCACACAGGCTCGATGCGCACCGTGGAACCAGAGAAAGACTATAATACGACTCCTTGCGAGAGACGACGCGCACAGTTCGAGATCCAGGGGAGCAGTGAGCGCACCGCCGAGCTCCGCCGCGCGTTCGAACCTCCGTCGTTCTGAGCTGCGCGCGACGGCAGCGCCACCTCGGGGAATCCCCCCCACCACCGCTCCGTGAATAACCTGTCGCCGTGGTGGTGTGTGCCTCTCCCCACTACCGAATGGCTGCCGTCCGTAGCTCGGCGGTGCGAGCGAGAGGGAAGGAAGCGAGGTGGGGCGAGGAGGGCGGGGGGAGGTGCAGCGCCGCGCGGTGGTAGGGAGGCATTCTAATTCAACACGCCACCCATGATGTTGGCTCGACGATGACAGCTCCCATCCCGGCTTTGATATTTCACCGCTTTTACGGCTGCCCTCCCTCCCTCCTCTCGATCTCTCTCTCTCTCTCTCTCTCTCTCCTCCTGCGCGCAACATCCTCACGCTCTTTCTCTCTCTATCTCTCGGCCCCGTCTCTTCTTCCTTCCTCCTTCGTGGCTGCTTCGTCGTCGTAGTCGTCGTCTCCGGCAACCCGATATTTTATACCGTGAAACCTGTCTGTCTCTTCGCTTTTCTCTCTCTCTCTTTCTCGCTTGCTTACTGTGCGGGACTGGGCGGCTCCGGCTTAATAAGCAGCTTTCAAAATAGAAATGTAATGGGCCGGGGCGATAGCGGCAGCAGCAGCGACGACGGGGAAGAGAAGGGAGCAAGAGAGAGGGAAGGGAAGCGCGCGAGGCAGCAGCAGCAACGCCGTCGCCGCCGCCACCGGGTGATTGATTGCCCGTCGGGGCGACTTACGGACTGCCACGGGTTACGAATGACAGCCACTTAAGCGCCGTGTTTGCCTACAATTTCACCAAAGCGTTTTAATTATCGGAGCTCTCTGCAGGCCCGCGTATAAGCAGTCGGGGCTCGCGCAAGTGATGAGACGCCGTCATTTCGTGGCTGCTGCGACGTGGATGCAGTTGCGGGGGTTGACTTGGATTTTTGAGACTTGCGCGGGTTATTGGCGAGATTCGAGGTGATTTGCGGGGTTTGGGGATAGGTTGCGATTTTTGTATGGATGTTTCAACATCAATTCGAGCATCGATTTCAACATCGAATTCTCTGAAATGCTTATAATGAAATCTTTGAGTTCAAAGGTTTATAGGTTCGAAGATCTCGAAGGCTTGAGTTGATTCTGTAGATTTAAATTTTGCGAAATCGAATTCGCGAATGTAGAAATCAGAAACCCTTCACACTCAAAAGAGTTACGTAATTATCTTTGAATAAATAGTAGACATTACTGAATTATTTTATATTATGTGTCTATTTATTCCTTGATTAATATAAAGGAAATTTCTGATGAGTACTTAAATTTTTAAAACACAAACACATATTTAAATAAAATACAATTATCTTTAATAACACAGGAAAATTAATGTAAAAGAAAACAAGCTGTACGTTCGCAACATAAAGAAATGTATTTAAGTAGATACATACCGAGTTTAATGCGACACCTTTTTTGTTTAATTTTTATCACTGTTAATCAACTTTTTAAATTAAAGTTAGTATTTTCATTTTTACAAGAATATAATACAGTTATTTTTGTTTCCTATAAAACTATACTTTAATATCTTCCTTTATCTAAGTTTTATTTTGTAGATAATATTAATTTTAGAATAAGTATACTGTAAAATATTATTAAATCATTATACTTATTAATACTTTAATATAACTATAAAATTAATTAACTTAAATTTATAAGAGACATTTTATGTTGCATTCAATTACTAACATTAATGTTATAAATGGTACCTGCAATAAATACCTCTTTGAAACATAAAGTGAAAATTCACAATATTTGCAATTGACTTGTAATTGAATTGCGAAATCATGCCGCAATCCCCCTTATAACTGTAAAAGCCTTGCAAAAGCATAATAAATTGCGCGGCGCGTTAGCAAAGATCAAAACTGGCCTTCCAAATGAAAGCAGCCGTGATGTGCGCACCGACCAGGAAAGAAAAAAATTAATAGATCGTAATTTGATGTCATTGCGGGCACTTAACCTTATTATAACTCACATCGACGCAGAGTCCCCAAAGAAGATGTAAGACTTCGAAATAAGCTTTTCTCGGTATCGTTAATTTATTCCCGAGAAGCCACCTCCTCGCGCCCCAAGACGAAAGCAGCATCGGGCGCTCGCTCGCGCTCTCATATCGTTCATCCAAAAGCATCAATTAAACGAGAGAAATTTTTTTTTGATTGTACCCAATTATCGGCCCCTTGCCGATAAGTGCACAGTCTGCTGCGCGTCGTTTCTCTCCTCCTCCTTCTCATCCTCCTTCTTCTGCTAGCGATCGCGCGGGCATCTTCAAACGAGATCCGCGCGTTTCTGCGTTGTGTCGGACGCGAGAGAGGCGGAGAAGAGAGAAGAGAGAAAACGAGAGAGAGAGAGAGAGAGAGATTCGTCGCCCGAGGGACCTTTTCTCGATCGCTACCGGGCTTTCGATACTGCAGCGAGATTAGCGAGGAGGAGAGACCGAGCACCGAGCGAGCCTCTTAATTCCCTTCTTTCCTTTTTTTACTGAGTCGGCGCCTTTTTTCCCTTCGTTTTTGCGCTCTCCTCTTCTTCTTTTCTTTTTATCTGGAGGCAGACGCGAGAAATTCTCGGCGTATCTCGTCTCGGACTACATAAAGGCTTCGCCGTGCGGCTGCTGCTGCAGATAAGCCGCGGCGATATATTCAATGCTTGCGCGCGCGCGTACGGATATAATTCATCCCGGCGATTTGCGAAATCGGAAGAAAAGGAGGAGAGAAGGTTTTGTCGTCGAAAAAATGCGAGGCGTACATTGTCATTTTTGAGCGTATATACGCACGCGCGGGCGCGTTGCTTGTTCTCGATCTCGCGTGGACGCGAGATTCACGGCAGTTTGCGAAAGCCCTGCTACAATGTTGTAAGAGATTTTTTTTTTGAATTTCGCAAGGTCGGAGAGATAATGGGTGATTTGTTGAATATTTTACGATGACAGGACTTGTGCATAGTTTTTGTATAAAAGTTGCAAGTTACGAGCAATACATTTAAGAATGTAATTTTCAAGAATTACTTGTAAAGTTGTTTTTGTTGACAAAGAATTTTCATTTTCTTTATTTTTTTCATAAATGAATAGAAATGAATGCTATTATACTTTTCATTTGACCTAATAGATGGCGCTCAATGTCAAGGTGTACAAGGTGAACGATCGAGTCATAATAACAAAACTGTTTTTCATTAATTCAGCGAGTACATTATACAAAATAAATGTATTTTACATGATTTATTATTCATTATAACAATTCACTGTGTAAATTCTCTGCTTAATTATAATTTACAAATAATTCATAAATTCTCTTTACCTTATTTATGTTTTTAACGAGCACTGCACCTTTGAAACTCCTATCACCATATTTTCATAAATACAGTGACGAGAAATTATTTTTTTATAGCATAACTATTTAGAAAATAAGAGATGTGTAATCGCGAATGATTTATGTAGTCATTCAAAAATTGCCAAGATGTTACATTTGCTAGATCCATACAAAAATAAGGTATGGATTATTTTATAACTTTTTATTATTACTTTTGTAACTGAATCGCATTTTTACATAATCTGTACACACCAACAACATTATCCAGATATTATCCAGAGCTATACAGCAAACGATAAAGATATTTCCATTTCAACGGGTACAAACAACTTTTCGTTCGTCGAGATGTTAATTTTTCCATCCAATCAAATCGATGTACAACATCCAACATTTACGTAAACTTCACCAACAAAAAAGCCCCCAATCGAACCTCCGAAAAACCGACCCAATTGACCCACCAAAGAAACCCACACCACATCCGTCCCACCTCCTCCCCCGAATCCTTCAAAACACACTCTTTTCCCTGTTTTCTCTATTCCTCCAATTCTCCACCGCAGCCTTGCGCTCGAGCAACTCGAGTTACACATCACGCAACCGGCCGCCCAGCTTCGCCTCATCTCGTCGTCATCCTACTCGTCCTTGTCCTCCGCACGTCGATCCAATAAACTCCGTCCTCTTCCCTCTCGCAGTTTCCGTTCCGCCACCCGTAAGAAATCTCCCCGTCAAAGGCTGTTATTTGAATCGTTCCGTCATCCTTCCTGTCAGACCCAGCAGCAGCAGCAGCAGCATCACGGCGCGGAGCTGACTCGCGTGGCCCGACGGCAAGGAGGAAGAGTCAAGAAAGAAGAGGGAAAGAGAGTGACTTTGTATGTGTGTGTGTGTGTGTGCCGGACGGACGGCGCCGCTAACGACCTAACGCCGAGTAGAGGCTATCCTCTCTCTCGCGCGCGCGCGGCAGCCCATATAGTCGACTCCTCGTCGTCTCGACGCTGACGGATGAGTTTACAGCTAATGTAGCGGCCCTTTGAAGTTTGCCGCTCAAACGTGCAGCCTCTCCAGCTTCTCTCTCTCTTGCTCGGATCTTCTTCATCTCTCTTCGCTATCTCGCTCTCTTTCGCTCTGGTCTTGTCTTCTCTTTCCGCGCTTGCCTGTCGACTTCTGCTGCTGCTGCTGCTTCTTTTTCTTCCTTTTTTTTGCCTCGATCCCTCTTGAATACGCGGCGGAGCCGCTCTACTCGAAGCTGAACTGGAGGTACAGCCTGGAGTGGAAGATCGCTTCAGTGTGCAGTTGTAGAACGAATGTTTGAAAATGTGGATAAGATAAGTTGTTGATAAAGTGGAGGAGAGAGGGACTGTTTTGTATCACTTTTGGGAACATAGAGCGATGAGATTTTATTTGGATTTTTGAAAATATTTAAATCGATATAATTTTTTATTTCTTGTTGAGTTATTTTATGTGTAAATTTAGTATTTATTCGATGTTATTTATAATATTTTTTACATGATTATTCATTAAATTTTTGTTAGAGTTATGTAGAAATGAGACCAATTATAAACGATTTTTATACAAGCTTTTTTACAGAAATTGGTAATAAAGGTAGGTTACTAGTCTAGTGCTACAAAAAGCACTTCAAATAGTTTTTAAAATAAAAATCCAGTTTCGCTTCAATCCAAATATTTACTTTACCATAACCAGTGCTGTTCTTAAGTTTCGCATCTCACGATTCCTCGCACAGTCAAGAATCTCCAAACAAGTCCCTTTTCAAAAAGACTGTACAACCAGTGCAGCGCCTCCGCACAAAGTCGGCAAAAGCTGCAAAGCCTCTTTTCTCGTTTCGTCTTTTTCACCGCATTCTCATCCTCGTCGACGCGGATGCACGATTGTAAACAAAGTGTCGATCGCCCGCACGAGGCTCTAGCTGGAAAAGCTCACGCGACGAGAATTGATTGTTCTCGGGGAGCCACGGGAAAACTCTCACTCGCTTTTTTTTGTTCTTTTTCTATCTGTTTCGCTTGTCATTGAATTTTCGGGTGTACCAGAATTGGCACTATATCGGATGTGAAAATAACGAGGCCGACTGCGCGCACAGCCAATGCAGCGCCGATCCCCCATAGCGCGCCTTGGGATTTCGTGAAAAGAAAGAATATAGTGTACGAGCGAGGTGGAGAGAGAGAGAAAAAGAAAGAGAAAGAGAAAACGCCGCCATGCACGGTTCACTGGCTGATTTATTTCGGCACGACTTGTTTTCTAACCGAGGAACACGCTGTCGAAAAAATTACGGCATTAGTCATCTCGACGGGCGACAGAGAAAGAGAGAAAGAGAGAGAAATAGAAGTGACAGCGGAAAAACGTATTAATCTATTTTGAGTCGTGCAATAAAATCAATTGTGTTAATGGAAGAATCTTTTTTCATTCTATCTCGCGTCTCTGTCTCCCTTCCCCTCGCTCGTTTCTTTGATCGCTCGAGAGGAGCGCGGTGGAGGCGGAGCGGGGAACTCGCGCGCGAAGATGAATGACTGGTCGGTGAATTTCACGGTGTGACAGGCGCTTTTCGGCCATTCGCGTTAAATGAAGTGTTTAGTGCTGAGTAATCAAAAAACCATAGATCCTAGTCCCGCGCGCGCGTGTGTGTATGCTTTTGCCAAAATCTAAGATTCACGGAGAGCCAGTGTTCTTCTCTTTCTAGGGCTACTGGCGGAAAATAAAAATACACCGACGCACCGCGAGGTACGAGAGGGAGTCGCGCGGATGAAAGAAGCCGCGCCCGCGCTTTTAAGCCTCCCACGAGTTTAGGTGCTATAAATCTTGCTTAGTACTGGCGCAGCCTTCCATAATGAAAGTTCGACGAGAATAATTGATGTACATACGTGCAGGCTCCTTTGTTGGGTATGCATCAGATTTGAGATTTTTAGTGTTTGCTGAAGAGTATACATAGTAGTTTATTTTGTAGAGACACATGGTGATCATAAATTTACTATTAAATTTATTTTCATTCTATATGCTTTTCATGAATATACCCTAACATTTTCTAAGACATTGGGTTTTTAGGCTCAAAAAATTGTAACTTTTGCTAATTGATGTATTTTGTTATTATTTTATGGCCAACTATATGTGTAAGGTACGTTTCAGTTATAGTAGTGCAAAATTTGCAAAATGAACAAAGTTTAATTTTCCTGGATAAAAACGAACCTTATTGTGGATCACTTATTGAAAATCATTTGCATTTGAATCCTTATTATGAAAATTCTGTATTACTTCTTTTCTTATTTTCATAGATAAAAATCAGTGCATTAAAAATAAAAAATATAAATAGTGCAATACTTTCATAATAATTATATAAAATCAACTGATTCACAGTAGAAGCACTCATCCATAATTGAGTCCGTAAAAATATTCGTATTATAAGAAATAATTCATGCATTCCAGATTCTACTCGTTTTTTAAAATATTTTTTTCTGACTACTTATAGGGGTCTCATTTATGTTACCCAAATTTGATCACATTTTATTTCATTTTTTACTAAATGCTATTTCTTTGCACGTGGAATTAAATAATAATCCAAGTTAAAGTGATCATATTTGAATTATACGTAGAATTTCAACGTTTTAAAATTTTTTTTATTATAATTGTGCATCAACACGAAAAAGGAAATATCGATGTGATTGCAAATCTAATTCGCTAGAGTATTGCGTCACTTTAGCGGAACAGCATATTATTTCCTGTGTTTAAGATTAGGAGATAGCATGTTAATTATTCCGCCAAAGCAACGATTTTATGTAAAGCAGATAATTTTTTTGCTGCGTCCATTCTAGCATCAGACAATCGCTGCTTCTAGAGTGTTTCTTATCCCGAAGTAAAGAAAAATACACAAAATTCTAAATACACATCCGCAAAATTCAACAACACTTCCCACAGCACATAGCTGAGCCACTGCAGCTTCCAATCCAAGAACGATGCTACCCCCTAGAAAACTAAAATGCAGCTCAGCGCAATAACGCAACATCGTCGACACGTCCAGTTGCATACCCGTCTTAGCCATAGTCCGGCTCAATGGAAACCGCTTAAGAGCCTCCCCCGCTTACAACTGGCAATAAATTCCGAAATCTTTCTTGCCGCGCATTACCGCTGCCAAAAGTACCTGCATGCCAAGCCCATCGTTAACGCAAAACTCGAGCATCTGCAAATAATACAGCGCAACGCATCAGCTACGTAAGCTAGCCGTCACGGTAATCTCACGACAGGGGCGGACAGACACATCGAATTATAACTATAAGTCCAACGGGGGACGTCGAACTCCTCCTCCTCCTTGATCCTCTCGAGAGGAAACCCAATTTATACATACACTACAAAAAGAAAATCTTATTTTAAGATTGACCTATCTTAAATTTGTTGTATCTTAAAATTTAAAATGCTTGAAAAACATAAACATAATATTAATATTATTTTAATAATAATATTAATTGTTTTAATATTAATTATTAATTCTTTCTATTTTAATATTAATATTATCTTTATGCTTTTCAAGCATTTGAAATTTTAAGATGCAACAAATTTAAGATCGGTCAATCTCAAAATAATATTTTCTTTTGTAGTGTACGTATACGATTCGTCATTCATGTATATACGTGTAAAGGTATGCACAAGACCTACTGTGCAACTGTAGGTATATATATGTATAGAAACTCACCCCGGCGGAAACGCTCTCGTTCCACCTTTTAACTGTGCTGTGCGACCCCCCGTCATTATAAAAGTCCAACTTTCGCATTGCTCATGGTCTTCGGATGGCATCCGTGCGCGCACATCGAGTTACACGCAATAAACGCGCGCGCATGGGTTTCGGGGGCTGCGCAAGTATACCTATATTCGACGCTTTGTGTGCGCCTTCTGCGGGGCGGCGACGTGTTCCGCTCGGTTTGTTGTGACAAGGTAATAATTTTGCCGGGCATTGTGTCTGAGGAGCGCTGGTATAGTGTGGAGTCCGAGGGGCCAGATTAGAGGCGGCGAGCCGACGGGGAAAAGGTGGGAAGAAAGAGAGAGAGAGAGAGAGAGAAGATGGAAGGTGGCTCGGTTGTTTATATAGGTTGCAGCTGTAGAATAATGTTAAGAGTATCGTTGTTAGAGGTTATTGAAGAAGGGAGGACGTTGATTAGGCTGGGTTTTATAAGTTTATTGTTGGGTTGTTGGAGTTTTTGAAGATGGATCGGATGTTTTACGGTGATGCGACGTATAATTTATGAATGGAAGTTTAGCTTTTATTGGGGAATAAGTTGTCGTCTATTAGCTGCATTTTGTAGAGGAATAATAAAAGAATGGGGCCCTCGTTTAAGCTCAAAGGTGCATACCTTTGAACAAACGAATTTTGTGGTGTTTGTAAACGTATATTTTGTAGTATTTAGTTCATTCATATTCAAATTGAGTACTGTTTAAATAATGTTATATGCTAATGAGGAAATATATGTTCTTCAAAAAAAATTTTTGCATAAAATAATTCACTTGTAGAAAAGTAACGAGTCCAGTCCAGAAACTGGACAAAAACTTATTAGTTCAGCCAAATATTAGAAGCATCTGGCTAGAAATCTAAGTATTCTACCTAGGTTTCATGCAGAAACTTGAAAATAAATTCAAGATATGTATTATAATAATTATTTCATCCTTTCTTTACTAGTAGGTTATCACAAGGATACAAAATTTGAACAACCAATTTGTAGTTAGCGATCCTTGAAACTTATGTACACAAAGTTTTACTGAAATTTTTTAATTGTTATCAAGTATATAGATAGATTTATCTCATTCTTGGGATTAATTACCTCGGCCTAAAGCGACGATTAAAAAAAATATATAAATAACCAAATTAATCTGGTAAAACATTTAAATTATTGTTTACTATAATAAAGAAACATATTATATTATAAATATTATAAATCCTACAATAAATGTCGTTAAACCTTAAAATACTGTACACACCTAATAATACAATATTACTTTAATACAATAATACTCCTTTAATAATTGGTTATCAATATTATAAAAATATGTGGAAAATTAGAAGCACAATCGTGAAGATCGAGTTGCATATTTTTGTCATGTTTCAGTAAAACTTCTTTTAATAAATAATTTATTTATCTACGAAAAGTGACTTTTAACAAAAGTTACCCTTTAACGGTGATGCAAATAAATACATGGTCTCACATTACAATAGTACCTATAAGCTATAGTCCATCAATCAAAAGGCTTGAGTTTGAATTACACCTCTGAAAAATGTCAACCCTCTAACGTGGCGAATTCCCACCTTTTTCTCAGACACTTATCCCGCTGCAACCCCGTATAGTATAAAAACTTCAATCTTGACTTTCCATAGTACATCCCACTCCTCGCGAAAGTATATACTTCCACACCCTGCACAACACTTGTCAAAAGAACAAAGCTCACTTTCACAACTGCAACCCTTTATACCATTACCATGATCCTTGGTTCTCTCTCTCTCGCGCTCTTTCTCTCTCTCTCTCTCAAAGTGCTTTAATTACCACTCGAGAAATTAGTCGTCACCATTGTTTATTAAGAGCTCTATACGCGTACCGAGAACGAAAATCGGCTGATTTTTCACTCGAGCGTACTCTCCGGTCCCCTTTGTTTGTACGCATCCAAGCAGTGCTCTACTCTACCAAACTCTACACCATACATGTTATTATAGGGGGTATACGTATAGGGGAGACTGGGGTTACTTCGTATACTTTTTTTCAAACTTTCTAGTTCTTATATTTCTTTTCTAAACATTTCTACAATAAATGGTTATCAAGTTTAGGGGTTTGACAAGCTAAAGAAAGACTATGATAAGCCTCTATATTTATAGTAAAATTCATGCATTAGCAATGTTACGAACATGTATTAATAAATCTTTAATAAATTGTCGAATGAAATTTTCTTTGTTGATGTACGCGATAAAATATAGTCTAGTAAATACTGCATTATTCGAAAGCGAGTAAGGCGACATTTGCTTTCGAGTAACATGATTTTTACTCAAACATTTATCGTTGTAGCTCGGTAACAAAGGTCTATTTCAATGACCATTCCCACCAAAAAATCCAAAATACACCGTGTCCAAAGCGCACTTGACTCATACAAACTTGACCCATGCACAAACTAACCCCGATCTCCCCCCCCCCCCCCCTTACAAGCACGCGCTCTGCGTGAATTGATTCCCTCGCGGGGGATTAAACGGCTCCGCGCGCTCTCGCACACATCCCCGTGCACACTCCGCTGCACACACGCCCGTGGTGCGCGGCACGGCGCAACCCTCCAATAAAGAACCCACTGTTAGCGAAATTGCACTCCACGACGGCCCGTGCGTGGCGCGGGAGAAAGGAGGACCACCACCAGCCGAATTGAAATGCAAGCCCCGGCCGAATCTGCGGGAGCCTGAAAGAGAGAGAGAGAGAGAGAGAGAGCTGGAGCTGCAGGAGCTAAAGGCCAATTTTTTTATTCGGCAATCACGGATGCCGCCGCGGTTTTGGATGCTGCTGCTGCTGCTGCTGCTTGATTGCCCCTGCAGGAGCGCTATAGTGGCTGCGGAAAAGTATACGTGTGTGCGTGTGAGGGTATGCGGATCGACGAGACGATCCTAATTGAGGGAAAAAAGGCTGGATCGCGGTGTAATTGTTAATTCGGTGTATGGGCTGCGAGGGTTCATTCGTTGGAATGGCATTGTGCATGAGTTTCGATGTGTATTTGATGAAAAAGGGTGGAATGAAATTCATTGCGAATTGGTGTTTGCATGCTGTGCGTTAATTTGAATTGTTGTCTGCAAATAATTGCTTTGTATGATTGCACATCAGGTTATTTTTTTTTTTTTATTACTTATAGAATTCTCTTTTTTTGGTTTTAATTTTTATGTGATTGTGATGCCGAATTAATTTAGCACAAGAAGAAAGAACATGAAGCGCACTGCGCTTTGATTACGCTTATTAGTTGAAGAAAAATTAAACACTTTTATAATTTTCTGATATTACATTCTAATTTTATACATAATCAGCAATAGAATTCTAATCTGAATCTTGGATTACCGAATGCACAAAGATTAATTTTTATAATCGTAGACAAATAAGTTAGTACACGATGAAATACATCTTGGAAAGGTTCACGATACCCCAGATGGAAAAATTTCCCAAGTCCTGTTCAGTGGACTATGCAATGAACGAAATAAGTCTCTTAAAGTGCAGTTTCTATTTTACGCCATTTCACTCTAAAAGATTGTATTTTCTGCTGGGATGAATGGTTTGCTTATACTAAGCGTATTAAGTCTAGTATTTTCCTTGTACTCATGACGGTAGATAAAAAAGTTGTCTCGTAGAACCATTGTTAAACAGAAGAGGAATCAGTTTTAATCTTAAGCTTTCTCAAATTTCGATCTCTCAAATACAAAGTGCGCTTTTTTTAAACTACTAACTTATATAACTTTGACGTAATTTTCATGGTTTCAAAGATTGAAAATCTGCTCCGACATACTATTTATTGATTTTATGTTTGTCATAGAAAAGTAAGAAATATGACTGTTACGTAAAATAATAAACTTATACATGTACTAAAAATCACTCGAATGATCTATCAGTTTGTTATACGAAAAGTTTTTAAATCTCTACTTTTAAAATTAACTTTATTCATCTTTATTTATAATAGTAAAATTTAAAAAAACCCTGAGCCGAAAAAATGTTAGCAATAGGTTATTTTACGCACCGTCTCAATTACTGTAAAGTTCTTTAATTTTTACATGCGTATTTCTTTACTATCATACTATAAATAGAATATATAGCTCGATTTTTGTTTCGCGAGTACCAAGATTAATTACGCATAAAGTAGTTCACAGTAGGTTCAATCACGCGTGCACGGAAATACCCTCTCCACGGCGAAACGCGGGAATTATTCGCGCTACTCGTGGCCCGCGGGACTATATCGCCGCACTCCATATACAACACTGCAATCTTGCCGACGGGGGAGTTATGTGAACACGCAGACGGGCGGTGGCGGCTCAGCGCGATGCAATTAGCGAAGCAACTATTATGCATATGGAAGGAGAAAGAGAGAGGGAGGAAAGCATTGCGCCGCGCGAATACATCCTTGACCTTGCCAACTTAACGGTTTTCTATCACGCGAACTCTAGTGTTGATGGCTGCTGCAATTGCTCGAGGGAATGAGACACGTGAGATTCATAAGGCAACTATGTATTGGTATCAGACGGGACTGAAGCTGATTAGTAAGTTCTCGTGCAAAATACTCGTCATCTGTTTATTGTCATAGTTGTTCGTTGACCTACTTTGTTACGTCATTTTTGTGTATTTGGGTAAATGCGGTTAGCTTTCAATATATTTCAAAGCAGCAAGTTTTGCTCTTTAGTTTGTATAAGGGTCTTATCAGGGTGCTGTGTGATTAATTAAAATTCGATTTTTTTTAGTAAGCTGCGAATGATTACGAACGTGAGGAAGTTTGCTCTTCAATATTTATTGATGAAAATATATTGATATGATCCCTTTAGTTTTTCTGTAATTTACAATTATCAATAAAACATAACTGTGAAATAACGTAAAGCTTAATATAAAACAAATTATATAATAAAGATCATTCTCCCTATTTATTGATACACCCGATATTTTTCTGTGAGAATCATATATAATTTGTGTTTTCACCTTTTTACAGAAAAATTTTGGAGTGTAGCAGTAAATGTCATATAGTACATAAATAGTAAATAAATATGCATAATTATTAGGCGTCTGATCATATGTAGTTTAATATTTGTAAATTTATTAAGAAACTTTTAGTTCAATAAATGGTTAAAAAGTAAAGCTTCTTCCTGGAAAGTTTATGAAGCAATTTATACGCATTAAATAAAACGCGCAAGCCTTTTACACGCGTAATTAATTTAGTCAACGTTTGCATAGCTAATTCCTCTTTTCAAATATTTTATCAATTTAGTCATAAGATCAAATGAGATCTTTCAAGATAAATTCGATTTTCATGATGGGACCACTCAAGTGATTTCTCATACGACCTGTCAAAAAAATATTTATGAGGAACACGCCACGCGCGTATAGTTTCAGAATGGTTTTGCTCACACATGCGGCTTTGTACATCAAATAGAAACAAAAGACAGTGATGAATAGCCCACTTCCTTATAGATAATTCTGGCATCTCTGTGTAATAATTTAAGGCATAATTCAATATTTGTAAATCTTTGGAATTATGAGTTCTTCTGGAATTTCCAGTTATACTTTGGCATGCTGTGTAAATAACAGTTTTGAAAATAATCAGAAACAGTGTATGATGCAAAAGTAAAAGACAATTACGTTAGATTTTGTCTATTACAAAATCAACCTTTCATTATAACAATTTTGAAAGACACGTGTAATCTATTAGGCGATGTCAGGATCGTACAAAATTAAATTTTATTAATAGATACTTACTTACACGTATAACTTACCAATTAACTTACAGATGTTTATATTATTGTTATAATGATGTAGACATAAATTATTAAACATTTTAGTTAAACGGAATAAAGCGTGAATATTATAAGAATAATACCTACATTAATTTAATAAATTAATTATGTAATTAATATTATTCTTAAAATGTATTATCAGGCATATGTATTAAGTATATGTACTAACACATTTACAGTATATTCAAATATGTGGTATCTTTTTTACAACGTAATTCCATTAAAATGAAATTGCGATGTCAATAATTTTGTATCTTTATGAAGTGCAAACAACTGATAATGTATAATTTTTAAATTACAGAATTCAGTCAAAAAAGAAACAGAATAAACATATTAAATACAAAAAATACTACTCTTGAATAACAAATCTAACATTTTAATATTAATTTATGACCTTCATAATTCAGTTGCTGGATTTCCTGAAGTTTTATTCCATTCTAATTGAATTTTCTCCGATTAATCAAGCATTATTCAAAACATGTAGTTGATTGGATTTTCTAGGTAGATTACTACAAGAATTTCTTCAAATACTTACATAAATTGCAAAAACCAAAACATTTAATTTCACGATACGTGAAAGTCATAATTCTACAGTACATAAGATTCCGATAAGATTTCCACATATTATACCTATATGGGGAAAACTAATGCGATCCCGGCCAAAATTCCGCGAGTTAACCATATTTAGCCAATGTATACACGTTTTCTCGCCCCGAATCCGACTAGGTTTTCCTGATAGCTGAATCAGCTGTGTACGAATGGAAAAATGACAGGACTTCCCTATATTCTCCCTATGTAGGGGAAACTAATACGATCTCAGCAATTTTTTTTTCTAAGTTTATCTAGAGTACATGTTTAAATAAGTAATAATTAAATAAATTATTTAATTAAATTTCAATATTGTTTAATAAGAATTAAATTTAATCTTATTACTTAAGGGTAGGTTATACTGAAAATTTATTTATTTTTTATCATTGAGCCTTCAAACTAAATTATTATTCCCATGCCAGAAGTTTTTTAAAATTGTAGTAAATAACATGTAGAAAACGTTTCAACAAAATTTATAAATTACCTTAAATTTTCTAAAAGAATTTTAATATTTAATATCGTTTAAAATTATTTGTTCCCTCGTTGTTTCTCCTGCAATATGAATATATGCTGTTGAAACTTTTTTTACGTATTTCTTAAATGATTTTACCAACGTTTGATACCAGTTTATATATTATTATAAAATGTAAATATTTAAAAAAACATTAATAAAAAACGTAAAAATGCAGGATAATTAGATAACAAAATTGCATTCTTTGATGGGGATTGACATAGAGAATCCTCGTTGGAATCGGACAAGGAGTCCTCACCCGAATCCTGATAAAAGATGGGAAATTACCAGGTCGGGGTTCGATAAGATCTCCATACCGGATCCCGGTCAGATTTAGGAAAATCTTCCTGGATTCCGTAAGATTCTTGACTAAATGTCTACGTGGGTTGCGCATCCCACCAGCTGACATATTATAGAATAAGTGTTCAACTTCAAACTTCCCGAAGAAAATGAAATTCAAAGTTAACAAGTGCGAGGTAGCATCTGCTGCTCCGAGCAATGCATCACGCGAACCGTGAATTTCAAATCCCCTATAAAAATCTCGCTCCCTCTCTCTTTCTCTCTTTCCCGAGTATCGGCACGCTTTTCGATTTTTCGACTTCCTACACACAGCGCATTCGATTCACATAAAATATACACACGTCGGGTGCACACAAGCCAAATGGACCATACCCACCTACTATACAGACAGTATTATACATAGGCAACATTTATATGTCTGGCCGGCTCGGCCGACATTCGCGTCGCCGAACAATGGAGAGGTGCACAACGACCAGGACGACGACGACACGGCACTGTGCACCAGCTCTCTCTCCTTCTCACTCTCTCCGTGTCTCTCCAGTGCCACGTACACAGAAAGAGAAAGAGAAAGACAGAGACAGCGCGGAAGGAGTCGGTGTGCCTTGCTTTTGCGCGAGCTTGGGAGCCGAGCTGCGTGCACTGGATGAATGTGTAAAAATGCTGACAAGCGGATAATAGAGGAGGCAGTCAGTCAGTTTGAAAGATGGCGCGGAACAGTAGGGGGGTTGCCCGCCCGACTGCCTGCAGCCTGCCGCTCTGCTCGGTGAGCCGTGAAAGGGAAAAAGATGGATGAACGCAAACGCGGTTAGCTTGCCGCCGCCGCCGCACCGAAGAAACAGAATTTGCGCCGGGTAATAAATCATAGCGGTCGAGCGCTCCTTCTCCCCTGCACGCGAAAACCGTGGATGTGAATGTGAAGTACGTGCGCGGCAAATGTGGGTATATGTGTGTGAAGATGTGGATGTGTGAGTGATTGCGTATAGGTGTAGAGGGCAGGGTATATACGAAATATCTTGTACATTTGGTGAGGCCATTTTTCACCGCTTGATCGTGAATTGATAGTTTGAGGGGGAGGGGGGAGGATGGTATGGGGAATCTTTGTTTGATTATAGGCTGCGCGGGGCTTTTTCAATCTGGGGGTACGGATTTTTCAGGGGTTATTTGCGTTCATCTTTTTTTTGGGAAGGTTTGTTTGCTTTGCTGGAGTGTGCGTAGCTAATTGGGGGACTGATTTTTTTTATTTAATGATTTTGGTGGTTACAAATGTGAATATGAATATGAAACGAATGGTGGATTGAATTGTATAGTAAAACTTGGGAATTATATTTGTACATTGGCGACGTGATGAATGTTCTATATTGATTAGCAGATAAGTGGTGGTCTTTTAAGATATTAGTAACAATATAAGAATGTATGTGATATTCGACAAAGAATATTTATCGACAAGTAATTTTCTATCGGATTATACTTTACTATTTCTTAAATATATTATTTTAACGGAAAGGTAAGTTTTTTTTTCGATTTATATTGAATTTGTCTTATTATATAATATTGGCAGGTTAACAAGAGGCTATTGTATATTTAATAATTTAATAAATTTAAATTTCTCTAATAATTATACAAAATATAATTCTTAATATTCATAATAGTATTATTTATTAATATTGTTAATAACAAAATTTACGAAGCAAGTAGACATTGGATCACTCACCTTAGTATGCAAGAATGTAACAGAAAATATTGTAAAAAGAAATGTACAAATTTTATAAGATGAAATACCTTTTTTATTAGTGTACACATATACCAGTTTATCCTCACTAGTACATTATATATATAGTAAATTGGTTATATATATAATGTACTAATGAGGATAAATTATTCATTATATATTATCTACTTTTTTCAGTAAATTTGAACATTTCATTAAAATGTAAATTTCTTTTATTCTTTCTTTTATGGTAGTTAGATCTCTTTGATCTGCTCGATTCGGTCATAATAGAAACTTGTAGATTTGTTACTCTGCCGAAAGGTTTTTGAGGATTTATTATGTTTAAAATACATATACTTAGGTTATGAGTGTGGAAACTTGGAAAATATAATTATTGACCAAAGCTATGGCCTATTTATACCATATTCAGGCATAAATAGGTTATAACTTTGGTCAGTAATATTGATTTTTAAATTCTTACATTCATACTCTAATTATATGTATTTTGAAGACAATAAAACCTCAAAAACTTCAATCCGATCAGTTTGACTCTCAAAACCTTGCATCAGAGCAAGACATATACAAGTTTATTTTATAGCTGAACCGAGACCTTATGACCATAAAAAAGAATAAAAAAAATTTCGTTACACTTTGATAAAATGTTTAATTTACAGATAAAAATAGGAAATATAATATATGATGAATGTACATTGTACATATCGTTACCTAAAAATATATAATCAATTTATTTGTAATTTTAACGTGATCAGGTTTCCTTAAGCCCCTCATATCATATTTGTCGCCAACTATTAATAAATTAGTTGCCATTTCCTCATTGATGCTTGTTATCCTCTGTATAGAGTAAGATTTAGGATATTTTCTCTTATATGTTCAGTATTTTGTTTCATCGCTGCTAATATATATCCCTGTAATTCTCTAGTAAAGAAAAATGTTTAAAAAAAATAAGAGTATACAAATTTGACCATTTATTTATTAGGCATATAAAAAGTTAATAACATTGAATTTCTGGATTATTTTTATACGTTATTGATTGTTTCTTTTGTATTCTTCGTAGATCAGGCTGCAAATCTAGGGCTCATGTTTGACTTCATTTTTAACCGACTTCGAAAAAGAAGGAGGTTCTCAATTCGACATGTATATTTTTTTCTTTCTTTTCTGTTCTATGTTTGTTCGCGCAATACTTCGAAACTACTGGACCAATTTAAATGAACTTTTTTTTTAATAATAGAGGATGATCCCATGGTGAGCTCATTCTAAATTTGTAAGGATTGGTCCAGTATCTGACCAGTAATTTAGTTTTTTACTAGATATCTTTTCTGTACATTTCGGCCCTTGCCGACTCTGTCCGCCGATTATTCGGAAACTACTCAACCGATTTGGATAAACTTTTTTTTAATGAAAGAGGGTGATCCCACGGTGGTCCCATTACATTACTGGGCCAGTATCGAGCCAGTACTAGGTCAGTACTGGCGTTTAGTTACGTTTGTCTGTTGATTATTCCGAAACTACTGAACCGATTTAGATAAACTTTTGGATTTGGATAAATAAAATGAAATTTGGCCGGTACAACTAAAAAGTATAAAATAAATAAATTTGAAAAAAACGACTTAGAAATGAATTCTTTAAAAAGTATGAAATAATCGATAAAAAGTATGAATAATCGATAAAAACCTCTTCGAAATTGTTGCCGAATTTCAACCTGAATTATAGTATCTTTCTTATGGGTATGATTTAGAACTTATACTGCATTGAGTCTAAACATATATATAATATTATAATGCCTCTGAAGTTTCTGAAGTTTTTTTCGAACTCTGTTTTTTAAAATTGTTTTTAATGTTAATACATCGGTTAACATTCTTTGCAAGTCTGTAAGCTTGCAAGCCTGGACGAGTCTGTGTCGAGGCTGAAGGAAAGCCAAATAGAGAGATATATAAATATATATATATATATATATATATATATATATATACATATATTAAAATAACTTACATACTTATAACCGCATCTAATCACGAGTTTCACATTATTTTTTGCCGTATTTGCAACAAACCTCGAATCCGGTTGTATTTTCGTTATCTTGACTTGTAGTTTCATTACTTCGTTTGTATATTTGCTCTCGTCTCGAGATCTACTTGAGCTACTGACTATATTATTCTTAACACCTATACTCCTCGCCAACTCTTCCTCTTCCTTAAAAGCAGTAATAACCATTATCCTAAGCAAATCATGATAAAATGTGAGAAACTATTCCAACTCCTTTCGAATTTTACCTTATTTGTATGCTATCTCACATTTATTAACATTTTTTCATATTTTTTTACATTCTGCCATACTTTATTTTATGTTTTGTCATATAAACATTGTCAACTTGGCATTAATACATTAATTGAAAAATGTTATATGCTCAGAAGAGTCCACTTATGCTACTTCTTACTTATCATAAGAAGGCTATAAGCAAACGCATCAGCTTCTTATAATTACCAAAATTCATAACGTAATGTTGATTTCGTAAAACTTTTACAAGCGTTGGTTATTACAACTTACAATATGTCATGTTTTTATTAATTACAAGTAATACTTAATATTATAATATCTTATATATAATAAATATATAAATTTGTTGACTAAATTACTTCTCACAATTCTTATCGTAAGACATTTCTCCTGCACTTCACTCATTGAGTAAAATATAAGCGTATACATGCTAACATTCGTTAGTCATTCGTCATAAACACCTCATCTTTCTGTACATAGTAATTATTCTGTTATTTAGTATGTTCCGTACTAAATGGAATTTTACGTCAGAAAGAAATAAAATAATTTATTCCTTACTCAACCGTAATAACCACTTTACTAACCTTAAAAGCGGGACAAAAGTAGCATATGATTCCCGCAAATCTACTTCTTAAATCTATATTCTTAAATCGGTGGTTATTTAGTTTTTCGAAATATATACTACATCTATCCGTAAAACAATAATTCAATAATATTTGTTACTCTCGATTGCGCCATATATAATGGGGCCATGCCATTTCTAAGAAATTTGTGTGTCACACTCTGCAAAAATTATAAACGTTTACAATAGATATTCTACGTCAAAATATATTGTTAGGTAATAGTACATTATGCAACAAAGGAATAAAGTTGAAGATTATTCCCGAAGGTAGATGTACTGCCCGAGCGAAGCGAGGCTTATTGTTATCATGATTACAGTAGTAGTTTTAATGTTATTCCAGAACCAACATTAATGAGTTATAAAAATACATTTTATGCCCATCTCAACGAAAATGACCACTTGTTGCCTGGAAAGCGAGACCAAAATTACACTTTTTGCCCGCAAAAATGATAAGTGGGAAAAAAGTAACTGTGTTGTCCCAAGCCATTCAAATTCCCTTACACCACCTTGCGCAGCCTACTAAAAACGGTAACACAGGTTGAAATTCGCATGCAGCTTTCTAAATATTTTCTGCATTTTTACACACATCGCACCCTATGTCAATCTATTTTTATGACTCGAGTCTAATTAAAATATCTACAAAATTTTATGCGGTGTAAAATATTAAAAAAATTCAGGCAATTTTGTGATACTCCAAACAATTATAGTTTTTAATTTTATTAAGTTCTGTGTACTTTTTTGGTAACTCCTGCACCTCCTTAATATTCATTGAGCGATGGAAATAAAAAGTACTCTTAATGGATGTCTTACCATTTTAGACTTGTTCTACTTAACATTAATATTAGTTTTACTTAATTAACATTAAATATATATATATATATATATATATATATATATATATTTTTTTTTTTTTTTAAGTTAAAGCGCATTTTGATATTGCAGTTTCAAATAAATAAAAATATATGAATTTATAAAATTTGTATAAAAATGTTGATTATAAAAGGTTAGGGATAACTGTTACTTGTGTATTACAAATAGTACATTATGTAACAAGGGCAAAAAGCCGAATATTGTTCCCGCGGGTGAGTTTACTGCCCGAGCGAGCGAAGCAAGGGCAGTATCACCCGAGGGAAAAATCAACTTTTTTCTCGAGTTACATATAGTACCTTATCGATATATTTTTTGTTTTCTTTTCCAATACAATTTGTAAGGAATAAAATTTAATTGAGTTAAAATTTGGGTTCACAGTTAAAATGAGAAAAAACTATTTTGAATAACTAACTCGAATAATTAGATTTAATGAACATTTTTAAGATTTTCTAGTAAATTATTATAATTTTATCTTAAATCTATTTGTAAAAATGGTATGCATAATATACATTAAAAAATATTTTAATCAACGATATAGTTTCATAATCTATACTATGCTTTTTCATAAGTTTAAATTGCAAAATTTAAATATATTACACATATATCTCGACATAACAAAAAGCAATAGACTTGTTATTTTTATTTTTTACCAAAGAATTAAATAGAATAAATAATTTCGTATTGGAACAATTTATAATGTTTGAGAAAACTAAGTGCCAATGAATTGGCAGCGGTTTTGATTATATATACATGATCTTTAAAAAAAATAATTTCTAAATAAGAAATTGTTACTATATTATGGTATTATGTTTAAGAAAATATCCTAAAAGTTTCAGTTCGATTCGCTGAAACCTAATGTGCAGAAGACTCCTAGAGTAACACAAAATGTAGTTTTGAGACAAACACACTTTTTTAAGGAAAAAAGCTATTTCCCAAAAATATTTTTTATTTATACTTTACGATCATCATATTTTTATATGTAATATAATAATATACCTTTATATTTATAGAACTGTTTATTTATCTCTTGTTTACCTGAAAATCGATTTCTTTGTTTGCGCAAGTCTTCTAATTACGTGCGTCACGCGAATGTTGAAAGTGATTATTGATAAATGAAGTGCATTTGCTAAAAGAATTTTAAGTCATTATTCTTCGTTTTTTGCTAAACTGGGTATTTTTTAGAAGCATAAATATTCATACCCAGGTATAATAAACTTTGTAATGTGAGCACTTGTTAACAGAAGATTAGAAACAAGGATTTATAATTTGCATAATATTACGTGCATAATAGCTGACGTTGTAACAGTATTAAGTATAATTTGCACGTAGCATTCTTAAATATTAACACGAACTGGATTGAAGAATTCCATACAAACATGCAATTTCAAAGTTGTATCTACACCGCGCTATTTTTTCTAACAACTTTAGCATTGAAGATACAAATCATACGATCTCACGAGACGTCTAATTACCTCATTTTTCCATCTATTTTCTTGCACGCCTAGAAAATAATAACAGATTCTCATATTTCACGATGCGGTATAACTGTAACGCAGATACGTTGTACAGGAGATTAGGACAGTATGATTGAAATAGAATGAAATTTTATTACATTGACTTAATATTGTAATGTTTAGTATTCATTTTGTATAATAATGAACAATGTATGAGCATATTATAACTTGATAAATTAATATGCGCTCTTTTAAAACAATAAGATAATATATAGTACATGTTGTTTGGAGAGGAGATTGATGGTAATTTAAACTTTTTTGTACTTCTTTTATATTCAATATAAAAAATATCATTAATCTCTTATCCTTACAATTGCCAATGTCTAGACATTAGAAATAAAATTAATGAAAGATAATATATACTTTTTCTTTAATCAAACATTGTATAACAAATGCATACATTTAGAACAAAGTGTATGGAGCAACGTCATGAAATAATAATTATGATACTTTTTTATTCCATGTAGCAACAATTTTGCCATTTATCTTATCTCCATTCAATTGCTAATGGCCAGACAGAATCACAATGGATGCAAGATAATAATATACATTTTTTTAGTGAATCAATCTACAATAATTGCATACGTTTTGAACAAAATGTATGGAATAAAGTCATCAATCAAACAATAATTACGATAATTACGTCTTTTTTCAATCGATTACAATGCACTTTTAACTGCAAAGCAATTTTATTTTCGCCCATATAAACTTAGTACGAATTTCATTTGCATCAGCACCCATCGCTAATCAAAAATATCTGGTATCGAGGCACTGATGCAAAAGACGTTACTCCGTGCAAATACATTCTCGATGGCACACATATACACACACACACACGATCATTAACGTGTCGCACCGCGCCGCTGACAGTTCGACAGACGAGCTGTGCCCGTTAATAGACGTCTGCTCTACGTGCAGCGCACAAAGATAAAAAAGAAAAAAAAATTACAGAGAAAAAAAAGAGCCAACACACTGCGGCGGTCGCAGGTTATGAAAATACAGCCGTCGGCGAACAAAACGACACAAACAATGAAGCTATTTTTCACCTGTGCGCGTCTCGCTCGCGGGAGAACGTTTTCAGTGTATATAAGTCACGAGACAGCAGCAGCGGCCGCCGCGCGCTAGAGAGTCGTGTTTATACAAATTGCGCCTGTCATTCAGCTTCGAAAAGCCAGGAGAGTCATTATGTAAATTCGTAATTTCCTTAATCATAGAGCTCTCGCAGCGCGCACGCTACTCGCGCGAGAGTTGTACTAAATTCTAACGATTCTTTCGCCGCCGCCGCCGAAGGCGATCGATCGATTATATTAAAAAGGCGAATTCATCGAGCTGTCGTGACTCGACTTTTTTTTCTCTCGTACGTCCATGCACTCACACGCGTCACCTCTTTCACTCTCTATATTAATACACGCGTGTATGTGTATATACGAGTCCACCTCCTCGATTTCCTTTATATAGGTGTGTATATGTGTGTATGTGTGTGTGTGACGTGCGTGTATACGGGCAGACGTCGAGGAACAAAGATTAATCGCGCCTAATCCCGACTTAGCGTCAAGGGCGCCACGCTTCATATTTCCCGAGTCAGCGGGAGAGAAATATGACAAGCCGCCGCACGGCGCGACGTGTATATATATACACCTATACGCGAGCCGCGCGCGAGTCCGCCCCTGAGTAAGATTGATAGCGCCCCCGCGCGTAAAAGGGAGAGTGAGAAAGAGAGCATCAAAGACGGAGGCGCCTCCTCGATCCTCCCTTCTGCGAGGTATAATGTACGAGTTTTCTCTCGCTGGTACGCGAGCGCTCGCGCGATTAGGCGGATTGAAGCGCGGCCTTGAGTTTTGAGCTTCGAGGAGGAGCTGCTTGGCGTATCTGATAGATTGTGCGAGGAAATTGTGGGGTACGTGTGATATTTCGCGGTCATTAAGTCGTGCGTATGGTGTGAGGTATGATTGTGGGCTGGCAATTCGTTTGAGAGATATAGTCTGGCGTAAGATTTATTTGTTTCACTTACCGTTCATTAGTTGTTAAGTATTATTCAAAGTGACTTGATCAAGGTTCGGGTACAGTGCTTGCTCTTGATATTTATGGGTGTTAAAAGACTGCAAATTTTGTTCTTAAACGAAAATTCTTAATGATTTATGTTTATTTTTTATTTCGTGAGACATTCGGGGAAAATTGTAAAAAATTAAGAATTAAATTATATAGCGGAATTTGTTACAATATATGCATCTTTCAACACTCTCATTAACAGGAGTACGTTGCGTATTACAAGTACTAAAATCATATTCTGATCCGATTCTATCAGAATCTCTTGGAAACTCAAAGATTTATTAAAATCCCGTGTAAAAAATTAGTCTGGCAATAGTCTGGCTCAATAAGTCTGGCGAAAGTCTTGCAGAAGTCCGGCAGAAGTATGGCTTTGGCCACTATGCCAGACTTTAGACAAAATGTCCAAAACAAAAGCATCGCGTCATGTCAAATTGCCAGTAACCTAAATTTTTGTCTCTTTTTTTACAAATATTCATATTTTAAACAAGATTGCAATATGTAAAAAAACTTTTCTCCTATTTTATCGAAAAGTACGTATTTTCACTATTCTAGTCGATACTAATAATTAATCTACTACTCTAATTATTTACTTGTGAAAATGAGTTATCTTGACATAATTCCAAAAAAAGTCTGGCATAGTGGCCTAAGCCAGACTTTTCCCAGACTTTTGCAAGACTTTCGCCAGACTTGTTAAGCCAGATTAATCTCAGACTAGTGCCAGACTAATTTTTTTACACGGGATGGATCCTACGTTAAAGTAATTGATATATTTAGTTCGATATGTTCTTAAAAATTTTATTTCAGTATAACTCCAATTCAGACATATTATTATTCACCAATAAAGTTGTTTATACAGAATCTTTTTATTTATTAATTTCTATAATTAGTTTTTAGTTATCAAACATCAAAACGAGTGGACATTAAATAAAACGTATTTATCCTTACAATGCAATGAGATGTCTAAGCACGGTTTCTGAATGATCGGTCAATGTAGATCAAGGAAGGGTAAATTTTAAGATAAATCGAAAAACTACTCATCCATAGATAGTTTTATCCATTAATGATTGGGTTAATAAAGTTAAAATGTTAATAAAATATATCATTAATCAAAATGTTAAAAAAATCAATGTAAGTACCCTAGTCTTAAAGAAAATATGTTCGTTATCCTTTGAAATACAAATCGCTAACATATTTTTGTACATATCCACTTTCCACCTGGCAAGTTAAATTATTCAATCATCAAGGTTGATGTCTATAAACTCAACATCCACTGGCATCTCACTCACCGCGAATCCCATCAAAATGTCATATTCTTTTTCTCCGCATCTCACTACTATTTCACTCGAGCCCAATAAATTAAGCTATTTTAAATTCTCCTTCAAGCGCGCATCCGACAGCTCATTACGTATACACACATCCTGCAATTTACAACCCATCATTGTCTCGTCTTCTCGTCTCTCGAATCCACGGTGCGCGCAGATGCAATCAAACACAGCCTCCGCAAAGCCCGATTAACGAAGCCAATGCAGCTCCCGTGACTCTCGCTAAAATCTCTCCGAGCGCATCGCAGCCAGGCTGCATTATATAAAGTATCGGCCGTCGCGCGACAGGTCAATCAAAGTGACGAGCGAGCGCGGCGCTGCGTTCGATGAAGCATTCAATGCAAATGGCCGTCGCCGGCGCGTTTGTTCGACGAAAAAAGAGAGCGCGGACTGCCTGCGTGGCATGCTCTCGCTCGCTTCTCGATCCGCCAAGATTGATTCCCCGAAATCCTTTGAGAGAGGAGATGCCGAAGGTCCTTCACATTCGGACTTTATGCGCGCGCTGACGCTTTAATAAATTTCAATTAAGAAATTTCATTGTTTTTTGCACGCGGAGCGCTCCTCGATATAAGGGCCCTGGGCTACTGGTATTTGAAGCGGAAAAAAAAGCGAACGCATTCCTACCAGATGGCTCGCAAAGGCGCCGCTTCTTTGTCTCCTTCGTTCTCTAAATATTCCTTTCTGTTTCTTTTTTTTTTCTGCGCGTTCTGCTAAATTTTTGTATTCTCCGAATACTTCGCTTCTGTATCGCGGCTCGTCTGCCTTTGCTATTGAAATGAGGAGAAAGTTCGCGTATGTTTCGTTCGTTTTGAGGAAATTTTTCAATAAGCGACGATACAATACTGCCGATGCAAATTGGATGCATGTATAAGTGGTGAAGGAAGAAGAGTTCCAATGTAGTCGAGCTAGGCGAGTTTGAATATTCAGCTCGCGGCGCGAGACGAGTATTCATCGACATTGTAAATATGTCAGTCGCATTTGTAAAACGAGAACTATTATTGTTTGCATATTGTTTGTCGCGCGCACGCGTGCGGTTTCGTCTAAAAACGATACGGTTGGAACGTTAGAGCTGAATTAATTATGACAAATAGGTTTTTATATAGGAAGGTTGAAATCTGCATGATTGATTACAATGCTTCGTAAATAAGCTTAGAATACTTTGTTGAGAGGGTGATGATTTATGCATGTATTCCAAATAAATGTTAATGCTGTTGTTATCTTTGAATAAACTAACTTTCTATTACATAATATTATATTATATGTATATTGATTTTTTAATGTACTATTTTCATATTTACAGAACTTATACATTTGCGTTATATTTTTTATACACAATAGAATAAACTTATGTATTTTTAAATGCAATTTTAAACGTAATTTTAGAATATTAGATATAATATCTGTTTTTTTTTTAATTATTCATCAGAAAAAATCCTTGATATTTAACTAGAACATAAATCGAACAGAGTTTTTATTGCAATGAAGAAAGGCATAAGAAATTGTTCCTACTCATTTCTATGTAAAACAAAAGTATCATGAGACATCATCACGTCTACGATATTTTGCCGTGAATAATGACGACTTCAATTTTTGCAATGCGATAATGCTAACAATAAAAAAGTCATGCCAAATTCAACGAAAACAAATTTACGTTGATTATAACTCTCTAATCAATTCTCCTTTTTTTACAGTATAACTGGCCATTATTTACTATTGCTGCCTTTATCGCATTCTATATTCGGCTGCTGGAAAATTTGTAAGTCAAATTATCTCGGGTGTTACAATTTACACGCTCAACAATGTGAGAGCTTGTGACTACAAACTTAACATTATTGTTTGCCGGCGATTGACGTGTAGGTAGTAGGTGGTAGCCCTCCACGTGTCGATGTATTACTGAATTCTTAAGTAATTTATACCGGCAGAGAGCTCGAAGCCCGAACAAATAAGGAAAGAATGTTTGAACAAATTTTAAGTGTTCGGCGCATGTATCGGATAATTTATAGCCAGACATTTATTTTCGTAAATTCAACGTGACTGCTTCAGTATATTTTTGTAATGCTCTGGAACTTCATTGACGAAACGTAGTGAATTCGATTGAGTGAGATTGTCTGTATTTGCAATAAAACGTCGTGCAACTTTTGGTGCATTGACATTTACTGCGACCTTGCTTAAAAGGATGATGACGAATGTTATTTATGCATTAAACAAACTTTCATTCCAAAGTTTATTTTTCGTGCTTATCTCAAAACAGCGTGGTCGAGTCCTGAGACTTTTCAAATGTCATTTTTAATTTACATACTTATGTAGATTATTAACTGGAAATTTTTCAGAATCACTGCACAAATGAAAACACAATTTGTGTAGAGTTGAATACAATGAAAGGACCTAGTCAAAAGTTAGTTTGTACTTAAAATCGATTTTAAGTTCGAAATCAGTTTATATAGGTCTTGATCAGAAGTTAATTTTTCACATAAAATCGATAATTATTCATTACTCAAAATACATTTTCAATTTTGTTGGTACCGAATCGATGGAAGAACCTCAAATGTAGAAACAATGAAAGATTCATTGCTCCTTCTTTCTTAATGAGAAAGCATTGTTTTTGTGATTGCCTCATATTCGCAATGTATAGTTATTTCTGTGCAATAACGAAGAATAATTCGGATGATGAATTATAATGATTAATTTTTAATGAAAATCTAACTTTTTAAATATTTATACCGTATTTTATAGTGAGTACAAACCGAGTATAAACTGAATAAATATTTTACAATTATGATATGAAAGATATGAAATATTCCAAATAATCTTTACTTCGAAAAGGTACAAATAAAAAATGAAAACAAGAGTCAACGAAGAAAATTATGTTCGTAATTTCGAATGCACATTTAAATGTCAATCACGAATTCTGACCACCAAACACGATAACCAAAACAGGACCTCCCAGCCGCTCAACTCTTTAAAATTACCCATACAAAGTAAGCCCCATCCCGTCTCGTGCACAGGAAGTCAAATCATCATCATCCTCTCCGCGCGTGAAATACAAAATCAACCAAAATAAACGGAAGTATATATATAAAAGAAGCCACACCGCAGCGCGCCTCGTCAGAAAATCACAAGAAAGTGGCAAGTTATAAGTATACGCTATCCCAGATTCGGAGCGGCTCTCTGCCAACGCATTGCATTTGTCGAATACGAAGTCACGTATCGAATACATTATCGTCCGGGGCGGGGGGAGGATGGAGCGAACGTCGAGATGCGCGTGCACGGCGAGAGAGGACTGAAAAGGCAGTCGAGTCGCGGCAACGAGCGACTATATTGATTGTGTAGGCAGCTGACGGCGACAGTGACATATGTCACCGGGGCTTCTCGTTATCGCTGATTTAAACATGAGACAGCCCTGCACCAGCGGCGGCGGCAACTTCGTATTTTCCCTGCCCCCGTCGATGTATCTCTCTTTACATATACGTATAGGTATACGCACGCCGAGCCGCAACCCTTCGGATCTTTCTCCTCTCTGACGCGAGCGACAGGCATGATTTCGCATGTGTCACGGCGCGCCTTCGCCTTCGCCTTATACACAAATGCACGCGTGCACGCGTCGAATGCGCAACGAGGCGCCCCTTATTATATTATTGACTTCGCGTGTGTATTTATAATTGCCGCGGCGGCTGTAATGGTATAGGAGTGCGCGCGGCTCGGATGTGTTGTGCGAGGGGCCCGCGATGGAGCAAAAAGTTGACGTGTGCGTTTCGCGCGTGTATAATGCGGGAGACATATGGTCGTTAAGTAGGCTGCAATTAGCGCGCGTAATACGCGGGTCTCTCTCGGTGTAAGCGAGCAAAAAATGAATATTTTTTAAAGGGTGTGCGCGAGCCGAGTTTATGCGGGTAAACCGCTGCGACTACTTTTACTTAGTTGGAGAATTACATGTTGCGAATGTGAACACTGCGCGCCTAATAATTATTCCGTTTAATTGGTCTTTTATAAGAAAAAGTTTGTTCACATAGTGGTTAGAAATATGCATTATCCATGAATATTGAGTATACGATGAACAATGAATGTTATACATTGTGAAATGTAATAAATATGAATAGCAAAACTTTCTGGCATATAATTAATAATATACACATAGGTGTATATATATTTATGAAATAACAACATATTAAAATTAAAATCAAATAAAAATTAAAATGTAAATTTGTATGTTTCAGAGCACTGCCTCCTCGTATTGCGTAATAAATTGCATGGACAAAAGATTTCAATCTTCGTATTTCACGTTATCTATCAAGTTTAAATACAAAAATAATATTATACTTTATCTTAGCTGAAAATAATACATGTTGAAAAAATTCATATTTCAGATCAAGAATATTTATAACGATTGTGTGCATGCTATTATTCCTTTGAGAGCTAAGTACATTACGAAAATTTATGTATTAGTACATAATATAACACTTGGATAGGCGGTGTGACAAATACACACACAAGATTTATGGCATAGAGGCATCAGTTTAATCCCGCATAAGAAGCTTATTTTTATTTCGAAATATTAACGACGTAAAGCCTAATTTCATTATTGTCTATTTATAGTTTGTTTGCTATTTTTTCTGTTTAAAAAATTTATGACCCCAGGCTATTAGAGTCGCTCGAACGATCGGCGTTGAATTATTACCTTTCACGTACTGCAGGCGGGCCGGGAATAAACCGAAAATCCCGAGGCGGATTAAGTCCTTTAACGGTTTCCATTGTTATCCTACAACAGGTATAATTCGAGCAGTTTTTCACCTTCCTATTTCGTCTCCGCCTCTTATGAGGATGAATTTCATTCCCCCCTCTAATGTTTTTCACAGATTTTTGCTCCGCTTATACTAATGAAGGGAAATCACGTCTACGGAAATATATTTGTCGATAGCTTGGCTAGTTTTTGGTACATTAAAAATATTTTTTATGATAGAATAACACTGATATAAATCAACTCTATATACTTCTTTTTAATATATGTTATATTTCAACATGCATGGTCGTTAAGTTACTTTTTCTATATATTTGAAAGGCCTATTAATTACATAAAGGTGTTTGTCTCGTTATTTTAGATTTTTTATACAAGTATTCTGGCTGTAATGTTTCATTGATTAGATGAAAATCACCATTTCAGAATGAAATTTGTCGTATAAACGGACCTTTGCGAAGTAATAAATTAGTTTTGGTCAAATTAAATTATCTGAATTAAATATTAAACAAAAACTTAAAATAGAGTTTGAGGTTTCAAAAAAGTATTAACTAGTATAGACATTTATAGCTTACAGGAGTATTCTATGGTGCTTCAAATACATATAAAAGCTATAACACAGAATGTTTATTAAGACTATTTACTTCAAATCATATCACTTATACAATAAATAGTATCTAGTTAACTTACGTATTGGACAAGTGTTTAACCTTCAAAAAGTAACTTTCTGAAGAATCCATTTCTTTTTTAAATGTATGTCTTCAAGATAACTTCTTCATACTTTTTATGTAAACGTCAAGTTTTAAGCGATAAGATATGCACATAAACTCAAGCATTTATTTTATGAAAAGAAATTTTCATTTTACACTTTCTTAAAAATATAAAATGCAAAATGATTTATTTTGTTCACTAAAAACATCTAAAAATACATGAATACGTCAAGAAAGTATGCAACTACACACTTCACAGTAACGAAAGGCAATGCACACGCCTTTGCACATCACATTCGATAACATCAACCCGAAATTATGTATTTCCCCTTGCTCCTCCTTCATTGCACCAAATAATAAGCCTGTCAACTGCCTGTCCAATTACAAGTTGGCTTGTCCAATTACTCATCGGAGTGCTCTCTCTAAAAAAAAAACCAAAAGAATGGTGTATAGCGAAACGAGAAACACCGGGGCACGGCGCGGCGAACTGTGTACAACAGGAGGGGCGTAAATGAAAAAAAGGGCAAAATATGCGGCCAGCTCGCGTTAGAGCCAAATAAAAGCAAGAGCTGAGAAAAACAGCGTGTGCGCGCGGGGTAAAAAAAAAGGTAAAAGAGCGCGTAAAGTTGGCCGTTTCGGCGAATTTACCGCGTGTGCTGCTGCTGCGAGCGCCTGCCCTCTGACGCATATACTAATGCACTGTCTCGGCGTGTAGGTATATAACACCGCGGCGCACACACACACACACACACACCCGGGGGATCATATTTTATGTTTTAATCTCTCCATTGTTCCAGGTATAACGGAGTTTAGGACGGAAAAATAATGCCTACCACGAAACACGCGAGCCGCCGGCCATAAAACATCCCGGATCGCACCGCGGCGCGGCCACCGTGTCGAGGATAGGTATACGTGTGCACCAGAAGGGAGAAGGAGCGTGTAGGTAGGTATAGGTATGTATAATAGCGAGCGCCTGCGCACGACCTGCATTTTTATGCGCGCCCCTGCAGATCCGTGTACAGATTTTCTCGAAAACGAAAAATATGCGCGAGCGGAGCGGCCCGATCGCGATGCTGTAAACAACCGAGCGAGAGATCTCTCGATAAAATCTGGCGCGCCCGTGCACCAGGCCGCACAACACATTTCGACGACGACGTCCTTTTTCGTCTGCGCGCTCTTCTTCTGCTTCTTTTTTCTCTTGTTTCTCTCTCTTTATTTAATGTGCGAGCGGGCGTGTGGCCCGGCAGCGCCAGTTGTGCTCGTGTTTTCTCTTTCTTTCTTTGGCTGTACACAAATCAACCGGCGTTTAACGCTTTTGTGTACAACGACAACGGCACGACAGCTTTCTCGCGCGCTCGACGAAAGCTTGTGGGGACTTTTCAAAGAGAATGCTAATTTTCGGGGGTTTGAGGTCGTCTACATAGGTGCGGGTTTTCTTCGGGCTGATTCGGTGGACAGGGCCGGAAGTGTCGAGGTGAGAGTGTCGTAAAGAAAATGGAAGAACCCCTTGTTTGTGGAAAGTTGAATATGTATGTCTAGTCTGCTGGTTGATGGGTATTGTAGCTTTGAGGCGGGGCTCGTTTCCTTTTCTTTATCGTTGTTTTATTCGATATTGAAATTTATTGCTTACTCATTTTATTTTTTACTTTTTAGGTAAAAAAAATAGCTTTGTTATATATAATCGTTGAACTGCTGCAGAAGTATACTTATCTTTTTTTAATAGCATATGCTGCAGTTTATTGTATTCTTATACTTTAATTATTATACAGTGCGTCTCATAACTATAGAATCACCAGACATTTTCACGCTTAAATGTGTGTATTATACCTTTATTTAAAAGACCCTGTAACTTTGGAAGTAAAAATCCAAGGATAATTTTACAAAAAGCAATTGAAAGGAAAGTGTATATTCTCTTTAAAACATTACTAGAATATTTCTTTCACATCAACGTTAAAGAAGTTATCATTGTTTCATAGATATAGAAAGACTTTCAATTATTAGACCCATTTAAATCAATGTAAATTTTTTATCTAGTTTTCAAATTTTGTTTAAAACATCCGTGAATTTGTCATAAGTTAATGTAGAAAAAAGATTTTGGTAACGTTTTAAAGACAATAAGATTTTCTTTCATTTCCTTTTTTTAATTATACTCGGATATTTGCTTACAAAGGTACAGGTTATTTAAAAAAAATATATAATACACACATTCAAACGTGAAAATTAAACAATTTAAACCAAATTTCAGTATTAGTTTAAATAAGCTTATATATGAAGAATTAATTTTTTTATTTAATTCTTACTTTATACTTTAAAATTAATTAAAAGAGCGAAAGTCTAAACTATAATATCCAATAATGAAAACGTTAATGTCCATTTTGGGTACATTATGAATAAAAGGATTAATAAATGGAGGAACAAAAAATAAGAAGTTTGGTACTACATATAAAAAGAATAAACATAAATAGATTTGTGTTAAGTATTTAAATATTTAAATTAATCGTCCGATTCTTTATGGTCGTATTGAATCTTCGACCTAATTTACTGAAATTGCCCCGTGTAACAAACCAAGTGATAATTATTTCAAAGAAGCACTCGCGTGTCATTAAATAAGTCTTCAAAGAATATTACCCGAAGACGCATAATTACAAAGTCATTTGTAGGCACTTAAAATCACAAAAAAAAGACTGATTTGTGGCCTCGTAAAGAAGCTCGAAATCCCAACTTAATTCGACGTAAAAATAGTAATTAAACGACCTCCGAAATTTCACCGTCCATTCGGCTCACAATAATGGACAAGGACCTTCTCCACAGTCCCACTGCCGCCAAAGCACCACCTATACACAAAATGATAAAGCTCCTTCTCGCGCAACTTCTCGCTAACGCGGGCCTGGACGTGATTTCTCTGAAAAAAAGCCGATTTCACTTTACTTAATGACACGGAATTATACGTCCCCATCGCGCGGTAAAGGGGGGCGGATCTCCGTGATACTTAGGGTGTATAAAAATCCTCTCTCTCTCTCTCTCTCTCTTTCTGTCGAGCGGATGTATACGAGCGCGTCGTGTCAACCAGGCGTCGATGTAGTCGACCTTCTTCCTTCCAGAGGAAACCTTCCCCCGGTCGAAATATCGGTAATTTCGTTTTTCGAAAATAATAGCGCGACGGCGCGCTCGGCCCTCTACTTATCTGGCGCCTGTGCGCGCCCGTCGTTAGGCCTGAAAAACGCTTCTAGGAGCCCTGGAGAACTTGCCCAGAGGCTGCTAGTCTCCTTCCTCTAATTCTTTATATATATAGATATATCTAGCTCGGAGTTTGAGCTGCTGGCCGATTAGCCGCGATTACACTCCGGATATATAGCCGGGGAGCGAGCGATCAGCTTTCGTCTGGCTGTCGAAGCGGCGGCTCGGTGATGGGTTTGTAGATTTTGCGGCGCGTTTGTCGGCACTTCGTTGATAATTTATAATGCGGCTGTGACAGTAGGGGGAAGTATATTGTGTTGATTGTTTTAAAATTATTAATAAGTATATATGACTTAACTGTTGTTGAGTTATGTTCGAATACATCGTAATTTTTATTTGAAAAGTTCTTAATTTTAAAAGGGAAAAATTCTAAAAACATAATTAAGAATTTCTAAATTCTATTTCTGTTAGAGAAACATTATGTCGAAAAAAGATTGAGTCACTTCATGAGTGCATAAAAATTAGAAAGCTCCAAGCAGTTTTCATTTTTATTTATTTTTTGAAAAGTAAATATAATGTTACTAAAAAAGTTACACATAATGGAGTTGTACTCATAAACTAAATGCACGCACAAGAGGTATAAAACTGCAGTGCTCAATTTACGGCCTCAAACAATATGATTTAAAAAATCGTACCGACAATCAGCCGAAATATGGCTCGCGTGTTCACCGCTCAACCGGTAAAACCCACCACAAAAGCGCAAACCGCTCAGCTGCAGCATCGATGCTTCATCTCATCAAAGCGAAGCACGTTGATCACTCCTCCCATAAAAATCGCGACCGCGATCATTCTTGCGACGCGCGAAAAGAAATTTCTCTCGCGTGCACGAGCGACATAAAAGATGTAATTTTCGAAAAAAATTCACACACACGCTTCGTCTCCCGTTCTTACCGTGCCTCGACGCCGCAGTATGCAATGTGCACCAGAGCGGCGCTAATTATTACATAGCGAGGGAATGGAGGTGGGACGAAAATGAGCAGGTCCCGCGTAATGACAATGCAGCGACTCGCCGGACCTCTCCGCCATGTCATTACGTATATGTATACGCGCGGCCCCCCGATAATCTTTACACCAAAAGATTGCGATTTCGTCCCCTCGCGTATGGTATATATATATATATATATATATATATATATATGTACGTATCTTCGAATCTTGTTCTTATTAGCGTTACGTGTACACGTATACAAGCAAAAAAGAAAGGGAGCTTGTAGGTACCTTTAGGAATAATTTTTTTATCAGCCGTAAAAATAAAATTACGGTAGAGGCAATAAAGGATTATGTATATCATATGGTACGGGGTTTTACGCGTTGTTTGGGAAATTTACTTTGAACGATATTGCACAGCGGTGCTTTGTACGAAGTCGCTTTACGGCTTCTAACTATAATGCAGAAATATTCTTATTGGATGGTTTTCAGCAGGTTCATTAAGACTTGGAAAGTAGAAATTAAAATTGTGTGAAATAAAAATTAAATGATCTTTGAGAAAGAAAAATCATTGTGGTATTTTTAAGAATGTACTTTGCAGATTAATAAATGCTAAGCGCTAATCATATAGTATATTTCTGATAAGATATTCAGACAAATAGGTTTTAGCTACTTTTGATTAAACAAAGAGATTGGCATTTTTTCGTGAGACAATTAAAAGTTAAACAAAGCAATGTTTTCTAATTGTAGCATATAGTTGTTTCTTACATATTAACATTTATTTATTCAAGCATAAGAATTATAGTTTGAAGAAATGTTCAATTTCATTTTACATGTTTACCTATTTGGAATTATCCCTCCAGTCCGATAATTTCGGAAAAAATATGTTTCTTTAGTTTGATTAAATTGTAGATACAAGGATTTTTCAGTCTGTAATAATTAATAAAATGTATTAAAAATTGTTCCTAGGTAATCCATATGATCCTATATAAAAACAAATATATAGGAGTTAATAATATTTTATTTGAATGTAAGATAGTTAAAACCTTGCAAAATATTTGAAGAAAGTCGTTTCTTAAAAATGTTTGGTGAAACATTTTACCAAGTCATGTACAAAGGACACATACCATGTACGCATACATTCTGCCAAAATTATCCAAATTAAAAAAAATTATCATTTCGAAGAAACACACGCGTTGATAAGAATTAAAAAAAGTGTAAAACACCTAAAGCAATTGTAAAATATTTGAAGAATGCCGCTTCCCAGAATTACTTGTCAGAACCTTTGTACAAAGTCAAAATATTGATAAAGTATCCAAGAACGTCCGGGAGCAACAAGTACAAAAGTTACACGTGCCCCTGGAGATTACACGCGCGCTGTCTATCTCGTCGCGAATCAGGCATATGACAATAACCTATGAACAAAGCAGGCAAGTCACGCAGATAATTGACAAATCCAAGTTTGAAGATTCCGCACGTGCGTGCAGTATCAAGCTCGCGGAGACTACTTGTCGGATTAAATTAGCTTCCTCCTATACAATACGCTACCAGAGCGTAAAATTCCAACTCTTCCATCGGGTCAAATATTTACGTAACTAAGCAAACGCGATGAGCTTAATTAATCGCCGTTTCTTGAGGTATTAATCGCGCATGATTGATTCATACAGGCGGGGAGGCGAATTAACGGATTATAACTATAGCCGCACGCGCGATTCTGCAATTTGTGTGGTGAATGGCTTTGACTTTTGGCTTTTTATCACGAAGAGTCGTAACCGAGCGGCACGTGTATGTATCGAAGACACGTGGCTCTGTTAGCTTTAGTTTCCTGGAGAATGATTTTGTTGTATATAGGTTGTGACATAATGTTCAAGATTTAGGTGTCTGAAAAGTTATGGCTTACGAGAATATATACATTTTTATAAGACGTCGAAATTCACGCGTATTCCATGAAATCACGTCGTATTTAAATGACTGAATTTCGATTATCAGCACATCCCATGTTTGCTGGTATTTCCACTCGGAATTTTAAATTAAGAACAAGCATGATTAAGGTAAAAATCCCTATTCTTAAATAGATTTTAGGAGCGTTTTATTCTTTTGTAAAATTAGAGATATATAAGCCTATAATATTGAACTTTTAATATTACCTAAAGGGCAAGACCTTTCTAGATGAAATAATGCCTTTAAAAGCCAAGTTTACTGTTAATAAATAAGTAGCAAAATAATTCTCGCTCCTAACGTCGCTTGAATCGATATATGCATTTAACGATTTTATGAAATAGAAATTAACAATTACTTACACTCACTCGAGACTTTACGCGTGTCCTATTGCTTTTTTTGGTAACATATTAAAGGTTGAGTACAGCTGCAGGGGTAAAAAAATCAACTTTTTATTCTCTTCAAAAAAGTGTTCATTTTATACGTTAACGTGCTTAAAATTTCATTTTCAAGTATCCTGTAAATTATTTGAATATTTTTATAGTATATATTTAATCACGTTACTGAAAAAAAAGTCTGGGAGAAGACTTGAAGAAGTCTGTCTCAGAAAGTCTTGCAAAAATCTGGCTTCGGGTATAATCCCAGACTTTTGGAAAAAAATGTAAAACAAAAGCATAGCGTTCCGTGATTTCTACAGTAACCTAAATCTTTGTCTCTTTTTTTTTAAATATTTAAATTTCGTAGATTATTGCAATATTCAAAAAATGTTTCCACGGTTTAATGGAAACTATTATTTTTTACGATTCCCATCGATATTAATAATAAGTGTAGTGTCCTAATTACTTGACCGTAAAAAAAGTTTTCGTGACATAATTCAACAAAAGTCTGGTGTATAATCTGTCTTATAGTCTGGGATCATCTCCATAGCCAGACTTTTGCAAGGCTTTCTGAGCCAGACTTTTTCCAGATGTGTCCCAGACTTATTTTTATACACGGTTATGTGCAATTTGCCATCTTTAAAACTTTAAAACCGTTTTTTACAACTTTATTTTTGGCCTTACAAATGCTCCTTGCACAAAAGTGCTCGTTGAAATCTCTTGAAACTTCACAGTATTATTGTGTTTTACATTACAAACACATTGTCAGAGTGATTTTTTATATAATCACTGTATAACAAAATTACTCATAAAAATCATAAATTAATACAAATTTTTTATTTAACAAATTCATACTTAAAATTTGTATACGTTGGTTATATAAGAAAAATCGCTGAAACATTGTGTTTATAATGTCAAAAACCACAATTCTGTAAAGTTAAATTCATAAACCCCAATAACCCCATTAAACCCATAAAAATATAAACTCCATAAAGCCCATAAATTCCATAGACCCATAAACGCCATAATCCCATTAGTCCCATAAAAGCCATGAAAAATATAAGACCATAAAACAATAAAACACACACACATATATATATATATATATATATATATATATATATATATACATATATATCAAAGTCCATAAAAAATATAACAACCATAAAACAATAAAACACACACACACACACACACACACACATATATATATGTGTGTGTGTGTGTGTTTTATTGTTTTATGGTTGTATATATATATTGTATGTATATATATATATATATATATATATATATATATATATATATATATATATATATATATGTGTGTGTGTGTGTGTGTGTGTGTGTGTGTGTATTTTATTGTTTTATGGTTGTTATATTTTTTATGGTTTTTTGGGTTTAATGGGGTTTACGATTTCAATGATTTTATGTGGTATATATATAATGGCTTCAAAAATTCAATGTATGGGGATACCGGTGCACTTCGTGATAGTTCAGATCGACAGAGGTACACTTACTCAGGAACAATTTATTTGGTGGAAAGTTTAAAAATACTGAAAAAGAAGGAAAACCAAAAAGTATGTGGAGAATATATTCATCAAAATGCACGTTGTTGCACTCGAATGCATCGTAGGACATGACTTGAATTTGCTCAATGCATCAGGATACCAACGTTATAATTATACCTTATTTTATCATTTTTAATACCGGTTTATAATAGGGACACAGTTAAGGACGTTCACCAGGCTAGTCGATTTATTATATATTTTCTTTAAATTTTGACAGAATGTTATTAATAGTATTATCTATGCACCTGCAAAACTGTAAGAATCGTGCCGGTACCAAAATAGAAATATTCAATATCAAAGTTGTGAGTCTTAACACGTAAGGTATAGATTAAATAAGCGTGTGTTAAAGATACATTTTAATTTATAGCCGCAGAAATTAATTATATATTTCCTTCAAAAACTAATACGTTGTAAAGAATTACTACCTATATAACGTAAAATAAGAAAAATTATAGTTGGCGGTCCCCTTTCAAAGATATGGCTAAGTACACATTATTGTCTGTGTTATTAGTATATCTATATTGTGGTACAATCTTTAGAAAAGCTTATTATGCACTTTAGTTGTCTGCCTCAATTAAAAACTGTTATAGTATAATATAACATATAATATTTTAACATTTTAATTTATGAATTGAAGACATTAAATTATAAGTAATGCCCTTTAATGATGATTTGAAATATAAATTAACTTTGTAACCTTATTGTCAGCGATGATCCACCTTAAGAAGATGTTTCAGGATAAGGACTTTTACCTTATAAAATTCAAATCTAGTATTATGTCGATAGTTTAAAGAGGTAAAAATTAGAATTTTCATAATTACGAAAATTGGATTATATAATACACAAAATTAGAGGACTAAAATTATGCAAAATTGAACAAAAAATAAAGTAAAAACACAATTTCTTTGTATTATTTTTTTGTATTATTTTTGTATATTATAAATATGGAAAATTCAAATAAAAAATTAAATTCTATACTAATCTAATTTACATTTGATCTTCTAATACAGTAGAATCTTCTAGCACTATGAAACTCGGGACTCGGGCGCACCAACCAATCAGCGTCGTGCACCAGGGCCGTATCTATAGACCTATAAGTCATATTATTAATTTATTTTTCCTTGTATCTTAATTATTAATCACAAAATTTGTTATCTCTACTTCGTATCATAACTCTGCAAGTTTGTACTTAGAATAAGTAATCCAAAAGTAATTGATCGTAGACAGAAAGAGTTTTAATTTTGGCTTTGATTCGTATACAAATATTAATCCCTTGTCAAGTTATTAACTGTCAAATAATTAATAAGAAATGCATGTAAAATGAGGATTTAAATTTTTTTTCAAATCGCTGTTTTTTCATACATTTCTTTTTACTTTGTTGACAATTAATAACTCTGCAAAGGATTAATATTTTTATACAAAACAAAGCGGAAATTAAAGCTCTTTTTGTCAACGTTTAACTACTTTTGGTTTATTTTTTCTACGTAAAAACTTTCGGAGTTATGATATGAAGTAGAGATACCATTTTTTCACTATCAACGGTTATTTAGGACATAATTGACTGTATTTTGATAATAAGGGCTCGTTAGACAGAACGGCGGGTACTAGGGTTCATTTTTAGCCACCAGAAAACACCTCTCGAAGTCTCATCAAAATTCGCGACTCGCAACATTTTATAAAATATTCTATCATATTTTATCGGTTAAAACATTTGTATAAACATTCTTTTAGATTAAACTTGTGTATAAAACTGTTTCCGAAAAATTGGGCGCGGCGTCCTGAGCATCCACAGAGCCGCTCCTATAAAAATCACATTGCCAAAATGTTCCAGGGTCACAGTGCCGGGAGGTTCATAGTGCAGTGAGTCACAGTGCTTGCAGATTCAACCGTAATCGAAGTCCACTCTTCTAAATTTCGCAAAAGAATATTATAACACTGAGGGTCTTTAAAATGTTTATTGTCAATGACTAAAAGATTTTTTAATAAATTTATCGCGAAAAAACAATAAATTCTTTTTAAAGTTTCTCTATATATTTTGATATAAAAGATTTTGTTTTTCTCTTTTAGTTTTTCACAATCAGTCAATTTCACGTATTCTGCTATCACAATGCAATTTATTTATACATAAATAAGCCTAATTCACAAACAATAATAATGAGTCAATATGCTCTCATTACAAAGCAACCGAGATCACATTTATAAACGTATTTTTCAATCCAACGGGCACTATTATAACGACAGCCCGGCAAGCAAGCTATTATTTTGATCAATTACCCAAAAAAAAAGTCTAATTCATCATATCGACGAAGAGAAACAGCGCTCGAGGATAGCCTGGAGAGCGCTCGAGCTTTGATGTACGAGTTGCATCAGAGTATCTTAATTATAGCTGCTCGTAAACTATATTCCGTATCAATACACGAGCGAGAGAGCAAGAGCAGAGGAGACAGAAATAAAGAAGCGAGATAGAAGGAGGCACTCAAGAAGTGAAGTGGGTAATACAAGCTGATGTAATGTCTTTTTGGCATCCGTGACCGCTGGGACGAGCCGCGCGCCTTTGGCGACGTCTCGTCAACTCGCGGCTGCCGCTCCGCCGTCTACTCTCGACGAGCGACCTGTCGTTCATCCGTCGCCGCGCGGAGGATCTTGGCTGCTGTTGCTGCTGCACGAGCTCTTTTTCCTTTAGAAGAGCTGCGCCGAAGCTCTTGTAATGCCGAGTGACGTTTTGGACGAGTCTTCAAGAGGCGAAAAGAGCATTGCAGATAGCTCGTGTTTCGAGGAAATTATTTTTCCTCTACTTGATTGGAGGGTGTATGTTACTTGTGTATCAAGTTATTATGGACTGACTTGAGGTAAGGTTAGAAAATTATGGATAGAGAAAGTAATAGTTTGCGACCTAAACAAAAACTACGTTACACTATATAAAAATGGATTCATGGATAGTTATTACGCTGGTACGTTAAAATGTCTGATCCCACTCGCTTAAAATATAAACTCCTATACGTAGTTTATTCCAATGGGCCCAACTCTTTGAGATTATGACAAATTGCCCAAAATACTTATAATTCAGTAAACAATTGTGCATCTACTTAAGTTAATGCTAGAAAAATGCGTGGATAGATAATGAAGCTATACAGAAAGAGCTTTAACTTGCAGAATAATGAAAATAAGTCAATGTTATTAATAATTGTAGATGGCTCTTCAAAATTTGTTTATTTTTCATGCATTTTCAGTCCTTATGTGCAAATGATAATAACTTTGGATCAGATTACTATTGTTATAAGAAATAAAGCTCGAATAAAAATTAAATTAAATATAAAGGCTCGTTCTGTCTACTTTTATTATCTTTTAAACCATTATTCTAACATAAGAACTTACCGAGCATGATGCAAAGCAGTGGTACCACTTTTCACTAAAATAACGGGTGTTCGTTAGCAGCGATTTTTGTTTAATTAACACATTTATAAAGAATTGTAGGTTCGCGTATAAATGAGAAACAAATAAATCCAGTGTTTCCTTAACTTAACTTGTAATGAAATAAAACGGGTAGCAGGAAATAAATAAAAAAAGATTCAATTTTTATTTATTATTAATAAGTACTTTATTTATGTCGATTCTCGTGGGTCATGGGTGATTATAAATTAATACTTTTTCGCTAGATCTTACATGTAATAAATTAACGCTCCTACACCATACATACATTCCATACATTATCTTCATATTCGATCTTCCTTCTTCCAAAACAAATACTGTTGATCCATCCTGTCGTTCAGGGCCCTGATAATTTCAGAATAAAGCAATGTATGCAATAACAATAATAATAAAAATAATCATAGTAAGAGTGCACTAAATCGAGGATTATTAGCTTCAGCCAATATACAATTGAGTCTTTCAAGACTCCGATGTTCGCAGGCGAGTCGGCGACTCGCGCCGCTCGAGAGACAAACAGCTGTTGACACTTTGATGTCTAGATCTTGACTGACTTAAACATTTAGCAGTTGATGGAAATACTTTATCTCTCTCTCTATCTCTCTCTCTCTCTCTCTCTCTTCATTTTCCCACCTTTTCAATTTCTCCTTTCTTTTCTGCCGTAGTTATTATAATACGTTACAAACTTAAGTGTTCCCTTGTCTTATAGGGGGTCCCATTCTCCATTGATTTACTATGGAGAAAGGACCACATCGCTGAAGCAAGTGTTTAATTAATTTAAAAGGTATAAAATGCAATATTGACAAGCATTGTAGATAGCAGTCTGATCAAGAGATGTTTCGAGGAAATTATTGTTCTTATAGCTATTTAGGGGATATTTGTTCCTTGTATTCGAATTGAAGTAATGTAAAAATAGCCTTGTTGCTCCTTGTTTGATGTTCTTTTCTGTCGTGAGGTGCTTAGGGAGACTGAGGGAGGCAATGAAAATTAGCTGTGGTTCTAATTGTATTAGCCCGTCTTCAGTTAGGGTATTTTAATAATAGCTCATATTGTCGTTTTCAATGCTTCCATAACAAAAATTATTTCAGTAATATTTTATCATCTAAATTGTATTTCGTTTATATATGTTCAGCATTAAATTATTGGATATTTTCCATACGGATATACAAATGAGGTGTATGTAATCGTATGTTTTGTTGTAAAGTTATTTACACGTGACAGCAATTTATTCATCAAATTTAATCAACGGAAAATAAAGTTAAATTAACAATGCCCAGGATGTTTACCAGACTGTATGAATTCATGACAAGAACTAATGACAATGGAAATTTTCTTCTTATCTTACAAGACAATTCATCTCACTTACTGGTTTGGGTTGTAATAAAATATTCAAAACCTTTGTAACGTCAAATAAATGAACATGTATCTTTTCTGTATTAATGTAATAATATTTGATTGATCGTCAGAACCATAACAAATAAAGTCCTTTTTAGTAATTTGACAAACTGTCGCAAACATTTCAACATTAGTGACGCTAGATAATAAAAATTCATGAATTTTAATCCTGCAATTAATACGTGAATATGCTATATATGAATTGCATAGTTTAAATCAGAAAAATGATATTTCTAAAATATATTAAAATTTTGATAACGTTTACTAAATTTCAAAAATGAACTGATTCGGATATGGGTCTGAACACTTCATTTGTCAAATTATCTTAAGCAATCATCTCGTAATCAATTATCGGAAAAGTCAAATTTTAGTTCCAGAACTTAATGAAAACTCCCCTGTCAATACATTGGCTCTTACTCTTCTCTAATATTAATTATTATTCCAATACTCAAATTTATAGAACATATATTTATACTTATTTACTATTTAGCATCAGCTAAAGCGAGTCTGTACAAGCACACTTTGTCATCGCTCATCGTCCGAGTGACAAATACGAAATAATTATACGGCTAAAACTGTCGCCATGCGGCCCCGGCATCCAGTTTAGCTGCACACTGGTGCTCCTCAAAGCGATTTTCGTCTCAAAGGACGCCGTCTCAGCGCGTTTCCTCTCGGAATCGAAGTGTCATGGCGTTTGTTTGTCAGGCACTTCAGCCCCGGCCATCTGTCCGTGCCCGCCACTGATGTTTACACAGCGGAAGGGAGCGAAACACTGCTGCGGTCCTCTTGGAAAGAAGAGAAACCTTTGACTTTGCCAAAGGAAAAACATTGTCGAGTGAGCGTCTTGGGAACATACTTGCGCCGTGTGATGCGTGTCAGTGTCACGAGTTTTCCATTATTAAGGACAGATCCGTCGAAGGGCTGCTGTAGGAAGGAAAACAGGCGCTAGGTATTTAAGTTAGAATTTGAGAATTTCAAACGCGAAATAGAACGATTTGTCATGATAATTCTCTGGGAGGGATATTTTACGTTTCGCTGCGATTGAGAATAATGCAATATGTAAAATATTTTGTAGCGGAAACGGTATGCATCATATTGTTGAAACTAAAACGTGTTAACTCATTGAATAATGATTTGAACAGAAAATATTTTAACATTTGATTAAATAAAAGACATAAACTTTAATTGCGTTCACCCATTGCTTTTGCAGTCAGAAATATTTTGATAACTTTTAAGTCTTTCTCATTCGAATTATAAAAGCATAGTTTAATTTAATTTAATTGAGATAATGACGTTTTTAAAAGGTCACGTGTTAAGCTAACTGTAATAAATAGTATTTTGAGAGGAATTTATAATCATAAGTAAATATAATGCCTGAAGGCTATCTCCAAGAAGGTAAATAATGGGTAAAGTATACTGTAGTACATTTTTCAATAAGAAAATTATTTTACAAATAACGTTAACTACAATTTCAAAATGGTTCCAGAATTAGTTTATAAAATAATAAATACTATATATTTCTTAATGCATATCGTATCCCGAGAGTGAAACTATGACAATTCAAAATTTGTTCAACTTGTTTTTTGTTCATAATTTACTCATACGAAAATAAAAATCAATGACACACTTGGAAAATTGATTTTGAAAGTTTGAGAAACTATAAGAAAATAATAAAATTTTTATACAACAATTGTATTAAGAGAAAAGCTAGGTACTTACTGGGATTTATAAAAACATAGATTTGTGATTTCTCACATTTTTGTTCTGGTGGTGCTACATATACGAAATAGTCTTAAATATAAATATTCATAGTTTTTAAATTTATGAAACCAAAAATCAAAGTATGTTGGTCCGCAATACGTCCACATACTTGCACCATTGCGCCCCATGATAACTGTAATTCGAAGCATTTTAAATAATAAATTCACAGCAAACATTTATTGCCACATAACCCATAAATTCCATTGTAATATCTAAAAACATAATTTAGTTTTAAAACACGTCTACTGCGTTCGTCTCAACTTCACCTAATCATTGAAAGCATATCCCCATTAACCGAGAAAAATAAAAAATTTCATACTATTCAACGTATACTTCTATTTCCATTAAATTCATAATCGAACAAATCATCAGCGCGAGTGATCTCTCAAACAGGCTAATCCACGCTCAGCACTATACACAAAAAACCTCGCACTCACACAGGTGTGTATGTATCATCGGCATCGAGGCGTCGAGTCGCGCCTCTCTTTGAAATTGATGAAGCGCGAGCTGTTACGTCCGAGCGACGCGAGGCGCTTATAAATCTCTCTCTCTCTCCCATCCATTACACATCTATATAAGACATCCCGAGAAAACGTTAATGACTGGTTATGTAAAGATTAAAAGCGCTGCGCAGGGCTACACACGCGAAGCGCCGCGTGCACACGCCGCGCGAAGGTGACTGCAGCGCTTAGCCTGCACGAGGATCGATTACGTTCTCGCGCGTATTATATACCGTTGAGCTTGAGTGGTACAGGCCATTCGAGACCGTTAATCGCGCTGATTACGCCTGTATATAAGTTATATATATTTGCGAGCGTCGCCGTAGCTTCACCGCGCGCGCGCGCCAATTATTGGCGCTCTTATTGCACATTATCCTCGGGGATAATAACAAGTTCCCGATGGCACTCTCTCGTCGCAAATGCACACACGCGCGCGTTCTATCTCGAGAGCGCTCAACCTTGCGCACCGTTAGAACGACCGCAATTAACTTTATGAGGCCGTTTCGTGAGGCCTCTCCGCCTCGTATATATATATGAAGCTCGGGCTGGCTATATCTGCTGCTGCTCTATTATGATTAAACACCGCTCGGGTGATCGTATAAGACCGCGCCGAATATTGTCATTGCCGGCAATAGAAGCCGGCGGAATGACCGCTCCGGAAATTATTTGCAGAGTCCGCGGAACGATCGAGAGCCCACCCCCGCGTGCTCTTATAATAATGGTCGAGTTTTACGCAGAGGTATGATTTGAGGGGGGAGTCCGAGCGAGGAATTCATTTTCGTGCAAGCGTGCGCGATTTTATATAGAGAATGGGAAATGATCGCGAGAGTAGGGAAGTTTGGCGAGGTTTATGAGGATAAAAGTTTTAAGTTGGTGCTTTGGCCGGGGGCTGTAAATTTTGGTTGGACTTTTAAGATGTGTTTGCGTGGACGTGTGCAGGGAGGGTGAAAATATAGGGTGATTTAATACCAAATTAATGTATGAATGGCTGAATGAAGGTGCATTTTATTTAGTTTGGATTGCAATAAGAGACATTAAGAGTGAATTTATTGTTACTCAAGAGCAGTTGCAAAATGAAAATCTCTGTTGATCCGTATCAATTTCTTTTCTATGCATTTATTTATTCTTTTGGTCATTTGTTAAATCATTTTGTTATATTCAATATTCATATATTTTTCAAGAAAGAATTTGGATTAACTATAATAATTTAATTAAGTTATCATGCACTATGATCCTGCAAAATATAAAGATTGGTGGGAAGAAACACATTTTCAGATTTTCTTTTACAAAAGAACTGCGAGAGTAAAAAATCTTTTCGACATTTATAATATATTTATATACATTTTATGATGTAAGCAAATTTTCTGCTTCATATATTGTCCACATATCCTTGGAAGCTTGATGTTTGTTGTATGTGTATGATTTAGAATATATTATCAGAACGATTTTAAAAATTCATTGCCCGCGTATTGTTTGTAATCAGTTTTGCTATGGTGTTGCCTAATACAGTTAAAAGGTTTGTTTAAAACAAGATTTTTTTTAGTTAGCCTATTTGACGTCAACCTACAAGAAAATTGGTCAAGATACAGCAAATTTTAACGGTCACAACCCCTCCATAGGCTCTACACATGGCGGTTTAAAGATATAATATGAAAAATTTTGTTTAATATAATATGAAAATATATTATACAAATTAATGCAATAAAATGTTTAATGTTGACGGATTGTAATCGACTTTTATCGCCGCTAGTCTGCGCAATTATATAGGTCTCTGAATTACCAACATCCTTGTGCGCTCCCTAGAGGCTGGAGTTAAGGGACGTGAGCTAGTGCGAGGTGGCCCATATGATAAGGGGCGTGCTCCTCACCCTACCATCGTGGGTTCGATTCCGTTGGATATCGATTTATTTTTTTTTTCGTAATAGTGTGCATAATATGCGATTTTACGCACTGATTTGAGTGTGTAAAATGACACTTTTCGATACAGTATGCACAACAATTTTATGCAACTCATGTCTAAATGCGTAAAATAAAAAACCGAAAAAAATTGAAAAACTAAAACATTATTAAAATAGTCAAAAAATTTGAAAAAAAAATTTGAAAAAATCGAATAAATATAAAGAAATTAAAATAGTAAAAAAATTTAGAAAAATATAAAAGTTTTGAAAAAATGTGTATGTGTGTGTGTGTGTGTGTGTGTGTGTGTGTGTGTGTATGCGTGTGCGTGTTCGTGGTCGTGTTTGTGTGTGTGTGTGTGCGTGTGCGTGTGTGTGGACGGATGTGGATAAAGATTACTCGGAATATTGCGGCTCAATGGTATTCTTTTTTTGAAAGGAAGGGGTATAACAAAAGAAGAAAAAAAGCTTATAATAAAATTCGTGTCGGGGAAGATAGATCATTTTATTCTCTTTCAAATGCATTTACTCTGAAGTGACCATATTATTTCTGCATACCAAATTAATTTACCTCGTTGATTTCAAACTAACGTAAAATGGAAAAATCAGTGTAAAACAAAAACGAGTTGACGAATCTTGAAAGTTATTTTTAGTTCCGAATCATTAAGAAATGAAAAAAATGAGCCCAAGTTTGAAAAAAATGACCGCCCTATTCTGAGATATAAACGATCAAAGAAAAGTTTAAAAATAAACATTACCTCAAATATATTTGAAAAATAAATGTCTTCAAGATTTGGGCAATGAATTTAGCTAACGGATAGTTAATAGCTATCGTTCTGGAAAATTTCAAAAAGAATAATGCCGTTTTACTCAAGTTATCGTCCGACATAGAAAGTTTTTATCCATACGTAAATAATTTATCAGGTAAAAGTCGCACAAAACGTGTAAATAAATCACAGCACTATGTGCACTTTATATAGGTTAATACTTACCTGCCCGCGAACTAGTTAGTTGTCTATATCGCGCAGTCAACGAAGCACAAATAACCAAATACTTTTACCTCACCAAAGTTTCACATTTATACAGTACACAACAGAAAAATGTTGCATATTCATAATATCTATTAGTACCTAGATACCTACAGCTTAATAAGTTTTAGTTTATCATAATAAATACTTATGTGTCAATAATATGTATACAATATGTGATCAGGAATTGGGCCTTGATATGATTAGATACTAATCCCATTCGTGTCTTGGGAGATCAGGAATTGCTCCCACAGCTTTGAGGATTTATATTTAACTTAAGGGGATCCGAAAGTAATTTCCCTGACTTACCGACTGAAAATACATTATTTACTTTAATAACAAAATTACGTTTATTTAACTAAAACCCAAACTCGCTAGTCCTCCATTCAGCAATTATAGGTCTACGTGTGAAGTTTGATACGTTAAAATCAAGGGCAACCTAAAAAATAATTGGAATGAAAGTTTTATAAAATTTCATTCCAATAATTTCTTAGAGTGCCGCTGTTTTTAACGTCTCAAATTTCGCATATAGGTCCGTTATTGCTCAATAAAGGGCTAGTGAGTTTGGGTTTTGTCTAAATATAAGTTGTAACGGACACAAGGAGTGTACATTTTTTCCAAAAATAAAAATTATTATTTTTAAATGAATTTATAAAATGTAATCAAATTATTCTGATTGATTTAATAAATGTAATTATAAAAGAATAAGAAAGTTCAAAAACGAAGCTACTTTGGTTACTAGCATAAAGAGCTGATAAAATGTTTGCTTAGAAAACACTTCCTCGAAAGGAATATGTAAGCATCAGAGAGCCAACGTTGAATTTTCGTCGACGACAAAAGAGCGAGGCTCATCTTTAGTGAATTTATTTGATCTCCTCCGCGAAACTTTATTTGTTAAATAACATATTTTTATAATTATAAATAATTATTCACTACTCGATCGGTAAAAATCAAGGCGGGAAATTTGAATTCTTAAATGGCTTTCGGAACCCCTTAATTTTGATTGTTTTTGTAGTTTTAAATTTTATATTAAAGATTAAGAGTTATATTTGTTACTAGAAATTATTTTCCATGAATATCTCATTTTTACACTTTGACACGCAAATAACGTGATGATGTAATATCTTAACTGAACAGGAACTGGATCCTTGATGGTACATTTTACGCATTTACATGACAATGTACCTTCAACACGATATGTCACTATCAAATAATATTAACAAGAATTAAATACGACTGATTACAAATCTAAATAATCTATCTATAAATCTAAATCAAATTCGAATATTAATGAATGACAGTAAACGATTAATTCACGGAAAACTCGGGCATACTATAGCGCGTAAATCAACGCGAAAGGCATACACATGTGGCATCCGCGAAAAGGCAACAGACAAACCGTTTCCTCTCCGTTGCTGAATACATCACAAACTCCACTTATTTGCTCATGTAAAACAAACGTCCCGTAGACAAGAGTATACGCGTATATAAGAAAGTCGGAGACGAGAGTTAAGTCAGACGTACAAGTATAACGCGAAATCGGAGGCGATGGCCGGCCTGCCGGGCGGCACCTGCTGCCGGGGACAGAAATGATTTATCGACTGTTTGTCTACTCATTTATTAAGGCGTTGCGGAGAGCGAGAGCTATAGCGAGAGAGAGAGATAGAGCGGGCTTTTCTTCGACTTGGAAGTGCAATTATAATAGATTGATGCTAAAGATGGAACGCGTCTTTAATCACGCGAACGCGCGCTGCACAGGCGCGCAGGCTGACCTTGACGGAAAAGATTAATTTTCGAGAGTTTTTGCCTTTATTTTCACTTTTGTGGGGTGATTGATAGTCGAACGCGGAGCTGCAGGCTCTCTGTGTTTCAATTTTTCGTTTTTTCAGTTGGCGCCTTCGCGTGCGTCATTAGTTTTTTTTATATACACGTGTAAGCTTCTTCTTTTCTTCTGTGGTTTTGTCATTCGATGTATCGGAAAACATGAACGTCGACACAAACACTGTTTCTAATAATACATTTATTTGAATGTTCTTTGCATAATCATCAGGTAGTTCATCATCAAGAGGTGTTTGTTTGATTTTTTAAACATAGATAGTATAAAGCACGTGTATAATCAACATATTATACGTCTTTAGCAAACAGTTATATAAATTAGTATTAGTTATAAACTCTGGATAATAGCACGGTAAAATAAACTATAACACTCATATCAAAGTATTGCTTTTTTGTATTATTTTATTAGAGAGTAATAAATTAAGAGGGCACACAAGTGTAACAGGCGTTTTTAATTAGCTTTTTTGCGTATTTTTAAGAATAACAATAAAATTAATAACATTGATATTTAAAGAATAAACAAATTTTATTTTAATTAAAATAATCTTGATTGACTAACAAATAAATACAATTTAATAATACTAAATACCAAATAGTGTGCGTGTCGATTTACATACTATCCATTATACCAGAATCAAAGATTTTTTGCATACGCATAGACGAAGCTTTGTGATAGTAAAAAAGAAAGTTTTGCCAAAAACATGTTAGAAACATGGTTTAAAATATTAGAAATTAAAATACAATATTTTTAGGATATGTCTGTATGGATGTGTATGTGTGTCTATTTGTGAGTGTGTGTGGGTGTATGTGTGTGTGTGTGTGCGCGTGTTTGTGTGTGTGTGGGTGTGCGTGTGCGTGTGTCTGTGCCTATGCGTGTGCGTGTGCGTGTATTTGTGTGTGAGCGTGTTCGTGTCGTGTACGTGTGCGTGTTCGTGTAGTGTGCGTGTGCGTGTGCGTGTGCGTGAGCGTGTGCATGAGCGTTGTGCAAGACTCGAAATATGCGATCACCTACCCAACTTTCATGCATAACGAAAGGCCCTATCAGAAATGGCTTTGTTGAAAAAATTACGGTACCTATGTAACACGGGAAGAATAGGTATTTTGGACTATCTCACCCTCGCTAGATATAGCACAATTTCTCCCCTAGTTGCACAATGTACTATTTGTATTTTAGAAACAATTAATATGATTGTTTAATTCTTTCTTTCTTTGTATTTAATAGACATGTGTCCCCTTTGTTTTGGGACTCCGATATGCCACAATGCATATGTGTTTTTGTATTTTACATTTGTATTTTATATACTTGTTTGTTGTGTTGTGCGATGTCGGTCGAGCGAAACTCATCACCTGCTTACTAGCATCTCAGACACTTTTGAGGAGGCTATAAAAACTCGAAGAAAAAAACCCTCGACTGCTTGAGCGTCTTGTATCGGTAGGCAAGCGGCTTTCCCACTGAGTCAAGGGGGGCTTCTTGATCGCTTCATTTTACATTTGAAAGAGTATAAAATTACTTATATACGGTGACATTTCTGTTTTACTTTATAACTTTTCCATTGATATTTTGAAATGTTGATTGAAAATGTATTTGAAGATTACTGATATAATGTATATCAGTATATTTTATGTTTTATTTCTTATGCATCTGGGTAAAGATAATACGTATGAACGATTTAATTACACTCTAAACCCGTTGGAGTGAAATAAATCACTCTAATTAGAGTGGATTTTTTACTCTAAAAATAAGTGGAAATATTTCACTTTTAAGTAGAATGAAAGCTTCCTCTTTAAAAAACGAAATTTTCAATAATTATAAACCCAACGCGACTCAACAGTATCTCTAAGGAGACGTGCAAAAATGTAATTTAAATTTAATATGTATTAATAAAAAATTATATTTTTATAAACTATCAATGAATAATCAGCACACGTTTTTTGAGATTCTGATTAATAAGAGATACAGCAATTTGAAACTATTTTTTTGGAAAAAAAATTTTATATTAGAACAATTAATTCAGTTTAGGAAGCTAAGTGCTAATGAATTGGCATAGGCTTTTAGTACACCTTTGATAGTGGCGATAGCATAATATTTTAATTAAGAATCATTGAACTCGATATTAAAACGTATCAGTGTCGACATTTATATACTATGTATACATTATGAGGAGACTTTATGAACATAAAAAAATATAATCAATTTTGATGTTGCAAATATAATTACTGCCAATTAAAAGAAAGTTACTAAACATGTAAAAACGTTTTCGGTATTTATCCAGTTTTAATTTTTGAGATCTTACTTTGTTCCTTAAATGTTTCTTTTACAAATCGACCGGAAGAAAATCTTTAAATAAATTATGGATGCTAAGAAAGAACTTATAGTTTAACCTCAACTTATATAAACTTACATAATCTAATTAATAATAAACGTTTTCTTTGCACCCATAAATCATTTTAAAATTTTCTTTCGGTTGATTTGTAAAAAGACATTTAAGGAATAACTATCATTAATCATGCTTACAACATCAGAATTGTTGATAAAAAAAATTATGTTCATAATATATACTAACTACTGTTACGTATATAAAATTTCGACACTGATGAGTTTTACTGCGTAAAAGAAAATTAGTTGATTTGAAGCACCCGAACCTCCTTAACCCCATTGCGCCATCTACTGACTCTAGCTTTGAGCTCGCCTTCTTTTGACTAGTATACTACACCATATGGAACCAAGTAAAGTAAATATATATAAATGGCAGTTCCAAACAATTAAAAAATTCAACTCAACCATCTGTCAGTCCTCGAAAATCCCAAAATCTCAAACTCCAACGCGCTAATTATCTCACGACCAACTTACCATCTCATCTACGCTTACACATTTCCACAGAAACGTCCCGAGAGCCGACGGGCGATCTCCACCCAAGATCCTACACAAAAAATGACAGAAAAATTCGCACCGTCAGCCCTTAGCGTCGCTCTGGTCTTATCTCGGTAGCGAAATCAGGCGCGCGCATAATTGCGGGTCTGCACGCGGCATTAGCCGTTAATCAACTTATGCACGCTCCTCCTCGCGCGAGCGCACGACGTTCTTCCGGCGAAAATGAGCCTCTCCGCCTGTAGAAGCGATTGGAGGCACGGGCGGAAACTGCCTGTCCGAGGGGCCTTCCGCGCTAATTATATGGACTTTCCGTGCGCCGCGGCGCCGGCTCGGAGACGTCCATTTGTCTGAGCCCCGCGGGGACCGACAGATCGCCCGTAATAACTGTACGCAGTGCGCCGTGCGTCATCGTGTATGTGTGTGCGCGCGGCGCGGCTGGCGTCGCCCTGTCCGCGCCTCGCTGACGAGCTCTCGACGTGCGGGCACATCAGCCCCCCGAGCTCGGAGTGCGGTTGTTCCTATAATGCTATATCTACGTGCGGTCGAAGACTTTCGTGCAAGGAGAGTCCCTTGAGAGAGAGAGAAAGAGAGAGAGAGAGGAATGGCAGGGCATAGTGGGTATATGGAGGTAGAGTGAAATGGACGAATAGGGATAAGTGGATTTGTCGTATGGGTGTTTTTATTTGGCTGCTGAGGTACAATGCAATAGCAATAAATGTGTAATAAGAAAGAATTTGGGAGTTTTGGTTAAATAGTGTTATGCTTTGAAAGAATTTGTATAACTCATAGGATATGGGAGTGAACTACTGTTTCCTACTGTTTCCCTTGTCATTTGTAAGAAATTGTAAAATCATATATCGTCACTCGATAATTTAGTAGTTAACAATATAAATATTTTTTGTATATACTTTATTCTATATGATTTACCCTACTTTTCAATACAAAATTGGCTTCATGTTTTTATAACATAGTTTACAACATTTACCTTTAATATACTTATATATACCCTTTGCTTTATCATTCAGTGACCCACCTTTCTTCAGATTTGAATTATTTTAACAGTTTTCTTGTTTGCGGTGCCAATTTCTCGAGCTTTTTTATAGTTTATGATACTTTACAGTGTATACTAAAAAATTTAGAAACCATTAAGTTCTTTATTTAATTGTTGTAAATAAACAAATCTTCAAATTTTTCACGGTTTTTAGTAAAAACTTGTGGTTTGAAGGATTCAATGTTTTTACTTGATTAATTAATCTATTAAATTCAAAAATATATAATAACATTCAGGCACTTTGATTGATTATTATTCTTCTAGGCTACAGCAACCTTCCTAAATTATAAAATTCTGTTTGAGAAAATTTGAATATCTTCAACCAAATATCAATGAGGCTTTAAAAAGGAACTTTTACTAAATTCATAGAAAATCAAACGATTAACAAACTTTTGGGTCACGTTTGGTATTGTCTCATTAATAAAGTTTGAGCTAATTTTATGTCGGACACAACTCATGCTACAGTTTACAAAAACATAATTTTTTCAACGCCGATTGTTGTTCTAACATTTAAATTAATTTCACTTAGAACAGTAATTTAAGCATTAGATTAAGAACTGAGACTGAATTAATAAGCTACACGCCAGTATGAATCACTCTGAATACAGTGCATGCTGGTACATTACCATCCAACGCATCAATCGCACACTAACTCACCGCGCGCAAGCAACAAAAGTACCCCGCGAAACAAGAAACCGCTGCCGTATCCCCAACGAGACAAAAAAAAAAGAATCCCACTGAGCAAGATCAACCGCACGCATAAAACTAGAAACCCGCACTCGACTACTACCCAGCGGTTGTGCGCACGCGGGATACTCAAAAGGGTAAAAAGAGATCTTTATCTCACGAGCCGCTGCATCCGTTTCCACATCTCCCGCTGTACGTATATAGCTTACATATACCTATATACACTTGCCCGCACGAGCGCGAGCTTGCGCGTTTAACGCACCCGTTTATATGATACCTAAACGCTCGATGCGCGCTGCGTAACTACACACGCGCGCGAATGCTCGCGCATACCTGATGATGCCCTCTTCCTGTTCTGCGGAGCCCTCGTTACGATCCATTATACGCGCGCGCGACGACGAAGAATACAACAAGCCACGTCTTCGTCGCGACCGCTGACGACCGAATGGGAATGGCGCGCTTAAGTCGGATATATTATTTCGGAATCGCCGCCGCCGTCGACATTCGAATCAATCGCGTCGCGCTCGCGGATTTTCGGTAAAGTGCTCACGTGCCGCTTTTGTGGTTCCTACGCGCGGAGGGCAGGCAAAAAGGCCCGTCTCGACGAGCTAGAGAGGACGCGAGTTTTAACGAGCCTCCGTGGACGCGCGGCTGACGGCAGCGCAGCTCGTCTGTATAGCTTGCGCGGCTGAGCGTGCGTGTACGGCGAGCTTTTATGGTCCTCCCGTGGCCACGTAGTGTGTACATTTTAATGGATTTTTCAGGTTTTTGTTCTTGGCTTTGTGGGATTCGCGGGATGGATTGTTATAGCGGTGGTCGAACGTGACTTTTGCTTGAAATTGTGTGGAGATTCTTGTAAAAAATGGAAATGAGCCTTTGGTGGCTTCAGTATGTATTAAAGGTATTACTAGCGAAGGCTATAAAGTTTTATGTAAAAGTAAAGAGTATTTCATATTGGCTGGGTAGGAATACAACTGTTCGTTAAGTAACGTACGTTTACGTCTCAAAATAATCGTCAATCTTAGCTTATACTATCATGTGTAAAAATTTCGCCAAGAATCTTACTGGAATCCTATAAGGTTTCCCTAAGTTTGACCAGAGTCTGGTAAGGAGAACTGATCGATTCCCGACCGGAAAGTATCCCATTTTTTACTACTATTCTAATAAAGATTCCTGGTTCGATTCTGACAAGGATTCCTGGTGTCACTCCCCATTAAAGCAAAAAATATTCTATTTCTCTCGCATCCTTTGACATTTATTAATGTTTCTTTCAACATATTTATATAATTAATATTAACTTAAATAGAAATAGAAATAGAAATAATTAATAAATTAAAAAGTTTTGAATGATGCGGAATTTGAACTCGGATCCTCTGCATACCATGCTGATGTTTTAACCACTCGACCACTGTTGCGTTTACATATCTCAGAAAAAACATACATACATATCTCTTCAATGTTTATATTTATTTATTTATTTAATACGTATTTGTTCGTTTATTTATTGTTTATAAATAGTTACACTTTTTGACAATATTATGTTTGCAATAGGATTCTTATAGATTGAATTATTTTGGACTAATAAATTCCTACCTTACTGGCTTTTCACTATGATATGCCTTCCAAATTTATACAGTAAAAGTCTGGGCACTGTTAAAACCTGCACTGTGAAAAAACGGGCAGTGTGAAATTGGAAATGTGTGCATTGTTAAAAAAAAGGTCACCACCAGGGTCGACTCGACAAATATAAGTGCCCGCACCTAGATAAATCAACACATACTTATCAGAAATAAAAGCGTAAAATGCCTCTCTATTCTCTTTAGAAATATTTGAATTTCCCTCTTACCAGTCTTACGCATGCGCAAATGAGAATTCGAGAGGAAAGATTTTAAGTACATACAGATCTTATACGATCAAGCTTTGTATATTCACGAGAATTAATATTTATTAAATATTTATATTTCATATAAACAGTTGTAATTTTTTTAGAATCCTTATATGTTTCTTTAATTAGTATAATATTTAATAAAAAAGGTTATATTTAAGTTATAAAAAATATTATTTAATTATTATTATTGTTATTAGTTGGTAAGTAGAAGTAGAACATTTTATATTCAAAATTTAATATAAACAAATCTTTTTGCTGCTTGACATAGGTGCCAATAATACTCGCATTAGTACGGCCCTGTTGCTTACGCTTAATTGGCTAGATCAAGTAGGTTAGGTCATTAACAGTGCCCATTTCGCTCGGTCTCGTCGATTCACAGTGCCCAGATTTTTACTGTAGTAGAAAACGTCAGTAAAACTTTCAAGAACTTTAAATTAATACTATTAATTGTCGGAGAAAGATTAATAAAAAAATATCTTAAAAATTTAATTGGTGATTCCTATTCTGATTTTGGAGGGTTTAAGATATTGATTTTTTCCCGAAAGGTGTATACCAAATTAATACCGAAAATAGAAATTATAAAAATGAACAGCCGATGTAGTAGGAAACAAGTCCGTATTTGATATCGCTTTAGTAATTGGTGAATAATTTAATGTAAAACAATGATACATTACTGAATTAGTTAATTAATTATTCTTTTATTTATTTATTTTTATTTATTTATTTATTTATTTGTTTGTTTGTTTGTTTGTTTGTTTGTTTGTTTGTTTGTTTGTTTGGATGTTTGTTTGTTTGTTTGTTTGTTTGTTTGTTTGTTTATTAGTTTGTATGTTTGTTTGCTTGTTTGTTTGTTTCATTAAGTATATTTAGTATTTAGTATGAATATTAATAGAAACATAAAAGATCTTTTATAAGGTATAGATATCTGAATTGCCGACACTTTAAATACTATAATTAGATATTGATAGGGGTATCCTCTACTTCTCCCAGCTTCTAGAAGCTGTTAGGAATCCAAATTGAATTCAGGTAGGGAGATCTGTACTTTTACAAAGCGATCCTAACCTAGAAATAAAAAATCGTGGATCTTGGAATGCCAGATAGGATTCAGACAGGGAAATCCTGAGTTTGAGAATTTTTCGGTCAATATGGGGTTCACATAAGAAAATCCGACCACAATCCCGTAAGTTTTCCATAAATACGTAAATATGATCAGAATCTAGCCTATAACCGAAGGTGACGTGGGGACATTTCTACACGGGATGTCATGCGCCCTGAACATGTATAAATAATATGTTTTCATTATCCAAACAATATTATTTTCAAATAATACTTTAGTTACTTGCTTTTGATTCACTTATTTACTATAAAAATGCATAAATTATTTTATAATCTACTAACATATTTGAGTTTGATTAAAAATTACTATATATAACATATTTTTCAGCTGTTGTACGAAATTTAAACTTCAAATGTATTAGAAGTTTAGTTAAATACAATGTATCGGTAACCGCATTATTTTCAAGAAACTACATAACATTTGATATTGTAAACGAAAAAGTGACCGATAAAAAGAGGTACAAGTCAATTCTGTGTGTAACAAGTACGTAAGTTCAGATCACTTTCGGTTAAATTCTGGTTTATTTCTGTAAACATATAAGTCCCTTTTTACTTCGCAAATAGTCCCACAATGTCATACTCTAAGTTCAAAATAAAAAAATTAAAATGCTTCAAACCGACTTGAGCCGATTTTGAGTCTATCAGACAAACTATATTATGTACTTTTATAATAGTAATTCAAACAACTCCACACAATGACACTTCTAATCCCAGATACATCAAATTGCGCTAGTCATCGCAAATACCCTCTCAACACAACAACAAAGTAGACACACATCAACGCCGCACTGCAGATAACTGTCCCCTCGAGAATTTCTCCGCTCGCGCGAACACACAAGTGCGTATTATCATGCTAAACTGACTCGTTCCAAATGGCCGAAACGCTGTAACATTCCCTATCCATCGCACGCATAATATCCATCCCGCGCGCGACGTACCGACATGTTTCCGGGGATCTCCATAGCTCCAGCTCCGGCAGTGATGTCGTCGCTCTCGCGTGAAAAGCTCCCACTAGTATACACACTATACACGTCTCGCCTCTCTCTCTCTCTCTCACTCTGAAAACGTCGCCGCTACCATGCCGCAGAGCTCAATGGGACACACATACGCATTTGCATTTGCATGAAAACAGGCCCGCGCGCTCCAGCACCGTGACATCCGGTTTTTCAGAAGCGCCGCGCGCGCGCGATCATTAGCGTATGCCAGATTCCTTGCCGGATAAGAGACGAGGCACACATGGTCAATGAAAACGCACGGCGCTTGAATACGTAAATAAAGCGTGAGCGCGAAAGGGGGAAGAGAAAAGAAGGGAAGGGTTCTCTCTCTCTCTCTTACACACTTTTTGTTCCTTCGTCTCGTTGATGTATGTACGTATACACGTATATACGAAGCCGAAACGTGCACTCGCGTGAAAAATGACCGGCGCTTTCATGATGCATGAGAATTTCGTTTCACGAGCTCTCTAGCCGAGCGTGACTGAATTTTCGAAAAATGCCCCTTTCGTAAATAATTATACCCGGCAGCAGCGGCAGTTCCGTCGTCGAGCTGCGATGTGTATGTATACACGCACGCGAGCTCGCTGAACGTAGGTAGTTTGTTCCTGTTTACGCATTCGCGCCGCGCGACGAGCGTTGAATTGCCGGGGTTTTAAAGCTGCGCGCGCGCGCGAAGGGGGTTCTATTCTCGTTTGCCGTATATACATATACCTAGTGTGTAGAAAATAATGCATTAAGCCTGTGCGCTGGAGTGAAGAGAGTTCTGCTGCCTAATGCCTTTGTCTCTCTCTGGATATAAATTAGGAATGACCTGTTGTTGAGAACGATTCCATTATATTGCGTGCGCACGCGAGGTGGTGTAAATGCTGGATCGTTATTTTCAAAATAGGGACGTTAAATCTGACAGCTGGAAATCGTTTGTCTTCTTTTGTTTTCGAGCGCGCGCGGCTTGATGGATATCGCTGCGAGCGGCGCGCTGCCTCTGGAACATAATTAAATAGAGATTAATTCGGTATACCTCCGACAAATGTGATTGAGTTTGATGTTTATAGGATAACGCTTTTCGCGAGAGAGATTAGACGATGCATGAGTAATGTCGTTCATTATTCAAATTTCACTTCAGTTGCGATGGATTTGGTAATTTCGCTGCAGCTATATAAGAAATAAGGATCCATCAACTATTAACGATTTCTCAAATGACTCAGGCAATTGATTTAAAAATTGTATTATTAAATTTTACTGTACGATATCTGCGTAATTTGGAAACACAGAAAGTCCATACAAAAAAATTGCAAAAATAGTTCATTATGTCAATGTTAATATTTCTAAATAATTAAAATCTTTATTAAACTATACAATCAACTATCTATTAGATGTGCTTAAATCCATCCATTGTTAAATAATCAATCGTCAATGCACAACTTTCGACTTTCAGCGCAGTTTCATGCGAATTGATCAATACAATGTTTGAGTTCCACATAGTACCTTTAGGATTTATTTGAGAAAATATCCAAAAATTTCGTATACGTCTTATAAGAAACTAAATGAGTTTAAAGTTTAGTTCACTTTCCCTATTAACCAAAAACATTTTGTTAAATTGCTATGTATACCGTTAATTTAAGACGTGCTCGTACTCCATCGGGCTTCGCGCTGATCAACTTCGCAGGTTCGTTTCGTGTGAGAATATACAGCAGAAACAAGCAATAACGACGTAGCTGCGTGTGCTCGGGTATTGGCAATTCAACGAGCGGTGCGCGAGTTGCTACATCGAGGCGCGCGCGCGCGTGCTGAGTAGTTGTAAGTGGCCTCGTTTCGTTATTACGATTGCAAACCTTGTGTCTTATATTTCTTTCCTTCGATTTCAAAATGCATCCGCCGTAAATGCGGGAGATCGATAATTATTTTAATGTGCTCATGCTTTTGATTTAATTGGTTGGATCATAATTTGTTTTCTCGGTATACAAAGACTTTTGCTGTAGGTAATACAATGTATACTTGATAATTAGGGGGGTACTGGTTGCGTAAGGAAGTTGTTAAAGTTTTGGTCATGTACATGGCAAACAGTATGTACTTAATCAAATACACAATTTAATGAAACTTGAAATTTCAATAATATCCTGTATATATCCTCATTGTAAACCTGGATAATTAGCAAGTGAGGTTGAGAAATGAAATAAGTTCTATTTTAGTCTTTTTATAAATTTGGGTTCAAGGTATAAAATATACCATGATCTCCGACAAAAAATTCGAAAATACAATTTTTAGAAATTTAATTTGAATATACATACATCAATATATACATGTTGGTAATTCTGTTTTTTAAGATAATGCAATAATTAAAGCTTGACTAAGGCAATGTCTCTAGATATTAACTTTTAAATACTTGTTGGTTATTCGATACATGAAAAATAATTATATACTTAGCCTTTTGAAGTAAAAAATATCATATGCTATGCATTATATGCAATATGCATTGTTTTTACTTCTTATTTCAGTTTATTATTGCAGGTCCATACATTTTTTTATATTAAAGAGTATCAATGCCTTCTTTACGAACAATCGAATAACTGCAAGCGTTAAAAATCGAGCATAAGTACCAATTCTGATTATTCTGGAAAATATCTCAAGTCTTACGTGATTTAGAAGTCAAACGAGGTCTTAGGAGCCTTGCACATTAGAACATCTATTCGTCGCTTCATACGAAGACTAATGCATTTCAAATTTTCGAAAGAAGACACTATTTAATTTTACGTTTATGGAAAACAATAATATGCTTGAAAATTATAGAACTATATCAATGTGTATCAGCACTTTATCGATGTGTTTTATTTGTGTAATTTGTTCGAAAAATTTTTGTTCAAAAACCTGAAATGCGTTAGTTTTTGTATGAGGCGTCGTATTAAAATCGTAATATTACGTGTATAGAAAATTCATTTCCATTTTATCAGCACTTAAATTCGTTAATCCCATATTGCTCAATGTATCAAGGTCATCAATGTATAAGAACTTTCGACGCTACATTACGTATCATTACGAACGTAAGCGGAATTCTTATATACGGTGGCCCTTGAAGGGTCAAAATGTTACATGACAAACAAATTACGCAGAAGCACAAACCCGAAATAAAAATATTTAACGTGCGACGTTACATAAAATTTGCAAACTCCATCCTCTCAGCGGTCACTCATCTCGTTACGAGTACCCGCGGCTGACACATCCTTCAAAAGAAAAAGACAACGCGTAACTCACTCCACGGACTAAGATCGATTGCCGTGTGGTCCGCTGCAACCACAACCTTACACCTCGGTCCTGCGGGCGACCTTCGTTTCTCCCTTCTCTCGCACCTATACACCGTACAACAGTTACACCTCGTCGCGGGACATGCTGTCGACGTCGGTGCGAATCCGAGCTTACAGTGCGCGCGATAAGCGAAGTATTAACGGAGGGTTTGGAGAACTGGCGGTACACGTGGTATATACGCAACGGGACGACTGACAGGCGGACCGAGTGAGAATGACACGCTCGTTTCCATTCGAGCAATTTCGCGGCAGCGGTGTGCACACGTCCCGCGAGCCGACGTCGACGTCGTCGTCGTCATCCTCGGCCTCGGCTGGCCGCCGAGCTCGATATGAAACCCAAGGGAGTGAGAAAGAGAAAGAGAGGATGAGGAAACGGTGGGGTATTTCCTGTAGCTTGTTTGGCGCGCTCTGCTTTTCTTGCGGACTCGCGCGGGCCGCGAGAGAAGGAAGGAATCCGCGCGTAGAACGTCAGGAACGAAAGAGTGAGAAGGGATGGAAGGGCGGGGAGGAGAGGAAAAGAAAGGTTGGATGGAGTTGAATAATGTAAATGTAAAGAGGATAGTTGATTTGTTATTAATATTCAATTAAAAGGTAGTTTTTCATCAAATAAAATAAATAATATGTACTGCATATCCTGCATAATTTAGGGTAAAAGTGAGTATTTGCTTCTACTACGTTTATCTTTGATCTTCATTCGTTGTTACTTTTTGTTATCGCTTCGTTACTTAGTCAAATGGTCACTGCTTCTTTGTTTTATGTTTATTTTTTTATTCTTGTCAGAATATCTACGAGTCCAAGCGAAAAAACGATAAAAGCATTACAACAATCACCAACCGCAATCAAAATTAATTTTCGAGAGTTAATACGGTGATGACAGAGCCAAATGCAGATTCCTACATCGTATATTTCGTTATTCTAACTCAACTTTTTGTTTTCATCAATAATGTCGACCATCCGGTGTTTGAAATACCTTGAAGAACACTGGATGATTTAGATAATAAAAATAAATAAAAATTGACATCCTCTTAAGGGAGTACCATCGGTACTCCGCGAAACAAATGCGTATTTGGTCGCTTTTAACTTCCAAGGTAGGCCAAATCGTGTTCTTATATGAACCAACATTTTGATTTTTGCATTATATTTATGGGATATTAAATATATATTTCTCAATGTTTCGTAGAAATCAGAACAGCAGTTTTATGAATTTCATGATTGCAACTATCGGAAATGTGAGTTCCCATAAGGCTACGCGTTAAAAACGTAAAAAACGTAAATATAAAATGCTTAATATCTTTTTTCTCGGTAGATGTAGCTTTTTAAAAAGTTATATGAGTAAGTTTCAGGTCAAAACGTACTAATATACAAAATTTCAGATTTTTCTGAACAATAATTCGAAACCGATAGTACTCCCTTAAATAACTTACTTTTTGGTATATGCAATTATTTATTTATACATCCTAACTAAACAAGTGTATTAAATGAATTTTTATTTTGTACATTAAAAAATATCATTGTTCAATCTTCCAGTTTCTTCCTACTTTCCTTCCAAAAATATATACTCCTCTGTATAAATAATCTTTTATTCCGTCTCTTAGTTTCCCTCCAAAATCACATAAAACCCAAAATCCTGCCAGAACTTTCAGCCCTGCACAATCTACACTCCTCAGCGCCTCAATTACACCATTCGCGTCACTCCGCGACATTTCCACAATCTCCACAAAGACAATACACTACATGCACCCCCTGAGCTATAATAAAGACAGCCAACAAAAAGACGAAGAAAAAGAAAAAAAAAGAAAGCCCAAGCAAAAGAGACAAGCAGCATATCTCGGAGAACCGTCGCGTCGCCGTCCACGCCGAGGGAAAGAGAAAGACAGCGTGCACGCGGACGACGACATCGCGCAGCTTCCACCGGCGATCAAGGCCCGCGGGGTGTAGGAGCCTGTCACCTGCATTGTTTGTCGGCCGCTCTCTCGCTCCCATGTAATCCTGTCCCGCTGTAGCTGTAGCTTTAACTCCCCTCGGGTCGCGCGCGAGCTGCGAGTATATATACACCGAAGACTTACGCGCTTACAGTCCGGGGCTTTACAATGGCCACCGGCAGCAGCAGCAGAAGCAGCAGCCACGCCTCGGCAGCGGCAGCATACCTAATCACCCCTGGGCGGACGTCTGCTATTGAGACGTTTAATTAACTCCGCTGCGGAGGCTCTTTGTAACGTCGACGAGCTCTCTCTCTCTCTCTCTCTCTCTGTCTTTCCTTCGTGATGTGGCCGGGACGTCCTTCCTCGTTCGCGTTATATAGTAGGTGCAGGATACAGCGCGCGGCCCGTGGCTGCCATCGGCAATGGGGTCGAGCTTTTCTTCGACGTCGATGTTATTATCGAGTGTGGCATGGGCGAGCGAGCAGTGAGTCCGCGGTGAGCTTTCTTTTGTGAAGGGATGTCCGTTAGGATCGGTTTTGTGCTCGAGCGGAGGTAAGATGATTAGGTGATGGGGCGTTGCGTTGGCTTTTATTAGGGGGTGATGGGCTTTCCTGAGCTTTGGGGATATGAAAGCTTTGTGTGCATAATATTGTATCTTTCGTGCGGGATTTCGTGGATCTTGTAGGGGTTACTTCTTGAATGGTAAATTTGGAAAAATTATGACATTTTCTGAAAGTATATTGTCTATGAAATTTTATCTCAACGTTATTGGTTAATCCGAATGAAATAAAATTCACGGAGATATGTTCTTCTTTGATTTTTTTTTCTTATTTTTTCAAAGCTTACTGAAGCCTCTTAGAGGCTTATACAGCTATACAAAATTTGAACATTATTTATGTTTGAGGTTTTACAGTATTTTTGACATTATTATGTTTTACAATAATTTTTGTTTATATTTGTATGTTACAGTCGTTGAAATATTTACATATTTGTTTAATAGCGTTTAGATCGCATTCGTATAATATGGGTATAACATTATAAGGTGGATATCATTTGTATTCGATTAATTTTTTTATTAAGTTTGTTCTTTGCTTTTCATATAGTAGACAATTTCATAATATATGATTTAGATCTCGAGTTTCGTAGTTACATTCAGATTTTCGATTATGTACAATTTTGACGCACGCGAGAGAAAGTGCTAGATTATAATAGTCTGATCTGTATCGATTGATGGTAACTATTTATTTTCTAGTCAGCTTTTTATTGAAAAACCAAGGTTTACTAGAATCTGTATGATATGTCGAAAAATAAATTTGACCTTTTATTGGACCTTGATTTACGTTGTTTTTTCTAGTATTTATATAGGCTTGTTGTTTTAAGCTTGCTCGAAAATCAGTAAAAGAAATATCAATATTCTATCTTATCTGGCTCACCTAAAGTAGCTTCTTTAGCTAATTTATCAACGTCTTCGTTGCCTCTTATACCAATATAAGATGGAATCCAAATAAAATTTATGGTGCAATTATTTGTACTTTTTTGTTTGAATTCTGAACTTTTCATTTTGACATTTAAAATATATGGATTTATTCTACTATCTATATTGTTCGTTTTAAGGTATAGAAGGGTGCCAAGATTGTCTGAAAGAATATTGTAGTCTAAATTAACATTACTTAATGCAATATTTAGTGCTTCAGCTAAAACAATTGATTGTGCTGTATGAATTGAAGCTTCTGTAGAAATCCTTTTTTTAATACAAGTAAATCTCAACGTTATTAGGATTTCTATAGTATCTACAAGTTATCATTGGCATTCTTAGACTCCTTTAATACTTTTCCTAGTTTATTATTGACAGAAATTTCAGAAATGGTTTTATAGTAATCAAATTTATAGATACTATAATGAGAATCAGAATGTAATTGTATTTTATATATTTCACAACAATCTTCTATGCAATATTGTATAAGTCTCTTATTCTTGCATTTGTCCTTTTTATTTTTGATACAAAATTTATTAATGTTACTATTAATAAATATTAGACGTTTCATTTAGAATATAAGATTTACACAAAAAGGTTGCTCTTTCTCTGATAGATGGTACTTAGCTTCTTCTATGACAACAGTTATAGGGCTTGCGGCTCGAAGACCCAAAGCTGTACGTAGGGAAGATAATTGAATTTTTTCTATAGTTTCAATAGACTTTCTTCTAGAAGAAAAATAAACAAAGATTCTATATTCGATAAGAGTTCGAACAAAGCTTTTAAAAATCATAATTAAGGTTTCAGGGTGACTTACTCTCCATGTGCCACATAGAAATTTTATGATATTGTTTGCCTTTAAACATTTCTTTTTAATAATACTTATGGGATTCGAGAAATTATTTTCATAATCAAAAGTAACAGCTAAAAATCGCGAAGATTCAAATGATTTAATTACATTTCCGTCAAACTCGATTTCTAGTGAGCCAGGAAGAATATTTTTGCTTAAAACATGTTAGCAACATGTTTTGAGACATAAGAAGTTAAAATACACTATTTTTAGAAAATGTCCGTATGGGTGTCGGTATGGATGTGTGTGTGTGTGTGTGTGTGGTGTGTGTCCGTGTGCGTGTGCGTGTGCGTGTGCGAGTGTGTGTATGTATGTATGTGTGTGTGTGCGTGCGTGTGTGTGTGTGTGTGTGTGCGAGGGCGCATATGCGTGTGTGGACACGTGTACAAACAAACACGTGTTATATATATATATATATATATGTGTTGACATATTAAAAGCAATAGATTTGTTATTTTTATTTTTCACCCCTGTATTAATTAGAATAAATAATTTCATATAAGAAGCTCAGTGCCAATGAATTGGCAGCGGCTTTTACGATTTATTGGATTTTTGTGATAAAAACAGGGGTTTTTAAAAAATGTTCTTTACGTACACCTATTAGATAAAATCTAATTTAAATAATTCAAGAAAACTTTTAACTACCCTGGTAGAAAATTATCTAGTTTTATCGAGGCCCTCGATTATTTCCAAGGCAAACTAGATAGATCTACATAGTTCTAGATTAATTTTCTACCAGGGTAGGTATGAATGAATAAAAGTTAATTTTTTTGACTATGTTTAAACTCAATTTATGGTCTGATTCTTAATTTTCTTTTTATTTCAAACTTTATCAAATGATTAAAAAGATCTTTCAATGGTCAAAAAATACCGCATAAAACTCAAGAAGAAAAAAATTGAAGAAACGTTATAAAACACAAACTAATCGATAAATTTTTAAAATTCTTCTTGATTTTAAATCTTCGTTGAAAACGTAAAAAATGAGCGGTCATTGGTAAAAAGTTATCACGTAATACGCAAAAAAAACAACAATCAAAAAATTTTTGAAAATGAAAATATAAAAAATGAAAAACGTTATAAAACAAAAACAGTTTAATGAATCTTGAAAGACCTTTTTGATTTAAATTCTTGATCAAAAGACAAAAAAATAAGCGTTCATTGGTAAAAAATTACTGTGTAATACCCAAGAAATAAGAAATCAAAAAATTAAAAAAAATACAACCTCTACTATCTCGAAAAATAAAAGTCCTCATTATCTGAGCAAAGAACTTAGCCGTTCTTTTCTCAATCATAGAAAAATGAAATGTCTCAAAAATATTACAGAATAATCTTCTCCATTGTCCTAATTACTTCAATTTTTTTCAAAAACTTTGTATTATCTGTTTCAGAGAAAACAGATAACCCTTGAAACAAAAAATGACGATTTCGTGTATTACAAAAGTAAGGAAACACCTTATCCGAAATTTCGAGTGGTAAAAGATAGGTAATTTTACGCTCTTTTATATGCATTTTTACTAGATCGATGATATTATTTCTAACGTATCAAAAAATATGAAAAACTAAAACCCAAAAATCGAAAAACCGTTAAAAACAACAACAGCCGACAAACTATAATAGTACATTACGGTACGTGTGACCTAAGTAGACCTTTAAAGCGCGTGCTATGAGGGACCACTTTTGACACGAGTATCGTATATTATTTTATAACACTGCTTGCCTAAATCCGCTGTCACGCCTAGCCGTGTCTTAAGCAGTCCAATATTGCACCGTAAGGTGAGGTTAGCAATAAGGACGGTGCAATAATGGATTACTTAAGTCACGGATAGGTATGACTTAAGTGCGGATTTAGGCCACACAGTGCTATAAAAGTTATTATTGTACCCCCTTCGTTTAAAAAAGGAACAAACAAAATGAGCCTTGAAGCATTAAATGTTACCGTGGATGCATACACATCCATACTGAAATTTTCTGAAAATAGTGTATTTTGATTCCATATATCTCAAAACATGTTTCTACCATGTTTTTAGCAAAACTTATTTTTTACTATCACAAAGCTTCTCTTCTCTTTGAGGAAGCAAAAATTTTTATTTAATAATATTGAATAGTTTAAAAATTCGAAAAGCCTGTAGAGCATTTTTTAGTTAATCGATATATTTTTTATGTTTTCTGTTCCAATCCAATTTGTAAGGAATAAAATTAAATTGAGTTGAAATTTGAGTTCACAGTTAAAATTAGTTTGAATAAATTATTTTGAATAACTAACTCGAATTATTTTATTAGACTTAATGAATATTTTTAATATTTTCTTAGTTATATGTTATCATCTTATCGTACATTTATTCGTAAAAATAGTATGCATTATATACATTAAAAAATATTTTTTTTAAGTCAGACATGAAATAGGCCTTTTTTTGTACCTAAAAGTAGCGTAGAAAATCGAAAATTTCGAGTGTGTTTGTAAAATGTGTGAAAATATATTCATTTAGCGGTGCAAAAAGTGAGGTGGGGAAAATTAACCTTTTCTCATCACGTGCGTGAAAAAAACCCTTTTCCATGCTGACAAAACTAATGGAAAACTGTGCATTCCGAGCGTCTTTGCCGAAGCGAGATGGAATGGTCATTTTATATTTTCCAAAAATTGAACTCAAAATTTTGAAAAAAATTCAAAATTTATTAAAATCTTCTAAATTTTTAAAAAACGAATGCTTTTGTAGGTCTGGTGGACGACTCGAAATGCCCATTTCCCCATTCCCTTTACATGCACGAAAAAGGCCCTATTCACACACTAGTTAAAAAAAATACGGTGTGTAACACGAGTAGAAAGGGCACAATGTACTATTTTCCCGCATTTACGGGGAAAAATAACTTTTCTCCCCGCTTCTCAAAAATTACGAAAAATTATAGGAAATAAGCTGAGGACCCATTATTTTAACCTTTGATCATGCGCGTAAGTGTGAAGTTTGCTGCTAGTCATAAGTGCGTAACTGCGCATGCGCTAGTTTCAATTAAAATCGTAATAAGAATGGGTGCAAGTATTTGAACTGTACGATTAAAAGTGAAAATTAAAAATACAACAATTTTCAACTGCGTTGTGCACGACTCGAAATACGCGATCACCTACCCAACTTCATACATAAAAAAGACCCTATCGTGCCTTTGTTAAAAAAAATACGGTGTGTAAAATGGGATGAAAAGCTATTTCAGACTGAGGTGAGGTATTTTCAGCACTCGTCTTTGTCTCGGGCGAGTAGCTCATTTTCTCCCCTAGATGCACAATGTACTATTAATCAACAATATTGTTTTATAAAATATGCTGTACTTTTGCATAAGTTTAAATTACAAAATTTAAATACATTCATATATATCGACACATTAAAAGCAATAGACTCGTTATTTTTATTTTTCACCGCAGTACTAAATAGAATAAATAATTTCATATTGGAACTATTTTTAAAGTCTGAGGAAGCTAAGTGCCAATGAATTGGTAGCAGTTTTGGATTTCAAATAACATGGTTCTGAACGGCAGTTCAGAACAGACAGTTCAGACAGTGCCTACTTACCGCAAATCAGATCTTTAAAAAATACTTCATTGATAAATATTATTTGTCTGTCACTCATTAGTAAATGTTTTTATATGAAAAAATTATTTAATGTTCTTTAAATGTTTTATTTTAAATAAAAAGTTATGTGTACATGCAGGTTTATATTTTTTCTAACAAGAACTATGTATGACCTCTTTACGTTTACTTTTAAATACCTATTATCTGTATCTGCATAGACATAGTAATGTCATTAGCGGTATTTTTAAATTATAATCTTTATCCGATTACTTATCTGTTTCTCAAAATAGAAATGAATAAAAATTTTTTTTTTATTATAACAATAAATAATGTATTTATTGACGTTGTAATTTTATATGTGGACAATAAATAAATACAGCATATAAATTATTTTCCTTAGTGAGTAATTTATGACATTATTAACGCAATAAAAAATATTGGTATAGTGTTGAGTCACTTTCATGAAAGTCTCGATAAGTCTGTGCCTTCGATAACAACAAGTTAAGTATTCGAATTTTAAATCACATGTTTTCGTATAAGGTTATTGCATGACTCAAATTTCTATGTTTAATTTCTTGCCCATTCTCTTCAAAGTTCAAAAATAACATTTTTATTTTTTACCCAAATGTGACATAAATAAATAAGTATAACGGATGTAATGCAGTATAAAATTTCGTTTAGACAGTAAAAACTACATAAAAACGATGATTTACTACAATCTTTCTTTCGGCTTTTGAAGGATGGATGAATAAGCCAGCGAACAATATTGGCCTTCCTTATATTCTTCTGTTTCTTTGATACACCCCCGCACACTCTAAAATCGCCAACAAACCCCAAAGGTTCAATATAAGCATTTTCACGTCTTTCACCTTTTACAATACGTCGTAAAATCGAATCGGCCGCTGCGGCTAGAGTCCATACTTTTTTACTATGTTATTTCCGAGCCGGTCGCACCTTTATGGCCGCAGCGCGTCGAAATTGACGGAAAACTGAGGACTTGCGTTAAACGGGATAAAACACAAGTCGGGGATTCGATGCTACTGCGATGGGGCATAAGGCTGAAAAGTTGAAATGGAATGCGTAAGACGTATATTTTTGCACCTCGATATATTCCTGGATAATAAAACCTTCAGAGTTTAATGCTTCTCTATTTCAAACGTTGTTTATTTTTTAAAAGGGTTTTTATGGTTTTTCATTCCAAATTTTGGGTCTTCAGTATTTATAGATACTAACAGAAAATATTTAAGTTAATGTGGATATATATAATATTATCAGCGGATGTCTGCGCCAGTATATTGTTGCATACTTACCAATATTTTCGTATTTTTCATTATTCCTGTATTTCATATTTTTTTAACCTTTTAAGTCCCGTTTTGATTTCATAATGGAAGACAATAAAAAAAATAACATACAAAATTATTGCTTATGTATTTTCCAAATCCTAACAATACTTATCCCTGAATTTTCTGAGAATTTTTTGAGAACGCTTTTTATACTGGAAACTTATTAGAGAATAGATTTAACACAATCTATTTATTACTTTTCGTCGCGTCACGCACGTTTTTCACGTTTTTCCTACCTGTAAAGCGGGCCTAAAGTGACCGTTTTCCGGCTGTAAGGCAAAAAAGTCGGAAGCGGATATTTGTGTGTAGTATTTAGGCCTCCATAAACATGGGGTACCATCCGGATGATACCACATATATAGGGTGCCTAAACATTCTATTAGCCCAATTTGTGAAAATTCTAAAAAAAAACATTCAAAAACATAAGTCGTATTTCAAAATTGTCCCTAACAATGTTTAGGCCCCTAAACTTGAGGTACCATTCGGATGATACGACGTGTTTAGGGGCCCTAAACACTCTAGTAGCCTAATTTGCATAAAATATATCATACATTTCTTTTCAATTTTCGAATCTAACAGGCTCGTATTTTTGCCGTATTCGAAATCGACACAGTTTAGTTTCACTCTATAGAGATAAGAAAAATGCGTAATCCAGACATGTATTACAAAAAATATAGTGTCCACCACGGGTGTGAGGGCTTTTTTGACCTCGTGTGTTTGTAGTACGAGTCACTTATACTCGGTTCACACTCGATCAAAAATGATCCACTTTCCGCCCTTGGCACCCAATATACTATTTTGCAATTGTAAAGTCCTGAAAAGTCCCTTTGAACAGCAAATTTGTCGATCATTTTATATTTGTAGAAAATATGTTTTAGATGTAAATTAAAATTTAGAGTATTCATGATCTAATTCTAATGAATTTCAATCAACCGGGAAATACGTAAATAGCTTTGCCACAAATTTAAAAATACCGCGATTTGGTAGATTATTATCTAAACTGTTTGTAGGAAAATAAATTCTTTGAATTTTCATTCCTCATAAATTAAAATGTTGAACTTTCCAGAAAAGTGCATTTGGGGCGATATAGCAACTGCTTACAATTTATTAAATAAATTATTATTTTTACATTTCTTTGCACATCTTTCTCAAATAAAGTACTTTTATACAAAAAAGAGAATAATTATTTCATCATCGTGTAAATCATGCTTTAATAAATTTTTATTTTTTGAGATATACATACCCTGACTTTTGAGGTAGAAATTTAAATAATTTATACTGCTTTTGTTATATACTTTTTGGCGAAAATACAAATTGCATACAAATGTACAGATGTTTTGCTATTTATAACAAATGACACGCAATAAAGATTATATAAATAATGATGTGGCCATGAAACCCCGCAGTAGCGACTTCGCTAATCTTTGTGCTAAGTGATGTTTTATGTTGAAATAAACAAATGCATCGTAGCGTTGCGGAGCAATTTCGACTGTTTATAATAATTGCGAGTTAGTCGTGAGTCGTCGTACACGTCACAGATCGACCGTTTTGAGTATTATTTCGTAAATGTTAATAAAGTTAAGTAAAAGTAAAATATCGTTCGTTATTTATTTATCTCCTGCCGTAATAATCTGCTTAATGCAGATACATAGCTGAAGACTTCTACTTTATAATTACGTAATTCTTTTTCTTATTTTCAGTATTGGATTACGTACCAGAAAGAATAGAGAAAGTTTAACGGTGGCCATCACGCCCCGACTTCCCCTAAATCTCTTAATACACGTGCACGCGAACACACACACGCGTCTAAGTCCACTCCACCCACATTCGCAATAACAGATGACTGATTCGGCAGTTAAAGCTGCAGTGCTCAAGCACGCCGCCGTGTCTTTGAGTTCTAAACCCCAGCAAGCGTTTCATTGTGCCATAGCCGCCGGACGATTGTACCGTGCCGCTTGAGGTGCCACGCCGACCGGGCACTGCGGCCTAGCAGAATACCGCTCCAGCTTCAGCAATTATGTAATTAGATTTACCGCTTTACTGCGCTATAGGAGACTGTGCACGGCCGCTCTATATTTATACCTATATACGCGCGGTATGTCCCGACCGGGGGATGTATATTGTACGCGTTGGTACGCATAAACAATTGCGCGCTTTGTTTGGGTATATTACGAGCGGATGTTGAGGGTGTAACGCGGTGTAATATCGTTGCGCCTCGTATTTTCAAGAACGAAGAGGAGAAGCTTTTATTGCGATTGTGAGTAAGTATCGGACGAGCGTAGTTGTGCACGCAAATTATGAGTATTGACGTAAAAGGTGATGCAACTTATGAATTTATTCGAAATTTCAATGCCTTTATTGCTTTTTGTATCTGGATATTGTGAACTGCGCTCTATTACGTTTGCTGCTCTGGCTTTCTTAAGAATAAATTATACATTTTTTTGTGATGGATTTCCTTTTATTATACATGTATTTTTTTAAATAAAGTGCTTGGTATATAACTAAATTTATATTTAACACGGATTTTTTGATTCTCTTAACTTTGATAAATGGAACGGAATAAATCTTGTGAGTCAGTGAATAAATGTCCTTTTTTCTTTGTTAGCGAAGTAGTAGTTTCAGCTTATTAAACTAATATTAATCAATATTTTAATATTAAAAGAAACCAGTTTAAAAATATACAGCACATTTTAAGAGATGCAAATCTGTTTTTAACTACAGTAAAAAGCATTTAAATATTTTTTCAAATTCTAATTTTATGAATTAGTAATTTAATTTCTTAAATTCACAAGCTATTATTTATAGGGAAAAATACAGGACTTAAAACATTTTAACTTTTTAAAGTTACATTAACAATAAATTGCATATTTGTTAAGAATAAAGTATAGAAATAAATGTCCAAGAACATAGTGAACAAATACAGAATATAAGCAGGAGCAAAAATTTATGAAATATTTTTTTATTTCAAAATTTGCAGATGAACTGCTACATTTTCGGATGGATTTTTTTGGAATACAAACATACGCTGATACTCGATAAGCAAATGAATAGAAAGATAAGTCCAAATCGACGCTTTAAATGCTTCAACACTAATGATACGCGATGACAATGCTTTTGCGACAATGACAATAACAATATCGTTTTGCGATAAATGATGCAGACAGACGATACAATTGCTTTCAGATACGTATGAAGACAAATTTATGAATTATCGCATGTATACAATGACGTACGTAAATCTCTATAAAACCAAATAAAATCATACATGGATCATGAAGCAATTAGAAAATGATTGATACAATGAACACGACTCTCTTCTCAAGTACAATTTTAATTCTGCCAGTGGCAATGAAAGAATCACTCAACCATACAAAAGAAAAGCAGTAATAATCACCGAATATCATGGTACTTAGAACACACGTTCGTCAAGTTAAGCGCTCTTCTTTTTCCTGAGAAAGTCGATATAGGTTGGGCTGTCGACGTGAACGGCAGCATGCGGCACAGCGGTGACCGGCAGAGGTGTCACTGCAAAATTGCCGATCTTGACGAGTGGATTGTGCTTCACGTAGTGCTGCTGGTACTGTTGCTGGTGGTGCTGCTGCTGCTCGTGTTGCTGTTGGAAATGGTCCTGTACAGCGTGGACTATATCAGTGTCGAACTGACTCTGAGCATGCACCGGAGCAGGCTGAGCGTGCACGGGAGCGGGAGTCACGTGATGGAAGGCATGGGACCGAAGGTGAACAGGAGCAGGAGTCACGTGGAAGGAGGTGGGCTGAACGTGAATAGGAGCGGGTGTCACGCTGTAGGAGGTGGGCTGAACGTGAATAGGAGCGGGTGTCACGCTGTAGGAGGTGGACTGAACGCTGTATCTCGCTGATTGAACGTGGACGGGAGCAGCGGTGACGTGGACGGAGTCCGGCTGCGCGTAGTTGAAGCTCGACTCCTGGTACTGAGGCTGCTGATGGTAGATCTGCTGCTGGTGCCTGTAGGCGGGCAGCACCTGAACAGTGTCGTCGGCCTGGATGACGTTGTGCGGTGGGTCGGGGACGTTGTCGTCGCGGAACAGCACCCACTTGTTGCCGTAGTAGTAGCTGGACGGGACCTGGGCCAGGATGTCCGCTGGCTTGGCCAGGCACACGGCCAGACCGGCCGCCAGGATCGTCACTCCACACAGTACCGATGTCGCCTTGGCCATCGTTCCTCTGGTGCGGAAAAATATCGATATTACCGTGTGTACAACCGTTGCTCTAGCTCTCGACACTGGGATGCTCTAGAGTGGTCTGGATGCTCTGGCCAGGCGTCGCCTAGGTTTTTATAGGCGCGGACAACCCCCGAAAGCGGAACCGTACGAGGATCTAGCGAACCGGATTTGGAGATCGTCCTTTTTTGCCATCTCTTCTCCACCACTGGAAGCCTTACTGCCACGGATGTGAATTCGAGGTAGTTTCGCAGTCAGATTCGCACGCGCGCGCGCATATAGGCGAGATAAATGATTGGCGGTCGCGACGCGTCGCCTCCGGGATGCTTCTACGACTTGGAAGAGGATAGAAGGAGGTGGACACGACAAAAAAGGACAGCATTATGGAGATGCAGCGGTTGGCTCACGGAACTGACTTACTCCACGATTCTCACGTTTTTTCTTTTCCTCGTCCGAGTAGAGGGTTGAGATAGAGCGAGAAAGAGAGAGAGGCAGCGTGTGTTTTCGATGACAGTAGATAATGCAAGAGTCCACCCGAGGATACCTCCTTTCCTCCCGACTTCGCTAATAGGCTCGCAAGGCAATATGTAAATAGGCTTTTTTATGCGGATTCTTCGCCTGAATGTGTTGCTATTATTTTTTTTCGCGAACTCGCGTTTTATCCTGATTTGTTATATATTATAAACTTCGATTTAATTTCACTGCTTGGATGGACTTCTCTGTGTATACATGTATACATGAGAGTATATATGAGAGAGCGTGGGTATTATGGTGTGGGCGAGTTCGTTTCGAAGCGCTTGCTCGCTCGCTGCCGAGATCCGCGGGGCAAATATGGGTGTATATATATAGAGTTCGAGCCCGATGCATGAAATTCGATTAGCCGCGAAATTCCCGATGGCAGGTCGTAAATTAAGCGAGCGTTTTAATATTCCGGGCAGATATCGGCCCCAATATTGATCACGTAAGCACTACTTTTGGCCGAATCCGCGATGCCTGCTTTATCTTCGCGGCAGGAGCAGGCAGGCAGGCAGGCAGGATAAAAGCCTTCGGCAATCAAAAGGTCGTAAATAACGTATAAAATGCTGTCGGAACATAAAGCTCTGAATTTGTATCGATGCGCTCAGAGAGCGGCTCGACCGCGCGCTCGTCCCATTAATTTTTTCGCGTCGCTACTTCGCATTTTATATATATTCGCGAGTTATGTGTCATACGTGTGTGTGTGTGCGGTGTGTATAGTTGGGATCTGTATTTGCGCGTCTCTTTCTCCTTGCTCCGCTTTAATGAGTTCAACAAACTTGTTTTATATGTGTACAAGTACAAATCGCCGGATGACTTTTGAGATAAATCTTTTGAGATAAACTTTTGAGATCCGGGCTAATTAAATTTTACACCTCGAAGCTCTATACGATCGATTATTTTATTGCGTTCTTAATTGACGCGAGCGTTAATGATTAAATTAGCGGTTTGCGAGGAATTGACGTGTGCTCGACATTGCTAAAGTTGGTTGCTCCCAGACTCAGTAGGCCGTAATTGTCTCGAAATAATAGCAATGAAAAACGGTATATGACTCGCGATTCAGCTTGTTATTTCTACAATCAAGTTATAATTGTATGTTTTTTGCGCTTATTTTTTTTTAAATCTGATTTGGAAGGCTTGATTGTGTTTATTAGAGCAAGAACTGAAGAAGAAAATCTGAACTAAGTAAGTTAGTTAAAATATTTAAGGTATGGATATTTAGCTTTTTCAATATAAAACATAATAGTAGTTTATGCAACGAAGACGTAAGACGAATTTTTTCCCACGAGTTAAATGAATATTTTTTACCCGGGTGTGCAAAAAATTGAACTGTGTATAAAGTGTCAATTTCGGATTTTAGCACACCTTGTGGGAAAAATTCCAGTTTACGCCCAGAATTTGTTACTTTACACACTTATTTTACACAAAACTGGGAAAAAATTAAATTAATTTATAAAAAAGACAACAGAAATTTTACTAAAGCAGATAAAAGAATTTCTGATTTATGAAATAAAAGAAAATAATGCTGAATCTAATCAATTTTATGTCGCTAACGCAACAAATATTTGTTTGCGTGTCTTAAAAATTCATATGTAAGGCATTTAGTTGAGTACATTTTTTTATTAAAAGATTTTAAAAAAACACTACAAGATCATCAATCATTAACATGAACTCCTAGATGAAGTAGCGATTAACAGGTATTATAGAATTGCGACAGCGCTAACTCTCCGTTCTAATTACCCAAAAAATGACAACGTGGAAAAAAATGTAGCTATTGTCCAGCGAATAAATTTGCTAACGCACCACTCATTTACGTAAGATATTCCCAATCAATCGAAACCAAATTCTTCCAACTCATCATCAAATCCAACTTTACAGCAGCATCCCAAGCAAAAAGATCCAGAATCCCTCCACACCCAAAGACAAACACCGCACCTACACAGAAACACATCTCCCTCGGTCCTCGCAAATAAATTCAATCGGTGCTTTAGAAAAGTCACGAGCGCTCGCGTTCGCGGAACAAATTCAACGCTCGCGCTACCTTCCACCTCTCTAGCAATCTTTATCGCTTCGCGGAAAAAAGGCCAATAAAGCCGAAAGGCAATTTGCCGTGTCCGCGTGCATGCCTCGCGAGAACACACGGTCGCGGGGCGCAGTGCACTGTCGCGAAAAATGTCACGACGACGACGACACGCCTCTGCTTGTCCGATCGGGGAGCGAGATAAGCCTTGCGCGGAAATGACCTATTATCGTTATTTATGACCATCGCCGAGGGAAAAACGGCAGCGGCGACTACGCAGTCGTAAAAGCCGAAAATTGCCCGGCACTCTCGGCGCTCGATAATTATACGCGCGTCCGTTTACCGTAGTGTGTGTCTTTCTCTGGTTGTCTTGTAACGACTTGGCCCGTTCGGTTGAGGCGTCCGATGGCTGCAGTCCCATGAATGTTGTTATTACGGAGGGGCCTCACTTTGGGCGATGCAGCGCGTTCGAGGCTCTTTAATTAAGACGGTTGGTGATTCTCCTCGCTGGCTATGTCTATGTATACCTATACGTGGTTTTCGAGGGAAAATGCGAGAGAAAATCATCGGTTTGGCGATATATTGTACTGGGTAAACTTTTTGCAGTAATTATTGCGGGCTTTATGAGGAGGAGTTTTCGGCTGTAGTTGCGGCTGTAAACACGAATAGTTTATAATCTTTTGGAGTGTTGGAATAGAGCGTGAAAAAAGAGCCAAATTTTGGGATGTGCTATCGTTTAGCTGTCGATGGCTAAAGATTAGTTGGAGGTGGCTAGCAATGTTAGTAGTATGGCAATAAAGTTGGAATATTAGTACGTTTTTCTAAGCTTGTAACTTGACTAATGACCCATTGTGACTGGTAAACGAGGATATATGAAAGTACATTCTATATTATAAAAAATGTTTCCTTTCATATTTGAAACAATTTTACATTTTATATTCATTTAGTAATAGTATTTTGTTCAAAAAATGAATGGCCGAAAAAATATTTTGTTAAACGCTTAATAAATATCTCATCCCACCCCAGGGCTATTTTTATCAGTTTTTTAAGGAACAGGTCTTGATAATATAATTAAGGGTTAAGATCTAATAGTAACGGGTATTAGCGAGCAAATAAACAATGACATATTCATCTTGTACATCTTGAGAAAAAATTGTAATATAGTAAAATATTTGAAGAGAAAAATTAAACCTGAGCTATTCAAATATTATAATACAAAATAAAAGAAATGAACTATTATAAGTGACTCTTTTAAAGGACGATATTTGTGCCTGCGATATCATATTTATGTTGAAAGACTTTTTTTTCATTTCTAGAAGTGGGAATATTTTTTTACGTATATTATTATTGCTGATATTACTAAATCTTAATAATACATTGTAATACACATTTTCATGGCTGATTTATAGACAAAGAATCTGCTTAAATAATATTCTGGTTTAGTTATTAGAATGTATGTACTAAAAATCCGTATTTTATAATTTACAATTATATAAGTATTGTGCTAGAATTTTTGGGGGGAATCCCGGAATAATTTCCTCAGTCATAACAGAATTTCATAAACTATGAATAAACGAAGCGAAATCATTGTTATAGTATGTTTAAAGAAGTATATAGCGTTTATGTAAGTAGATTACACATAAGTGATTAATATGCATACGAGTTTTCATTATGTAAATTATGGCACCATATTTACTACTTTTTACAAATATAAGAATATTTGTCTTAAATCATCATTGCATCATCGTAAAATTTCATAACATTACATATTATTATACGTACTTTATAAATAAGTAATGCAGATTATAATAAACAATATAGAAAATACTACTTATATAACATAGGAATAGAGAAATCTATTTGATTCCATATTTTTATTTAAATAGTATGCTTAATTTTAATTATATTTAAAATGTATAACAAACGTAATGGACATTATCATCTAATCAAGTATTAAACAATCAAGTGCTAATCGAATATTCGTAGATAAATGAGTTCGAAGTGCGACTGATTTTGCTGATTGGATTAAAACGTAATAACTTAGACGGTAGAAAAGCTCGCAGGCACATTAAAATTTAACAAAATTACTAATGCAAGCAATTCGATATCAGCACGTGTCTGATTGTTGTCAGTCCATTTTCGGGTCAGTTAACCAATGTTACTCAAATTAGAAACGTATATTATACTAGTGGTGATGAACATTCATAAATTTTTGACGCACGTTTCTTGATTAGAGTAATGCAAATGATAAATCTGATTACAAAATGTTTGCCAAATTGAAATTCGAATTATTAAATGTCAATGAATGTCAAGAGACCTGTAAAGTAATTTCTAGTCGGTTTAATCCAGTATGCGAGCATACGGTACAACATTTGCATTGTTAATTACCTGAAGTACTTCTACATTTTCGGTAAATATTGAAACCAATTAATAACAATTTGTTATAGATTGAAGAAGAAAAATTTATTTTTCATATATTGTTGATTTAACATACGATACATTTTTATATGCAAACAATTATTGTTCTTTCAGCTGGTTAGCACATAACTTGAAAATTACTTTTTCGTTTAATTTGAGTGTTCGTTACTATCACGTATAATTTTAATAACTTCGTTATTCAACGTTTAAACAGATGTTTGCAGGCTCAGTAAGTCGATTTCTTGATAAGATACTCTAAGTTCCTTCATGATTCATGCGATATGACATATGAATAAAATTTCACTTCTCACGTGGAGCTGAAGTATACTTAGCACGTGTTGTAAATCAAATCTTAGGTAAAGATAATCAATATAATCCCAATTCCTTATTAGACATTCATTATCGATTAAAATTCTTCGACTTTCCTTGAAACAAGTAGTTATATACACTCGATAAAGAAACCAACAAAATTATCCAGCAGAGTAAGTGATATATGGTAGTCATATTTAATCTTATTTAAAATATATAAATAAATTTTTGAAACAAGTAAGCCTTTACATAATCATGTCTTACAATATATAATTATGAGTATAAATAAAAAAGTCTTTCAACAGATAATTAATATGAAAGATGGTAAAATAAAATTACATTATTTGATCTGGGCAAAATAATTATTTTTCTTAAAAATGATTGTCACGGCGTTTACAATATTGTTTGCGTTACCCATACACATTCAATTATTAATAAGCGATAATGGTACTCCAATAATTATATATTCAGAGGTCAAGTGTATTTAAAATTTTGTTTCACATGCAAATTTATCCAAGTAATAGTTATTTTAATCTTTAAATAAAATGTGTATAAGTAAGAATTTATAAAGCTGTTATTTCGAACCCTCAACTAAAATTTTGTAGGTTATTAAACTTATACAATATAAAAATTCAGGTGAGGGTTCGAAATAACTCTCAACTTGAGAGTTTTTTCCATACAGGCAGGTACATCATACAAACCAGAAATAATGTCAGCAACTTTTAATAAAGATAATATTTTCAATATATTACCTTCAATATTTAAACAAGCTTAAAAATCATATAAATTATTCAATCACAAATTTTATTTTCCTTTAAAAAATATAAAATTCCGCGAGCAACACATTCACGTAACCAGATGCATTAAAATGCTCTCACATGCACTTAGTTTTACAATAATTCAGCATTACCATTCGCCACTCCATATACTCCACGAAAAAAGAAACAGCAACCACCCATCTCGATCTCAAGCATCATTGAAACGGCATGAAATACATTTTATCAAGCTCCGATAAGTTTCACGCGCCGCGCCGCACTCAACCGTGCCGGCACTTTCCCGATGAATTATCCTCCTGTCGCCCGGGCTTATAACACTCGCATATTCTCGAGATACATACTCGCCTCTCCGGATAATGAAGCATATTTAAGGAGCCATTAAGCGTACGCGTACTTATCGCGCAACGCGCACAAAGTAAAGAAGCCTTCTGCAAAGGCGCTGCTGTAGCTGCCGCAAATGCCGCAATAGCACGTATCGTGTGTGTGTGTGTGTTCAATGTTCATGCACGCGGCCAGGGGCTCGTAAAGAGCGGGACGTATTGCCCCGGTCGCCGCTTTGACATTTTGTATTATAAGCGCGGCAGTATAATTAGCGGCCGTAATCGTAAATAAAGTAATTTGCATGTATTTTGTGTAATAAAGATATTTTATGAAGCCGAGAGGCGACTTCTTCTTGGTAAGGGGCTTTGCATGCGTTATGCGTCTTGTGTGCGGTGTGCATGTGCCGGGAGAGCTTCTAGCTCCTGGCGCAGTGGTGCTTTATGTAAATGCGCCGAGCGAAAGAGGAAGGCTGCGTAAAATGAGATGCAAGAGGCAGGTATTTCCTTGAAGGAGAAGAAATTTGGGGGTAATTCTTTTTTCAGGGTGCTTGCTGATGACTTTATCGAATGGAAGAATCGCGGTTTTAAGACGGGAATTAATGTTGGCGTCTCGTTTTGGTTGTCGGATTAATTGGTTCTTTCGAGTGGTGAGAAAGTACGAAAATAAAGGTCGACTCATATCGAGATACGATCTTTACTAGATTTACTATGTAAATTCATTTTTTTAACTTCTTGTAAATATGTATGATTTGGATGATTCCTGAAACTCGATCTCTTCTTTAGATCTCCAATTTCAATTATATAATATAGTGGAACATGCCTCACGTCGCTGCGAAGCTTCCGGCATACAGTTTAACAACAACAAAATTATAATTTTTCTAGGACCGGGTCTATGTATGTCCGAGGTCCAATTTTGTGAAAAAAGTTTTATAAAAAAAGTTTAAACTGAAAAAATATAAAAAAATTTATGCAAAGGCTTAAGCCAACAAATTTTGATAAAACGGTTATATATAATTCAAACCGAAGTAGTTTTTTTTTAATAAAACTGCATGAAAATTAATTGTATTGATTGTGAGAACTGAGAATATTTGATTATGAAGAAGGTACGGGGGAAAATGAATAATACCTATGCGCTATCAAGGGGGTAGCTAGTCCCGAGAGATTCTATACTTGATCATTATTAAAGGATGAGCTGTGCTATATAGAAAAATGGATGCAGATATTATAAACTTAGTTTGTAAATTTTATATGTAAAACTAAAGCAACAATCTTTATATTAATGAGAAAATTTTATTGAAAAATTAATTGAAGCATTCTTTGACTAAACGTATTCAGATAAAGAAACGACTCGAGTGATCTCCACTAACCAAACTTCTTTATTAAGAGACTGAAGCTTCGCGACTCACCTCATTAAAGTGTAATAATTTGACGTTATAATAAAATTATCACTTTATATACCTGAAAGAAGTATTTTTTCTCTCATCAGATCATTAATTACGAAAGACGAGATCATCACCCTATTTAGCAGACAGCATAATCAAACGTACGCTTTACAAAGTAACAAATGACGATGACTATAAAATATTACGAGTATAGAATAAGAAATAAAAATATTTTCAAAATCTTTATAACCAGTCTACCTGCCGACCAAGTCCTGCATCTCTTATACCGAGCTTCAGCTTTCCGACATTATATACACAGACTATGAAACCAGCACAGGTACATCGTGATTCGCGATATCACGCCGCCGCGTGCGGCGCTCGCTCGTTCGCGTCCTTTGCATAAAGTGCACAGGGCTAATAATGCCACCGCCGCCCTCCCTCTAGCACCGACGTTTAAGCAAATACGAGGCCGTTATCCTCCTTACCACGGCCATTATAATTGCACCTCACGATCGAGACCTGCGGAGCTGCGTACGCGCCCCCCATTTTCCTCCTTATCGTGGTTGCAGCGAGCGAGCTTAACGAACGTGTAGATATATATATATATATATATATATATATATATATATATATATATATATATATATATATATATATATATATATACTCTTACATATACAGCTGTAGCTACAGTTACGTGCACGTCGCTATTATACGTGTGTATATACAGTATAAATACACACACGGCTGAAGGAAAATACAGCGATATACACGCTATAGTAATAAAAGTAAATTAATGTGGACAGATAAAAAAAAGAGCCTTGAGGAGAGCGAGCGTGGATGGCTTTTTATATTTACAACCTTTGCGGGAAACGTTAATTTCGCCTATTACGTTATAAAGTTCTCTATACTCGCTTTGGCGCTTGAGTGTATACTTATACCCGACGATGTAATATATGAGCGTTAGGCGTTTCGAGTGTTTTCAGAACGTTAATGAGACAGAGAGAAGGAGAAAGAGAAAGAGAGAGTCGGAGTATAAGTTGTCGGGATTCTTATGATGTGCCGCGCGCGGGAAACGAGGGATAAAGCGGGATATAGGATGAATGATGCACGAATTATACGTTATCGTGCGGGGAATGATATGTACCTGCTGTGAAATCGGCTTCTCGTGTGTAGCGGATCGTTTATATATATACGGCTCCAAAGAGTGGGTTAGCGCACGATAATGAAATTTCAATCAATCAAACTGCTATGGGCAGGATGGTCGAAAGGCATGGTTAACATTTTTCAATGTCTTGATCAGCTTTGAGATTACTAATTGCCACTGAAAAATACCAAAGAAAGGTTGACTCTTTTAATTCATTACTCAAATTATAATTACACCGTGTAAGATCCGTAGATATATTAATTAAGTTTTTATATTTTTGTAAGATTTATACGATTGCAAAGGATTACGTTACGTTAGCATGATGTAAATTTTTTTAATTTAAATGTTCGCATAGACACATAAAAACGAATGCTTCAGTCCGTAATAGTGCAATCATTATAAATAATTTATGTACAGTTCACACAAAATTACGCGCCCATATATCATTCGTGATTTATACGCAATTTTTTTTCTCTGAAAGCGTTCTTTATTATCCTCATTCGCGAGAAATGTTTTTATCGCGGGCAATAAAGCATTGTTTGTAGACATTTTTTTTCCGCATTAATGATCGGTTATACCAGTAGCACTAGCGCGCTCGCGATCTCTTGTAGCATAGTAGGTATATATTATAGTTGGGGCAATTTGCGCTCCTAGCAGCAGCAGCAGCAGCAGCTCCGACAGCATAAATCCTATACATAAAAGATCTCTTTCAGCTTTTACGACGTTATTATCTCATTGTGTTCGAAATGGCTCGTTACATAAAAAAAAGGAGAAACACGCGCGCCACCGCCGCACGGCGCAAGCTAAAATCCTTGCGATAATTTTGCTGCAACAGTTCTGCGAATAGGCGAACGCTTTCTGCGCTCGACAGTCAGTCACTCAGTCAGCGCGCGACGCTTTAATTTTCTCGAATGAAACGTCGCGTCGCGCGGACTCTTGCAGAGCATGAGCTCTGCAGCGAGAGAGTCAACCTTCGAAGATATATCGAGGCCACTTCTCAGGGGTCTGCATCGGTAATCGGCACACACACACACACGTACACAAACACACACACTAATTTATTTAATTTATTTATTTAATTTGTTTATTTACTTAATTTATTTATTTAATTTATTTATTTACTGAATTTATTTATTTATTTATTTATTTATTTACTGAATTTATTTATTTATTTAATTTATTTATTTACTGAATTTATTTATTTATTTAATTTATTTATTTACTGAATATATTTATTTATTTAATTTATTTTAAGTGTTAAGTGTTAAGTATGAATGTATTTATTAGCGTGAATTGTAAGAATGTCAGATGAATGAGTGTATTTTTATTTTTTGACGTGATAGATCTACGCGCAATTTTGGAGGAGTGTGTGTATGTATTCTTTTTATATTTATTGTACTTTGTTATCTTTATTATATTTATTTTATTATGTATTGGCGACGTGTATTCAGTGATGTACCATTTGACTATGACTAGATCATTATATTTAGATTTTATAAATTGACGAACTGTTACAGCGAATAATGTTATTTTTTATATAAGAAACACAATAATTAATGTTAAATGTAAGATAACGAATGTATAAACTGACTGATATTTTAATTATTTTAACTATATATGTACATGCAATTGTAAGAATGTCGTCATTGATGAATAAATAGTATATCTATCTATCCATCTATCACACACATACACGCATTCTTACACACAGCAAGCGGGTGAATGACACATCAATACACTTAAATGCATACCCAGCGAAAATATCATAGAAATGAAATATCGAGGCTATTTCTCTTCTTTTTCTTTTCTCCTTTAGGGCAAAATATATAGCGAGAGTCAAGAAAAAAAAAAGACCAGTAGTGCGTACACGTACGACTGCGCCGCGATGGTCGTCGACGGCGTCGCGCATACATCATCGTAATCTAGCGTCAACGTCAAGCGCGGCAATGGTCCCCGGGTATTGTGCTCGTTATTGGCGCATAAACCGCCTCCTGTGAGCGACGGCGACGCGCGGACGTTCGTGCGGGCGCAGCGAAAGCACCGGCGTTATGTACAGGCCTCAAAATGGCTCTCGGTCGAGTGATATATGCGCTCTCGGGCACGGAATACTAAAGTTTCTGGTAATTTGCTTTGAAAAGGAAGAGAAGGAAGCACGCCGAACGCATGGAAATCGGCATGAATGAGGCATAAGGATTTTAAATGCGTGTAACTGTTTGAGTGTTTTTACACTTGGGTGTAGTCCTTTTAGCCTTTCTTTAAAAATACTTTTTTGGGAGTCTTCTTGAATTCTAGCCTTTGTTTGGATGAATATGTTAAAAGAGTAGCTGAAATTGTAAGATTTATCTATTCTCTATTCCTTGAATCTATTAATATTGTTTAATTTAATTTGGAAATCGTAAATACATTGCAGTATGTAAGAAATAATTTTGTTTAGATTTATATACAAGCAGAGTTTTATACACCCATAGCTATTTACCTTGTACCACTATATGGCTATTAAATATGATCCGAGGTTCTTGTTTTTAAATTTGACCAAAACTAATTTATTACGTCAAAAAGGTCCATTCAGAAAATAAATTTACTTTTGAAATTTTCGTATCCATCACTCAAAACTTCCAGTCAAAATAGCTATGGATGTCCATACTGGAGAACTTTCCTATATCCTTATTTATTTAAAGAAACCGATTTCGATTTATTTCTGATATCAAATGATAAAATCAGTAAAATATGTAAAGATACTCAATGGTCTTCTCGAACAAATCATTTATTGGCAGATTTTTGCCGACTGATCAGTTATCTAACGTCTGTGCGTTCTCGATAACCTTATTTTATCAAAGCTCCAATTAAGTGAGTCACGTCTTTGATAAACGTATCGTATAAATATTATAGATTTGTCTTTGAAATAATTATAAATGTGATGAATGATTTAATTAGAATCATGATAAAAATTATAGATTCTCTAAAAATATTTCAACATCCAAACGTATTTATGTAATTATAAAAAATATTTATAAGAGTTTTCTGGTGAGTAAATATTTACAATTATGTTGGTCGTTAAAGATATTGGCGCTCATAGGAAATAAATAAATCTGTTTACGATATACAAGAAAGTTAAAAGATTTTTTACGTCTTCATTCGACAAAAAACCCAAGTTATTTACGCAGTATGTATCCACATAACACATGTACGCGTTTAATTGTTGTATACATAAAGTGCGAAACGCATGTTTCCTCGAGGCTTAAACACGTGCAGCTGGGCTTTCGCAGTGCCGCACACGTGCTTTCAGTCCGCAAACCGCCCTTCGATTTTCTCACAAAGACCAACGCCAACAAAAAAGCAAAACCTCCATCCTCCTCCTATTATAAACAACGACAAGAGCACACGCGCAGAGCCATTAAAATGCCTCTTTAAAAGCGCCAATACCGCACACCATTATCGTCCCATAAATTATCGCGCGAAATCCCCCTTCTCGCACGAAATCCCCTCTAACGATTCCGAGGCGTTTATCTTAATGCGCGCGCGCGCAAGAGATATCCCCCCGACAAAACACTCAGGAAGAAAAAGAGAGCCCCTGGCCAGATAAAGCGCATCAGAGAGCGCGGCAATAGAAAGATACACAATCGCCGCGCAGCCCGTAACAGCTAGACGACGACGGCGACGACGACGAGGACGAAGAATGATGCCTCGAACGTCGTCCCATCAGCGTCAGCTCGGCGCATTCGTCGTCTGTCTGCGTCGGCTTTTATAAATAGGCGCAGGGCCGGATGGATCGAGGAGTAGTGGTAGATGTGAAGCTTCTGTGAGAGAGATCGGGGCGAAACGAGTGCAGGGTTGTCTGCACGGCTTTTGGGTCTCAATATTTATTAACAATAACGAGATTGGTGCAATGTATTTGTATTTTTTAACTATTTAATTACAGTGTATGCTTATTGGTTTAAAATAAAAACAAGCAATATATTAAAATAGTATATTATGACACTGTTGTGGGAGATGGTTTTCTACCTTGCTCGAGGGTTTTCGCACGAGCGAAGCGAGTGAGAAAATCGAGCAAGGTAGAAAAACACCTCCCACAACAGTCTCATACGATATTTTATAGCACAACAACCTCAAAATCGACAATAAAGTTGGCATTTTGAGGTTAGTGTGCTATAAAAAGTTTAAATCCATCGTGCTCGTCTATTTTAAGTAAAAATGTGTACCCATCTGAACGAAAATGACCACTTTTTTCCCTGAAAAGCGAGACTAAAATTACACTTTTGCTCGCAAATCATTTTTTTTCCACTTTTGCGGGAAAAAAGTGATTTCACTAGAAAATAGTCAAAATTCCTTTATTTCATCAAGTTCTACCAATAACCCTGATTTTTTATTGTCTTTTAACAGTCCATTAGTCCTGCTTTCCAAGTTAAAAAGTGACCAGAGTTGAGATGGGCATAAAGTACTATATGTAACTCGAGAAAAAAGTCGATTTTTCCCTTGAGTAAACTCACCCGCGGGAAAAATATTCGACTTTCTGCCCTTGTTACATAATGTACTATTTTTTAAATAACATATGAATAGGAATGATGTTTATAAATAGGTATTTCATGATCGAATCTTTAATAATTTGGGTTAATAATCCAACTTGATTAGCTACACTAATGAATATAGCCACTAGAGGACAGTAAATATCCAGATCATATGGTATTCTTATTTATTTTAACATATTTCTTTAAAGCATCTTATCAATTTGAATGGTGTAATTTTTGTACTTAAAGAAGTGCTGAATTCCCTCTACGTTATTCATATATACACATAAGATATTTGTTTATACTTTTTAAGAATTATGATCATTCGTTATTGCCTGTTCATTCACTGGTCGAGTTACTCTATAATTATATTAATATTAGTTATAATACTAAGGCTCACTATCAGAATCTATAGGTGCAGTAAGTATATTATCATTGTAACGTCAAAACGTCACTGAAATTACCAAATTACAATTATGCCCAAATCCGATACTAACACATAATTGAAAAATAATCAATCAATGAAGAACACTATGATTTTATTTTGATTACGGTACACGACATTTTAAATACCTTATTTAGATCAATGCTAACAAATTCTAAAACATCACAGAAAACAAAGTAAGAATACACACGAAAAAATAGAAGGTTTGCCCACTTTATCCTATATATGTGTCCATCTCGCCCTGGTCTCTCCCGCACAAGCCGGGATACATAAATCCCGGCCACGAGTGAGATCCTCACGACTGACTGTTGCTGCTGCTGCGCAGAGTCGCGTAAACGAGCAGAAGCCGCAGCAGGAGAGGAAGAGGAAGAGGTAGTATACCGCGAGCAGCAGCGGCATCAGCAGCAGCATGTGGGAAAGGGAGATAGAGGAAGACGTGAGCTCGCCACCAGAGGAAAGCTGCTCGCTTCTCTCCTCGCCTAGCATACAAATGAAGAGTATAAACATGTCGTCATTATCTGCTGGATTTATAACGTGGATACGGCCAGCAGCCAGCGAGGAACCGAGCTGCTAGCCTCCATATATATATATATGCTAGCTGGAGCTGGAGCTACCTGTGCGTTAAGACTATACTCGTCCATACGTCCATGTGTGTGTGTGTGTGTGTGTGTGTGTGTGTGTGTGCGTGCGTGCGTGCGTGCGTGCGTGCGTGCGTGCGTGCGTGCGTGCGTGCGTGCGTGCGTGCGTGCGTGCGTGCGTGCGTGCGTGCGTGCGTGCGTGCGTGCGTGCGTGCGTGCGTGCGTGCGTGCGTGCGTGCGTGCGTGCGTGCGTGCGTGCGTGCGTGCGTGCGTGCGTGCGTGCGTGCGTGCGTGCGTGCGTGCGTGCGTGCGTGCGTGCGTGCGTGCGTGCGTGCGTGCGTGCGTGCGTGCGTGCGTGCGTGCGTGCGTGCGTGCGTGCGTGCGTGCGTGCGTGCGTGCGTGCGTGCGTGCGTGCGTGCGTGCGTGCGTGCGTGCGTGCGTGCGTGCGTGCGTGCGTGCGTGCGTGCGTGCGTGCGTGCGTGCGTGCGTGCGTGCGTGCGTGCGTGCGTGCGTGCGTGCGTGCGTGCGTGCGTGCGTGCGTGCGTGCGTGCGTGCGTGCGTGCGTGCGTGCGTGCGTGCGTGCGTGCGTGCGTGCGTGCGTGCGTGCGTGCGTGCGTGCGTGCGTGCGTGCGTGCGTGCGTGCGTGCGTGCGTGCGTGCGTGCGTGCGTGCGTGCGTGCGTGCGTGCGTGCGTGCGTGCGTGCGTGCGTGCGTGCGTGCGTGCGTGCGTGCGTGCGTGCGTGCGTGCGTGCGTGCGTGCGTGCGTGCGTGCGTGCGTGCGTGCGTGCGTGCGTGCGTGCGTGCGTGCGTGTGTGTGTGTGTGTGTGTGTGTGTGTGTGTGTGTGTGTGTATAGTCTTGACGCACAGGTGGCTCCAGCTCCAGCTCCAGCTCCGGGAGCCTCTTTGTCTTCTTCATTTTTCCGCGGCTAGCGTTACACTGTCTTGTCTCTACCTAGCCCAGCGAAGATGGAGAGAGAGAAAGAGAGAGTGGAGAGAAAAAGGTAGGCATTTTATCGGTTGAGTTACGGCCCTTACCCTTGCATATTTCAGGGGGTCTTAAACCGAGATTGCTTTTTCAGCGTGTATCTTTGATTTATTTGGCGTTTTTCTCGCAGAGAGGGTGTGTATAAACCGCGAGGGAAAGGAGCCACGAGACGTGCAGGCTGCTGCTGTTGCTGCGATTTTATACGCTGTTTCGTTGTGCAGGAAGTTGACCTTTATGTAACTACGTTATGAGTTTGGGGAGTCATGGGAGAGGGGATTCTTCTGGCTTGCATGAATTATAACGAGGAAAACCGCAAAATCGGAACAAGTTTTATCCTGAAATAGGCATTTTTAGAATTGTTCTATATTAGTATTGTGCAATCTAAATTCAGATAAGCAGATAAGTGATTAAGCATCTATGTTTCAATATACACACTTGCATTTATCTTATCACCGGAAGTTCAATACGTATGCAAGCTAATCTGTAGGGAGATAAAAGGTGTGCATATTTCTTAAATTTTTCTTTTAATAAGTATTAAAAACATAAGCCAAATAGTAAAAAAGTTAAGGTAATACCTATAAGAAGTAAAAATAAATTATAAGCTTCTTTGAAGATCTTTACAACTTATTAATTGACCGTCACGTTTTCTATATTTAAAAAGAATTAAGAGTTAAATACACATCAACATTAATTATTTTTCCTGAAAATAATTTTATATTTAAAAAAAATGATTTTAATTTAAATAATGTGATGTTAATTAAAAGAAAATTTATTTTAAAATTCTAATGAGCTTTAATTTTTGGTCAAGAGATTTTTGTCATAACAGTTGTTATAATAATTATTTTTATGAAACTCGAGAATAGTGAATAACAGTTTTTTTAATTAACTTTTAATAATAGAACGTTTTATATAATTTTTTTTTAATACTAACTTAAAATTCAGCTCTTCACGTGAAGAAAAACAGAAAGGCAAACACTTTTTCCTCAACCACTCTAACAATAGGAGCATAATTCAGATATTCAAGCAAACCAGAGGAAATTATAATTTTTATAAACCGTAAACTCCACAAATCGATAAAGCATGCGCGCATAACAATCAAAGATCAAAAACAGGCCGAGCGCGCCGGCGCATTTTTGCGCCGTTTGATTTATATGGGTCATACACACAGAGTTGCGATATTGCTCTTAATTATGAGTTAGCTGCCTTTGTTGCCGAGCCGCTGACTTCGGCTTTTTATTATATATACGCTTCGCTCGTTATTGATGTTTTCTTAAGTCTTGGAGAAGTCGGTAGCGGATGCTTCTCTCCGCGGCTCCGACGTGATTCATGCGGCTTGTTGACGTCTCAGCGCCGTCTGAAATATGAAGGTGAATGACATCGCTTGCTGCTGCTGCTTCTGCTTTTCAGTATCTATCGCCGTGTGTATATATACCTCGGCGAATGCTTCTCTTTGCTGCGGCGATCGGCCGGCTGAATTTTAATTAAAGCATAATAACGCCGTGCGTGTATAACGATCGGTGCTCGGGAGTTTATCTGGAAGGTATATTACACCCTTAATTTACATCATAATTTAAAGTAAATTGAGGTGAGTAATCGTGGATAGGATGCGCGGGGACAAGGTTCTTTAAAGGCGCGTTGTGGTACAATTTGTTATAAAATTTATTTGCATTTTAAAGACCTTTTGGTAAAATATGTGAATAAAAAGAAGTTGCTTAATATTTATATTCATAACTAAGAAAAATTATTAAAATTTAAAATATTACTTTATTGCTTTGTTTGAACATTATTTAGTGCATTACGTTTTCAAGTGGATATAGTAATATATTTTCTTAATTTTATGGTATAAGTAATGAATAGTACATATTAAACTAAACTGTTCTTTAAAGATATGATAACATTGCAATAAAAATTTAGAAAGATTAGTAAACTGCTATAATATTCGTTAAAACTTAACTGAATTGATCATTATAAACTTGGAATGTAAAAGTTATATCTATTGCATATATATATTTGTTTGCACTATTTGCACTATTTGCAGTACTTGCTCAAATTTTTTATATTTTTTATATAATAAATTATTAAATTATTTTTACATTAGGTTGAATACGTAAATAATTTATTATTGAATGTAAATAATTGATGATAATATATTTTTCTTTTCAATTACATCATTTTACTTAAAATAAATATCTGACACGTAACTAATTTTGGAATGAGATTCGAAATCAAATAAAATACCGAGTGAAACAGTTTTATTGCATTTTTAAGAGGCTTTTAATTCAATTCATTACAACAAATAACATGGCTGTAAAGCACGGCGAAATCGGTCTCGAAGGTTTATTTGAGGAAACTGTTTTAAAAGTATAAAATAAAGAGCGTAACTCACTTTTAAAAAATCAACAAACTTATTTAACTTGAATCATGCCATGATCGGTCGAAATAAAGTAACGAGCTTTGGAAATTCGTTCACCTTCACCAAAACTCGTATACCATATTTTGTCTCCATTCAATTAGTCCCCGATCGCCAGTCTCCCTTTTGCATTCGACCATTGCATATAAACACACCTACACACCCACACACAGTTCTACATACCACGCACATGCATACATAAATACACATACACACTCTTACACATATTACATATACATATACCTACACACACTCTTACACATATTAAATACACATATACCTACATACACTCTTACACATATTAAATATACATATACCAACACACACGATGCTCACATACACGTGCACTTATCCCGAAAAGAAAGCGATGAACCCGTATTACTCCTGGCAGCGCTCTCGACTGGCCAATAATAAAAGAGTATAAATGATAATCGACGACTGGCAGCTTCTCCTCTTCCTCTTCTTTTTCGCCTTCATAAATAATTCCTGCTCATAATTTCCCGGCCCTCCCGTCCAAGAGTATATACTACACAGCCTTATAAAAGTGCCGGGCAAAGTGCGTGTAATTACGAGGTGCAGCGCGTCGAATAAGGCAAAGGCGCGCGCGCGCGCGCGCACGCACCCGCCGAATTATAAAACACGAGTGCCGCCGCCGCTGACGATCTTGCGATTATTTATCGCGAGCGCGCGGGGCGTTCAACGACGCGCGGGCGCGCGCTCCGTTATTACACACCGCATGATTGGAAGGATATTCATGCGCGCCCTCGTATTTTCAAACCGAGCGTGCGCGTATGTGTATTATACGAGGAGAAAGAGGGAAAAAGAGTTGAGAGCCGTTTCAATCAGTAAGACAGCTTTTTGTTAGGAGCGCCTTTTTTATTATGCCGTTAGCGTGCGCTGCAGCGTCCTCGATCATCATCGCGATCGCGCGGTGTTTTTTAATCTCGCGAGTGGTAAGAGAGAGGTGCTGCTGCTCCTTAAAATTTATTTCGCGCATTTATTAAAAGTTCGTTATTGCCGATTAAGCGGCTTGAATGAGCTGTAGACGGTTTTATAAGAAATTTTTATGGCCATCGTTGAGTGTAATCAAGATCGCGTGTAGTAATTCATCATCATTGGGATTTCGCAAATAATGCCTTGCAGCTTTAGTTTCGGTTTATTTATTTTTAATAATAATATTGTTCAGTTTATTTTTTCCTACGTATAATTCAGCTTACGTAAATTATACATTTTATATATAAGTTTTTGTAAATAGGTTAAGTGTTGTTAATAAATGTACTAGTTAATGAAGTTATTTAAGAAATATTTATTATAAGGAATTGAAGGTGTAATAGACTTTTCTTTTCATTAAAATATTAAAATTTTAATTTAGCGCGCATCGCGGTATCATGTTAGAAGACCTGTCGACATTTTAAATCGTCGCGATCAATCAAGTTTCTTATACCGTACCAACTTATTTTTACTGTCATCAGTTTCTCGCTAAATTAGACATCTTTCATTTCCCAGAAATAGCGATCAACGTTACAATTACAAAACGAATCGCAAAACCTTGAAAAAAAGGACAGAAAAATTACAATCTCAACATGAGTAACGAGCAGCTCCATAAACTCGACAAAATTGTCCGATCAACCCAATTACAAGCGCGTCTCCGCCGCTGCGGTCATTATCAAAAATCGAAAGTGCCTTGTCATTTACATGTAAAGGAGTGCGTTGTATGCGCGCGGGACACGTCGAGTCGCGGCAAAAAGACACATTCATCAAACCGCGCCAAACGAGTTTCGGCCTCCTTATAAAAATACACGGCTCGAGTTTAATCGATGGATTTTCCCGCTCCTGCAAAAAGACGTCGAGCTGCGTGTCCATACGCCTTCGGAGAAGATTAATACACGCGAGATCCTTATAAAACGTCGCGCCTCGACAGCCGCGCGCAATGAGAGTGTGCACCTGTGTGTGCGTTTGTGTGTGTGTGTGTCTGCGAGCGGCCGTCCATAAAGATGTCCGGATACTAATTGCCGGTTCGACGCGTCACCTTTCTCTGCTGCTGTGTCTCCTCGAGCGAAAGACAGACACGCATGCTCTCTCTTTCTCTCTCTCTTGCTGCTAATTATCGGAGAAGCTCGTTAGCTTTTCTCCCTCGCGTGTGTGCCTGTAATAGGGGATAAGTATAGTAATGACCGCGGATGAGGATGTTTAATTTTCTTTTATAAGACGAATAAGAAAGTGTTCGACGGTAATTCGTGATGATTCGTCTATCTGCTTTTTGATACTTAGTTAATTATGGATAATAAAGTTCATTTTTTTCAACTCAGGCATGAAATAGGCCGTTTCTTATGCCTAAAAGTAGCATAGAAAATCGCGTATTTCGAGCGTGTTTATGAAAAGTGTGAGAAAATATCCATTTAGCGGGGAAAAAAGGGAAGCGGAGCGCATTGGCCGCATTCCCCGCATTGGCGAAGAAAAATACCTTTTTCCCAGCTTCTCAAAAATTGCAACAAAATGTAGGAAATAAGCTCAGGACCCATTTTTTAAGGTTTAACCTTTGTTCATGCGCATAAGTGTGAAGTTTGCTGCTAGACACAAGTGCGTAACTGCCCATGCGCAAGTTTCGATTAAAATCGAAATAAGAAAAGGTGCAAAAATTTGAACTGTATAACGATTAAAAGTGAAAATTAAAAGTACAACAATTTTCAACTGCTTTGTGCAGGACTCGAAATACGCGATCACCTACCCAACTTTCACGCATAAAAAAGGCCTTATCATGCCTTTATTGGAAAAAATACGGTGTATTACACCGGATGAAAAGCTATTTCAGACTCGGGTGAGGTAATTTCAGCACTCGACTTCGACTCGTGCTGAATATACCTTACCCTCGCTGGAAATAGCGAATTTCCTCCCCTAGTTGCACAACGTATTGATGGATTTGTGAGTGTAGAGAGGAAATTATTCCTATGATTTATTTTACTTTGTAAATCAGCTTTATGTTTCTGCACACTACATTTAAGTATTATAATAATATATAATACGAAAATGTATTATCACGGCTAATATTGAATTGTAAATACGCATGAAATTGTTATTTTCGCCAGTGTTTGCGATATTGATAGATATACTAAATTGAGTATTAAATCCGTCTGAATTGTTTAGAAAAAACAAAATTTAAAAGAGTTATTATTGGTTTCTTAAGTTTCTTTGATGACGTTACGTACACTTTAAAGAGTGCCGCTACTATAATACGAAGTCACGAACATTCATGTGAACCTCTGTCTTCTGTAATATTTTATGTTATAAGAAAATCTAAAAAAGTTACAAAGACAACACATTATGTTTAAAAAAAATGTTCTGCAGCAGTCGAGTTAGTCAGAGTAATAGTGGCGATACGTAATTCTATATAAATAGAGAAAAGTATTGTGGATCAAATAGGTATAATTTTAAAAAATAAGTCTAACATAAACATATTTTAAGTTTTCTTTGACTATAAGTGTTTAGATGTTTTAAACTTAAATAGCTGTCGTTGTTAGTCAATTATATGCAGATATAAGATGCTTTACTTCTGTCGGTGATATCCTTTTTAGAAAAAGATGTCTAACATTTTTGTTTTTTTTTCCACGTATTCAATTGAGAATACTGAAACTCTCAGTGAACTCGAATTTGTAAATTTACGAGTTTACGTGGAATGCCATATATCCTAATAACTCTGTTTTTCGTGAATGTGAAATTTCGCCACTGACGTCAATAACATTATTATTTATGTCAGTCTGCATTTATTGCGTGATACATACACAGTAACGACATGTCGTCAGTAATTTCCGAGACTTATTTATATGGATCTGGTTTAGTCTTAAAGGTTTCTTTAACGATATTGTCTGTGAATCGTAGTATAATGTATGTAGAGCACACGTGGTGTTACCGAGTTTTCAGAGACGCCAGAGAGCACGAAAGAGAACGATAAAGCGGAAAAGTTAATGAAGAGTAACTGATGGCGCGGGTGACAGCTTTATGTGCTCAGGTAGCGTCTCAAGACACGTGTCTACTAGGAAATCTTTCGCAGAGCGCGATATATACAATCGCCTGACGTGTGCTGTAACTCATGTGTCGAAATATTTGTTTTGATGGCTGAAAGCGGAGTGAATTATCGATCGACGTTTTTCATTTGACTCGGGCTATTTTGCATGCTCAAATAGACATTCTTATGTCACGACTTTTGGTGAATTATGCTTCGTTATATTTTAATTTACGCGTGTATCACGGTTGTCTGTGAAGAAAAATATACTTGTTTTCAAATTGTATCTAAAGACACGAAGTATGCTGATGTAACATGGAACTCATCCAAAACCTACGGAAATCAGTACTCATAAATGTTAATATTTCTTCAAAATTATACGTTTAGTTTCTTCTAGATATTGTTCAAAAATATTTGACTATTGTTAAAGTGAATTGTATTAAAAAATTACACTCTTTTGCTTAAATTACATCTTTTATTATATGTATCTTACAAGCGATTACTTTTGATTATATTTGTATTATTTTGTTTAGTTTTACAATATGTAATGTACAAATACACATTTAGATCTACCAAAGTTATTCAAATATTATTATAAGTGTTCATTGCATATATTATCTGGATTATTCATTCTTCAAACTTTACTTCAAACAAACTTCATATTTCACATGACGTTCTACTACACCTGTAATTAATCATTGTTAACACAGAATTTAAATTACTGATAAATAAATCAACATATTTTTTATTAAAAAATGCTATATTTAGAAAGCATCCGATCAATTCTATAGTATAACAATAAATGTCATATATTTTCGATAATTTATTTATTATTCAAATATAATTAATTATATTATATCATTTATTAAAATTTATTTCTACAAATACTATCAATCCCAACTAACATTTTATCTAGCATTAAAAACTTAAGATCCAAAGCATTAAAATTCATAAATAAGTCTCCTTCAGAAAACTTATAACCCGCAATAAAAACATCTGTTATCAATTTATAAAACTCGCAAAAAAACCGCGAAACACCATCACCAAGCACACACATACACACACACGACATACAACCCAATAAAACGCTAAAATCCCATCCTCAATTCCGCAGCGTCTATGCGCGATAAATAAGCGTCTGCCGCCTATCGGCAAATCGGACTTTTATACACCACTTAAACGCGAGGAGAGAGAGAAAGAGCACGAGAGAAACTTCAGTGTAACTCCTTCGGCTGCCCCTAACGCGCTATCTTAATCTCCCTCGTCGCCCCTCGTATAAAGAACCCAGCGCCATCGCCGCCGCCGCAAAAAAAAATTTGCCAAGCTTTTCAATTTCTTCCCGCCGTCCGCTTTGCATATAACAGCGCTTAAAAAAAAAGGCACTGCGGCACGCTAAGCGCCATACCATTATCTCCGACACCCACGCGCGCATCCGAAATAATCGCGCGCGCGCAAAATAAGGAGGCTAAAAGTCGTTGGGGCAAGCCGAAGAAAAAAGAAAAACAGAATGTAAAGAGTCAGCAGCAGCAGGCGGCGCGCTAGCGCAGATTTTTCGTGACAAGATAAGCCACGTCCTGTTTGCTCTCTCCTCTCTCTCTCTTTCCAGGGGCATAGACAAAGATGCTCGTTAAGCCTTTTAGTGTCGGTGTATCGCCGCCGCCGCGAAGCCGTACATCACCGCGGGCAGCGTGGCTATACCCTGTGTGTGTGTTACACCGCGTGCAGCCGGCCACCCCGAGGCACGCCGAGGGTCCGCGGGTTAAACCGAGCTCGAGAGCTTGAGAGGCGACTGCTCGACACACTGTTTGCTGTCCGCTGCTGGTGCTGCTGGTTTCTTTTTTTCTTTTTCGTGCTGAGGTCTTTTCCGGATTCTTTAGCCGAACGTTTGTCGGATAGTTGCTTTTTTTTTTCTTCGAGAGTTTCTCTACTTGGATGAGCTCGCGTGCACGCTGATTTGCACTGCACGCTGTGAGGGGCTGAGGGATTTTTGTAACGTGTGATGAGAACGGAATTTTTGGATGGTGGGTGAAGTTTTTCTTGACCGTCGGAAATAATTGTTCAACAGCTTGATCAAGTGAATGAAAACAAATTATATGCGTAATAGTCAGAACCGTGGCAGAATCGGTATGTTGTTAACATTTAGCAAATAATGCAATTGATGCCTTTGACGTATTTAAGTGTCAATTACAATGATAGAGCTAATTAAGTTTATATTTATACGAATCGAGTACTTCTTTTTCCAATTTCTAAAGTTTTGAAATTTTTGATTTGAACCATGATTAGTTATCAAACTTAAAATTTTAACAATGTGCTTCATTGTACCCCAACTTGCAAAGTAATGTTTTATAAATTATATACCTCAATTTAATATTGTTTTAAGTGATCCTTATCCAGTTATCAAATTATTCATAAATAAATACTCTTACGCTTAAAGAATATCCATTTCTAGCTTTATTGTTATCACGATTACAATAGTATTAATGTTATTCAAGAACCAATATTAATAAGTTCTAAAAATACATTTGTGTAATACAAGTAACAGATATCCCTAACTTTTTGTAATGAACTTTTTTATACAAATTTTTTAAATTCATATATTTCAATTGAATTAGAACTGCAACATCCAAATACGCTTTAACTTAAAATATACCTTTAATGTTAATTAAGTAAAAATAATACTAATGTTAAGTAGAACAAGTCTAAAATAGTAAGACATCTATTACAAGTATTTTTTATTTTCGTTGCTCAATGAATGTTAATGATACTAAGAATAATAATTATTATTCTTGAGAAAAATATTTGGGCAGTTATATTAATTATAAAAATAGAATTTGCTGTATTTTGTGTTCGCTTTACCAAGCCTATTTTTGTAACGGTGTTTACTAAGGGAACAAGTCAGGAATCCCAAGAATAAATCTTTATAAATTAAATAAATTTTCTGGAGTTCCAATAAAAAATTGTATACAAGGGTTTTAAGGGTCGCTGAATCTGAATACGTTGCCCAAAAATGGTGGATTTACAAGATATTTGTGGATATATGGCCGTATAAGCCGTATATCCATGAGTGTACATAATATCTGCCATTACGAACCCGCCATGCTTAAATTTCTAAATTTGTACATGTTCGTATTCAGCAACCCTTAAAACTTTTGTATATTAATTTTTATTGTAAACTCGAAAAATTGTTGAATTTATAAAGGTTTACATTCCGGAGTGCCTGAGTTACACCCTTGGTAAAGCAAGCGTTAACTATGTACAAATTACAAATAAAAAGACATAACTTGGTTTTCCATATACAAAAAAAAGATTCACCAGAATTCATCGACATTCAACGCGCATTCCCGCATTTCCTCGACTCCTGCACATCTTCGTTCCCGCATTCTCTCGACTCTGTTCCTGATTTCTCTCAATCTTGCACAACGCCGCGCAAAGATCGGCCCTCTTATTTTCGGACCCCCCCCGACAGAAAGGACCGCGTATAATCTCGACCCGCGCGAGCCTCTCGGACCTCACGCGCGGCCCACCATCTCTTCTCTCTCGCCGATTGTAAAAGCCTGCAGCGTTCGCGGTGACTCTCGTATTACATTGAGGAGAGGACGATGATCGATCGATCGCGTTATTGACGATTGTTCTTTGTGTGCGTGGCTGGAGAAGAGGCCGCCCGTCGACGGTGAAATGAATTTGTGAATCGCGACGGGGCATGAGTGACACTTTTTGTTGGGTCGCGGAGATGGCTCGGAAGGAGCCCGCGGCGCGCGTAAGGGGATATTATATTGTTGAAGGATTACAAATGGTATTTTCAAATGAGATTGTGCTGTTCTAAATGCGGGACAAATACACTTTTTCATGGCTATTAGATTGATGGACGAGATCGTTAAGACAATGAATGGATGCCATTGATGTGTGTACAGTAACGATTATTGTTTCAAATGTCATGAATAGAGTACGCATTTACATTAGAATGTCAACATCCATGAAAAGCAATGACTCTTTAAAAGCAGAGTGATTCTTCGCAAAAGTGAATAAATGTTGGAATTGGCTTAAACTTTTCTTTCAACTTATCCTGTTAACGCATCTTTAGTTGGAACGATTTGTTTCATTCTCAGTTTTATACTTCGTTGGTGTCTGATTGTGAAAATCTATTAGGTATTTTTTCACATTGTCCTTAACAAATTTATTAACCACAACTAATGGAGATCGTGGTTTATCAAACTGGTATTACTGCATATATGTATATTTAAGCTATCAATTTACTTTTAGATAGCTATATACAAGATAGTTAAAAATGATCTCTAAATTTTGGTAAAGCTTTTAGAACACGGCGTTACTCTATAAAATACAGAAAAAATGTTGCACAGAGGTGCAGAACGTTACCTACTGTATGTTTAATCATTTATCATTGTGTACATTTGAAATGTGGTAAACATTTATCTGCAGATTAGATTATAATTAAGAGATCGATATCTTGATAATTATAATGCCAAATCAATAATCTTAGGTATCATTCATAATTGCATTTTCGTTCAAACAAAGCTTGGTAGAAAATAATCATTAAAAATATATGTTTCATAAACTCATCCCTGGTACAAATCAACCTCATTTCTCTCCAGTAATCAGCCATTAATAGCTTCAAATGACTATCAATGTGACTATTAATAAATGGGATTCATTTCTACTATAGAGATTGTCTGTCAAAGTAATCTCTGTGACAGACTATATCTGTAAATGTATTCAAAATATTAAAAAAATAGCTTTTGGTATCTCAAAGCAAACGTTCATTAACCTTTTTCTAACTAATCTCTTTATTATCATACCTATATAAAAAGGCTACCATGTATATGAATATACCATTTAGACTGAGTGGTAGTATTATCCATAGAAAAATAATAAAATTCGTTAAAAATATAAACTCAAAAAAATTACGTAAATCCACAATAAATTACAATTAAACAATATAAACTCACGTTCATTCAACTGTCAAGAAGATGAACGTGCAAGAATAAGCCTTCATAATAATGAGATAACGAAACACATAGACGACAGCCAAGCACATACACAAAAAGTGTACAAACAGCAATAAAACGAACGTAATCATGCGGTAATAAGAGAAAGCTCTCGCGCGAGATAAACCACACACACGCACACACACACATACGCGCACACACATACACACACACATACACACACACACACACACAATCGCATAAGACAGACTAGCCTGCAAGAGAAGTATAATGCGCGCGAGCATGATCCACGATGGCCGTCCGTCCACGTGCATGCAACCGCGCGAGTATTCGCGGTGCACACTCTGCAACGAGCCAAAGACAGAGAAAGAGAGAGAGAGAGAGAGAAGAAGAAGAAGAGAAGTGCAGCATGTAAGGCGTAATGCACGATCGCGACGCGCCGGCAGCGCGATAACCGCCCGCGGGTTAATGAGGATCTCGCGCGATCTGAAGGCGGCACTTTCCTCTCGTGTAATTCCAAACAGCCTCTCATATCTCGGCCCATTAATTTCTCTTTGCGCGGGGCATCTCCACCTTTCTCCGTGCTGCTATGCGCAGCCTCTTTTACCTCGATGAGCAGTTCTTTTCTTTTTCGCATTATCGCGGCCCCGTGAGATGGGTAATCATCGGCCGAGCGTATAATCGATGAGCGGAGCGGCCAGCTCGAGCGAGGGAGAGATTTTTTTTTGCATGATGGGGGTTACGAGGGGTTAATCGGTGACCGGGTTCTGTACATTTCAATCAGCCAGGCTTTTTATCGAGCTTCGACGCGGTGGACGAGGTGGATGTGGAACGCGTAATGATAGGGTGAGATGGTTATAGATTATGGTGTTATCTTGTCGTGGATGCATTTATGTTAGCAGTGTTTTGGCGAGGAAAATGTAGTTTGCTTGTGGGAGTATTATGTTAGTTGTTGTCCTCGTTTCTGTTGGTAGAATTATACAAGAAAAGTTTGATAATTCGAAGCTCAATGTAGTAGCCAAAATATTCGAATTATTATAGAATAACGTAGGAGATAAAAAACAGATTTGGAATGACACAAATTATGGTTGTTGATCAGGTATATAAAATGAACCGATCGATAACCAATGTTAATCATTCTTCGATTCACATATTGTTCCGGTACAAAGCAGGATCCACGAGAGGAAAAATTAATAATTCAATGACACATAAAATTTTAAAGTTATATTTATTCAACTGCCTAACCGGTATAATCCTGTGACGCATTCACGCTAAAAACCGATGCTTTTCCTGCTAGTTACACGATGTGAACCTATCAAGAGTTAAAGCTGCACTGCCCTGCCTTGTTATTAAACTCCGATTCTGTTTTTACGAGTTTCTTTAGGGAAACTCACTGAAAACAAAAACGTATGCTTAACCTTTATGCGTAGCCGATTTCATTCGATTTTCTTACTTTCATAACGCTGCATCTATTGCTTTACAGCTGTTTAACATTACATATCTATTTATTATCAATTTAATATTATTGTATTTGCCGCTAACAATACTTTCTTTTACAATAATTAACATTACTTCTGTCGGTAACACATGTTTTTGTCCTACACTGGTTCGCATAATAGAATGTGTTATTATACATCAAACAGGAAATTCAAAAATTGAAATATACAATTGTTACTAGTAGCTTTTCACACTAGTAGTAAAAGTTGCAATTTTACATTAAATAATTGACATTTTACTTTTACGAACATCATTAGATAATTATTAAAAAAAATTCAAAATGTAGGATAATTTTAGAATTAAAGGCATATAAGAGTCTTGAGACAGATGCTGAAAAATCGAATTATCAATGATTCATATTTTCCAAAATTTGCATTATCAATGCAAAATCGAATTTTTTCTTAGTTCTGATGATGAGCTGGAATAAAAAAATATTCAAAGATGTCATTATAAATTTTCTCAAAATATACAATTTTTATAAACGATTTTCTTTAAAGAGCCAATAAATGAATATTAAAGAAGGTGATCATTTTTTCAGCATTTCTTAAACTGTAATTCAAAGTTCCATTACTTTTGCTAATTTAGAAATCATAGATTTACATATAAATTGCTCCTCCGGATAAGTTATACATCCTGTCTATAAAGAATCCTTCTAAATAGTAAGCACAACCTCCTTAAATACAAAATACGAACATACCTTACGCAGCAATTCGCATGTATATAAACAATTTGTACCTCGCAACGACGCCACAACATCCTCTATTACATTGCCATCCTTATATATTCTCCACACAACGCACACTACCTCTATACCTTTCTCCATATTTCGCCCGCTCGGCGCATACCTCATTTGCAACACAAAACGCCTTTATAAGATGCCCATATGCAGTCCTCGCGCGCGAGCGACAAAAAAAACTCCTCTCGATCCAACTGCACACGAGCAGCAACACTCCACTTATAAGCGAGAGAAGCGCATCCTCGCGCTATATATCCCATCCCGCGCGTAATTCAGTAGCCAATTACTCGGACGACAGCGTGCGGCCGAGCAACGTAGAGATTTCTATCTCGAACTGCGTGTGTATATATACGTGTGTATGTATATACACAAGAGGTCTGCCGTAGGCGTTCGCCGCGCAATGACGTCCTCCCATTTAAAGAGGCGCGACCGGCTTAATCAGTCTGAATAAGTCGCGGGGCTTACGTACACGCGCGTGCGTATATATGGTTCGGCGTTGCGGTATCTCGGTGAGACATCGCGGAAATTATTTTCCAGGGCATTACTTTCAATTCTGGCCGTGCGCGTTTTATTGGAGGGAATAAATTTGTGCATTAAGGAGGTGTTGGATCGTAAGTGTGTTGCTGCGCTGTGCTTGGCGCGCGTGATGTACAATAATTGAGCATGCTCGTGTTATGGCCAGGCGAATGTTCGCGTTGAAATCGTCGGATCGATCGGGAATTTTGATTTGGGCATGTGTGTATGGGTGCGATGTTGAGGTGGAAGGAATTTAAGGAACATTGAGATTTATGAGCTATTTAATTTCTGCGGATAAGAAGCTTGCGTTTTTTGTGGCTACGGTATGTTTCGGTGTAATTAAAGTTAGGCAAGGTGATGAAATAAAGATGTATGAAGCAGTGTCTTGAAATATTGTTATTTTACGTCTGCAAATGATGTTATCGTGGAGAGAAAATTGTAGTTGACCGTATAATTTATTTTGTAGATAATACAGCAGCCGCAATTTTTATTAATTATAACTTGCGACTAGTAGAGGAGAGCTGAGCTATGTGGACGCGGAGAAAGCTTAAATTTATTTTAATACCTCATTAAGGTGCACGCTGTTCAATGATACTATTTTAAATTTATTTAATGCATTCTATAATCAAATAATTAATGTAAGTGTTTATTCAACTCCGCAAAATGTTCATTTAGCCCCAACTTTATTGACCCATTTATTTTACATCAAATTAAATTATAATTTAAGTAAATGACTTATAATGTTATGAAATTTAAAATCGTTAACATACACGAATATTATTTAACCGATCCAATTCTTAATTCTGCAGCAGCAAGTCATCCAAAAAGAATTGTTAAATCCACGCGGATCATGCCACTTACTCCCCTTTCAGCTCACAAAACACTTAAAAACTCAACTCGGAACATCAAAGAGCGAAACGCGTATTAATCCATAAATTTCCCGCTCAAAGAGCTCACACATATACAATACATCCGCCATACGCACACCGCGCACTGCCTCGACTGCCCATCATCCCGCAAAAAAGCCCGCGCAGAACTGCATGATGCGCGTACCGCCTCGTATAATACAACCTTCGAAACGTTATTAACGACGCTCACCTCCGCGAATCATACAAAGTACATCTCACTCGCAAGAAATTGGCTCGCGGCGCGCTTTCGAACGAGAATTCTCGGCTCTTTCACTCCGCGAAGACGAGCAGCAGCAGGGGCGACAAACGAGTAAATAGAAGCGGCCTGCGCGTCCTCTCATAAACGGCCGCCTAACTTATATAAAACGCATCGACGCAGCGAAAAGGAGAAAGAAAACGCTGCGCGTCGTCGGACGAGGGATACATCGAGCGACATAGGCTGTCACATCCGTCACGCGGGGGGAACGCATTAATCTCCCGCGATATGGCAGACACCGCGCGCGATTACACGTCACGATAATGCAGGATGAATCAAGAGTCGCTTTCGCGATCGTTTCTCATTCTGCGCTGCTGAGCGCGCAAGAGAGCCCCGGAGCCGCGGGAGGAGGAGGAGGAAAACGAGCCGAAGTATAAAGCGCTCCCCGGAGGGACATGTATCCCCGCTCAGCGTTTCTTGGTGTATCGATGTGGTTGTGTGTTATGCGATCGAAAGGATCTTGTTATATTTCGTGTAACGGGAATTCTAGTGATTTATTAATTGTTTTCTCGATGTTTAAATAAATTGATGGTTGTGGATGTTTATTTTTGTACTGGATTTATTAGCCGACTTTTATCTGCTGTGTCACAAACAACTTACTTGTTTAATATATTCAAGTGGACAAAATTTGATAGTTACGCAAATGTTGAGTCAAGAAAATTTAAGAAAAGTTTTGCAAGTAAATTTGAGTTGAGTCAAGTTCGGCCAGATATTGATAACAAAGTTTGACTACAGAGATGTTAACTTTCTAACCGAAATACTTTTCTAATTTAATTTTTTAAACGATTTGAAATTATTTAATTTGGCGAAGTTTAGCAAAGATACAAAAATTAGGACATAATTTTAATAAAAGTTTTTAGTGATATGTAAAATGATGCAAAATTCGTTACACGAAGTTTTAATAAGTTTAGCATAGATCGTTTTGACTGAAATAAAGTAAAAATTAGACAAGAAACAAGCGAATAAGTGAATTAACTCAAAAGTTAATATGCAGTATGACATTTTTATAGAATATTATTTTTCCTAAATATTGGTTAAGTTTGCTTGACTTTGTCCAATCTTATAATAAAATTTGAACTACCTATGCTATAGTGTTGAAAATTATGTAGTTTAACAATATTTGATACAGTTTAGCAAAGTGCAGCAAACTTTGATAAGTTTGAGCAAGATTTGTCAAGGTACAGAAATAATATATGGCCAATATATGGCAAAAAAAATTATTCCCACTAAGGTAACCATTAATTTATTTATAGATACGTGCATCGAAAATTTTAATTTGTTCGTGGCTGAAATACGTAATTTTACGGATATGTCACAAGTATAGTGCTAAAAGAAGTATTGGATTATATCCATAAAAAAACTGTTAACATTTCATCTTTATCATTTAGAGTTAATCCATCATTTTCTAGAAACTTGTAAATCATGTTATAAATTGTGATTTCAAAAACTAGTCATGAATTATTCATTTAATATAAAATATATTCGTTTACACTCGAAAGAGTGAAAGAGAAACAAACCTGAAAAACAAGTTATCAACTGTTGCACTTACAAAATATCCATTTTTTATAGCATAAATCATACGACACAAAACTTGTAATTTTTCTTCAATGCATACATTATTGAAATCACCTCATGTTACATGCCAGTTAATTAACTCACCGAGAGTTAACACGCGTGTAATTATACACGGATACACACTCTCCTCAATCTAATCCGTCTAAACAGAATTTGACGGACGTCCCTCTTGCCCAACCTCGCAACCAACGTACAACAAACAGAAACATACATCTCCTCTCGCGCTCCCAAATTAAAAATCACTCTTCTCCCCTGTAATTTTCGCCTCGCTCCTCGCTCTTCCCTCCCCAGCTCCTAAAACTTTCTATTCAATTTGCGTGCATTTGGGTCAAACCGGTAGTATTATCCGTCAAGCGCAGACCTCCTCTAAGCTCCTCGGTCTCACTCTCTATCCCAAATACAGTATTTCGCGGCGGCAATCGTAAAAATCAGCCATACGCTCAAATCATACCCGCTTCGCATAAATAAATAAAGTATCTCCTCTCTCTCTACCTCCTCCTATTTCACGCTGTGTACAAGCTTGAGCTCCCGCTGCTGGTAGGTGAATTATGCTCTGCGGCCGAGCCATAATTCACTCTCTCTCTCTCTGAAAGTTTATGCTCGCGCTCGGACCTCTTACGTAATCCCGCGCGCCACCCGGCCTATACCTGCGGGCTCTAATGAGTAGGTGTTTGTCGGACATCCTGACACGTTTTACGACTCGCCGGATTACCTCCAGCCCCAGCTACAGCTCGGGCAGACGCGGCTCGGAGCGCAAGCCGTTCCTTGACCGCGAGGGCCTTTATATATTGTATTATACGTAGCGGTGTGTTTGGGGGTCTAGACCTTATATTCTACTTGTATAAATAAATATTACGCTATATGTAAAAATAGAGAAAAGTGTTGTCTATATCTATTCGACTTTTCGATATTTTTTTTAACCCTGGTGGTATTCATTTTATTCTTATTTAAAAGTTTAATGGAGATTCTGTTAAAGTGTCGGTCTAGACACGGTATTAGGGTTACTCAGGTTTGCGCGCGTACCTCGAACAAAGAGGGCGAATATAATCTCTAGCGCTTTGTCCCTTTCTTTTTATAAAAGGCTGAATATGAAGTTCATTGTGCTCCGTTTTTTTCTCTCTAGCGTGGCGACATGCGCGATAAGCCCCGTGCGCTCTTTGAACAGCTGTATTATGTTTAGATGATGTCCAATTGCCGTTGTCGGTGCATTTAAGGAAGTTCTTAAAAGTCGTGTACACTGTAGAATTTAGATATTGTAGATGGACTGGTGTCCCTTTTGTGTTGATAGTGTTTAAGAAAATATTGTTTCGGCGACACGAGAAAGAGCATACGTTAGCGAGTGTCAAGAAAGCCAGTCCTTGTTTACCTTATGATTTTTTTTGTGGACGGTTTTAACAGTTGGTCGTGTTGTAAATTATACGAGCGAGGACTAGATTCTGGAAACTCGTTTTTTCGAATTTATGAATTGGAGGGGCGAAGTATAGTCGATGGGGGAATATTTATTGACTCGTAGTTCTCACCTATTTTATATAGAAGCAGCGGGAGTCTCTACCTTTTCTCTAATCCCATTTGTATGCTCAAAATTGACTTCCCAAAATTTTTCACGGACGCGCGACGTTTTATACTTCTACGACTATTTTTTATCGCTTTCAACAGAATTTATAAATATAATCTCTAAAATAAATTTCTGGCTTTATTTAGAATGCTAGATATCTTTTAGTGTCGTTCGAAGATTTTATTCGTATAATATGTTAATTCCATTTATGAAGTTATTCAAATTAGTTACCTTTGTCCACATAATACGACGTTTATGACTAACATTTATTATGAAAATAAACGATGCACATTCTTCATATTATATAAATAATTCAATTGAAAACAAGTTACTTGATAAGAAAAATTATGCTTCTGAGTTTGGAGTTATTAATATCTTACACAAGTTTGAATATTAAAAAAAAATAATTAAAATGAAATTAACATATTAAAATACTGAAATATTTGTCATTTATATATGCATTATACATCAGTGGTGTATCAGAGGCATTTTTACGAAAATAAATGAATATACTTCTTAAATTTTAAGAAAATAATATTAATTAAGACTACTTAATAAATAATGTGGGTCACAAAAGAATTTCTCTTTGCCATAGATTCGCTATCGGAAATGAAATATGCCGAGTCAAGCTACTCTAAATTTTTGTATCAAAATAAATTGAAAAAATAACATAAAATGCTTTGATTAATTATAAAATTGTATGTAATCGATGAATATGAAAAATCTAATAAAAAAATGAAATTGTCAAAACTGTAGATATCAGGAAAAACAAGATTTTTAAGAAGTGTAATTTTTTCTAAAAGCTAGACCTTGAGGTCAATTGTTAACTATTTATTATTATTTAATTTTTATCGACGATATCATTTTATAACTAATAGGTATATTGCTTTCTCAAAAAGGAAGCTTTTTTTATAGTAAAAAGAAAGTTTTTCTAAAAACATGTTAGAAACATGTTTTGAGACATATGGAATCGAAATACACTATTTTTAGAAAATGTCCGTATGAATGTGTGTGTGTGTGTGTGTGTGTGCGCATGTGCATGTGTGTGTGTGTGCGCTTGTGCATGTGTGTGTGCGTGTGCGTGTGTATGTGTATGTGTATGTGGGCATGTGTATGTGTGGGTGTGTGAGTGTATGCGTGCGTGCGTGCGTGTGTGCCTGCGTGTGTGTGTATGTGTGTATGATAAAATGTAATATTCCAGGGATCATTCTGTTTGCTTTTTTTAAAGGAAGAGGGCATAATAATAATTTTTATAGTTTTTTCGGATTAGTTTTTGTTTTTTAGCGGATTTTCGATTTCTTGGTTTTAGTTTTTCGTATTTTTTCGTACGTTAGAAATAATGTCATCAACCTTGTGAAAGTGCATTTGAAGAACATAAAATTTCCTATGTTTTATTATACACGGAATACAATTTCTTTTGTTATACACGGAAACGTCATTTTTGTTTGAACGGTTATTTCTCTGAAGTATATGATGGAAAATTCTTGAAAAATTTTTGAGTCATTTTATTTTTCTATACACGAGAAACAAATCATTTTGTAAAAAAAATCGATTTTCTACGGCAAGTGATAACTTAAGTAAAACGATATTATTCCTTCTGAAATTTTTCAAAAAGGTAGATTTTTACTATCTCTCAGCTAAGTTCTTTGCCGAGATCATGAGGGCTTCTATTTTTCGAGATATTCGAATTTTTTTTTTTTTTTAATTTTTGATTGCTTATTACACGAGTATTACACGGTAATTTTTTGCCAATCTACGCTTATTTTCTTCGTCTTTTTTTCGAACCGTTTTTGTTTTATAATGATTTTTCATTTCTTATGATATTTTCTTTTTCAAACAATTTTTGATCGTAGATATCTTGCGTATTATGCTGTAATGTTTGATCAACTAAAGCTCATTTTTTACGTTCTTTGACGAAGATTTGAAATCAAGAAGAATTTTTAAGATTTATCAATTCGATTTTGATTTATAACGTTTTCTCATTTTTATGATATTCATGTGAAAAAAAATGAATCGCTTTTTTCTTGAATATTTGTGATATTTTTAGGCCATTCAAAGCTCTTTTTTTATTTTTTGATAAAGTTTAAAATAAATAAAATGAATTTTTATGATATTTTTGTAATTAATGACTAAATCCGTTGTTCATAAAATCAAACAAAGTTTCAAAAGTACGAAAAAATTTTATTTGTAGAAGTAGTATACAGTATATTCATAAATAAAATTTAATCAACAATTATACTGTTGCAAAATTTATTATTGACAATTGAGAAAAATGTAATTTTATATGCAAGAACTTTATAAGTTTTTAAGCAATTTAAATATTTTTTCATAATCTATGCTATAGGTTTGCATAGGTTCAAAAAATGTTTTATTTATTCAGACCATAAATTGAGTTTAAACATAGTCAAAAATATTAACATTCATTCATAGTTAAAAATCATCTTGAATTATTTAAAATAGATTTTGTCTAATAGGTGTGCAATTTTTTAAAAACTCGTAAAATACATAGCGAAACAGTCGAATGATTATCAGAATCATAAATTAGCGTAATCACTTAATTGCTAATTTTCGATTCTTATAATAATTCGAGTGCTCCGCTGTGTATTTTACGTAAATAAAGATACTCTTAAAAGGAAATTTGATTCTGATGCGTATTTTTTGAGAAAAACGAAATTTGGAATATAATTTATCGGGAGGTAAAGTAGGTCTGACGCATCTCCTTAAGGTGATACTAATACCTCTGTAACCGGGGAACCACTTATTTCATTCAATTTTCAATTTTGAGAAAATATTTCTCTGGAAAGTTGTTATTCTTGATTAAGCCAATAAAGTTTCATCGAAATATTAGCTAAAAAATGGCTTTAGCATCCCCTTAACTCCTCCTCCCATCATTTTTATCAAATTTCAACCAAAGATACACCCAAGACAGAGCTGGCTAGCTATCCCACATCACCTATACACCCAACAACTTCTCTCCCTCTCCCCCAAGCCAACTCCAAAAGCGCAAGTCCAAGTGCTACCAACCGACCCTAGCGCTGATTTATCGCACCGCGTGCTCTATACGATATCATCCGCGCGTGCTCCGTGCTTTCTCTCTCTCTCTCTCTCTCTCTCTCTCTCTCCCGTGCAATCCCCCATCTAAACCATAGAAGAGAACCGGTGCACCGCGCGCGTTCCGCAGCAGGCTCGTTACTCTCTTTACTCCGGCGGCGCGGCCCGGCTCGTCGATTGCTCCGTCGCGCGGATTAAAAATTACGATCGACACTGATTTAGCGTCGCGGACGTCGGGGCTGCCTGTGCCCGCCTGCTGCAGGTCCTCCCCTCTGACCCGAGAGCGCGTGAAAATCGATCGCCGGGGATTGTCGCCGTGTGTCGGCCCGTCGACACACCGACGGGGAAAAAGCCCTGTATTTTTATTGCTGCAGGGAGGGTTTGTCGACGATCTCTTTTCTTCCTACCCGACGAGTTGGCTTGTCGATGGGATGGATCTGTGTGGAGGGAGAGGAGGAGTTATCGAGTGCAATGATTTTGAAGGTGAGTAATTTGAAAGGTGGTGCTTTTCCAAATCAATTTTCAAGCGCTACGTTTTATTGATGGGAATGTATAAATGTATTAGTAGGTGAATATTTTAATACGGGGAAAGTATCTATTACTATATCTAAACTAAGCGTCTTGACACAAAGTCTAAAAGTATCGTCAAAATCAATCGTATGTTTACATAGAGTTCAGTATGAATTCATTGGATATTAAGTATAAGTACTTGCTCATAAACTAATTAATTTAACTAGAAATTTTCTTAATCCATGCCTATATAATATTTTATTCGATTACAATATTTTTTCACTTACATATTTTAAAAGATTTTAATCTTTTTATAACACAACGGCATAGTTTCTGTATACATTCAATGTATTTGTTAATTTAATTAATATAATATATGGTACGATACGCGTCATTCGATTTAAACTAATGTATATATTTATCTATAATTTATTTTAGTAAATTAGCGTAAATGTACTTATAAGCTTAAAATTAACCTTATATCAAGCAAAAAGTGAGGGTTTCTGAAAGCATAAAAATGTCTATTTTATTTATGCGTAGTTTTTTTTTTATTATCGAAGTTTACGAGACTTGCGACTTTTACGATCAGGTTGTTTTTAAATAGAATTTCATGCATTAAACGTAAATCAGTAATTAATTTGCATTATGCAACAGCTTCGTGTTTTGATCACGATGAAATAAAAAGATTTTATGACGTTTACTCGTTTTATCATGGGAAGGTCATTTATCACTGGTTTTATTAGCCATTTGCTATCACACGTTTATTTAAGAGACGTTAAAATGCATTAACATTTACTAACTTGTGCGTTTTCTTCAAGTTCCCGTTATAGAAATACTTATGTAGACATTAATATTTATAATAACGTATAATTTTGAGACACCGTGGTAAGAGTTAGTAATTAGTAGATTTTTTGTGAAAATATTAGTTTTAATAATAAAATATCTTAGGCTACATGTTTTTAAATCGTATTAATTGATATCATCGTACATATTTCTTATGCAATATGAACAATAATTGCGCAAAAAGTTTTTTAGTTCATTTGATAAACAAAATTAGAAAGAAGGGTACTAAAATTATTTGAACATATGGAGATGCCAATTTTGGGTAAAAAATACACTATAATCTACTATAACTTTCTCTGTTGAAATAATACCTACGTGTGAAGTCTTTTTAGATGTAGTTTCTCAGTATATTTTAAAATATATAAGTGGTACAATTTTCTGATGGCCACCCTATCATTTACCTTTGCTGTCAAGAGTATCAATTTTAAAAACTACAAACCATAATTTGAAGTGATTTCATAAATTTCAAACGGCAAACGTACAAAAGAATATTTTGAAGTAAAAATTGCAGACCTTGAAGACAAAATAACCCGGTTTATTTTTACTCAGGTGTTACCAAAAAAGTTTTGGAGCATTCTGCTTTGAAGTCTGAACATTTCTAAATCATGCTAGCAAACTAGATGCTCTGTAATGCTTTGAAGTAAAATTTTGGCAATTTCAATAGAAATTAAAACTAATTTGTGTTTTTAAAAATGTAAAGACTCTGCTTACTTTTACAAAAAATACTAACTGCTTTAGTGAATGAATGTAAACCTATTATTTATGGAACAACGGGCTATAATGAATAATATAGGTATTTTAGCTATTTACCGAACAGAATAACTAAAGCAATATTAATATAGTATGATAAATGTTTACCCAGACCGTATTATGCAGTCATATTTGAAATTTACATATAATGTACATATAATTGTACCTACGGCCCATCTATCATCACGAATGTGGTACACGAATTAATAAATATTGAAACGTATAAATATATAAAAAGTACTATAGTATTTACTCAGTAGATGCTATCTACGTATTTGCATGATTACATTGTGGTCCCACTCTCCTCTAATCATCCGTTGTTAGCAAAAATCAATCTTCAGCATCAGAACCCCCAGTTTAAGTTGACTTTGCAAAGTTACCGTCAGACAAACAAACGCCACGAATGTTGCCGCTAAACACCGCACTTCATCCACGAACGCGAAAATTAATCACAAGTCCCTACCACCATAAACAGCCCATCCTCGCCAGCATTTGACGACAAACCGCCAATTTCTCCACAACGCCTGTATACTTTGCCATCGCAGAAACTCCTCTCTCCGCGAGATACGGCAAAATCAAGCCCGCACCAGCGCCACGTAGACGCTACTTAGCCTCCCGAAACTGCACACACTTTGGCTCACCACCGCCCCACGCTACACACTCTTTCTCGCGTTTAAAGAAGGCGGCCTGGCGTTGATCCTCGGAGCGATTCTGCGAAAGGTATATACAGGAGGGTCAGGCCCCCGCGCGCGCGTTAACGTCGGCTCGCGCTATATTTCGGCCGCCGCGCGCATCCGCTCGTAAAAGTCGCCCGAGGCGCGGGGGCATCCATCCTAATTAACAACCATGGAACCAGGCTTCGGGACCATCTGATATTACCGGAGAGAGAGAGAGAGAGTATAATCCGCTCGTTACCAACACGAACGGGGCCCTTCTTTCGCGCCAGCGCGTATACAGCTCCTCCTTCGCTTTTATACTTTATCTCTTCGTTTTTTGCACGCTCGTGTGTGTACCCTCCTGTTGCTCGCGGGCTGTGGAGCGAGAGCGTGCTGAATTGTGCCGTTTTTTGCGGGAGAGGGCCTTGTGCTTCTTTTGAGAAGTGCGCGGCCGGCTCGAGTGTAACTGGGAGTGTAGTGGTTGGCGCTTGATAGTTTGTATGGGGATGCGGCGGGATGAATGCTGTAAATTTTGGATGCCGTGCGGGGAGCGTTTCGAGGTTGAATAGCTGCGTTGATTGCGCGGGGGCTCTGGTGCTTCTTTTTGAAGTGAAAGAGAGAAATACATACGGCTTCGCGAGGTTTTTAAGAGTTAAGGGTGGGATTGGTTTGAGGGAGATTTTTATTTTATTTAATTACTTTATAGATATAATGGAATAATTTTTGTTTGATTAATATTACATATAGAATAATTATTTATAAAAAACCTTTAAAATAAAGTATAAAGTATTAAATTAAAATATACTGTTATTAATATTAATAATTATGTGAGACTCGAAAAGAGTCTGGAAAGATTTCGGAAAAATTATTTTTTTTGGTACTTTTTGATATTTTTAGATTAAAAAATAATATAACTTAATAAACTCAGATTTTGATGAATTTTATTAGGTTCCATCACTTGAAGGAATATTAAAAAAAATATGAATATGCATTTGAACATTTTGTAATTGATGGAATAATTAAAAATTAGAGGATTTTAATAGTGATTTTCGAGACCCAAGAAGGTATCAATTTTTAGTTCGTTACAAAAAAGAACTTTATTAATCTCATCAAGCACTCCGAAATTAGTATTTTGTTTTATTGCTATAAGTGTGCAAAAACAAATCAAAAATATTTGGTTAAAAGATGGATGACATACCAACCAATTAAAGTAAAACATGGTGATAGAAATTTTGTATGCCAAAAATGATAGTTCGCTTTTTTATATAATCCTGAAGAAGATATATTCTACCGTTTATTTATACAGATCACTTTGTACTTTATAATTGTATACATATGACGAAATCTAAAGAAAATGAACTTTTTGGGATCCAGAAATCGCAAAAACAAATTTGAATGCTCGGATTTGCAAACGTTTTCTATCTTGTTTTAGGGGTCAAATTCTGAAGAAAATCGCGTTCAACAATGAAAATTAGACATGTGACTATGTTTTTCAGGCCAATTAGGTGTCTTTTATGGTTATCTACGTATAGCAAAGAAAAGGGTTTTACTGCACAATTAATAACTGTACACATAAAGGTGAACAATTTTTTCTCCAAAAAGTATATACATTTTCTCAAGAACATTTATCCAAAAGTTAAGCGTGTAATCTAATCTACCAATCATGAAAAATTAAAATTTACTTTTAAATTCAATGAAGGTTTAAAAAATAATTAAGCTGTAAAATTATTCATTTAACTTTTTGCAGTCTTAAGTATCCAGAAATTGTTAAAAAATTATAAAGCTGCCGACTGAATAATCCGCATAATATGCATAACATCTGCGTATATGAGCAATTGAACATATTCAAACCAATTTCAATTGCATATAGAAATAGCATAAAACTATTGTTATTACAGTTTTCACACATTTTTCAAGAAAAAATCAAACCATCTCAATCACAGCCATCAACAAATCTTGCACCTTACAAATCACCGCAAAACCAACTACACAACTCATTGACCGGTTAATATGTCGCGCGCAAATCAGCCCCCAACTTGCGCAAAAAAAGATCCAAACTTCATCCGCGATCACTCCTCTCTCGCCAACAAAACTCGTAATTTATCGCACCGAGCAACACCAAGCCGCGCACAACCATCCATTATCCGGAGGGAAATTTTTCAAAATTTTATACCCTCGTATATAATTATCGTGTACTTAACTCGCGGGCGCGCAACCACATTCGCTCGCGGACGCTCGCGAGACTAACGAGCGACAAGCTGTAAAACAGTCTGCGGCATGCGCTCGCGCGCGCGAGGCCATATTAAACGCGAGCCAGCAAAAAAAAAACACAAGCGAGCAGAAGGCGACGACGACGAGAGCACATGCACGCGCGGCCTCGTAAAAAAGACGAAAAAAGACGAACGAACGTCGGGGTAATAAAAAAAGCAAGTCGCGGCGCGAGTGTCAGCGCTCGCTCGTAATTCGACGCTCGTTAAGGCCCCTAAAGACGCGTAATCGCAGCGGGAGCAGCGCTCTCGTAAATATTCGCGATTCAACGCGCGCGCGCGCGCGATTGTGCGCTGGTGCGCCACCGTGCGGCGAACTGAACTTGACTTTTAGTCGCTGCCGAATCTCCGAGCGCCATCGCAGCGAGCGCACGATAATAGCGGAGTTGGTGTGGCGCTGGAGATGACCGAAAAACTTTTATGTGCAGGTTGGAGCGGATCTGCGAGTGGGATTTTTTGCAAAGGTGTGCGCTTGTCCTTCTGCGAGAGGAAATATATAGGTGCTTTGTACAGAAAGCTTTTACAGTTTAACGTCGGCAATTGTAAGATGTTGCAGCTGCTGTCGAAGGAATATGTATGTTATGTAAAATTTGAAACTTTTTTTATTTACTTGTGTCACTGACAGTGTTTTACTGTGTGTTTTGTATGAACTTTGGTTGGTAATTGTAAAATATACAAGCGTTTTTGAAACTAATGACACAAGTTTTCATAAAATCACTTATGCAATAATGCACAGCCGAACTTGAACTATTACGCATACAATGATAACTATTTTACTCAAAAATAGATCCGTAAGTTTATGTTAAAATACTAAAGAATATGTTTTTGAATAATTTTCGTAAAAATTTCATTGTAATTTTAACTTAAATAATTAAAAAGAGTAAACTAAACATCCCTGGTATAAAATTAACTTGTTGAGATAGTTAGCTTATTAATTCTTCGGTCAATTTGTTAACTAAGAATTAATTAGTTATAAATAATAAAAATAATAAATAGTTTTTAAATAGTATTACTAATACTAATATACTTTTTTAATATTATATACTCTTTATCTTTTACAAAATTACATAGGTATATAATTATACACAATATAATGAATATTTTGACTAAATTATTTCCTCTTTTTACATAATACAAATAAGAAATTGGTATTCTCAGTAATGTGAATACCAATTTTAAATAAGGCTATTTAAAATCAAGAGTAATACATCACGCGCACCTAAAGCTCTCCCGTACACTCTCCCATATATTCCAGCGCATATTTTTAAAGCCAACGCATCCATATACGCGCGTACATAAAACTGTCTTTAGCACTTGTAAAAATAGTTCCACAAAAATTCGAGCGCTCCCGTGTACGCAACCAACCACATATACATAACCGACCATGTGACTTTTTTCCCCTACATACCTTTACCCGTGTACGCAAGCGCGATCGCGCATAAGACGCCGCGTCGAATCGCCGATCGATCGACCCGGTGTGTATTACGATCGTAAAAAGAGCCGCTTTGCCCCTCAAAGGCGCATTAAAGCCACACACGCTTGCTCCCTCCCATATACACGCGTATCTCGCGCAATGAATTCGCTAAATTATCGGGCGTCGTTAAAACGCACCGCGCGCGGCGAGACACTTTAAATATATCCCACGCGATGAATCGCGGCTCGCGCGCGCGAGACGTGCAATTTCGCGAATGGGCAAAATTGATACTCGCCGTCTGGGCAAAACTTGCGAACTTCCACGTGCACCGCTCTAGACAGCGCGAGCGGCAATTACAGCAGCTCGTCGATCGCTGAAATAAAGATCCGCGAAATTACGAATGCGGCATTAACGACTTTTCAAGAGCTATATTGAATAACGCCCGATTTTATCTCTCTCGCGCGCCTCGACGAGCGAGCTCTTTATATGGTTATATATATATAAGTCGTGCGCGCGCGCGAGCGCTCTCTTCGAGGATGGCGAGCGAGCGAGAGCGACGATAAATCTTGGGGGTATATAGGTACGCTCTCGCGATCGTAAAGGTGTTTTTCGAGGTGTTGGCACGGGAGACCGGCGGCATAATTTACAATAATAACGCTGATTTTTGCTTCTCGTCTCGCGGCGATGAGCTCGAGCGCGCCCAGCCTCTTTCGTTATCGATCGAAGTGATCGTAAAAGACGTCGTGTTTATAGGGACTTTTCGTCGAATCTCAAATGTATAATCTATATATATGTATATACGTATAATGTTGGCGGACTAAAAAGGATGAGTTTGGGAGGAGGACAATCCGGCGAGCCGATGAAGCTATAGCCAGTTGTGCGCTTTATGATCCCATAAATATGTCAATAGGGTCTTAAATTACCTCGAGTTTTCTCGCGCGCCCGACGAGTCGCTCGCGTTCCCGCCTCTTTTTTCACGAGCCGGCGATCGAAAGCGCGGCGCGCTTTATAATGCTTTCGCGTGATCGTGACGCGCTGTGTGGAAAGAGAATACGAGGGGATAAAAGGACGAAAAAGGTGAAGAGGTTTTCTTGAAATACGCCTTTTACAGCTTTGACTTCTTTCGTTATCCGAGCGTAAGTGTTGTACTAAAACTGTAGGTATTACATACAATGTTTATGTGTTTATGGATAATTGTAATATTTTTCCTTTTAAAAGAACGACAAATTTGTCGCCGATTTTGCATGTGAAAATACATTGAATTATCACTTTTTACAATATTTTAGCCCTTTTAAAACCATTGGTACATGCATAGTTACTGGAGTATTTTAAAGTGATAATGTGAAAAACTTGCTGGTTTTAAAAAGTTCTTTAATTCATACATTACATGTTTTTATTCTCAGGTCATCTTTTAACTTTAATTAAAACTAATATTTTTTCGTTTTCTACGTTACATTTGTATGCTTATGACGCAAGGATTTCGGATTTTTAGTTTTTTTAGTTTTCGCATTTTTCGATATAATAAGTAGCATTTATAGCACATAATGTACTCACATGTACATCAGAATTGTAGTAAAATTGCGGAACAAACTTGAGACAACCAATTTGCGTCTGAATTGCCTTACGACAGAGAAGTGCAGGGCAAGGAGTTCGAGTATTTACACCAAATTTTTAGCAGCTAAATTGAGATGCTGCGTAAAAAAATTCGAGATTATTAGGTCCGTTTAAACGAATGTCGAAAAATATTCTACACGTATTTTCTCTTTTGTACAATTAGACTATTATTCACCAAGATATAGGAGGTTGAAAAGTCGTGTGACGTCACGATATTGTATGAAGAATATAACACGACTTTAAACCTGCTGTATCTTTGCGAATAATCGTAATTGCAAAAAAGAAACAACACGTGTCGACTATTTCTTGATATTCTTTCAGACGGACCTAATAGTTTCGAAATTTTGTTTCCTACTAAAGGAAACTTTGTAATAGAAAAAAAAGTTTTCTTAAAAACATGTTACAAATATGTTTTGGGCCATTTGGAATCAAAATACACTATTTTTTAGAAAATGTCCGTATGGATGTGTATGAGTGCGTGTGTGTGCGAGTGAATTAAAGTTTCCTCTATTCGTTTTTGTTTTATAAAGATTTTTCTATTTTAATATTTTGGAATCTATAATGCAATCTATGATCACAAGCTTATAATTTTTTGTAATTTATCATTTGACAACAATCGATGATAAAAAAAACCCAACCAACCTTTTTAAAAAAAATATAGAAATTTAAAATAATGTAATAGAATAAACAAATTCATATTGGAACAATTTATTTAGTTTGAGGAATCTAAGTGCCAATGAATTAATCTGGCTGGTCCCAGTTTTTTCGTGATTCTGATGTGATTCTGCTGCACATGCGAATGCATAGTGTGAACTACTTCTCTTAAAACTTTAACTGTCAACAGACTGTCGCAATTGCAGTGCAAAGTGCTCGATGCAATCGACGGTTGGCAAAAACATAGTAAAATGTGGAAGCAGACAACGCATAGTCTGCTGCAATTTTCCTGAATTTCAGAGAAATCGCAGCAATATCGCGATGGATTAGCTATGAAAGATATTATGAGATGTATATTTTATACATATATACCTGTACCAGTTTTATCGATATACGGAATCATTTTTTATTTCAGGTAAGATCTACTAAATATTAGCTTAAAAGTTAAGAACCTGAAAGAAAGTATAGAAGGAAACTATATCTTATAAATGATTTTACTACTATGCAAAACTTCATTTTAGAATAAAATTTAAAAAGTAAACATTCTACTTATCTAAAACTGTGATAAATTATAGACTCAAATGTGACTAACGATAATGATTTACTTTTGAATATAAATCGAAATCCATAAATTTGAAATGCAAATAATCCCACACACACAGCCACAACACCTACTTAACTAAAATTAAGCAGCTCATCAATTCACCTCGCCAAGACCCCCACCCAAACCCGCAAAAAAAAAAGCATCCCGACACAAAAAAGACACCAGAGAGCAACAAGAGGACCCCCAGCTCGAAACGAACGAGCCGCGAGAGCGTAAAAGCTGCATCTCGATCCGATGCTCACTGCACTCCACCTACAGGCTCTCTCTCTCTCTCAGTCTCTCTCTTCCTCCTCCTCCTCCCCAACACATCTCGAGCGAGAGCGAGAGTATAGGAGGAGGTCCGGACGTATACGTATTTTAGCCCGGGCTGCGGGCTCGCGCTCGAGTTTTCGGTGGAGACGTTACCGTTATTTATGGCCTCGTTTATCAAGGTAGCACGTCCCCCTTTCCGCCCCGGGGCCCGACGCAAAGCGCGGCCTCGCCTCCCGGAGCGCCGCCGGCGAAATGTATATACGGCGCGGCGGTGGCCCCCACGATGCGGACTATCGGCCGAGCTTGCCACCGAGAGAGAGAGAGAGAGAGAGCAGCAGCAGCCAATCCCGAGATATATCGCTCCCGATACCGATCCAGCCGCCGACGACGACGACGACGACGCGGAGTACGAGTGTGGATGCGAGGTGGTGGTGGTGCTGCTGCTGCAGGCACGAGAAGAGGCTTTCGGAGGATCGAGCTGCTGTGAGAGAGACTCACGATGCAGATAAAGAGTAGAGTTTGGTGCCTGAAGTGCGAGGAGTCGTGTGAGAGTGTAACGTGGTAAAGAGGAATGATTTGGGGGTGTCTGTGTGGTACATGCAATTTATTGGAAGTACATAAGATTGAGTTTCAGTTGATCATAAATAGAAGTTGAGGAGCTTTTAATTTTAGAGATAATCGGAAATTGATCTTATAGATTGATGCATTATTAAGTAATCAAAAAATCATTCTCGTCCTCAAATTTACGGATTAAGGAATACATAGTTGATTATAAATTGTAAAATATGTATATTTAGGAAAAATCCAAACTTGCTTGCTCTCAGTTTTGGAATAATTTAACATTCAATAAAGCTCCATGAATGTATTTCAACCGCACCTTTAAAAATAATTGAGTCGAAAATTTGTCGTGATCCCACGGCTTTATGTCCCAATTATTTTTAAAGACGCCATTGAAATATATGCTTAAAAGTCTTTAGATTAATAAATTATTCTATTATCGAAAGCAAGTGACTTTTCGTTTTGCCTAAATATACGTGTATAATTTTATAATTATTTTATAATTATGGTTGATTATAGTTGATTATTTATTATTCGGTCGCTAAAACAGGGTGACAGGTAAATCTATGACTTGTAAACCCTCTTATAATTTAAATTATACACATCGGTACTTTTTTGTATTTGTAATATTTATACAATAGACAAAAGTTAGAAACTTCAAATTTATGTACGCCCGGGGGAAAGTGAATCTTAGCGAACGTGTTTGAATTTAACCTATAAATTATACCTACATACACGGCATATATGCGGATATGCTTTGAATAGGTGAAATTCAAACACGTTTGCTAAGAATCAATGTCCCTTGGGTTTACGACAAGATATATCTAACCATGCTCTGCAATTTCTACTTAACATCCGATTATTCACTCAACGATTCACAATTTTTTGCCAGAGATTATAAAGATAATTTATCTCTTACATTAACTTGCATTATTGCAATTTTTATGTTATCTGATCTTGTGTCCGATATCAATTAACAACAAACTTTCAGCTTTGAAAGCGAACATTTTTTTGTATCCCGTTTTATACAACGATACACATAACTAATGCATCTAAAATCTTGTATCTGAGGGAAATATTATTGCGCTATTGGTTGTTTGTATAGTTTAGAAGTCATGTGAAGCAAACGAGCGGATAAAGTATTTCGTACACGCGATTATACTCGGGTCCTGAATATGTTTGTCGATATATTAGGCGTGATAAATCGTAGATAGCATGAGCTTTTCCTTGTAAGAAGATTTAGTAGGAAGCGAAGCTGCATTCGAATTACGCTTTCAAGAGTGAGGGCTATGATTTATAAGTAAGGGATGAAGTGTGTTACGGACAGACATAATATATTTTTAATAAATGAATAACCTCGTTCAATAATAATTGTAAAAATATTTATATTCGAAAATTTCACGAATCTTGAAGATTCAAATATCAATCAGAATATTTTTCGAGTTTTGACTTATCTGCTATTTAATAAAATGCGATTCAGTATTGTTTTAGACATAGATACGTAAGCATGTTATAGTTTTTGCGATTCGACAAAATAAAGTGAAATTAATATAAAAAGTGTTTGAGTTTCTAATATCTCCTGCAGTGCAAATCTGCCTGTGGCAGATACAAAGTGAATTGCAGATTTTCCATTTGTATTATTTTCTCTCTATTCAACATTTATTTCATTATTCTTACAAAACATACGTAGTAGGTTAAAAAAATGTTATATACATATAATCATCAAGAGAAAAAATTATTAAATTAGAAAAATAAAAAAGATAATAAATGTGTACGAAATTCAAGATCCTTACAATTCACTATAATTCTGAGATTTTTAAGAATTAATACTAGTTCATCATCAAGTTTCATATTATACTGTGAACCTTTTTACATTGCGAAAACAATTTGCTACTCCCACATTCAAGTGAAAGTGTTCCACCTTGAGTTCAAGCTAGGAGTAATTGAAAAGAGTTAAACGGTAAACAAATAACCATTTTATTCAAATAAATATTAGATATAAAGTAGACATGGATAAAAAAAACAACTAGAAGCTAAAATAATTAAAAATTATTCTAAGTTTGTAAGTTAGATTTCACCTTTACATCACCCACCATAGATCACACGATTTTGGTATAACTTCTAAGCTTCGCTGAGATCCGAATAGTATACTATAAACTATAAGTTGTGGATGAAAATCAGTTAAACTATTGTTCCTCGTACAACTGACTAACAACGCTACCAAAAAACTCAACATTCTCGAATGAGCCACAATCCATTTCCCTCGAACTATTCCCACTCAACAGCAAGAGGAAAGAAAACGAATCACCACTCGTCCACTGCCACGGCACTCGCGAAAATCGAGCCTCCCATCGCGTCGCCCTGGGGGCAGAAAAAGACGGGCTAGACATTTTTCGCGCAGCGCATGTACCCACGTAAGTGGGCCGTCGACACTCGGCGCTCGGCGTCGCGGCGCATTCATCAAAGCAGATTCAAATCTGGAGCGACGTCAGCCCACCTCTTCCTCTATAGCATCTACCTCGGTAACTCAGCGAGACTCCCGATCTCTCTCTCTCTCTCTCTCTCTCGCTCTCTTTCTTTCTTTCTCTTCTCCAGCGAATGAAAAAAAGAGGGGAAGAGCGATCGCGAAGTCGACGAGAAAGAGTAAGGGCCGCGGGCGGGCAAGATGAATAGGCGCCGGTCGACAGGCAGCGCAGCCCACTTTGTCCCCCCGACAGTGCACGGTAGCACGGCGGTGCTGCTGGTGCCCGAATAAACGCCCGATCGCTTTGCGAAAAAAAGAGAGAGAGAGAGAGAGGGAGAGAGGAGAGAGGAAAGAAGAGAGGAGAGACGGCAGAGCTCGAGGTGGATTTCTGTGTTCAGCTATTTTTCTTTTGGGGATTGGTTGATTGGAAGATGATGCTCGGGAAGAAATATCGAGGGGATTATATGTCGTGAGTGGAGATAATGTGAATGCATATGTGACGGGTAATATCATGTATTTATCAGTATGGGCATATTGTACGACCGGTCGAAGAAATTTATTCAAAAATAATTTATGGTAATAAATAATTATGAATTTAAGGTGTATTCTGGTATATGAACATGTAAAACTGCATTTTTTCATACATTTTTTTTGTAGAAGAACTGTAACACGTAGGGTAAATAATATTTCTTGACATTTATTTGTATACTTCACGTTAAAAGATTCTGGTCCAATTGTTTGTATTTTTCTATCGTGAATTTGCATTCTGTCGGACATTAGAAAAAACTAATCGAACGAACCTGAAATAAATTTAATAGTATATTGTGCAACAAGGAGGTGGGTAGGGGGATTATTGGGTTATTTCTAGTGTGATGGAGGTGTGCAGAAGTCATAGTCGAGGGCGCTGAAGGCACCCGAGACGAAAACGAGTGTTTCAAACATCACTCGAGGTTGATAATGTCCCCCTTACCCCTTGATACACACTGTATTCTTTTAGACAAAGGCATGATTAGGCCTGTTTCATGCATGTGGGTCAATAGGAAAATTGTGCATTTTGAGTCATGCAGCACTCTGATGAGGGTAAAAATGGCTCTTTATACCCTTTGTAGCCATTCTGAATCAAATATTTCTACCATTTCTATTAACTAAAATTGAAATTCTCAGTTAAAATAAATCACTGGCATCTAAATTTCTGACATAATAAAATATGAAATAATGTATACTTATTGACAAATCGACGGCTCCTATTTATAAAGTATTATCTCAAACGCGCGCTCAGTATAGTCTCATCTCAAAAAACTTTGAAGATGATTCTATGTAAAATTCGCATTCAATACGGTTCTATCTCAATACACAATGCAAAAAGATTTTATCTCACCGACGAATTCAAGATAGTGTTATCTCGACGCCGAATTCATGATAATTATGTCTCGGCCTAGAGTGCAAGATGATTCTATCTCAGCGCATAATTATATATATGTTTCTATGTAAAACTTGCGTTATATACAACTCTATATTAGCATACAATTTATTATATGATTCTATATAGAACTTTTCATTTTGTATTATGAAATATTATTGTTTAAAACAATATATTTTCGACTAGTAGGTTGCAGTTTTTAGAAAGCAAATAAACAAATATTCAAACATCACAATTATGAACTTTAAAATCACTTGTTCTAAATAGTTAAAAAGAATCATTAAGCAACAGAATCATTAGCAGCTCTATACCTACATAATATCACAAGAACATTGACAAAATGTATATGTGTGGCGTAAATGAGTTAGGAATTAGAAATGTTATTATTTAAATTCAATATGATTTTATTTAAAGCTGGCTTTCTATAAATGTAATATTACTCTGCTCTCATAGTTTGTGTACTCTGACAACTTAAATAACCGCGCAAGTGAAATTATTATTTTAAAAAGGGGCCTTAGGCAGACGTATTTTGCTCCTCTTAAGTATTTGGAATGAGGCTAGAGGAGCATGTGTAGCAAGATGGTACCTATGATTAAGGAGCGATTTACTGAAAAATCCCTAATAACGTACGAAACTTAGTTATAACTTTCCACTCAACCCATACCCAACGTATTCTTGGTCATGTGGAAGTATTCTGATTTACAACATAGTACATTGAAAATTTTCCAAATTTATTTTGGTTGTTAAATGTAAATGGAATTAGTTGAAGCTTAAAGATTACTAGATCTTAGCTTAGACCTATTACTTTAACCTAGAGAATACTAATCTGGAAGGTGTTACCAAGCATTTTTTTAAATTATTATTATTATTATTATTATAGAGGCCAAATAGTGATGATAAGCAGTAACAGTACCTACAGAGCCACCCGTATAGCTCGTGTATTTCTTGGTTAAAATTCTCCATTCTCTAGTAATCTCATCTATTTTACCCCCAAATATCTTTCTAAGGACTCTTTCTCAAACACTCCAAATGTATTTTGTTGCCGTTTGGTTAATTCCCACGTTTCGCATCCGTATAGAAGTACTGGCATTATGATTTTTCTATACATTTCTAATTTAGTCTTTCGCAATAGTAATCGTGATATTAGTAACTTATTTATCGAATAAAGGCAAGCATTTCCCGAATTCAGTATCTTCTTGATTTCTTTATGAGTTTCATATTTGTGGTCTATTCTCGTGCCAAGATATTTAAACTCTTCTACTTATTTGAAAGTTTTTCCCCAGACTTTCAAGCTGGTATCAGCAATCTCAGGCCCTGCTCTGCTAGTGGCCATGTACTGGGGTTTCTTTTCATTTATTTCTAGGCCTATTTCTTTATCTGTTTTTATTAATATTTCTACGTTTTATATTACAGTTTCTCGGTTTGTTCCTATAATGTCTATGTTATCTGCGTATGCTATCAACTGCGTTAGGGAGTCATTTATTATAATTCCTTCATTACTTTCTTGTACCGTCCTGGCCACATATTCGAAAACTAAATGAAATAAGAGGGCTGATAGTGCACCTCCCTGTCTTAGTCCGTTGTGAATGTCAAATGGCTGCGATGGGCTCCTAACTGACCAACTGTGCCCCGACTCTTTTTCTAGGCATATTCTGATTAAATTTACTAACTTTTTTGGTACCCGTAGCAGTACTTAGATGTGAAAGATCTTACGTTTTATTATTGATTCATACGCTTTCTTAAAATCAATGAATAATTGGTGTACCGTTCCCACGTATTCTCAATTCTTTTCGAGAAGCTGCCTAACTGAACATCTGGTTGCTTGTTGATTTGTTTCGTTACTTTACTAAAACGTAAATATTTTGATAATATTAGAAGCTGGTAAGTTATGACTTTATAAATTGTTTTATATTTTTTGGAAAAAATTAATTCGTAAACATAAATAATAAAATTGACACCAGAGCGTCCCAAGAATAAAACTTTTAGAGGCAACTTTTAGAAGACGCTAGACTTCATACCCTATAAGTAGATATAAACATTTTCAGATATTTCAAATGCAATACGGAAAATTATCGTGGCTCTGCAAAACGAATTGGGATCTGACACTGTTGACACGATCTCTCGTGGCGAATAGTGATACTAGTGGAAGCTCGGATTTTGCATTGCTTAGCATAGCGATTTGCGTACAATTTGTGATTTTTAATAATAAAATAATTATTATGGAGGTCAGAGAGTTTGCATCACGTAAGAAAAACTCCAATAGTAATTATTGTGTAGTGTGGTGGGCTGTGAGAGCAGAGCAAACAAGAATTTAAGTCTTAGTTTTCAACGCTTCTCGAGGCCAAACGAACGCATTGTAAACATGCATTTTTCCAACAGTGGGGTGTAACTTACATTTTGATAGAGTAAGTTGATGTATTTCAAGAAACGTGTTTGTAGCATCTATTTATTTAAATGATTTATTTAAGTATAAACATGGAAATATTTTTTATATTACAGGCAATTTATGAAAAACTAAAACCTCTTAGTGGGTTAGCTGGTAAATACATGATTTTATATGATAAGTGCAATAAGAAAAACAGTTTACGTGGCGGTGGGTGTTTGAATTGAAAGCTTTAGAATTTTTTGCGGGATCATGGACCTTCCTAAACCTGTTCAATAATCAATATTCACAAAAATCAGGAAACCACTACTTACAGTCACCTCTGAAGTTGCTGACAAAATAATGCCTGAAGATGTCAAAGAGGAAAATCAAATAACAGTAAAAAATAGAAGTCAACACATTTGTAATAAGGAAAGTTTGGATTAAGTAGATTTGGAAAATATGAGCAACGAAGAATTAGAAGATACGAATAAATCTGATGATTCATGTCTGTCTAATACACCAGTAAAAATGACAACTTGCACACGAAAGATGGGAGTCCAAGGTGACGGTTCATGGCAATGTCGAGGTCGTCAAATAATGGTCATATAATGGAATTTTCACAATCATAGGTCAAGAAACGGGAAAAATTATTGATCTAGAAGTGCTCGCGTCATACTATTTGCAGTGTAATATATATGAAATAGCTCACGGTACTGAAAATACCAATGAATGGAAGAAATGGTACAGCGCACACTTACCTACATGCACAATAGATGTAGGTAATGAATTCCATAGACAATGGGTCAATGAAATCTTCAGCCATAGAAAATACAATATGAAGTATACATCTTATTTGGGAGATGGTGATAGTTCTACATTTTAAATATTTTGAGTACCGTGTCATATGCAAAACATGTCAACATATCCAAAAAGAAATGTTGTGGATACGTACAAAAACGTTTTGGCACACAAATGAGGAAACTAAAAGAACAAAAACAGGCACAGGTTATTTCTGATAACAAGAAGCTTGTAGGATAAGGTCGCTTGACGGATAAAGTGATTGATGAAATGCTGACTTACTATGAGAATGCCGTCCGAAGGAATTCGAATTCAATTGAAAATAAGACCAAAGCTATTTGGGCCATTTATTTTCACAAAGGTTCGACATATGATAAGTCGCAGCATGATTACTGTCCGAGTGGATCCGAGTCTTGGTGCAAATACCAAAAAGCAGTTGCACAAGCGAAAGAAGACACGTATGTACCAGCACTTTTGAAAAATTATCCGAACCAGAGGTCCCCAAAAAATGTTTGGGGGAACAGATTCAGAATGCTAATGAGTCATTTAATAATGTGCTGTGGAGTATTGCTCCTAAAATTGATAAGGGAAGACTATGGATTCCGGGTCTTGGACTTTGATGAAACTTTGGGGATCGATTTTTGGAACCTAAAATGATTGCACAGTAATTTTAGCCAACTACATGAAAGCCCATGATTTCTTTATAAAACACCAGGAGATTGTATCTTTTTAATTATAGATTCCGATTGTTTAAGAAAAATACCCGGATGCCAGTTAAATATAAAAAATATTTAATAAATAAGTAAAATGAGTGTATTTTCGTATGCATATATATGCGTATTGTTATTATTTTTCATATATTGTAATATTTATTTAGGTCAATAAGTCTGACAATTGATATTGAATAATTTATATTATAATTTCGAGGGTTATTAGAAAAGAAAAATTGTGTGCCTCCACTTGGCCCCGTGTACATACGGGACTTCGCGACGGAGCCACATTAAAGAAGCTGAGCGATAGGCTGAACTTAATACGAAAGAAGGTTGAAAAGACAATTACATATTCCAATTGCTCATGATTCATATATGAGTGGTGGACATTGAGGCTAAATCTTCATCATGAATTCAACTGGTACATATGGTTTAGATAAAAAGTAATCTTATTTAAAATATTATTTTACATTTTATGTCAAATGATTATCTAGGGTGTATATATATATGTATATGCATATATCACACTGCAAAATTGTTGTGAAACAACAATACTAAACTTTTGCTGCAAATAGCGATATTAAAATATCAAATACCAATCATGTACATAAGAGAAGGTATAAAAAACAATTTAAAAGCGTATAATTAATTTAGCATATAATATATTATAAACGAATATTATAATTTTACAGGTTATGGCACAGTAAAGGATGAATAGAAATATCTACATATGTTTATACAGACAATTATTTAAAGCTAAGATTATCAAACTGGAAATAATTTGTTATTGTGCATAAAGTATTCTGATTATATTGAAGAAAAATAATTAGAATGCTTTCTTATCATTATCTGTGAATAACTTTATTTTAATCATCGATCTTTTTTTCATGGACTGCAACATTTTGAAGTTCGAAGCATGAGCTTTTGTTCGTAATATATATATATATATATATATATATATATATATATATATATATATATATATATATATATATATATATATATATATATATATATATATATATATATATATATATATATATATATATATATATATATATATATATATATATATATATATATATATATATATATATATATATATATATATATATATATATATATATATATATATATATATATATATATATATATATATATATATATATATATATATATATATATATATATATATATATATATATATATATATATATATATATATATATATATATATATATATATATATATATATATATATATATATATATATATATATATATATAGTTAGATTATGAGTGTTGGAATTTGAAAAACAAAATTATTGACCAAAGTTATAGCCTGTTTAAGCCTAAATTATTCAATTTATTTAATTTTATCATAAAATATGGCTTAAATAGGTTATCTTTAGTCAATAATTTTATTTCTTAAGGGGTGACACCATTGTAATAGCGAAAAAAAAGCGTTTTTTGGGTATTTTCTTTTTAATGGAAAGAAAGCTTATAAAGAAATGATATTTTGATATATTATTAGTCTAATATTATAGTATATTTTAAAAAAAAATTGAGTAAAAAATAAAAACTGGCTGATTTATAGCCGATCTCTTTAGGCCTTTTGCTATCGCACATTTCAACCTGGAAAAAAAAATCCACTTATTCTTGATGTTAATAGCTAGTGAATAACGTAGGGGATTTTGAAAATATTGATTTTTGCAAATTCGGCAGTAAATTGAAAATAAATTAAAAATTTTCATGAAAAAAAAAACACGTTTTTGTTTATAAAAATTGTTTAAATCAATTTATTAAAAATCCCCTACGTGATTCACTTCACGAAATATAATTATTAAAATATGGTTAAAATTTCAAATGGGTCGGATGAAAACTGTTCAAGTTATGCTGCGTACACGTTGAGAAAAACTCGTTTCGAGAAAATTCAACTTAAAGTTTCAAAATCAGTTTCGGATGTAAAAAAATCATTTAAAGAATAATTTTTTTCGGGAGAGGACCTTTTGTACTATATTCTAGAAGGTTCAAAGCATGTTCTAAGCTAATAAAAGAAAATCGATTTTTTTAAAGTTCTACAGTGGTGTTACCTCTTAAATTCCAACATGCATATCCTCACTATCTGTATTACGAACAAAATAGGGGCCTGCGGCGGCTCAGTCGGTAGAGTGTCGGATTCCCACGCCGGTGACCCGGGTTCGAATCCTAGTCTCTGCCGATTGATACAAGCACCTCTGTAAAAATTACATGTGCTTTGTTTACAAACACACCGCAGACCCCCGTCGTCGATTAGCACCACATGGAAGCACAAACATGGCGACGTTAAATAATAATAAAAAAAAAAAAAAAAACGAACAAAATAAGCTGCGTAAAAGTCCAATTCGATGGTTAGAACTCTCAAAATTATGCGGTGCATGAAGAAAAGCAGTATCTGTTCTATAGCTATTTAAATTTAATATAACCCATCTAAAAATTAAAAAGAAAATTTTTGTTTATATTTAATATGTAATTTGAAAATTTACTTGAATATTAAATATTATTTGATAAATAATCCAATTTTTATTTAATTACAGTTACAAACAAAGTAAAAATTTTAAGGAGTTTATGTCCCCTTAAAGCAAATATCGACAGCAAAGATTTTTGCGTGGAAACAAATATAGAAGCACTTATATATGTTGTTATTTTTATCAATTTTTTATTTCTTTCTCTTTTAAGCAATAAAATATATTTTAATTTACTTACTTATTAAAACAGCTAGTGTTTAGAAAATGAATTTAGGAATTTTTAAAATATCCTAAATATGTCAAAACTTGCTTCTCTAGCAAAACACTAGAGTTGTAACTGGTTTAAGGTCAACAAATACAGTGACATCATTAAACATGATTATCTTGAAGTAGAAGAGAAGAATGCATGAAAAGAAATTATGAGAATTATCATAAAGTTATCTTAAATATTTTTTACTCATCTGCTAATGTCAATCATTTTTAAACGTCTGAATTTTTAGAAACGAAATAATGTGGAAATAAAAATTACAGCATTGTGGATATTTTTACCGAAGTCTTAGTGTAATTCTCTTAAATTTATTTCAACAATTTGATTATCAATATAATTTTAAATTTAACAATTTCATTACCAATTTCATTATTAATTTAATTTAAAACTTTTCAATTTCAATATCACTAAAACTGTTAATTTATTCATAAAAGATTTTTCAAATACAAATATATTTTTCATTTTAAATTCATTTGTAGTTAGTTAATTAAGTTTTGTTAATATCCGAGAGAATGCACATTCACGAGATGTAATATTACACATAAAATCAAAACATTTTACCAGAATTTTTTAATGTTGAGCGTATACCGTTTGGAATACATAAATTTTCATTTAGTTCTCTGTGCGTGTTACTTTGTAAATGATGTTATGTGATAATTAAAAAATGAGATGTCTTAATAATATACATCAGAATACAAATGAAAATGTAAATAATCTTATAAGGTACATTATTATTATATTTAGAATCTCAAAAATGGTCCAGAACAATCTCGATGGAAAGTTATCGATGATTTTAATCAACAAATTTTTTTTCAGTAAAGAGCAAAATAAGTGCACCTTGTTTTTTATCAATTTTCGTAGAATAATCAGACTCGGACAATTTCAGGCCTCTTTTAGAAAATTGTATCACATATTCTCCCCCATCCACGACAAAAAGAAGTAAAAAGCTCGTTGAAAACCAATTTACACGCGAATCTCATGCGCGGCGCAAAGAACTATTCTGCCTTCACAAAGCTTAAAAGCTACAATTTCCCCAACGAGTTCTCGCCCTCTCTCTGTTCCTCTCTTCCTCCTCCTCCCCACTGCACCCTTTAAACCCGTCCTACTTCGACTCTCGGCTGTATCGACTGTCGCGCGAATAATACGCGCCGCCGCGGTGCGCGGCCCGAGGCACGGCGCAATCCATTGCCAACGATTATCGGGAGCGCGACAAAGCCCCCGCGCGAAAGCCGATAATCTCGCGCACTTGCCACTCTGCTCGATTAATTTCTCTCTTTCTTTGTGGGGTGAGCGAGGTGGGACGTACGCGAGTTGAGTGACTGCGGAAAGCAGCGGCGCGAAGGTAGTTTCTCCTTGGAAAATGCAAGAGTCGAGTTCTCCGCTATCATGTAAGTTATCAGCTAGCTTCATCCTGATCGATAAAAGACGTCATGCAAATATCACGGATGCTAGGGCATACAGAGGTGCAGACTATCACTCAGATCATTATCTACAGTCGGAGCAAACGTCATAGAACCTATCAACAGTTAGCAGCAAATAATAGCAATACTGGCCAATCTAACAGTTTAAATAGCTACGATTTTGGAAAACTCATAGCACAGGGGGAGATGATTAAGTACCAGACCGATATCGCAAACATATTTGAAACACTAAGATCCGCCGCGAATGCTGAAGACAACCGCAACCCAGAGGTAGTATGGAAAATATATAAAACATAATAAAGGATTCAGCAAATGTAATAATAGGATACTGAGAAAGAAACGGTATCAAACCATGGTTTGACGACGAATGCAAGTCTCGATGCGACGAGCGACCAAACGTAAAACTTACATTTTTTGGGGAGAATGACGAAATGAAATTAGAAATATAACAGAATATTATGAAAGAAACGGCCTGATTCTTAATTACCAAGAAACGTCAATAGAAAAAAGTACAGTTCTTGAAATCTAAAGAAATAATAGGAATAACAGTACACGCGAGATGTTGAAAGGGATTAATACAATTGAGAGGGAGCCCCAGACTGGGATGAAGTTAATGAGAGATTCACAGGGAAACCTAGCATCAGATCCAGTCGTAATACTCTAAGTATGGCGAAACTACTTTGACAGACTCTTATACATTAACGACTACGAGACTCCTATGGAACATACTGAAATCCACACTACCGACGCCCTGGTAGAAAAACTCAGCCTAAAGAAAATAAGCGAGGCAATTCGTAAACTGAAAAATAACAAAGCCTCCGGGATTGGCCAAATATTAGCTAAAATCATTAAGGAGGTTAAACATATCTCCCGCTCGGGGCGAGTAAATGAGAGTACCCCCACACCGCGCATCGGCTCCTCCCTTACCGGGCACCTTCCCGCGCAGTCTACAAGATAGTGTTTTGATGTACGTTTTCGCTTAATAAGAGCTCGTGTATAATGCGCCGTCTCCATTGAGACTTTTAGTGAGTCTCGCTTTAACTTTGAAGGTTGAATATTATTTATTCTATTCATGTAAACAAAATATGTTAAGGTGTAAAGAATAAAGAAAAATATACCCTACTATTGCACTTCTTAGAAATAGCCTGATTGTTACAGTATCAATAATATTTAACATTGAAAGTTAAAGTGAGACTCACTTAAAGTCTCAATGGAGAAGGGACATAAGAGTCAAGCTTTGAAGTCAATTATCTTTAAAACTGTATTGGCTAATGCTTTCAATTTTTACATACTATCGTAAATTTTATAGAAGAATGACATATTAAATTTTCAGAAACATCTTGTCATGTTGACTTAACTATCGAACCTACTTAAATGCTAACACAACTGTTAGCTTACGCAGACGACCTTGGTATAGTAGGAGATAATAAAGAAACTGCCACAAAAAACATGGAGATCTTTCTAAAAGCAGGGAAGGAAGTAGGCCAAGTAAAAACTAAATATATGGTAAAATTTTCGAGAAAGTAAATGAGTATAAATATCTAGGGATAATAATAAGTAACAAAAACAGCTTTAGAGAGGAAATAAAAAAGAGATTCCATTTCACAAAATAATAGTTCAACCGGTACTTCTACACGGATGCGAAACTTGGTCTTTAACAAAACGAGAGGGACATAGATTTAAAGTATTTTAAAGCAGAATTTTTAGAAAAATATTTAGTGTGAAGATTAAAATAACTACTATACGGATTCCCGAGCATCGATAGAGTAATAAAGGGATAATAAAGACATGCATACTCATATGATCAGGACATGTGGCTCGAAAGGAACAGAAGAGAACAGCATTCAGACTACTAATAGGTAAACCGGACAGGAAAAGACCGCTCGACAGTCCCAGGCAGAGACGAAAGGATAACGTGAAACAAGACTTAGACAAAATCGGGACAAATCAAAATCCCTACGTTCATACTAAAAGTAATACTATAATGAGTATCTCCATAAATTTTTAGCCCAATCCATCGATGCGTAGGAAAAAAAACCCTTATTAAAATAAATATCAAAATAAAAATTCCTAATCAATTTTTTTGTTTCACATTTTAAAGGTGGTGTGCCCCCTTAATCTGGCTAATAATTAATAAGCTAACCAGACATTCTAGCTAACTTTCTACCAGGGTATAATGAGACACTTTTGGAAAACATTGTTATTTAATGTCAAATTCAATATGCGTATTTGTTGCAGTAGCTTCTTAATATATTACAAGTTTGTTATAAGTTAAATATTTCGGCGTAAATAAAAATCTATGAAATTTTATGTTCAGTTTTACTAAAATAATATTCTCTAGAATACAATATTTACTGTTTCACTGTTCCTGTAGAAGCCAACCCTTCACCGAATACTGCGAACAACAACAAAGCACACGTCACATCAACAACAAGCCAAACGCAGAAAGAAAGAAAGAAAGAAAGAAAGCAATCAATCGTGAAGGAGCGGTGAAATCGCTGCGGCAGCAGCAGCAGCGAAAGCTTTATTACAACGGACTTTGATCATCGAACGCGTCTCGCCCGGGCATCAATCTCGCGGAAGCTCGCTCGTCATTTCCATTCGACGGAGTAATGCATCACCGCGGTTCACGGGCGCGAACGCAAATCTATGCGTGTAATCGGGATGAGCTGTCGTGCGCAAGCCTTGCCGCGCGCGCGTAGTCGCAGTTCGTAAAAAAAGCACCGGCAGCTTTCGCGTATACATAAACACGTATACGGATAGACAGGCCACTGTGCAGAATAATGGGAGAAGCGAGAGCGAGAAGCTGACGCCGCGGGAGGCGAAGGGACTGCAAAGATAAATAATCGACGGGAAACGCTGAGCACAAAGGGGGAAGCAATATCCACGCCTTTGGCTAATGGCAAGTCTGCGGTAAACAGCCTGTCGTATTGCTGCACCCGCGCGCGAACTCTCAGAGGTATAAGTTTTTCTTCTTCATTTGTGCGCGCTTTGCGTGCTACGTTCTTTGATGCACTGCGTATACTTTTTCCTTTATTTAACGCGAGCTTTTTTTGTCGAAAGCAACAATCTAACCGGCTCTCTTGGCCTTCCGACGACAGCTCGATCGGGATTTTACTGTTCGTGAGATGTTGTGACGATGTATCCTGAATGCTTTTTTGTATAGAGGTGAAAATGTTTTAGATTGATCTTACGTTGTTTGGATTTTTTATATCCTGAATACAAAAGTTTGTAAGTGTTTATGCTTTACTACAATGAAATCTTGAAACAACGCGCAATATATTTACATCCAGAGTTACTAACGTCTTTATCACCTGTTACAACAAAAATTTTGTTCAGGCACCACCATTATTAAACTTTATTTGGTAATAATATGTATAAACAAAACTATTATTATTTTTTATAGTATTCTCACTTAGTCCCTTATTTTACGCAGCTCCTCAATATCAGTCCAATAATAACAAATATATCTCTTTGTAACGAATATTCGATGGCTGTAGAATTATTGAATACCGTAAAATAACATCAAAAAATTGTAAACTGTCGGATTAGGTAAACAATTTTTAAAGTACCGGAAGTAATAAAAATATTAAAAAAATAGTTCAAAAACATAGTAAAATGTCAGAAAATAACACAAAAATATAATTTAATATCAGACAATAATAAATGAATACTATATAATTATTAGAATATAATGTAAAAGTAACACTTTATAAATGGGAGTAAATTTAGCCTTTTTAATAACTCGACAATCTAAAACCCAAATAACGTAAATAACGGAAACATAACGCAAAAAAATAAAAATACCGTAAAATAACATAGACATAAAAGTAAAAGCTACGAAATATGTTGATAATATTCGGAAGAGAATTGAGCATAGACCTTCTTAGTTCCTTTAGAAAAAACACATGAATTATATAAATATTTTAAATTACAATGTCTTTTTGGTATATTAAATATCTTGCAAGTGCATACTCTTGTTGAACGTTCAATATTTACAACAATGTATGAGTAAGTGTTTGCTAATAAGCTAACGTATTAACTTTCTCTTGAAAATTACTTCGCAGTTTCTCGTTTCACCGTGATTCCTGACTTCGTCGCCACAGCACGTGCTCAAGTCTCGAGAAATTGCGTACAATCCGCGTACAACAACGCTCCGACTCGACATCCCCTCGCTGGTGAACGCTCATTTGTTTGCAGTAAGCCACTTGATTCACTTTAGCTCGCGCCACTTTTCTTCCGACGCACTTTACTTGCTCGCTCGCTCGTTTGCCTTTCTTGTGTTTCCCTGGGTTTCTTTGTTCCTGTCGCTCTTTCGACGTTGCGTCTCGGTCTGGCTAAATATTGAAACGGAACGAGCTGTCACGGTTGGCAGTAAAGTCGGGGTTATTGTTTGAGTAATCTATTGAAGACATAGTTTGACACGTTTTAATAAGTTATCATTGTATTCCAAGCGACTTTATTTATGTCTGACTAGTAGAAGTTTTATCAAAATAAAGTTATAAGACATACTTGCTATTGATTATGAAAATAAATAAATAAATAAATGACTTGTTTTATTGATTATGTCATTATTGTTGAATAGCGTCATTACAGTACAGAAAATTTTAATAAAACTTTCTTACCTCAAGTTAACCATAAATTAAATTGTTATGGAATTAATTTTATTTCCTTTAATGGATCTTTATTAAATATGTTTATTCTGGAAATTACATAATTAAAATCAATAATTTGACCCAACCAAACAGAATAATATTACTTTATAAACTATTTTAACATTGAATAAAAGTTTTGAATAAAGCATATAACAACAATCAAAAACTTCCAATACTAAAATATTTAATCAAAATTCCTCTGCAACAAATCAAAGCATTACTGAAAACTTCATCTCCTCCCTTCACCAAACTCTAGCAACTTAATCCACTCGCCTAAACCAAAACTCCAAATAGTTTGTCAGCCCGTTTTCTCTCCTCACCACCAGTCGCAGCATAAAACAAAAGGGCGCCTTCCATTTTACTCTCTCGCTAGAAGGGATATAAAGAATCACCGCTGCCAGCGCAGAGTCTCGGTTCGGCGCTTCAGCGAGCGACGTGTGGAACAGAAAATTTAGAAAAACTTCTGGACCTATATATATGGAAAGTTCCACGTCAAATCGGTGATTACTTTTATTTTAAATTACTTAGCAAAATATATAACAAAATTTTAGACCCATAGATCAAGAAGGAGAAAGGTTATTTATGGGTATATACTTAAACATAGAATTTGATGCTTTTTGCTTACTCAAAGAGAAATTTATGTGAGAGAACTATAGAGACAAAAATGACGGAACATTTTTTGCAAACGATGTGTAATAGTACATTACGATACGTATGACCTAAGTAGTCCTTTACAGCACGGCGTATATTGAGTGCGCTAAATGCCGTGCTATGAAGGATGACTTTTGACACAAGTATCGTACATACTATTTTCTAGCACTGGTTGCCTATATCCGCTGTCACGCCTAGCCGTGCCTTAAGTAGTCCAGTATAGCACCGTGAGGTTAGCGCCCGAGCGTAGCGAGAAATTTTCCAAAATTTACATAATTTTAAAAAAAATTTCAAAAATTGGGAAAAAATTTGATGTCCTTGGAATTTATCAGTTTCTTAAAATTTTGCTAGAATTTGTCATAATTAATTTTGTTTTTGTAATGATTAAAAAATTACGAAATTTTAACATATTTATGACCTATAATAGACAAAATTTCTGGTTTGATAAAATGTTTTATTTGTATGTTTTGTATTTAATGTTGTGTATTTAATGTTGCCCCAGCGGGAGCAAAAGTACTTCATGCCCATCTCAACTGCGGCCACTTTTTGACTTGTAAAGTGGGACTAATGGACTGTTAAGTGACAATATTGTTAAACCACAATCGACAATCAGGGTTATTGGTAGAACTTGATGAAATAAAGGATGTTACGGACAGACATAATATAATTTTTAATAAATGAATAACCTCGTTCAATAATAATTGTAAAAATATTTATGTTCCAAAATGTTAATATTCCAATATCTCCTGCCGTGTAAATCTGCCTGTGGCAGATACAAAGGAATTTGGACTAGTTGCTAGTCAAGTCATTTTTTCCCGCTAATTTAAGGGAAAAAATTGGACATTTTCGTTGAGATAGGCATAAATATATTTATACCACTCTAACTTCAAAATCACAACTTTGATATGTTTTTTCGGCGCTCGTGATTTAAAATACGGTTCGAAACTAGTGCGTAAGTAGATTATTTACCTCATGTGACGTTTTTCTCTCGAGCGAAGTGAGAAATACAAATAATCTACTTCCGTACCCGTGCCGAAATATACTATTTAAGTATTGTAAACGATAAGACTAATTTTACTCTGTTTCAATTTTTTATCTTTTAAGTCTAAAAAAATCAAGTAAATCTTGGTGTAAGATAAACCGAAGATATAGTAACTGAAAATCTACAATGAAAAATATATCTATTAGTCATATATATCTATTTAAGACACAATTAAAACATACAAATAAAACATTTTATCAAACCAGTAATTTTGTTTACTATAGGTCATAAATATGTTACATTTCGTAATTTTTTAATCATTACAAAAACAAAATTATTTATGACAAATCCTAACAAAATTTTAAGAAACTGATAAATTCCAAGAACATTCAACGACATCTGCGACATTCAGACAAATACCGTTCATCCTCGTCAACGACCACGATGAGCAACAATTATCCAAAGTCTCGTTCCCCGCCTCGGCGTGGAACGTCCCATGCGCACAAGTCCAGCGAGTCGCGGACGGGGGTGCACCGGTATATAGTTCACCGAGCTGCCGAGGGTTCGCGTGGCAGTAGACCAGCAGCTGGGGGGAAGGGGGTTCGCGCGCTCCGCGAGTGATTTAGTGGGGTGACCGCCGCCACTCCGGGAGCTCGACGACTGACCGAGATAACCCGGCCTGTCCGCGGAACAACCCCATTTGTCCGGTGTCTTCCGCTACAAAACTGCCTCTATCTCATTCCTTCCCTTCTCACTCTCCCACCCTCTTCCTCTTTCACCTCCTTTCTTCCTTCTTCCCTCTACATATATATATATTATATATATATATATTTGTCATTCTCTCTCTCTCGTCTACTTGAATAATGGCCCTTCTTCGCGGCGCGGTTGCCACTACCGGATAAAACGCCGGACGCGCGCGAGAGCCCGCGATGCGTGAAGAGTGGACGTTGAGTAGCTGTCCCGCATAATGTTCGCGCGTACACGGCGCGCCAGTGGCGGGAAAAGCGCAGTTGTAATTTATCATTAGGCGCGCGAGCCCCGGCCGAGCGGTGGCGGCTGTCCGGCAGCGCGAATTTATTTTCTCGTTTGCCCGTGTAGGTACGTCGAGATGTGGCGCGCGTGGGACGAGAGCGGAGGTGGGGAGGCTGAGGATGAAGGATGGGGCTTTTGACGCGACTATGGACTCTGCGGTCGGCCGATGCTGTGCGCCGAGCGCTGCCGAGTAATTTAGAGAAAATGTTACACGTGCTCCGTGGAGGGTTGTTAATGCCGATTAAGAGCGTTTTTGGGGCTGGGGGCTTTTGGCTTTCTTTACTGCTTTCATTTTAATCGCTTTTTGTATGTTAAATACGATAATGTTGATTGACAAACTGCGTTGTATTATGATTGTTGTTTTGTTTAATATTTGTGTGTTGGCAAGTAGAAAATAAAATTTGTTATTTATAATAGAGAAAAAACACTGCTTTCGAACCAAAAATACTTCAGGTACAATAATTCTACATACAATAATTCTTTGAAGTGTGACCAAGTATTTTATCCATTATCTAATTTTATAATCATTTCCTAGATACTTAATACCTATCTTAAGTACTAAATTGTGCAGATACTCATAAATTCTCATTACCTTACTATAATGATTCTATTATCATTCAAAGAACAGACGATATTTCAAGATATATTCAAAATAGTGTAAGACTGATGGAGATATATTAGTTGTTTCAGTGCAAAAGTCGTTAATAACCAAGATTGGAAAATATTTTCAAGAACAAAAATTTAGATCTATACGAATAGTTATTTAGAAAAGGAGGATGCCCACAGCGGCCCCCTTGAGGGAACATATGAGATCAAAACCATCGTTTAAAGCTCGTGTAGAAATGAATTTTATACAAAAAATTAATACCCTTAAGTGCGGAGAAAGCTGAAAAAAATAATAACTATGGATTTGTTCCACTTAAAAATGTAAAATTGCAATGTAAAATGTCTAACCATACTCGAGAATTTCTACTTATTTCTCCGACTTTTCAACGCGTTTCCTCTACTTTCCCACCACTTAGGGGATCAATTCTTTTTCTAAAATTCATGTTTTGACGAGCTAAATAATGGTATTTGTTTTACACGTTCTCCTTCAACAGCTTAATTATTATAAATCTGTGGGCATCCCCGTTTTTGTTAACTATTATTAATAAGTATTTACTATATTAAGGCTAGAGTACACTTGAAGGAATCAAAGAAGTTCTTTTTTCTTCAAAAAAGTGTTCCTTGAAGCTCACTTTATACGTTAGAAAACTGCAAATTGCATTTCAAGCATGCTATAAGTTTTTCAAATATTTTTATAATATTTAATTTAAAGTTGTTTTTCTTAGAACTTTATTTATGGCTTTTAAAATTCTGCTTGCGCAAATGCGCGCGGTGAAATAATTTGTAACGTCACAGGATTTTACTCACGTAAATCAAAAAGTAATACATAATTATATTTCATAAGCTCGTACGGAAAATGCGTATATGGGGGTTATATAAAAAATCGTTCTGACAATGTATTTATAATATAAAAAATAATAATCTTCAGAAGTTTCAAATTATTTCACCGCGCGCATTTACGCAAGGAGCATTTTTACGGCCAAAACCGAAGTTCTGAGAAAGACGACTTTAAAATGGCCAATTGCATATAAGCTAATTTAATTAAATACTATAAAAATATTCAAAACTTAAAGGATGCTTTAAAATACAATTTTGAGCTTTCTAACGTATAAAGTGAGCTTCAAGGAATAATTTATTAAAGAAAAAGAAAGTAAATTTTTTTACCGATTCAGGTGTACTCTACCTTAATTATTATTTTGTCACTGAATATTGTTAATTGTCTATAATGAAATTACCTCAAAATTAAATACCATTCAAGTTTGTTAATTTTATACTTACATTATTTGTCTTAAATTAAATTCATGAACTCTATAATGATATTGAAACAAAAATACCCTATAAGACTAAAAAAACTGATTATAAACAATCAATAATGTACATATAATTCATCACGATGAATAACTTTTCAGCCCAATAAATAATCGAGAATAGCAGCAACCATCGTGTATCAGACTAAATCGTACAAGGTTTCTAATGTAAATCAAACTACAGCAATACGATCCCCGCAGACTATAACCAGACTGCTATAGAAAAGCCTTGAATAATTCACATACAAAGCTCTGAACGATTCTGCCGAGCTACCCCATACATAATCCACCATCTCCGCAAGATAATATCGGCAGTTAATTATCGACTGAATCAGATCAGAAAAGAAATCCCCGCAGCTCCTACAATACAAAACCTCTCGCGAGCCAAGCTCATACATCTGTAACAAAGACCAAGCTCTCCGCGAGCAAGAAGAAAGATTCAGAGCCACGCCGATGACGAAGGAAACCAAGAAACGAAGCAGCAGCAGAAGAAGAACCAGCAGCCAGCGACACAAAAGCGAAGAATCCAACTCGCGAATCGAAGGCACACACAAGAGAGAGAGAGAGAGGTGGGCCTCGGCGCGCTGGATTTATATCCCGAGCAGGCACTTTGAGCCATCAGCGGCCTCGTTTGAAGTCCGGCGCGCCGTCGACGTTATAAAGACAAACTATATATGCTCGAGGCGGCTCGGCAGCCCACTCTCTCTCTCTCTCTCTCTCTGCCCGAGTCGCGCTATAACTCTTCCCGTATATCCCTCGCGGCCGGCCGAGCGCGTTATTCCTTTACGGTTATAGCGCGCTCGCCGGGTATAATAAAGATGGTTCTGCTTATGTGTGCACTGTACGGCGGTGCGGCGCGGCAGCAGCGGGAGGCGGAGTCGAGCTGCCCTCCTCCGTGGGGCAGGACTAACGCAAATGACTCTTCCGCGCTGCGGGCAAGATGGCGTAGCGCGCGGGCCGAGCCCCTCTCTGCAGTCTGCACTGGTCTCTCTTGCGAGAGCGCTTTCCCTCTCTCTTCTCGAGCTGTAGAGTTGCGCGGCTGCTGCTGTTGGCGAGAGCCGCGCGTGTGCTGCTGCTGCTGCTGCTGCGGCTGGTGTTGTTGTTGTTGTTGGTGGTCTGAGCGCCAAGGGTCTGATACTACTGACGTCTGTGCTTGAGGAGTGAGAGGGGAAATGTGGGTAGTTAGTTTTGTGGGTGGGGTGTTAGGAAATTATTGAAGGGGGTGGTTGGGTTGAGGTGAAGTTGCTGAGATGGTTTGATTTCGAGCGATCGTAGGGATTGTTGTTGTGGTTAGATCGGGAATTGATATGTGGTTGTGTACTTTCGTTTTCGGGTTTCTGATAATTACGAGGTAGAATGTCATTTCTGAATTTTAATTGAAATTAGAAGTATTCATTGTTAGCATTGTTACCGTAGCTTAGAAGCGTTAATAAAAATCAGAGATGAATGGTCTTTGCGCGGAAAGAAAAATAAGAAACAAACGTATACAACCCAATTTTTTTTTCATTATTTTTATGTCTTGTTCTTCATATTATTTGTGCCTTTAATTTATGCCTCAACCTGTAATAAGATGCAAGTATAAAATTGCTAAAATCTTTAAGAATTATCAGAAATAACTCATGTAGCATTCAGGAATGAAATCTGACATTCAGCAATACAATTTTTTTAATTATCACGAATTATTTCTGTTTAATAAATAATAAATTTTTTTATTCTGTGATATTTATCTTTCTTTTCGAATTAATAAATATTACTTTGTAAAATTAAAACGTATTTTTTTCCCGGCTTAACCCCAATGGCCACTTTATTGACCTGAAATGCGGGACAAAAGTAGCCTATGATTCTCTCTTATTTACTTTCTTTTTAACTATTCTTTCAATATTAATATAAATTTACAATAAATTCTAGTTCTTACCGTGGGTTCCACTTTTCAAGTCAACAAAGTGGCCACAGTTATGCCGAGAATAAAGTTCTATATGCAACAATGGATTAGAGTCAAAGATTATTCTCGAGGCTGAGTTTACTACCCGTGCGAAGCGAGTGAAGTATTATGTATGTAAACGTGAATGTACTTTTTAATAACCGTCTTTAGTTGTGGATTAAACGATAAAGAAAATTATTTCCTTTCATTAGTCCATAAATTGAAAAATAAAATTGATGCTTTAAAAATACATAATTGTTCTTCTATTTATTGTCCAATATTATTTCATTGGTCTCTCATAATTACTTTCAATTTTTAGATAATGAATTAAAGAATATAAATTGTTCCATCAAGATGTAGTCCAAATATATTTATACTTATTTTTGTTTTTTGCATTTGAAATAAAATTACCTTAATCCATAGTGTAATATTTAATTAAGGTGCTCTTATTTATTTTAATATTAAGCCAAATATGCTATAAATTAATTTATCACACATTAAATGTAATATATTCAGGTTTCCGTAAATAGTAAAACCTAATAACATCCGATTGATAAACAATCTCAAGAAATTAAGCGATAATAACTTTCGCGTATCCAACCCGCCCCACTTACGTCTACGCGCTCTCTCTCTCTCTGTCTCAAACCTACGTCCTCAGCAAAAAAAGCAACAAAAGTCTGCAGTCGGTACACACAGAGAGCGCCAAGTTTAGCCCGGACACTCCGCATTCCATCGCCGCACTCGAGCTCCCAACCGAGAGTGCACAGCCCGACACGACGCGCGTTCTCCGCATTCGCCGCGCGTCGCAGTGTGTCCGCACTGATTCCCCCCAAATAAAGCCACTCTCTCTCTCTTATACCCACAGACACGCACACAAAAGGCCGAAGCGAAGTGCCGCGGCTACTGTGCATCGAAACCCGCCGACAGCCGAGAAAAGTCGCGGCGCATCGGCACAATCGGAATTCCCGCGGACGCGCTAATACACATACGACTCGGCGGCGGCGGCGGCATAAACGCGCCGCCGCCGATATTTCGAGTGTGTCGCGCAGGGGCGGTTCGGCGTTCCTCTCTCGTTAGAGGTATAAGGTACATATAGATATAGGCCGAAGCGAGCGCCGTCGCGAGCCAACGAAAACGGTAGCCGCGCGTGCGGTGGTGGTCTGTTGCGCCCCGCTGCCATTCGTCAGCCGGCGGACTGGTCAGCGGCGGGCGATGCTTCTTTTCAACCGCCTGCCGCCGGCCCATTGTGCCGTATACGTGTGTACATACGTGCGCGGAGTAACGTCCGAGAGTCGGCATTCTTTCGACGGGGTCCGTACCTTCGTCGCTCTCTTGCGACGATTCAGTAGCTTCGCGATTCAAATGTTTCCAGGTTCTTGCTCCACCTGCCTACACGAGTTACTCGCGCGCCGAGACAAGTCCGCTCTTTCTGTTTCTCGAGTTCTTGCGAGAGCCGGAGAGCGTATAAGGCTGGCGTTTGAAGCGTCCGCAGAGGCAGCAGGTATGGTCGAATGCATTAGCATGCGGTGAGATACCATCGTGGTGACGAATTTGAATGTGCGCGTGGAGAGACGTATTTAGAGACTGGAAAAAGACTGGATGTACGCGGTCGTTAGGGAAGGGTTGTCTCGGATGGGATGTACAAGGTTTTTAAGCGCGTTAACTTTTTTGATATAATTAAATTACTTACAAGGAGAGCGTCAGAACTCTGGATCGCGGTTTTTTGAGAAACTTTGGAGATCGTTCTCTAAGAGGCCTTTGTATAGTAGATATATAGCAGCATATTTTATTAACATTATTAATATGTCTGTATATATAAGATTTTTAACATTGAGCATATTGATAATGCTAACATTTTTATATGTATCTCGGGTTCTAGGACCGATTAAATCAATCAAAAATACAAGATCTAGTTCAGAATAATAATAAATTTATACTCCCATTTTCACATTATTAATACATAAACGTATATATACTGACAATAAGAGTCCATTTTTTTTTTTTTTTTTTTAAATGGCATTTCGAACTCGAAAGTTCATCGCCTCATCTACGCAAGCCTTCCACGTTTCCCTATTTTGTGCCAACCCCATCCATTTCGCGCCTTCCCGCCCAATTTCAGTTATGTCTGATTTTACGTTATCCTCCCATCTGCGTCTAGGTCTACCAAGAGGTCGCGTTGCTTTCGGTTTTCCTTTCATTATGCGCGCTGCTGTACGATCATCGCCCATTCTTGCCACGTGCCCTGCCCATCTTAGTCTCCGTGATTTTATTATTCTGTTAATATTTGGTGACGCGTACAAATTATGTAGCTCGTCATTGTGTAGTTTCCTCCACTCCCCAGTTTCCTCATCTTTCTTTGGCCCGTATATTTTCCGCAGAACCTTATTTTCAAATACCCTAAAACGATTTTCTTCCGCTTTAGTGAGCGCCCAGGTTTCGCACCCATACAAGATTACCGGCATTATTATAGTCCTATATATCCTTATTTTGACATTTTTCGACAGTAGCTTTGACTTAAGTAATCTGTTCACAGCGTAGAAGCAGGCATTACCCGAATGAAGTCTCTTATTAATCTCGGCTTTAATTTCGTTTCGATCATTTATAGTTGTACCTAAATATCTGAATTCTCTAACCTTTTCAAAAGTGAAATTTCCGACTCTGAGATCCCCCTCTGCTTCACGAATGCCAAGTTTCTCCATGATCATATATTTCGTTTTCGATTCGCTCACTTCTAGCCCCGTGTTTTTAGCCGCATTTATAAGGATTTCCGCATTTCTCGCCACCGTTTCACCATTATCTCCCACTATATCCAAGTCATCCGCATAGCCTAAAATTTGCGTTGTTCCGTTGAGTGTTGCGCCTAGCTCGCTAGCCTGCATTTTTCTAACAACATGCTCTAGCGTCAGGTTAAAGAGTACCGTTGAAAGCCCGTCACCTTGCTTCAAACCGTCGCGTATCATGAACGATTCGGATACATTACCGCCTACTCGGACCTTTCCAGTGCTTCCGTTCAGACATATTTGAATTAATTTTACGAGTTTTTTTGGTACGCCAAGGAGCACTAGGATTTCATACATTTTGCTTCGTTTGACAGAGTCGTACGCTTTCTTAAAGTCCACAAATAGCTGGTGTATAGTTTCGCAATATTCCCACTTTTTCTCTAATAATTGTCTTATGGTAAACATTTGATCGCTCGTTGACCTGTTGCGCCGGAATCCACACTGATAATCTCCTATTATATCTTCCGCGAATGGTGTGAGTCTGGCCTGTATTACGTTTGACAGAACTTTGTAGCAGGTAGCTAAAAGTGAGATTCCCCGGTAGTTATTGCAGTCTGTTTTATCTCCCGTTTTGAAGATCGGTATGATGATGGATTCTTTCCAATTTTCTGGTATTGTTTCATTTCTCCAAATAGCACATACTAGATAGAAAATTTTAGATGTAAGCGCGGTGCCTCCATATTTAAGTAGTTCAGCTGGTATAGAATCGTTTCCTGCGGCCTTATTGTTTTTTAGCTTTTTGATCGCGGCCTCTACTTCTTTGTAGGTCGTTTCGTCCATATGGAGTTCAGCAGTGTGGATTTCGTCTCCCATTTCCTCGGAGTTTTCATGCACGTTTAATAACTTATCGAAATAATCTTTCCATAATTTCAATAGTTCATTTTCGCTTGTCACGAGGTTCCCGTCCTTATCCTTCATTAACTGCGATCTACTCTGAAAACCCTTCCTAATAGCGTTTATTCCTTTGTACATCTCGCGCGGGTTATTTTCCCTACTATTAGTTTCTATTTTTCTAATTTCATTTTTCTGGTACTCGCGCTTCTTGTTTCTGTAAATCACACGTACTTGCTTTCTTATTTCATGGTATTCTTCTACGGCCCTATCGCTTTCATTGTGTACACTATCTAATTTAGCCTTCTTGCGCCTTTCAAACCAGAGTTCGCACTCTTCGTCAAACCATGGTTTGCTCTTCGGCCTTTTTTTCTTACCCAGTACTTTGTTCGCGGCCCCTTTTATAGTTTTTTCGATAGCCCCCCACAACCTGTTCGGATCGTCATCTACTCCCGTCTGTTCATCCGTTTCCTCGAGCGCCTGAAATCGGTTGCTAACTTCTACTTGGTACTTGATTCGCTCTATCCCGCTTCGTAGTTTTCCAATATCAAAGGTTTCTACTTTGTTCGCTCGCTTACTATTTTGACCGGCTACTAATCTGGCTCTTAATTTGGCCACTACGAGATAATGATCTGAGTCGCAATCCGCCCCCCTATAGGTCCTTACGTCGAGTACATTCGTGTGGCGCCTCTTATCAATAAGAAAATGATCGATTTGATTGTGCGTGGCCCCATCCGGCGATGTCCACGTTGCCTTGTGTATATCCTTGTGCTTGAAGCACGTGGTCTTGACTATAAGATCTTTTGCGGCTGCGAAATTTATGACCATAATACCGTTATCATTGCTGGTTTCGTGCAGACTTTCTTTGCCTATGGTGGGCCTAAACATTTCCTCTCTCCCTATTTTAGCATTGAAATCCCCCACTACTATTTTGGTGTCGTAAGACGCGAATTGGTCGATTAATTGCTCTAAAGTTTCATAATAAAGATTTTTGACTTGTTCCTCTTTGTCCTCCGTGGGGCAGTGGACGTTAATAACCACGTAATTATACCACGCTCCGTCGATGATGATATACGAGAGTCGGTCATTCACGAAATTGCAACTTTTAACGGAATGTATGATGCTTTTGTTAACAAGAAATCCGGTGCCTAGAGAATGCCCGCTCGCGCCCCCATATAAAAAGGTGAAGTTACCGGATCCTAGCATCGCGTTATCTTTCCATCGGGTTTCTTGTATTGCTACCAAATCTAAATTGTACCTCTCAGTTTCATTTATGATTTCCCGGAACGCGCCTGCTCTGTGTAGACTGCGTACATTCCAGGTTCCTACCCTCAAGTTTCTTTTCGTTTTGGTTTGGTTTTGTTTTCTTTGAGCCATGATAGTAAGTTAAACCCGCGCGTTTTGGATCCTGTTCCGATCGCAGGTGAGTCCATCCGTCTAGGGGTGATAACCCTCATACCTCCCTAGAACTAAGTATGAGAGCTTTCTGACTTTGGCGAGGACACAGTCAACTCGTCGTCAGACACACTCGGTTTCATTCTCGTATCCTAACGCCCCCCTGCAAGGCAGCGCGCCTTCGCTGGCTTCGTTGCCATGTAAGACCAGGTGGCGAATCATTCTACGCATCCCCTCTCAGGGCAGTTGTCATCGCTCCCGCATCCTCCACGACAGCAGGATTTTTGGCCCATTTTTTGTTTGAAATGTGTGGTAAAAGAGATAGATTACAGAGTAAGGTAGAAGAAGAAAGTAAGATAGGAGATTTTGTATAGTGTTTGTAGTTGTTGCGGTGCTTGCGTAGTGTTTCTAGATGAATGCGTTCGCCAGTACGGGCTCATCACACCCACGCCTGGGCCTATCGGCTGTCCGCGACTGCTTATTCGCTTTATTCGCAGCTAACCTCTTTCTCAGGGGTCGTTCCTCTATCCGCAACCTGAGGACGCGCTGTGTAGTGGTGATAGGCACCCACCCGTCCGCTCTGGACGACTACGCCCAGGACCCGCTTAGGGTAACGGCGTTGCAACAGGACAATAAGAGTCCATACACAAATAATTTAATTCGATCAATCAGTACCCATAGTTTGATCTATTAGACCAAGTCCAATCCTTAAATGAATAATTCCATCCACATTTGTTCTTAAGAGGGCAAACCACTTTCAAACGCTTAAATAAAAAGAAAATGTATTTGTTCATAAAGAATTTTGCTTTCAAAAGCAATTATTCTGAAATTTATTTTCTATAAATACTTGATCCTGCGCGTCACAATAAATTACCCTTTTCAACGCCTTACTTATTAAAGGAACTTTACGGCGTACACGATTCTAGGCGACATGATAAACGAAATTATTTTTTTCGACGGTGACTCGACTCCTTTTTATATGTACTAACGTCAAAGTGGAGCACTTTTTCGTTAAAATTTTTTGTATAGTTCTTCTTTTAATTTTGCAAGCTTCAGATCCCTTTTTTTATTATATATATGATTTTCATACATTTTTTTATGATGCTATGATTATACTTTTGAATTTTGATCATACATTATTCTTTTCATATATAATCTTGTTTTATTTTTATTTTTAGTTCATAACTCGCCCGTATAGCCGGAGATTAAGAGAACTAGATCGTCTGGTCGACTACCCAGCGTCTGGGGGAGGGGAGTTGTGACCGATTTGTTGCTCATGCAATTATCATTGCTCATGCATTAATTATAAATACATTAGCATGTGGTGAGATAGCATCGTGGTGATGAATTTGAATGTGCGTATAGAGACATGTATTCCCGTGTAAAAAAATTAGTCTGGCACTAGTCTGAGATTAATCTGGCTTAACAAGTCTTGCAAAAGTCTGGGAGAAGTCTGGCTTAGGCCACTATGCCAGACTTTTTTTGGAATTATGTCAAGATAACTCATTTTTCACAAGTAAATAATTAGAGTAGTACATTAATTATTAGTATCGACTAGAATTGTGAAAATACGTACTTTTCGATAAAATAGGAGAAAAGTTTTTTTACATATTGCAATCTTGTTTAAAATATGAATATTTGTAAAAAAGGGACCAAAATTTAGGTTACTGGCAATTTGACATGACGCGATGCTTTTGTTTTGCACTTTTTGTCTAAAGTCTGGCATAGTGGCCAAAGCCAGACTTCTGCAAGACTTTCGCCAGACTTGTTAAGCCAGATTAATCCCAGACTAGTGCCAGACTAATTTTTTACACGGGTTTAGAGACTGGAAAAAGACTGGATGTACGCGTTCGTCAGGACAGGCTTGTCTAAGATGGGATGTACAAGGTTTTTAAGCGCGTCAACTTTTTTGATATAATTAAATTACTTACAAGGAGAGTGTCAGAGCTTTTATATTTAATTATATCAAAAAAGTTGACGCGCTTAAAAACCTTGTACATCCCATCTTAGACAAGCCTGCCCTGACAAACGCGTAGATCCAGTCATTTTCCAGTCTCTAAAAAAAAATTTTTTTTTGAAAATCATATATATAATAATAAATAGGGATCTAAAGCTTGCGAAATAAATTAAAAACTATAAAAAAATATTTTAACGAAAAAGTGATCCACTTAGATGTTAGTATATGTTAAAAGGAGTCAAGTCACCGTCGAAAAAAATAATTTCGTTTATCATGTCGCCTAGAATCGTGTCCGCCGTATCTTTAATAAATATGACGTTGAAAAGTGTAATTTAATGTGACGCGAAGGATCAAAATTATGCGGTTTTACAGCGGTAAACATAAAGATATTATCAAGTATTTATAGCGTAAAATTTTTCAGAATGATTACTTTTAAAAGAAAAATATTTTATGAACGAATATATTTTCTTTTCATGTAAGCGTTTAAAAGTGGTTTGCCCCCTTAACATACCGTTCAAAATCATAAATTTTCTAATCTCTTAAAGTCAATATTTTTCAATCACCATTTTCGATTATTCATAACTTTAAAATAATATAATATCTTATACAAAATAATGGTCAAATTACATCCGTTATAGTCTACTTTTAATTACTATTTTAATCATTTTCTTGCGAAATTATCATTTAAATGCGTAACAAACTAGCACCGTTATAATCAAAAAAAACGGCCCATTAAATAAAACTACAACACTTGTAAGTTATAAATTCACTATCTCTAACTGAAGACAGTGTAAAACGTAGGTACTCTTTTCTGTATTCAGCTACAAAAACTGACCAGTCATAGACAGTGCATATTCACACGTAGAGGACATAGCCTATACGCATGCAGACTCATTCGACATAAAACCTGCAAACGAAGACCTCTAGAAAGGGAAACACGAAGGAGCGTCGATCCTGTACATCTCCTTCTGTCCTCCTCGTCGTAAATATGCAGTCCGCGGAATTTTTAGAAGCCCTCAACCAAGCGGCGAGCCAGGAAGAATTCGCAATTGCCATTTTTGCCGCGGACAGACTCGCGCGGCAGCTCCTTTTTCAGCGGACGCGCGCGCGCGAGCGACGCGACGCTATCCGCGGAAAGCCATTTAAAATGGTGATGAGCAACGCGAGAACCTCCCCGCGCGAGCTCTTTTAGCGTAATTTAATTCCGACGTAGCCGAGTAATTGTCGGCGTAAAAACGCGCGCGCTCCACGGCGATCGCTTGTCTCGGGAGCTTTTTCTCGTCTCGCCGGGTATTCCTGTTGGTTCGACGCGAAGAAAAAAAATGCCGTCCTCGAATTTGATTAAAGTTTTGGCGTCAACGAGATTATTGCGTAATGTGTGGATCGATGAGGTAATTGTTGATACAGCGTAATGCGTAAGCTTGATTTTCATTTTTGATTAGCTTAATTGATCAATTATATTTTGATTGATCGATGTCATAAATCTTGAGTAATCAGCGATCGCGCGCTATCGAATTTTTCCATAATATGATTTATGACTTTGATTTCATAATAAGCAAGTAAAAAATCTTTTTAGGCTTATGATAAAATACAACTATTGGTTCTAGTTAATTAAAATGAAAAGTATTTTGCGCAAGCGCATAAGCTATTAAAAGTGATATAAAACGCAATTTATGTTCATAAAGATAAATTCAAAATATTTAATACTTAGGTAGGAGTTCAGTAATATTATAATATTATAATATAATATTATGCTATAATATTATATTATATTATATTTTTGAGCTATTTAAAGTTTGACTGTTTTTATAATAAGAAAGAAATTGTATATGTTTGCAGACTATTTCTGTAAAGATCGTTATATCGCGATTTGCTCGAAACCCTGTATTGAGCTTAAAGTCGATTTTGCATTTAACTGATTGATAAATTCTCTTGAAACTGTATTAAAAGCTTTATTTTATTACAAAAATAAAAGTATCAATTTTTTTCGTGTATTTAAATTATTATTAATTAATTTTGTTGTATATTAAGAATTATATATTTATTTTTAGAACTATATTTTAACAATTAGCTAAAAAATAGATGGATAACTTCCATAATTTTTTTACATTTTTAATAATATTCTTTATATATTATAAGAAAACTAAATTCATAAAAATTGAAGAAATCCATGTAGAAATTTTCTCATGTCGTACCCGAATCTATGCTGGATCTCAATAAGGTTTCCACATAATGCATCCCTCACAACCAAACTTTATGACACCTCAAACTTCACTTTTTTGCATTATTTCTAAGCAAGTAACTTAAACTTTCCACAAATTAACCTTTTTTAAAAAAAATTCGAAGGGTATTATAGGCTTTCATTTTTTTATGAGCTATTTTGTGTACAAAAAATCAGTTTTAAAAATGTTTAGTTGTCATAGTCTAATTCTAGAAATGCGATATTATCTCTAAGTGCGTGAATCTTATGAGAATCCGACCCAAATTTCACGAGTTAACCTCAAAGTTAACTATAATTGGTGGCGAATGTGTATTTTACTTGTCTGAATTTGACTGGATTAAACTTTGACTTGGAAAAAAATCTGTAGAAATAATTGCAAAAGTGTTGCTGTAAATGAATCCTAAAATGGATAAAGTGAAAAGTTCCTTGTTGGATTACATAAACTTATCTTACATTGAAGAAATGCTAAAACTAATTTGGGAGTCTTAGCTTCATGGCAAGCAAAATATTCATCTGTCTGGAGTTTAGGTGAAGGACTTCAGAACGAGATTATTGAGTTTAAGAAAGTGTGTTTCTATGTAATTCCAAAGGAAACCTAGCAACTGAATTAAGGGTTTGTTTACTTTATGTTGAACTTTTTATTTTTACTGTTTGCTTCGTACTGATTTGTATAAGCACTTTTTATTACTTCATGCTGCTTTTACAATTTTATGCAGCTATGATTACAAAAGAGAAAACCTGCTAGGTATAACGTTCTTGAACAGATTCTTTAAATATGCATATATTTTTTATTACAAGTTTCTACTATGGAAATAAAAAAATGTACGAAAATGTAAATAAAGGTATAGAAATATACATAAGTGTATGGAAATGTACAAAAGTGTACGAAAATGTACAAAAGTGTATATTTCTGTTATAATTGTAAATAAAATTGGGATTGCATCGGCATACTATGCTACACTTTTGTACATTTTTTCACACTTTTGTACGTTTATATGCATTTTTATACGAGAAATTCTGCTGACTAAGAAGCGTCAAGACAAACTTCAATAATGTTAAATAATCAAAAATTTTCTTTTTAAGGGCCACTGTTTATTAAGTAACTGAAAGTTTTCATTTTTTACATGTGAATTGATTTATATACCTATCGGTGCCAAAGTCAAGCTGTATTTTTTTCGATAATGTACAGAAATGTATAAAAGTGTTCAAAAGTGTATATATCTGTGATAAAACCTATTCCAATTATAACAGAAATATACATTTATATACATTTTTATATATTTATGTAAACTTATATACCTATATCTTTTCTACTTGGGTATTCGCTACGAGCATATACTGAAGCGACATCTAGAATTCGGAACTTCTGATGGACTTTTCTGTAGTTACTCAACACACACACATATATATATATATATATATATTATATGTATAGTAATACATTCAAGGTCATCTACGCCGCCATTTTTACCACCCTGGGCGCTGCGATCGTTTCTTTAATCCCCTCCAAGTTCATGCACGAAGCGAATAATGAACATACATAATCTGTTACATGAGGCAGATGATACAATGAACATGAACTGTAATTTAAGCAAAATCATGGTTTTCCATTTGTTTGTGTACCTCAAGGAGGCCGGTAGACCAAGTATGTCGAAGATTGCACGAAAATGAGAAGTTTCTAAACAGAGCCCCATGTATGAATTTACTCTCGGTAGAATACTATTCGAGTATTATATTATATTATAATAGTTACCGACACTACCAGTACTTGCAAACATTAGAGATCCAGCACTGAGACGTAACGGGGATGATAAGAATGGGCCAGTACAACACTTTTCTTCTGAATATAATCAAAATTGTACAAGAGATATACATTTTTAGGCACACGCGAGATACTTCACTCAAAGTTTAGTGTAATAATCATAACTACAGATTACTATCGCGTGGCCAAAAATTTCAAGTAAGCTTAATAATCGTACATTAAATTACTATTTTGTTAAAAACTAGCCTAAAAAGTAGGTTAAGTTACGCTTGACGATTTCGTGATGTTTTGTTTTCTTTCAATATCTGCAAAAAGTATTACACCGACTCTGAGATGTTTTTCGGGCCAACGTCGATTCATTTTACTGGCCCATTCTTATCAAACCGATATTAATCCCTTTATTGGTTCAGCACCGAAAATACCCATCCCCTGAAAAGTGAGACCAAAATTACACTTTTTGTCCGCAAAAATGATTTGCGGGAAAAAAATAACTTCACTAGAAACTACTCAAATTCCTTTATTTCATCAAGTTCTACCAATAACCCTGATTTTCGATTATCTTTTAACAATGTCGTATTTTAACAGTCCATTAGTCCCGCTTTTCAAGTCAAAATGTGGCCACAGTTGAGATGGGCATAAAATACTATATGTAACTCGAGAAAAAAGTCGATTTTTCCCGCCCGACACTACCGCCCGACCCCCGTTTATTATTCGAGCGTCGTTTCGCTCACTCGGGCAGTAAACTCACCGCGGGAAAAATATTTGACTTTTTGCCCTTGTTACATAATTTACTATTACTGGCGTACAATATACAGTCAGAATCGGCCCGAACTATCACTGCTGGCAAATTCTTTCATGGGGCACTAAACAAATAATTATGTTTCGATTAAAAAAATTGAATATAAAATAAATTTACATAATAAACAAATGACAATATTATATTATTGATCTAAAAGATATTTTGTTCAGTGATGTTGTGGATGTAGAAGGATCTGGTATCATTCTTTAAAAAAGCCAGGCCAGCATTTAAATATTCATTACGATCGTCGAAGCATATTAAGTTGGTATTCTTATCTTTAAATTTTAATAAGATTATGCGTAATATATATTTATTCTGTAATTATAGTTTATTTAATATTATCAAATATATTAATTCATCGAATATATCCGATAATGAGAATTAAACGAAATTGCTTTTTAATTTTGCCTAATTTTATAGACAATTATTATACCTCAGATTCAAGTCAGTAATCTACACAAGATTCTGATCGTCATTCTATATCGGAATTCTGTATTCCTTATTAAATTCTTATAAAATACAAGGAAATCTTACCAGATCCTTGTAAAATTTTTCATTAATCTCTACACAGGTCGCTCTTTATAAAAAGAATAGGAAAAATCGATGTACTCTTACCCATTAAACAAGATGAAATAGGAACACACCAAAAATCAACTATATCCCATCCATAAAGAAACACCTTCAGAACACAAAACTTACTCCAACCATCCCTCCAAGAATCTCCGCAAACCCTCTATCCACGGCCGCGTCTTCCGTCGCTATGCCGTCGCGCCCCGCACATATCCATTCCGCGCCAGCCGCGCACATCCCTTTCAACTTCCTTGTTGTCCTCCGTCGTCTACGGGCAATTTTCAACTACACGCGGCCGAGGCTCGCGCGCAGCACCCGGAAAAGGATCTTCCGCAGGCCAGCTGCGCAGCCCTCGCGACAGTTTTACGGAGACGGATTCGCCTCGTAAAGACGTCGGGCCGCGCTTACGTTGGTTATTCCGCGAGAGCGTTACGAGCGCTCGAGGAAGATATCCCCGGGGACGAAGGACCACACTGAGTCTTCTCCATCCGGACGGGGCAATCGTCCTCGACGACGCGCGCTGCGCCGGGCAATTCTCTCTCTCTCTCTCTCTCTCTCTCTCTATCTCTCTCTCTCGTGGCGAGGCGCGCCCTAAATCTTGCGCGTTGCTGCAGCTGCGGACGCGCTTGTCCTGGTGCGCGGTGGCGTGGCTTCTCCTGAATTACGGGCTTTCTCACCTTTTGAACTCGGGAGTTGCTGTTGCCGCGCGAGATTGAAATGGGGAGGCGAGAGCGGGATGTGTGACATTGTCACTGAAGACGACTGCGCGGCTGAGTTGTTTATGGTTTTTTTTGGGAATTAGGGGTGGGTTTTGTGGTATTCTGTGCTGGTGCGGTTATTAGTGCGTAAAGGGAATAGTTAAGATAAAAGTGCAAAGAGAATGAATGTAAATATTGGCCATTATTGTGTAATAGATTCTTTCTAGCCATTGTTAATAATCAGTAGATAGTGTCAGGGATATGTAAGACTGATACTTTAGTATCTGTAGAATGTTGTTCGACAGTGAGACAGGGGATAGTGAGAAATAGAAATAGATAGAAAAACATTAATTGAAGGTGGGGTTCCACTTGGATTAAATTAAATTTATTAACTTGTAAATGACTATAATTGGCAATTAAAAAATACTTTAAACAAATAAATCGTTAAATACTACTGTTGATTACATATTGATTTATTGTTCACCCCATACCAATGTAATACTAATGATTCTTTATTTCTTTATTTAATATTATAAATATACTTAAATAAAGTACATACTACTACGTAGAAAAAAAAAGATTTTTTCTCGTAATTATTTACGAAATAGGCACTTGCATAAGAAATCCAACTACACATTCTATCGCAAAGTAGTTAACAAAAGCATTTTTTCCTCTGGTACATTCACCGTCAAGGTCTCTTTATTTTTGAACTCTTAATGGCAAAGCACGCTATAAAGCAGTCAAGAGAAGCGACCCGCTAACAAGCACACACACTTTATAATTTAAATAAATTTCTGACAAGTTGAACAGGTAGGCGCAGGCAACGGCAGCGCTCGCTTGAATTATTCCACGACCATCTCCGCCTCCAAAGACGCAATACAAACAAAAAGCCGAGAGAGCGAGTCTTCCTCTTTCAGGCCAAAAGTAAGTGCACACACCGAAACGTAAATTTCGCTTCTCCACCAAAGGAGAATCCTCTCAGACACAGAGAGAGAGAGAAAGAGAGAGAGAAAAGACTCGTGTTCTCCAAGGCTTCAACAGGGCGGGGGAACAAAAAGATCATTAGTTTCAATATGCTAATCAACAAGGTTTTTCTGATACACAAAACGTCGATCCTTTGAGCGTAACTTTTGTCCCGCCGAGTGTCTCTCTCTCTCTCTTTCTCTCTCTTCCTCTCCGTGTGTCGTCGAAGAGCCTCATCCGTACCTCTCTCTCTCTCTCTATCTCTCTCTCTCTCTCTCCAGAGATCCACCTCTCGCGCTCCTCTTTTCTTCTCCTGCCTCATTGGCAACATAAGCATGTCTCGCGACTTCTGCGACGCTTCTCGTCTTACCCTTCCTTTCTCTCTATACAGAAAGAGCGCCGGCTGCTGCTACTGTCCGCGCCGAAAGACGAAGACGACGACGACGACGTGGACGTGAAAGAGAGAGAGAGAGAGAGAGAGAGAGAGAGCGAGAGAGAGGAAGAGAGAGACTCTGCGGCTTGACGTCGGCGGCGGCAGTCGCTTTACTTTGCCTGGACCGCGGGGCTGTTCGTCTACGTCGTCCGCCGAGGATTGATGACGTTGCCAGGATGAAACCCGCAAGCTGCTGCTACTGCTGTTGCTGCTTCTTCTTCTGCTCTCGTTTCCCGCGACGCGAGTTTCTCTTTGCGCGAGAGCTCAGATCCTCCTCCGAGGAGTTCGTAGATATATATATATATGTGTACACTGTACGTGCACGTGTGTACGGTTCTTCCCCATACATTTATGGAATATCTTAAAATCTCCTTTGGAGCTAAGCTGACGAGCCGAGCCATGGTTAGTCGATCGCGGGAGAGTCGAAGGAGATCGATTTCATTTCGCAAGGGATTGAGAAAGGGAGATGCGCGCGGAGGAAGAGGCTAACGAAATTGATTCGAAGCGCGATCACGATGGACTGCGCGCGGACGGCCTGTTTCTATAGTGCGAGTAGGTGGATGCCACGGGAAGCTTTGGATTACGGATTTGCACCGTGGTATAACTCGCCTTTAATGAACAACTCGAGGGATAAGTTATCTGTGAGCTTGATTATTTTATATTTGCGTGGATATATAAGATGGATGTACCTTATTGGATAGAAGATTAGATTGGATTGGGAAAGGTACTTTGTTGTTGCAAGCGAGAGGGTATTCACTTCCTATGATCACAAACTACTCTTGAAGAAATGATTATATAATCAGTTAGAACAAAACAAAAATTGGTTCATGAAATCAAAATTAGTGATGATTCTTTTGAGCAATTTTTTACAAGAAAATGACTGAAAATACTGCAATCAAGTACTTTAAATGGGAAATCAGTAAAAATTAAAAAAAGTCAAGTGAAATCGCTTATAATCATGTATTAATTTGTCATAAATCGATTAATTCTTGCTTAAAAAATCGCTTAGTTGGTAGGTTTGAGCGGGTTCGAGGTACCAAACAAACAATTTGTCCCCGTCGTTTATTAAACCGGACTTTTTCTACGTTCTATAATATCATTGATTGTTAAAAAAAAAAAAATTTTATTAAGAATGATTTTTTCGAACTTCAACCTTGAATATTTTAAATCATAAGCCGTTGTTTCTATGTTTATTTACCAGAGATAGCGAGCCAAAAAGTAGTTTTTTTATAATCGTTTTTAGTCGACTTGCATCGATTTCGATAATACTATTTTTATCTGATAGACTATGCTCTACTAGTGGTCCGATAAAGATTTCGAGTCGATACAGGGCCAGTACTGGCTAAATAAAAATGTTTTTTCATCATATTTTTTTGGACCAAATATATGTATGCATGTACACTTGACAGTAGAAATAACTTTAAATCGCGCGTTCTTAAATCATGGCGTCGTCACTATGGCCATAACTTAAACTCGTCTTAAAGGTACCTTTAGAAGCCTCTAAGACACCTACAAGTTACCTCGAAATTTAAAGTTATTATTACCCTCAAGTGTACATATACTTACTTTTGATTTTTGACGATATATTAACGTGAAAAATATAGCAATTTTATTTAATAACATACACAAAAAGTTCTTTTTCTAAATACTTATCATCAGAAAATACTATAGTGTTTTCAATTATACTTATATCGATTTCATAGTGGTACAATACAAAATTCACAAAAAGGAATTTGTGATTTTATTCATAAAAACTTAAAATTTTAAAGGATAAATGTTAATAAAAATTTATAATGTGTTTAATCAAGATATTAGAGTACAAATTAACCTTCAAACACTTAACTACAATATTATGTGAATGCTCTTTTATTAATGTCTTTCATTTTTTATATTCATCGCATCCTATGTTAATCTATATTCATCTTTTTGTAAGATTTCAAGACAATTATAAGTATTTATGATTGTAACGAGGTAACTAGCTCGTTACAGAATTATTCTAGCCGCGCACCAAAATAACGGCGAGAAAGCAGGACGGGCCGACACGCAAACGGAAAACATTTTCAGTCCCGGACGATTTTTTTTTTTCAGTAGGCTGAAATCTAGCCAGTCCCTTCACTTAAGGCGGGCCTTTCGCTAGATATAGGGCATAAAATAAAAAATCGTATGAGCGTTTATAAGGGTCCTATGATATAACTAATGATATGTACTTAATAATAGTCCAAAACTACGTGAAAAGAAATTGTCCCAAAAAGATCGTGACGTCACAAGTGTAAATATTGTGAATTTAAAAAATATTTAGTTAAACCCCAATTCTTTTTTATTTCTTAACCAATTTTAATGTTTTGAGGCTTATTTTCTTCCTTAAACATTTCTCTACAAAGTTAATGAAAGAAAATTTAAAAATACATATATATGTGATTAGAGCAAGCCAATTGTTTATAAAATTATACGAGATTACTTATAAATAATTTGCTTTCACTTATTACACATATATTATTTTAAAATTTTCTTTCATTAACTTTGTAGAGAAATGTTTGAGGAAAAAAATAAGCCAAGAAACATTAAAATTGGCTAAGAAATAAAAAAAATTGAGGAGTAACTAAATATTTTTTAAATTGACAATATTTACACTTTTGACGTCACGATTTTTTAGGAGCAATTTCTTTTTCACGTAATTTTGGATTATTATGAAGTACATATCATTAGTTTTATCATAGAACCTTTATAAACTCTCATACAATTTTTTGTTTTATGCCCTATATCTAGCGAAAGACCCTCCTTAAATCAAAACAAAGGCTAGTTACATTTTAAGGTGATGCTAAAGCCACCTGTCCCCGACAAATACGAGGATCCACTTTTCTTATTTCATTTTCAATTTAGAGTAAATATCTCTATGGAAAGTTGTTGTTCCAACCAAAAAGAACAACTTTTCATAGAGATATTTTCTTAAAATTGAAAAATGAATGAAAAAAGTGGCTCCCCGTATTTACCTGTAACACGGGGTTTAACATCATCTTAAGGTAAGAATAAGTCACTCATCGTAAATTACCTGATTCTCTTCGGTAGATTTAAACATTTTATCAAAATATAACTAAAAAATTTTTTTTAATTTTATTGAAGGTCGTTTGGTTTCTTGGATTGGTTATAATGAGAACCTCTATATTTCTTGGGCTACCGTAAGGTTTAAAGAGCCAATGTGATCGAATTGATGCTTTCAAGATTTTATTATGTTCAAAGTAGATGTAGCTATAATATGAGTATGGGAATTTATAAATAAAAATTATTTACAAAAGTTATAGTCTATTTAAGCAAAAATTCTTCGATTCTTTGAAATTTTATTATGAAATATGTCTTAAATAGACTATAACTTTGGTTAATAATTTCTATATACGAATTTCCACACTCGTATCGTAACTACATGTATTTTGAACATATTAAAACCTTAAAAGCGTCAATTCGATCACATTGGCTCTCTAAACCTTGCGGTAGTCCAAGAAATACAGAGGTTTTCATTATAGCCAAGCAAAGGGACCTAACGACCTTAAAAAGAATTAAAAATAATTTTTTTTGTTATATTTTGATAAAATATTCAAATTTGCCAAAAAAATAAGTAATATAATATGATGAGTGACTAAGTTTTACCTTAAAATGTATTATCAATTAATTTAAAAGATAAAGGTGGTACTGTCTCCTTAAGTAAAATTTGTTCATCAAATAAGGATTTCTACTTGCAGTGTAATACAGGAAACTATAATATGAAGACTCAATAACTTGGCATGCAAATAATAAGGTTTAAATATAAAGATGCGACTGATAGCGAAAAGCTATGTATTTAGACTCATTTTTTCAGTGTTTGTAGAATATTTAATTACAATTTATATATCATACTCCGCGTGAGACAAGGAGAACAAATAAGAAAGAATCAAAAATAGAAACTAAATAATACAGCAAATTACTCAAAAAGAATTATCTTATAAGGTAAAAGTACCAGTGATTGCATGCTCAAGCCCAGTATTTGGACACATAAACATTACGTTATAAATTTCTATCCGCAATGACCATTTTCGAAAATAAAGAAAAGAAAATATAAAATGGATTTATATTTTTATTATATTTTTTTATATTTTATTTATTTTATGCCAATCTCAACGAAAATGGCCACTTTCTGCCCTGTAAAACGAGACCAAAGTTACACTTTTTGCCCGCAAAAAAGTTATTTCTCTAGAAACTAGTCCAAATTCCTTCATTTCATCAAGTTCTACCAATAACCCTGATTTTCGAGTCTCTTTTATCAATATTGTCTTATAACAGTCCATTAGTCCCTCTATCCAAGTCAAAAAGTGGCCACAGTTGAGATAAAGTACTATATTTAACTCGAGAAAAAGTTGATTTTTCCCTCGGGTGATACTACAGTAAACTCACTCGCGGGAAAAATATTCGACTTTTTTCCCTCGTTACATAATGTACTATTTTATACATTCTCACGTGTTAATAATAAGTTTAGATTTCCAAAATTCGGGCATGGAGTGTTATTCGCAATATGGTCACTGAATCTCAATGATTTTTACACGTAAAATTTTTAAAAATAAAAATAAATCATAATTTTTATTGTGTACGCTGATTCTACGTGTACTGCTCTGCCGTGCAAATGAAGAAAGTATGCATCTGTATTTCGCAATAAGATTTGAACCATATAAATAATTAAGCATAAAAATGATCAGAAACATAATTTTTCATTTACAAAAATGTCTAGTTCTAGTTCGTTATCAATGAAAAATGATAATTATTTTTTCAACAAATATCTTACAAAAAAAAGTCCAAATAAAAATGAATTTTATCAAATGTCTCGGATTTACTTTAAATTCAGATGCCCACTTTCTTCATTTGCACGGCAGTACTCTCCCCTGCGCAATTTTTAAATCCATTTGTATTTACTAGACGTACCTATCACGGTAAAGATACGCAGTAAGAAACGTACATTTAAATTGATCATATTCCAAACTCAGACCATGTACTACGCGACAATGATTATCATTCCACGCCTATTTCGCGTCGATAAATACTTGTCTACTAAATAATTCATCGCAAAAAGCTTGCACACGCATGCAACGGCCGTACGCTAGCGCACGATCGAGTATTTCATTTCGATCACTTAACTGTCATTCCACGTCGCTCGCTGCGGCTGTGCGCTCGGTACGATCCGGTGCAATTAATAAACAATGTCGTACCGGCGCTTATACGAACGCGCGCGTGCGACGCGTGACAGCACGCGCGCGCACCAGCGGCAGCCTTTCGATTGAAAAATTACCTCGGCAAAAAGTGCAGCATGCAGCGCGAGCGCATATCGTCTTACCTTCTTGGATGCGCTTAATCGGCATGAGAATGAACGCTCGGCGTAGAGCGCGTCTTGCTTAACCAAATTCGGTCACAACTTGACGTCTCGAAGCCTGCTCTCGTCGACTCTCTTTTCTCGTCTCTTGAAAGACCTGTCTTTTGCACTTCTTTCATTTGTATCGTGTTCATTATACTTTTTCACCGCTTTTTGTAAATTGTGTTTCTCTTTTTCTGCTGTAGTGTCTCGTTTATTTATTTCTTCTGTATCTCACTTTGGTTAAGACCTTTTCTCTATTAATAAGGAAGAAGACCGATTTAGAGTTAACAATATATTCTTGTTGATAATTGTGTTAAAATTAAATAGATTCTATTATTCTAGTAAATAATCTATTAAAGGCATAATCAAAAATGTTTGTTCACTTGATCGAACTAGAATTCGATGCTTGTGCTGGGGGTAGTTAAATATTTGGAAACATGAAATTGCCTAAAAGCAAAATTCAGAAAGATATTTTATGGAAAATGGAAAATTCTGAAAAGTTTAATTCGGAAAGAAAAAAAAATCAGAAAATATTAGTATTAAATATAGAAATATTGAAAGACCGATGTATAGAAAAAAAAAGATTCGTAAGGGTGAAAATATGGAAAATAAAAATTCGTAGAGCCAAAATATTGAAAATCAATAATTTTATAGATTAAAAAATTGAAAATTTGATATGCAACCCGCTAACTTGATAGGGGCAGTAATACCCGTATATTTAAAAAAAGCAAATTAATAATTTCCAATATTTTAATATATAAAATTAATGATTTTCAATATTTTGGTCTACGAATTTTTATTTATTTTCCATATTTTCACCCTTACGAATCTTTTTTTCTATACTTTGGCCTTTCAATATGTCTATATTCAATACTAATATTTTCCAATTTTCTTCTTTCCAAATTTAACTTTTCAGAATTGTCCATTTTCCATAAAATATCTTTCCGAATGTTACTTTTATGCTATTTTATCTTTCCGAGTATTTAACTACCCCCTTGTGCTGAGGGTAGAGTTCTTCATTTTTTGTACATATCCCAGTGCTCTTATATATTTTATATATCTATTTATTTATTTATTCAACACACTCGTTTTTACGTTGGGATAGTCGCGCAAAGATTATTTTAGTTCCATAGTTTAATGATCTTTATCAACTGATTGCAGACAGCTGATACAAAATCTATGTTGTAATTACTTATACTATTTTATTTCTGAGATAAAGCAGGATATTTGAATTGTCTGATATAATCGTTTATTAACATTTTATCAACTACTTATAACTTACTGATATTAAAACAACTAATAAGGAATATTTCAATCATTTCATTTCGCTATTCATGTTAAATTAATCGAACAAACTTAGTACTCGAGTAGTTGTGCAGTTTAGCAAACGCTCATTTGATTATCTTCAAAGTATACCCCCACTCCAAGGCCCACCTACCTCCTTCCAATCGTCCACAATTAACATTCAAATTCACCGCTTCTCCGATCAGCCCCGAGGCATAGTACATAGTAGTACACTCGAGAACCTCCAACCGCCGCGGATTTATCCACCCAACTCTGAAATTTCCCTTTTCCCTCGGACCACCCCAGTCCAAGTTTCACCTCATCCGCTCTTTCTTTAGCATCCTTCCTCGTTGTCTCCCGGCCTCCTGTAGCACGTCCTCTCATCACCGTATCACCGTTCCCTCGGCTTCCCTCTTATTTCCTCTTCCTCCCCTGCCACGCGGTGTCCCCCTCGCGCTTCCCTCGTTGCGCCAAAGACCGCAGAGCTGGCGAGCACTAATTGCGTTCGTCATCCGGGGCCGGCTCTTTGATTCCGCCGGTGATCCGCTCTCTGCCTCGCTCCGCTTCGCTCCGTACGACTCCTCTCTTCTCCTTTTTGCGCCGCGCGGGTGACGAGCGATCGGACGTAACAGGCTGACACTGATCGATAGCGCATTACCCGGCAGGGAGAGGAGGTTGTCGAAGCGCCTTGACCCTTCGCTTCGCGAGTTCGCGAAAGAAGAGAGAGAGAGATAGGAATCTGGCCGTGGCTTAATGACGGCATCGTGACGGACGGGCTCTCACACACGCGTACATGCACACACACACTAGGGGGGAACGACGACAGCAAGGACGCCGCCGCCGCCGCTGAGCAGGAAGGCAGAAAGAAGGCGAATCGGCGTGTCACATCAACGGCCGCCGCGACGATCTACGGCCTCGCTTCGTGTGTATATACTCGGGCAGCGGCAGTGCCTCTGGATCTTCGTTTTGGAGACACGACGGAGCTGGAGCTTCAATGCCAATCGCTGTCGCGCGGGTAGAGAGAGAGAGATAGAGGGAGGGAGAGAGAGGGTGAGAGAGAGAGAGAGAGACTGTCTCTAGTTATTGAAGTTAGAGTGGATAGTGGTCGTTCGCCGTTAGTGAAACTTCATCCCTTTGAGCTGCGGACATTTTTCTACTACACTGAAAAAAAAAACTCTTAAATCTAAGTAAACGTTTCCTTGAATCGTACTCAGAAAATATTTATTTGAAAATAGTAAATATTTCTTAAATTAATAAATATTTATTGAAATTTAGTAAATATTTATTGAATTGATGAATACCAGTCTAAACATAATTAAATATTTACTATTTTCAAATAAATATTTTCTGAGTACGATTCAAGGAAACGTTTACTTAGATTTATGAATTTTTTTTTCAGTTTAGGTTTGTTTGATGGTCGATATAGTCGATTGTCTTCTAATTGTATGCTTAATCGTGATTGTACGTTGTTAGTTAGTTGTCGAAGGTTGCGGATTGGTTGGTCGATCTACTGAGCACAATATTTTTTACAGTTGCTCTTAAATTAGATGGATATTTTCCTATGATATAACTCATAAGATTGTTTTGTAATTATTGATAAATAACTAAATTTACATTATCAATGGCGCGTGCATAAATACATTTTCTGATTTCGAGACGCGAGACGCGATTCGCGTATAAAGAAAAACGGTAGCACGATCAACTAAGGGAGGCTGTTAAATGACAAGGGGAAAGAGCAGTTATGCAGTGGTTGCACGGACGTGTGGCAGGCGAGAAAGAGAACAGCGAATGACACGCCAATTAACTCGCTTAGGGTAAGCGTGCCGATTACTGTGCCATATTATTGAAGCCCGGAGAATTTGCTGATTTAGGATACCTGAATAATAGTTCACATCTTTTTAAAACTTCTAAGTCACACTTTGTGACTTCTCTTATGTAAAGCAATTTTGTTTAGATGTAGATATATTTTTATAATGATAATGGAAATAAAATAGAAGTTTATGAGTTAGTTACTGTGCCCTAACAACCTCCGAAAACCAATTACTGTGCCTCAGTTACTCTGCTCCCCGACCAAACACTGAGCTCCAAATAAGGTGCATCCGAACTTTTTTTTTTTTTTTAACGTCGCCATGTTTGTGCTTTCATGTGGTGCTAATCGACGACGGGGGTCTGCGGTGTATTTGTAAACAAAGCACATGTAATTTTTACAGAGGTGCTTGTATAAATCGGCAGAGACTAGGATTCGAACCCGGGTCACCGGTGTGGGAATCCGACACTCTACCGACTGAGCTGCCGCAGGTCCCTGCATCCGAAAATTATTATTACAGGTTAAAATTAAATGTAAAATTACTATAATTGCGCAAGAAAAATAACTATGATAGGATATTTTAATATGGGTAAGAATTTATTTGAAAATAATTTGTAACTTATTACGTTTATTATCAAAACTTTTATTACATTTTATGTAATAAAAAACGTATTACAACACTTATTAAACACAAAATTATTATTTTGTAATTATATATAACGATAATTTATGAACTTTGAATAGAGCACAGTCTCATTGTTTTTTTTTAATTATAACAATTTTTATTTTATTTTTATTTTATTTAGTTTTTTTTATTTTAACTTTAGATCTTTTTTAGCAAATGTTACTGCAGGAACTTTTTTAGTTTGATTTTCTTTTACTTTCTCCTGTTGTTATTCTTTTGTTTTTTTCTTAAGCTTTATCTCCTTATCTTTTTCTCTTTTAATTTTTACATTCGGCTAAGAGAGTTTTTCATTTGTGTTGTAAACAGGAGATTATGGTCGATAAAGGCGTCTTGTCGGTGGGGGCACAGTAACTAATGCATCATGAAAAACTTGTCCAATTACTGTGCACAGAAAATGGCGCAAGGTTTGAATTTGTTTGAATTACTGAACTTATTTAATATAAAAAAAAATATTAAAATAAATGCTCAAAATAATGCATTATCAGCAAAACCATTTCGTTTATTCTATATCATCTTTTAATCATTGAGCGTTTTCTTAAGCTTTTTGCTAAGATTTTCCAGAAAAAAGGCAAAATCATGCAGCACAAATTTCAAATGATCATTTTAGTATTTAAAAAAGGAAAATGTAATATACATTCGGTATTTATACCTAAAGGAGTAAGTGTAAGAGGACTACAATTTTTTAACCTATAGTAGTTCAATTTTTGCGCTTGAAACGAAGACTCTTGTGTTTAAAGCGTGGGACAGCGATTTTATACTACGACGTAGAAGTCAATATGTAATTTATGCAAAAAATATAAATGTCTCTCTGTTCATTGACGTTTTTATAATCTACATTTCTATAGTCGTATTAGGTTTATTCGCCTGTACATTGTTTTTCTTACTTTATACAACAGTAGTAGATTTTACATTTTTCAAGTTACAAATTAAAGAATAAATTAACTTGATTTTGCTGATATCAATCAGACGCTAATTTATCATAAAATTTATTTATTTTTAGAGAGTCGAATAATCGAGAGAGTACAGAAAATATACTCAGTCTTAATTTTCTATTTCGCAATAACGGCTGAAACTAATTAGATCAAATTGATAATATCGCAGTAACCTTTGGTCTTCTACAGAATCAGAAATAAATCACTTGAAATCTAAGTGCTATCAATCGTCATAAAAGATCGTTAACACGGGAGCTGTACACAGGCAACAATCTTATCATATTTATGAGCACACGCGCTGTCTACTTTTCTGGACTTGAGATCTGATGCGATCTTCTTTTTTGTGAACGATGTATAAATTCAGTAGACAGTATCGAGAATGATAAGTATCACAAAAATCACTTATAAGATTCATATGATGGTCTGCGCAGACAACTTATTCAATTAGGAACTCGTATATTAATCGCCTTTTAGGATCAAGATTACATGATTCTATATCGCGATTTTTTGAATAATATATGATGTTTTTAATCTCAACGAGGCCAAAATAATAAATTTGATAATTATCATTAAAAACAACTTCTTAATGGCTTATTAACTAGTTGAAAATTATGACAGATCAGAAGCACTTGATAAAAATAATGAATTGTGAAATGACTCCATGTTGTTCATTGTTAGAATTTAAGGGGCAGAAAGAAGTGATCGTTTTCAATGATCTCAAATAAGGCAATTTAATTATTACTAGTCGCAGCCTTTGATAGAATTTAACATTATCTTTTCTAATGTTAATGGAGTTAAAAATCATTATGTCAATTTAGCTTGCAATTAACAATATTAAAAAATAAAAGAGTAGCTTGATTGTTATGTATGACTTCGTGCATTACGTAAACCCGAAAGTGCTGCATGAAACTCGTTATCCATACCAACGACACCGACAAAGTACCGACACTCGAAAAAAACATAAGCATTTCCGCGGTCCCCGAAAACACCACCTCTCTACACTTTGCAGTCAGACCTACTTTATATGAAACTCAGCGCAACGACTGTATAATGAAACTCTTAAAAAGTACCCTTCTCACACACTTCAATAAGTACATCCCGCGCTTACTCAAACAGCCATTCACTGCTCGTTCGATAAAGCTCATCAAGCGATGTGTTGACGTGTTGGATGTCAGTGACCGCGACTGCATACATTTATAGGGTTAAAACTCATCCTATGCACCTTTACTCTTTAGTCATTAGTAAAATACTGATTTATAAAATGATGATATAAAAGATTATGGATTATTTCAAATTATAGATAAGATTATCTTTTTTTTTATAAATGCGAACAGGAAATGTTGAACATATTTGATAGTGATTATGGCTTGAATGGAATTGCTTTAAACAATATTGTAATAATAAAGGTAATTTATTCAAGTGAATTAATTAATGTATTTATTTATTTATTTATTTATACAGATATAGATACTCAGAAAATGGTACCTTTGCGGCAAATTGAAATCCTTTGGTTGTTAAAAAGTATATTTTATCTCAAAATAGACAGTTACAGGAATTTTACTGGTAATTTACGAATATTCTCTCCACATAAACTGATACACTGATAGAAAAGGAAGTACTTTTTACTTCAAAAAGAATTTCGATTCAATTCCCCCATCACCAAAACTAGTTAAATTTTTCAAGGGCATATTTAGTTACCTAAATAAACAATAAAAGGCGATAAAAAATCTACACCATTCAAAATCCAGCTTGAATCAAAGATTTACACAATCTTCAAGCACTCATGATTATAAACTAAGCCATTAAAATAGTTCGAAAGAAAAAAAATATATATATATGGAAAATTGTTAAAAATCTCTACAAAATATATTTTAATTTTAAGACGAGGAATTATTTATTATAATGCAAGTTCATTTCCTTAAAGCAAACTTATTTTCTTTAAACATAAAAAGGAATCCCGTTTGACACGAAATTAATTTTTCTGAATGTTTTGGGATTATATCTAACCCTAATGTGCTATTTAGATAAATATCATGTACGAGGGTAGTTCAATAAGTCTTTAGAATGACCAACAGATGGCGCGCGAATCGCTCCAAATCATCTGTTTTCAGTCAGCACCACTCCCGACTAGATATATGGTGCAGTCACAGTCCACATCTTCTGAGTTTACGTGTTTTTATAACCAATTGAAGAAAAAAAAATTGCTTGTTCAGAAAAATGGAAAAAAACGAGTTCAGAGCGGTAATTAAACATTTTCATTTAAAGGGTTTAACTCCATATGAGATAAAAAATGAATTGGACTCAGTTCATGGCACATCTGCCCCTGCCTTAGCAACGGTTTATAACTGGGTAAATGAATTTAAGCGTGGTCGTACATCAATAAGTGACGAACCACGTTCAGGAAGGCCCGTAGAAGCAACTACTCCCGAAATCATCAATAAAATCCACGATATGGTGTTGAAGGATAGAAGATTAAAAGTGCGTGAGTTAGCTGAGGCCACAAGGATATCTATAGGTGCAGTTGTTTCAATTATACATGAAAAATTAGGCATGAAAAAGCTATCGGCAATATGGGTGCCGCGTTTGCTCTCAGCTGAGAATAAACGCAATAGAGTGGTCGCCTCTGAGGCTCTTTTGGCGCGCATAAGTCGGAATCCTGAGGAATTTTTTCGTCGATTTGTGACTGTGGATGAAACATGGATACACCACTACACTCCTGAGACAAAGGAACAATCCAAACAGTGGATTTCCACAGGCGAACCAGCTCCAAAGAAGGCAAAGACCGTAAAGTCAGCTGGTAAGGTTATGGCTACAGTTTTTTGGGATGCACGTGGAATTATACTTATTGACTACTTGGAAAAGGGTAAAACAATTACTGGTGAGTATTATGCATCATTATTAGAGCAGCTGAAAGAAGAAATTAAAAAAAAACGACCACATTTGGCGAGAAAAAAAATTCTCTTTCATCACGACAACGCCCGAGTTCACACATGCTTCGTTTCAATGGCTAAAATTGAAGAACTAAAATTCGAATTGGTCGAACACCCACCGTATTCACCAGATTTAGCCCCCAGTGACTTTTTCTTATTACCAAACTTGAAAAAATGGCTCGGTGGACAGAGATTTACGGACAACGAAGACGTCATTGCCTCTGTAAGTGCTTATTTTGAGGAACTTCCGAAAACGCACTTTTCTGAAGGATTAAAAAAACTTAAAAAGCGATTGACCAAGTGTATAGAGCTCCAAGGAGATTATGTTGAAAAATAAAAAAAAATTTACCCAAAAAAAATTGTTTTTATACTTTATTCTAAAGACTTATTGAACTACCCTCGTATCTAAATAAATGTGCTGTTTATGAATTTTAAAGTGTTCAATAATCTTTTTCTTATTGTTTGCGAAAAATTCCGTTTTGCGCACTCATTTGTGTGAGCCTCGCTTCGTTCGGGCGATAAACTCGACTCGTGCGGGAATCATCTATTTTGCGCACTAGCTAAATGGGAGTATCCAATATTTTTCTACTAAATATGCTTTTTTAACATGTGTAATAAATATGCCACTTTCCATGCATGTAAAGCGGCAGGAAAATTGCTCATTTCGAGCGTGGTAGCCAACGCTGTGTAGATATTTCAAAATTATCAAAATTTCAAAATTGACATATTTTCAAAAAAATTTTCAAATTATTCAAAAAATTTTTCATAACTTTCAAAAAAAAATTTTCAAAACTTATATTTAATATCTATTTTTAATCGTATTTTGTGTGTGAGTGTCGCACGACTAAAAATGCACCTTTGGAACTTTAGACCCGGACTCGTGCGAAATCATCCTACCCTCGCTAGCAATAGCCCCATTCCCCCCCTTTTTGCACACTGCACTATTTTACATCTAGATTAATACCCAGCAGATCCAGCTGAACTTATCTACAGATAATTCCCCATACCAGTTATATCTCCTTTCTCCGCACGTCGGCGCCGCAACATCTCGTCACACCACTACATTACACCATCACTCGCCTTTGTAACGTAAAAGCTCGCGTTACCATAACTCGCAGCATCCCTATAAATTAACCTGCCTCGCAGCAGTGGCAATAAGTACCGCACGTTAGCACGGCAGCGCCATAGCTCGAAATAGTAAATAGAAAATTCCAGTAGCCGGCTACACGCACACACGTAAGTATAGAAGTGGAAGAGAGTGAGAGAGAGATATGAGCAGTGCGGAGAACAAGAAGAACGAGGAGGAGCGGTAGCCGTTGAGGAACGCACGCGGCGCGGATCAAAGGCGGACAGGCCGCGCGCCGCGACTCGAAACCGAGCGCCGCCAGACACGAATATAATACAGAGATATACCACGTACACGGCGGCGATTGTGAAGCTGAACGCTGAAGCTCCACCGTACTCAGTCGGAGAACGGAGAGCACACATCGCCTCTCTCTCTCTCTCGTATCTCTCTATTCTTCCTTTGCGAGAGAGGAGAAACTCGAGGAACTCTGGCGCGGTGAATGATGGCCCCCGCGTTCTGCTGACTTTTATTGTGTATAGGCGCGCGGAGGGCTCGGATCGGTCTATTTTACGTGAAATGCGAATCATGTAACGTAACAAGTGCGGCGGCGGTGGCAACCGAAACTGGAGAGGGCCCCGAGACGGATCTTATTGTGGGCGGTTCGCTTTTGAGTCTATCTAGTGTAGGTATAAGCTCTATACGACGGCGGTAGACTCTTTTGCTCCAGCCTCTTGTGTTCACGTGGGAATCGGACACGGGATGGAATATCGATGTTGTCCGTGCTAGGATCCTATATAGGATCGAATGGAGTTTTTCTCCAGTTGTTTGACAGTTGCGTGATAGGTTTCGAGGGAGATTTGTGTGGGGATAAAAAGTTAGAGTGGCGATGCGATGCTCTTTGTTAGGCATTACGGGTGGTATTGTGCTTTGAAGGCCTGTTCGTGATTAATAGAGCTTTGAGTATCAGCGTTTTGTACGCATGGCATTGAAGGTTTTACAAGCGATTTCATCAAATTAGCTTTTAGCTGGACTACAAATCGTTTCATTACTAATGCAGTTTCCATTAATGTAACAGTGTTGTTATTAAAGAAGAGATAAAACTGTGTACTGGTCCATCCACTGAACTTAACATTCTATCTTGAAAGAAATAACAAATAAAATAATGTGCAAGTACATTATTATGCTGTCATATACATAAGTAGATACTTTTTAGAAGTAATAATATATTATGCTTGATTACAAAAATAGATTAAAATCGGGAAAATAATATATGTTTTTGATTACAAAATTTTAAGAAAAGAAAAATAAATGCCTTTCTGCTTTCGGTTAACCATGGAGCAGTTGTCAGTTTGCTGATACCTTTCTGACATTATCGAAAAACGAGTTATACTTTTTTAATATGCTGTACATTTTTTAAAGAGATAAGACATGGAACTATTCATCTCTATTTTACGTACCTAGTATAAATTAAATTTTGAACATTAAATTAGAAAAATAAGTTACTATTTAACAATCTTATTCAAAAACAGTAAACATAAAAGTTCTATGAATTAATTCATATTGGAAAATATCAGAAGCTTTACAGAATTGAGCATGCTATTTGTTAATTTATTGTACGATATATATTTTATTTAATACGTAAAAGTCGTACATATAAACCAGCAGTGTGGTCTCGATTTAGTTTTACGAGCATATATACTCATTTAATAAAAAGCCAGATTTAATGTGCACACAGCGAGAGCAAAAACATAATAATAATAATGAATTCAAAAGGATTTCTTTTTTTCCTTTAAGGCCATTATCTTTATTATCGCTTCACTTTTTATTGATCGTAACGCGCTCGTTCGCTCTTTTTTTCATTTCCACTCATTTTGTTTTTTTTTTCCGCACGCGCGATTAATCAGGGGAACGTTTTCGCGAGTGTTATACTTATCGAGCGAGGTCGAATAAGCCGATTGCAGTCATCCGTGGCGAAACTTTACTGCGCTATTATAAGGAAATCCCAGGGCATCATTAGTGTCTCGCGGCGATTCTTTAAGTAACGATGATGAATTGGCCGTTCGTCAATTCCGCATTTGGATATAATTATCCGCCTCTCGCTTCGCTCTCTTCTTTTTCTTTGCCCACTGCATCTCGAAAATGAAAATAGAAATGCGCGCTGTTACTCACCCATCGCAAAAGAATTACAGTGTTCGCGAGCGCGCGCGCGTGCTGCGGTAATCACTCTAAAAGTTTGTGACACCTCTGACAACTCAAAAACATGATTGATCGCAGTTGATTACCTTGGAGTTATGTAAAGCTGTCAAATCACGCACAAGAATATCATCACTTAATACTCGCTCAATCATAAAAGTTGGATAAATAAATCCTGTTGGAAAATACGCGCAACTACTGATATTGTGTATTACATTCTCTTTTTGGATCGAGGAAGCGAATTTATGACACAGTTGAGTCACGCGCGTAAATGAATGATTTGCTTTCTAGAAAACGGTATAATGCCACCTGGCAAAATAGGTGTTTTGACATTTCGTCAATAAAAATTTTCCAACGCTCGTTAATCGTCAGATTGCTTGATTATAGTTTTATGTCTTGGCTGCTTTATGAGTTTCTAAATTACCGTATGCTTACGAACGACAAACCGTATATAAAAATTCTGATAAGGCAGGATTAAAGGATTAAAACTCTCATTGCTCGTAAACATCCTGTTTCACTCACATAAATATCATTTAGCGAAATGACTATTCCGAGACAACTTTTTGTCGATTACTCCGATCCCGTTTTTAATCGTCGGATCTAATCTTGGATTCAATTGGTGCGCGCAGACATCAGAATTCGTTCCATAAAACACATTTCCCTTATTATTATAATCGTATCTGCCACAGCTCATCTACTACTCGAAACCGCTCGAGTACTTAACTTCGTTTCTTACGTTGTAAAACGTCAATCAAAAATGCGATCGACGCTTTTTCACTCGCAGCGCGCGGTCATCGAAGCGCGAACGCAATTATCTCGCGAGCAATTCCTTCGCGCTATTGAAACGTTGCTCCTTCGCCTACATATATGCACGCGAATATAATGAGGGAAAAAAAGAAGAAAAAAAACAATTCGTCTGAAGCGTGTCTCCTTTTTTTTTTCTCTCCTCGGCCATTGTACACGTATAATACAAGAGCGGCTCTACTCGGAAGACAAGCCGCTCGAGCACGAAACAAACAAACACGTGCATACACAGCGAGGCCGAGAAGAAAAATGCTGCAGCGCCGCGATAAGTGAGATAAAGCGAAGTGACAGCTTGCGGGGCTGTCTCGGCTGTGCACCGCTGCAGTCGCTCGCGGCGCTCTCTCATCTATCCGAGGCCTGGACTCTCTTTGTATAATACACGTATATATACTTACCTACGTATATGGGTGATTCTGGTGGAATATGAATGTCCTCGGTGTCACCTTTATGTATGGCCATGTCATTTTCTTTCATACAACTTAATTATTAGTGATTGTAACTGTAGGAATAGTAAGTTGTTGTGAGTGTCAGTTCCATTAGAAAAGTGTTAAGCCCGATTTTCATTGACTTAATTTATGAGGTGATTTCCAAGATGTATAATCTCCAAAGGTTTGTTGAAGAGACAACATCATCTTCAAAGTCTCTTCGTTGATTCTGTGTATAACTTTTGCTGTGATAGCTCATAGTAGCTCAAGAAATGGGAATTCGCATACAAATTTTTAACGTAACATTTTAGTAGACCACAGTATATTTTGTGAACTTTTGTAATACGTACATAAATAACTAAAGATGATACAGCTCGTAAGGTGACGTTAAACTCTCCTGCTACTGGTTAATGGGGTAAAAGGGTGTCTAAATATGAAAATTTGAAAATTGTTAATGAGTCTATATTTTTTCTAAAAACAGCTTAAATGTTCAATTTTATAATTAATTATATTATGTACATAACAAGGAAGTTGACAAATTGTCAAAAGAAAAAAATTATCCAACCTAACCCATTGCTACCCATTGTCCTCATCGGTGACTCCCAAAATTGACACTATCACAGTTACCGTGAGATATTTTTTATTAATTAAAAAAAAAAATGAAAAATAATTTTTATCTTGGATTAAACTCAAAAACCTTTAGAACTTTTAGGTTGCTGTCATAAATACATATTTAAAGAATATACAAAAGATTTTTCGTTATATTTTGATAAAATGTTTACATTTACCTTAATAAAATAGGTAATATAGATGAATAATTTATTCTGATCTAAAAATATACAATCGATTTCTTTGTAATTTTAAGGTGGTCCCCTTAAAGATGGTCGAGTCCAAATATACATGTTTTTCTATTGTTTAACTAAAAATTGATTAAGCACAGAAACTTAAAATGGCTGCAAGTATCTGTTTCGGACTGATTATTATACAAATTATATTTATCTTTTTAAACTGGATTTCGGGCTATAACAATTACGTTGTTCTATAAATTTTAGTTTGAAATGTCATAATTTATGTTAAAAAACATTAATTTTTACAAATAGAAAATATATGTTTTGAAGCTCACAGTGAATGTTTTGTTTGGGTTCAGAATTATTTTTATAATTTTTTTTAAGATTATAATTTCATATTGTTGATTTGATGATATAAATGTTTTCTCATCTCCCGGTATCAGTAGTTGACTTTTCATCGTAAATTATGAAATTAAATCAGTAGAAAAACTTTACGAAATACACACTTTTTGTAATCTTGTTACTTACTACCCCAGTGTAAAATAACCTAGAACTATGTAGATCTACCCAGTTTACTACGGTAAATAATCGAGGGTGTCGATAAAACTGGATAATTTTCTACCAGGGTAATGACCAAAAAATGAAAACCAAAAATACTTCTCCCTCTAGAATCCCCCATGTACGCATAAACGCATACTCTTTACCCACACTTGCCAGTTAAAGTCCGAGATCGCTATAGAAAAAGACTAAGCGAGCAAGGGAGATAGTGGATAAGCGCCGCTGCCGCGAGTAAAGAGAGTCTTTTGACACGCGCGCGATCTATAAGCGCGCTGATCTAGCGTCGGCGTCGCCGCTATCATGGCTCCCGATCGATCACGACCCATTTCATTGTCTGCCGCCAACGCCGCGCCGCCGACGGTCCGATAAATTATTGCTTCCGATAAATCGGTAAACAGTGCACTAGCCGCCGCCAAGATAACTCGCAAAGCCTCTCTCTCTCTCTCTCTCTCTAGCTGTCAGTTTTTGCTTTTTCTAGTTCTCCTTTTTAATCCGAGGCGATTGTGTGTACGTGAGCTCTGACTGCTACCGTTTCTACGCTCAACAACGGCGCGCGCTTGCGTCTTTGTATGAACGTGGGTACTTGACGAGTGGTGGACGATATTTTTACCGGGATTAATGTTGTTTATGACCAGTAGGCGTGCGATTGATGCAATATATATATGGGGTATTCATTGTAAAGATAATTTTAGTCATTGGAGGGGGGAATAATAGCACAGTGCTGCTAAACAGGAACATGTAAAATAGATGAGGTGGCAAAAAACAGAACTGAACTATTCGGGGAGAAATACATTGCACTTATGGGAGATCTTGAGAAGGCGAATTCGTTACATCTGTCGGAGATTCTGCAGTTACTCGTACTTAACATTATACATTACATACATATTATAGAAAAATTCAAGTCTGTCAAATACGCTGTTCTGGCCACCCTGGGCGCTGCGATTGTTTCTTGTATGTATCCCCTCCAAACAGACGTACGGAGAAAATATATAAATTATAAAATTAAGTTTATTAATATCAAATTTATAAAAAAATTTGATGAAAAAGAATTCTTCCAACCGTTCTAAAAACGAGAAAAACAAAATGTGGTAAGTCTAGCGTTCTAGTAAACGAAAATAATAAAACTTGGTACGAAAATGGAAAATTGAAAACACAGATGGTAAAACAAAACTCAAGACGCTAGACTTACCACATTTTATTTTTCTCGTTTTTAGAAGGGATAGAAAAAAGAATTTTCAGCAAATTCTTTTGCTCTTCTTTTTTTATATTATTCTCGTTTTTCTAGTTCAAACAAATTTTTCTTGAACTTAAGGTAAAAGAATAAAGAAAATTTTGAGTAAGGTATGCAAAATATAACATTTAATTTTTCTTGAACAATAATACTTATAGATTATCAAAATATATAAAAGTATATCAACTATATGTAATGTAATATATAATACAGGTGTTGGCGCCCATCTGCGCCCCGGTCCCCGTTTCTAAGATATAATATTTTTCGCTCATGCATCGAGATATGATCTTCTTCGTGCGCACATCGAGATAGGACGTTCTGTGCACTCGCATCAAGATAGGACGTTCTTATACCCAACCGTCGAAATATACGTTGTCGGTCATTAGAAGATATATAGGGTATCAGTAATAAGAACTTACACGCAGCATCAGTAATTAAAGCAATAAAACGTGTTGGCAATTAGAATACATAAAGGGTGTCGGTAATAAGGATATACACAGAGTGTCAGTAATTGGGACATATACAGGGTATTGGTAATGAAGGCATACGAAGTATCGGTAATTAGTACACGTACAAGGTGTCGTTAATTAGAACACATACATGATGTCGGTAATTAGGTCATACAGGGTGTCCATAATTATAACATGTTTAAAATTTCAGCTGTATCAGTAAAGTATTTTCCTAGATATCAGGGAGACATATACACATACAAAAATGTAGCCAAATTGAAAGAAAATGTTTAATAAAAATAACTTGTAAATAGTAATTGAATGTCCAATTATCTGTGTAACAAATTTTAACACTGAAATGGCTTCTCTATGCAAAATTAACGGTGAAGTTAGACGTTTGTGAGAGGAGCTCTAGTTTCGCTACTTCACTGTACCTAGGAGTAAGAGAGTAAACTTTAAAATTTCCTCTATTGCTATGTTATTTTCAAGAGTTTTAAAGTAATTTTTGTTTTATACTTAGTTCGCAATTTATAAGCACTAAATACAAAATTATTAATTTACGAGAAGCGCCAAGATAAAAGTGGATACTTTCACTTTTAATAAAAATTCGTTTCATGTAATGTTCTATAAGAATGCATTGGTTTATTTATAATTCTAACGTTCTTTTGTACATAAAGCGAATATTAAAATATGAAAAAAGTATTTAAAATTATATTACTCCATTTAAGGGTGTAAAAGGGTGTCTAAATATGAAAATTTTAAAAAATGTTAATAGTTTTAGTTTTACCTCATAACCGAAAATTGTGAATATTCTTAAATTTTGATATTATCAGATTAAAAAATAAAGCCTGCTTCGAAACAATAAAAAATCCAAATTCTGTTAATACCTACTTCGATCATTTAATAAATCATTTTACATTAGTATAGACGTGAGAGTTGTGCTTACGTGACTAAAAACTGGGTTCGTAAATCTACTATACTTTATATTATATTTTATCAAAAATATTTGTCATTCACAAAGCACTTTAGTCACAAATAAAAGATTAAATTATATCGTAGCCAATATTACGTTGATTGACAAGTCCCGTCAAAATAAACAAACACAGTAATCTCTTAATGTTCACGTGTCTTATAATAAAATAAAAAAATGCGCAGTCATAATATCTGCTTTATAAATTTTCTAATATTATTAAACTAAATAAACTGAAACTTATATACATTTTAACCAAATATAAACTATAATTTCAATATATTTGAACTCAATAAACTGCAACTTTAGAAAAGTTTAACTTAATAAATTCCGCTTAAGATCTGTCCTCAATTTAACTTATCAACTATAGCTAATTATTCCTTAAGGCTTGAATAAACCAACACTGCAGCCACCACCACAACCTCACAAAAATTAACGAAACTTTATAGCATCGCCATTACGAGGCGCAATGAAGCGCGTAATACAAGGCCCCTGATTTAATTACAACGTTCTCACGACTGCCCGCGCGGTAACTAATCGAAGAGGAAACGATTGTAAAGCGAAAGCCTAGAAAAAAAGGTCGGCAGCAGATCCGCGCGTGTATATATATATATATATATATATATATATATATATATATATATATATATATATCTTATACACAAGGGCAAAGACGGGGATTAATTAAGGCGCGAGTACAATCCCTCGTAGCGAAGATAATCAATCCGCGTCGCGGGCCAAGGGGAGGAAAAGACGATCAGGAAGGCGCGGTCGCGAGACTTTGGAGCCTCGGCCCTGTGTCCCGATGGTCATGTACATCGAAGCGATCCGCTGATGCTCCGCCTAATGACGAGGCGTTAATTTGACTATATACGCGCTGTAGAGGTGTACATCAGCGTTAGTACGAGGTAGAGTGATGTGGGTATCGTCGGATAGCGATTCCGAACATCTGGCTCATCTGTATTCAGGGGTAGAACAATGGGATGATCGTTATGTTGCCTTGATGCGAGTGCCGAGGTATTGTCGAGGAACAGGGTGAGAAAAGATGAAGGAGCGCCGTGTATGAATGAAGGTATAGCTGCGTTTTAAAGGTGGTGGTGAAACAAAGAATGGTGAGATTCTTCGCTGACAAAGGATTATTAATAAGGAAATGCTAGGGGTTTGATAACCTATTGGACGCAGCAATAATAGCAGGTGCTTTGTCGGTGGATAGAAACTTGGAAGCTTGTGTGATTATTCGGGTGTTGAAGAAATTTATTGTTGTCGTCGCAGAAGACATAATGCAATACTAAAAAGTCAGTGTACGTAAATTCAGTGGAAAGATAGTGTCAACAAAAATTAATTTCTTGAATTTGTAACAATCTTGATAGTAGATAAAAGTATTAAAATTTTTACAGTGTTTCTAATCTTCTTAACTAAACACTTTAATTTTTATTTTTTATTTAACTAGACATGTCTGTCAGTCTGTCTGTCTGCTATGATCAAATCTTGAAATATAACTCTAATCTACTACCTGATAAGGTACAAAGTTCAAAGCTACTTTGGGACAATTCTTTAGAGGTGTATGTATCTTAATAGTATAAATTACATCTCTAACAAAACTACAAACATTAAAAAATTGTTTTAACCGCTTTTACTATAAACTGGCACTGAAAAGAACCAACTATTAATATTAATAAATAAATTCGTTGTGGCATGCTTATTTCTAAATTTATATGAATACTGAATTCATTCCTTGAATCCTTGGTTCATGAATACTTGTCTACTAGGGTGGTTCATAATTCCGAAAAGTTTTAAAATATCAAAAATAAGCCTTTAAAAAATGTCCAAAAATAGCCGGTTTTAAGTCAACATTTTGACTTATATGACTGTTATGACAAAAAAATTTTTTTACCAGTTAGGACGCAACTGATTTTTAATTCTAGTAGTATAATTAATTGCCAAAACTTTTCTTAGCATGAATAATTAAGTTTTATGTATTTTATTCGCGTTTTTACGGAAAAAAAATTGCATAAGTGCTCTTTAAAAATTCGAGGTAGCGACCTTTAAATGTTAACGTTAACTACTTACTTTTGATATTTGAAAACTTTTGGGAATTTTGAACCACCCAATTGTATACAAGTATACTACCTAACTTAATTATGAATCTTTAAATATTGTAAAATAAATTGTAGATTTGGAAAGTCAAATCGTTGATGAGTACCCCACACTTCTATTTATAGTCATATTATAACTATAATTTTATTCAATAGCTGAAACAAAACACTTTCTTCTTTTCAGTGCAATGTTACTAAAAGCATTTCTCAAAGAAATATTTTTTAATTTTGTTAGTTTATCTATAAATGTATTCCAATAATTTCATGGATTATCTATCGATTACAATTTCACGCAATCAAGTCTGTAGAATAACAAAATCACAATACAAACTTTTTTCACCGAAATTTCCTTACACTGCACAAAAAAACTGCGTAACGCTTTGATCTTCGACCGAAAAAAGAACATCACCTGTCCGATCTACAGAAAAAAGCGTCAGTTCACGTCGTACACCATGAAGATAGACCGCGCGAGAGGGGCGACGAATGCATTTGACACGCGATACGCGAATCAGCTCGGGGCGGAAAGATCGAGAGAGAGAGAGAGAGAGAGAGAGAGAGAGAGAGAGCGATCGAGGGGAGAGAAATAAAAAGATTCACGGAGCGCGACGGCGCCAGACCGCGAGTGCGCAATTGCCGCCGCTTGTCATGCGTAATCTCGCGTATATCGAAGGAGAAGTAAATTATGGCCGACTTTGTCTTCGCTCGTTCTCCTATTAGCGGCGTTACGAAAACTGCCTTGTATAAGTCTCGTTGCTATTTGAATTTGGCACGTTCGCTTTGAATAGCGCGCGTTGTTGACTACTGAGTCTACGCAGATTGCAATGTGCCGAATCGCAGTCTATGAGTAATACAGTATATGCATTTTGTAGCTTAAAAGTTGGCACGATCCGGCGCGATGTAATCGATTTATAAATTGCGTATGTGATGCTGCGATGCGAAACAACTTAATTAATTTTTTTATAAATTGTATAGCAATATTAACTATTTTCATTTATACATTAGGGAAATATACAAATTTCTTTAACCATTACCATTACTATTCTTAAAGTCACAATTGCCTTATTTATTTAATTTAATATTAGTTTGGTAACTTTTACATTGAAAAGGACAATTTTAACTATACTCAAGGTACTCGCAGAAATTGTAATTCTTGCTATACAATTTCTTTCAGAATCTTAATCATGTATAATTTGACATAAAAAATAAAAATTACAAATCCTATGTTGCAATCGAATGTGCTCCACGTATCAGTTATACCTATTATCTAACTATTATCCTATAAATAGAAAATTATATTCATCACGCTTAAAAATACACTGCAGTGTCATCAACAAATAATGAAGTTGAATCTCATTACTCTCATTATCGTAACAATAAATTTGATAGTGTTAATACAAACAATCGTAATTTAAATGATAAACGAATAATTGATTGTGTTTTCGTAAAATATAATCATGACATAACATTGTTTAGATTCTTTGGTATCAGAAGCTATCTCATGTAATTAAATTTCAAGTAAGTGAAAAAAAAATCTTGCGTAATGCTGAAATTAATTTATGTTGTTTCAACAATCAAATTAAGTATTGACTACAAACAATTCCTCGATATCACGATTTACTGCATTGTCAGAAAAAAATTATCGTCTTATTTACGTCTCAATAAACTTTTTTCCTACCCAAACCTAAAATTAAGCTGTATCATCTTAATGAACTAATTAGCCGTGCATCCGGCAATCCGCAATAAAAAAACAACAATCAACCAACTGCATAATTACAATAATAAACCAGCACTTTTTCACAACCGACACTATAAACTACGATACCCCCTGCCTCACAAAACTCACGCGTACAGTCACGTAGGCGCAAACAATCATCATCATAATACACATTGCGCATCTCGAAAACGATTAAGCGCAAAAAAAGGAAGAAACCCCGCAAAAGAAAGAATCCGGCCACGCGAAGATGAAGCTCATTACCGCCTCGTATTAAACGAGCCTCGTATGGATGGCATTATTAATGGACGTCTCGCCCTCTCTCTTTCTCTCTCGCGTAATTTTAAATAATTGCCGCACTAATTAAATTCACGAGTAGTAATTAATCAAGCGCGCGAGGCATTAAGTAAGCGGTGCGGCGCGGGATGGAGGCCAAGAATGTGTGTGTGCCTAGCGAATGACGAAAACACGCCGCGATGGTAAATCAAGATACCGAGAGAGAGAGAGAGAGAGAGAGAGAGAGAGAGAGAGAGAGAGAGAGAACTACTCGTCGCGGGAGCCATACATTGCGACAGTTATACGAGCCATCCATCATCGCTTAACGGCGCGCGGCTGCGGCGTCTCGCGTCCGTCAGCGTTCGTCGCCAAATGCGCGAGACTGCTACTGCTGCCGCTGCTATAGTGATAATGACGCATAGATACAAGATACGTGTTTATTTATACATGCATCGCGAATGCATAAACTTCGCCGACGAGACAATGCAATTAAGAGCGGACGCGGGAGATTGGCAAGAGAGAAGACGAGCGGGTGTAAAAATTTGTCTAGTTTGATCTAGTGAGCCCGGGTAACGAGGGAAAACACAGATAAGTATTATAAAGAGGTGCTGATGGGTATGATGTTTGTGAAGTACTTGGGGCCTGGATTTGTTGCGAGAGCTGTTGGCAATGCGGAACTAATGTGGACCATGGTGTTCTATTAATTATAGTAGGACATTGGTATGCATACATTGGTGTTGTATTTCATTAACCCTCCTGTACACTTGATATATATAGTATATATGGCATAGCCATGTATTTCGTTCTACTGCACAGAAGGGTTAATGGTCAATTTTTTGGATGTTGAATATACTGTCATGGACTAAATTTTTTATCAGACATTTATGTTGATAAGAATACATTCGAGACACAGTTTTGAAACTTTAGATATACAATTTAGAATAGTCATTAATTAATTTCTCAAATTTATTAGATAGATATGTCGTATCAGTCCATTAATGATAACGAGTTATATTAAAAAATGTACAATATCTGGGTCCTGGTTTGTTAGTGGAATCGTAACAGCATTTATCACTTATTCCAATTTTCAGAGTAAAATGAGAACAGGATTTTTGTTGGTAGATAAATAGTATTAATCATCGTGCCTAATTAATTGAGGCGTTTGTTATTTTTGCATTCAAGTGTGCGTAGTCGTGCGACAGTTGAAAACTGCTATTTTCCTTATTGCAAACTTTGAATAGCAACTTTTTCCAAGTTTTATAGCGTAGATTAATTTCTTATAAAAAGTATTACAATGAATAATGATTTCCTTGTGACCATAAGTATTTTAAACGCAATGTTTTCCACGATTGACGTTGAAATATTTTTTGCTATATCAACGCAATTCGTTACTTCTTATAAATTAGTTTCATAAACTCATTAGTCGTTATGTTTTTTGCATATTTCGACTATCAATCATGCACGTCTGTGAACCTAGAATAGCAGACGCTAGGTATCGTCTGGACAAAATGGCTTTATTTGACGTCAGTTTATTAATCTTTTAAGTCACACTTTTCACAGAGTCATTTATTATATTTATTCACCAAGTCCAGCAGAAATAGATTTCACTAATTTGAGATTGATGAATAATGAAACGTATGAAATTGGACAGACTTACTTGTTAAAAACCAACGAGTTCGGGTTCTATTCCGATCCAGACGAAAGTCTGAAAGCTATTATTAATATTTTGCCGTGCAAATGAAGAAAGTGGGTATCTACATTTCATACAAAGATTCAAACTATATAAATAATTTTGCATATAAATGATTAGAAACATTCTAATAATACATGGATGATTAACAATCATTATTTTTTTAACATAAATTTTACGAAAATAGGTCCAAATAAAAATTAGTTTTATCAAGTATCTGGGATTCACTTTAAATTTAGATACTTACGTTCTTGATTTTTAGGGTAGTATTTAAAACTAAACGAAGTAAATTAACCAATAGTGTCATTTATATGCGCTTCTGTTTCTACGCTAATCCTAGAGTTATCAATAATTTATTCTTCCAGAACATACATTTTTTTCAGAATATAGAATCTTTTTCTAGTGTTACATTCGTTAAAGGGTATATTAAAAGAGATAACAAGTATACCTATATTTAAACACAAATCAAATAAGTATGATTTACATGCAAAATCTTCTTATTGTGTTTTAATGTTTATATTGCAATAATGAACTTTTGAATCTCAGAGGTCTTAAATACCTCTTTTAGAATAATTAGACCTGATATATTACGGTTCCAGCAAATCTATGTACCTATAATTATTTTATTTATTGCAGAACTAACGCAATTTTAAAATTCACATACATTAACTGTAACATTACGATATTAGATGCTAAAATACATCGAAGTTACAAGCGTTTTTGTACTTTTCCATGTTCTCCATTTGCATATTTAACAGTTAATATTTGAAATATTAATTATTTTTTCTTAGCTATTTATATTTGACTAATATAATTAATGTATAATATAACTATGTAGTAGCTTTTAAGAAAACGATTTATACAGTGCACAATAGACAAATGAAGTCAACCACAGAGTAATTTATAGCTTAGTTTAATTCACCCTCTCATCAGTTACCGTAGAAAAGCAATTCTTCTTTCTATAAATTATACAATTAATTGTTGATTACCTAATTGTATAGAACCTTTTCGTTACCAAATAAATAATTTACGCTAAGTATATATGTGTACAAACTGAAAATATTTGCACATACAAGATTACTATTGCATAAATGATAATATCGCATGATTGTGAACAGACAGCCATTACCTAAATACACTGTCGGGACAATCGGATACGTATACTATTTTTAATGTTATTTAATTAGCAATTCCAAAGTTCTCAAACGATTTTTTACTTAACGAGAGCCACTACTGACAACTAGTTTTGCTATCCCAACCCTATACTAAAAGTTCATTAAAATGATCTAAGAAAAGTGTATAAAAAGAAATTTTAACAAAACATTTTTAATTTGTAGAAAATATATGTTTAACGTAGGAATTATTTTTATTTAGACTATTTCAAAATACATTTTTCAATAATTTTTTATTTTACAAGACCTTCTCGTATGAGCTTCGCATAATCTTTTGTAGATCCAAAAATCAAAACAATATGGCTTAAAGACCAATTTTCAGTACTTAGTGCTTCCCCTTATTTTCACAATTCAGAAAATAGTTTCAGAAAAATATTCGCAACGCATTTCCCTGTTTTATATCTCCCAACAAAATTATCGCCCCCGAATCAGTCTCAATGAAAGGCACATTTTCCATCACGCGCGCTCGTGCTCAAGACGGACTTCAGCCATCAGCTCTCAATCCCCGCGACTCGACGAGCAAACAGACCGGGCCGACAAAAGAAAGGGAAAATCGCAACGACAAAAAAGACAGACTCCTCTCACACCCAACACAGAGATAACCTCCTCTCTCCTCTCTCTTAACAATACATACACGGAAAACCATAGATGCGCGAAGGTCTCGCCCGCAGAAGAAAAAAAACCATCGAGAAGAATAAGGAAAGACACAGAGGGAAGCAGAAGAGAGCAATTACCGGGCGTTGCACAGGCGCACAGAGAAGCGGAGAAAAGCGTCAGGAGCAAGTAAAGGGGGCGCACAGAGAGAAAGAGAGGGAAAAGGCCGACAGGTACGGGGTGTTTTCTACCCCTCGAGGTGTTGTGCGAGGCTGCTCGCGCTCGGGCGCGAGACAGGAAGGTCGACGACGAGACGGCGCGGGAAGAAAGCGCGAGGGGTAGAAAATGGACGAGAGAGAAGCGCATTGTGCGCTGATAGATGTGTCAAATCCGGGGCCGCATTGTGCGCGTCTCTTTCCTGCGGCGCGCGCTCGCGCTACGGAGAGATAAATGGTGCCGGAGTGAAGAAGCAAAACACGGGGCTTTGTTGTCCGGTCTCTATACTCATCGAAGGTAATTTAGAGAGGAGGGAACGACGACGCGTTGTGTCATGCTGCATCGTGTACAAAGTATGTATATATATATAACCGGTATGCGGTGTTCTTTCTCTTTGGGATTGCAGTTTGCACGACTGACTCGGAAACATGGTGAGCGACTCCAAGGTTACATTATGTGCGAGTGTAGCGCTGGCAGCGGGGGATGTCCCTACGGCAGTTGTTGTAGCCTTCGGAAATAGTGTCACTGTAAATATAGGTAACTGATTAATCACCTGCAAGATAAATCATTCTTTGGAGCGGGATAATGAATGAACGAGCGTGTGCACGCGAGAGTTGGGTTGGCGAGTTTCGAGGTGGCCGAGGAGCATTTTCTGCACGCCGCTGATGATGCGTTGCCTTTTCTCGGGCTAGCTCTCTCTTTTTTTTTTTGGCAATTTGTTTTCTTGTGTTCGGCGAGTTCGGCGAGAGCGCGTCTGACTTTTCGGAAAGCGGAAAGGTCAATTTGTCTTTTGGGCTCGCGAGGCGGAACGTAGGAATGGAGAAGGCTTTTGTTATACGAGGCTCGTTTGTACTTTGAAATGTCAACGTGACTTTGATTTTTTTCTTTGTTTAAGAAACTAACATTTTTCCTGATTAGTATGATGATATTATGTTGAATACTATGCCACGAAGGTAAATATTTTTTTAATAAATCAAAATATCAAATTTTCTTCTCAAGGTTTTTAGCTAATAAAATAAGATGCTCATGTGAAATTATTTTCTCACTAGCAAAATAAAGATTTTTGTTAATAATTTTATGTCGTTGGGTAAAAGCTCTGGATACTTAATAAAAGAAATGAGTTTTTATATATTATTAAGTAATACGACAATGAAGTTTTCTACAACGTTAAATATATGTACAACATATTTAAAATTTTATGTATTGGGGATGTAGAATAAATCTTCAGTTACATATTATAAATAATAATGTAATGGATTATAATAGTTAACTACAGATTCTTATTCATTAACAATACAAATTTTACAATATTTGACTAGTCATTGGATAGTACTCGTAGCATACAAAAAGCTTCTTTTCTTTTTTGAAAAAGCATTTTGTATGAAACTTGAAATGTACTTTAATATCGAGTAACTGTCTGAACATTTAAAATAAAAAGAAGATCGATGTAGGTTGTCTATAACGTTGATAAAAAATGTAACCCAATTAATCGTTCAATATTTTAAGAAATATTATATGAGTATTTTACTTTATGATTCCAAGAGATCCAATAACTATATTAGAATGGATATTGCAAAATTAAAGATGATAAATAAAGCATTATTGTAAATAATGTTAGTTATAATATTAATTATTGTGTTTTTGAGATCACCGTTAAGAAATCTTAAGTTTATATAACTAAATTTGTACATTGATATTGATAAGTTTATTCTTAAATTAACGAGAATGCTGCATTTTTTAAATCATCCTTTGATAATAATTGTTATAATCTAACATAATTACCACTACGCGCTATATTTTCAAAAACTATTTAACTCTTAATTAGACTATATAAAATATACATTTAAATACTGGGAGCTGTTTAATACTTTATAATTCTTAGAATGCAGATACATACATAGCCAGATTTATTTTATTACAGTACGTAACTACAATACACAAAATGTAGACACTACAAAACCTTGGTCCATACATTTAAAACAAATACTGCGTATTCCTGTACAAAATACACTATTTGTATGTACATCTTCATCTCATAGCCCAAGCCCAACTGTCATTAGCATAAGCACACATGCGCCCTCTCGCCGCTCAACCAAAAACTCTCTGTTACCCACAGCATTTTAAGTTTCACACCGCGCGCGTCTCACATCTCAATAATACGGTAGTCGCTAATCTCCATCCATCGTAAAACGCCTCTGTCTCTCTTCTAGAAAGCCTGATGCCGTCCGCCACAAGCTATATACACACGGCTCGCGTATCGTCCAATAAATCTTACATCTCCGAAAAACCTTGTTTGTAGAAAAGCCTCCCCGCTGGCCATTGTGTCCACCGGAGACTGCGCAGTGCACTCGGATACCAGAAGACAGACCCAAAAAAAAAAAGAAGGAAGAAGAGAAAATCACAATACTGCGTATAGCCCGGGTCCCCCGGCCTCTCGTCATATATCTCGGCCGTCCGCAGAGATCAATCGGCCCAAGATGAAGTGCCATAAAGTTTTTCTCTGTTGGCTGCGGGAAACGCAATTTAATGGCACACGCAGGCACCCTCCCTCCTTTTAAAGAATTCCACGCGCGGATAATGCTGAACGTCCGGTGCGCGCTGCACAGTCCCTCTCTAGGTATAACCCAAAGCCCCAGCGACCTACCTGAAGGCAGCGTATCTCTGTAACCTAGAGAACACAACCTCTCCCTCCTACTCTTCCTAGTCCGCGCGTGCATGCTGCGTGTGCACAAGGCTTGTTTGACGTGGGTGGTCTGTGCATCATTGCGAAGGCGCGAGGGGTCCGTTTTCTGACTCTGCGCGTGGGTTAAATGGGAAAGGAACTGCGTGAGGTAGATACATGGGGGGGAAAGGAAGAAGACCTCCTTCGCGGATGTCCTGTGTAGCGCGGGAAAGCTCGGGCTCGGTCCTGCGTGTCTTTCTATTTTAAGGTTGTTTAGTTCTAACTGTGGACTGAATGCTTAGTATGGACAGCCCGTGACAAAAGACAGTGACTCGTGAAAGGTTGCTTTAGTGTAACTTAATAACGTTGGTTATTATAAAGGTAAGGGCAAATTAAAACTTGAGAGTAAATTCAATCTTGATCTGAATATAAAAGTAGTGTAAATAAACATTTGGGAGAGAAAGTATATTAAGTATATAATCGTTCTGCTCCGTTTGCATCCTTTCAAGCTTCATTTATTTTTCTTATTTTTACCTTCTACTTTATAATCGTTAATTCTTCATTTTTCCGCTTGCGATTAATGAAAAATCTAATTTTACATTATTTGAAACATCTTTTTATTGAGATAAGCGTAAAAGGGACCATTTTTATTAATATTCGTAGGTAATGAAAATTAATTACTAAAATTTAGATTCGGTTACTATGTAATTGAAAAGATTATCATGAAAAAGTGTGTAAGTATTTTAGTAATAACTATAAATTTCTTTTATATGCTAACAATTTTGTTTTTCTCAATAATTCATGGTCTAATCTTACAAGTAAAAAAAGTTAATCATTAAGGAAGTTTCTTTAAAAATGCCGATACTTTATCACAGATTAATATAACACAAAATTACATGAGGAAATGTCGAAACAAAACCAGATATTTTCACTTTTTTTAATTCTAAGAAAATGATGAAAATGTGTATTTTTTTTCTATTGGTTCATGCATGATGTATTTTAGATGCTTTTTTAATTACTAAATTTGAAATATAAATTAAAAATTACACCATAAATATAAAGCGAACAATATATTATTACGATGAAAAAGCGCCTAAAATTAATTTTCACGATAACTAGAATTATCTGGGTTTCTTCACCCATTTTTTTTCTCATTTATCTCCTTTATGAAATATATTCTTATTTTTCATATTACTTATCACCTGCCTTCAGCAACTTTTGTACTTATATAATTAATTATTTATAAAACAGAAAAATTATCTACGTTTCATGTTAATATAAGATATCTCTGGGAATTATACAGTTAAATATCAAATAGTAACGAATCTTCTAATCCAAAAGAAATCAAAATCGACATTGCCAAACCCAACATTGCCATATTATTGCTTAAAATACCAATAGATTTATATTCCCTTTCTCGAGAAGAGCCAGTATAACTGATCCCGGCAATAAAATGACTGGTACCTCCAACAATAACCGGCCATATATTTCAACTCCATTGAACGCATCCCTGACTTTTGACCCAGACTGTTCACTATGCCGTCACATCACAGAGTGCAGCGGAGCAGCGTTACAACTGAGTCAGTCGCTCGTTTTCCTCTCTGTACCACCAGAAGAAGGCACCATCAGCGTGGGGAAAGAGAGAGAGAGAGAAAGAGAAAGACAGCGCGCGCTTGATTTATGCCGGGCAAGTGCGAGCGAGCCTTCAGAAAGAGAGAGAGAGAGAGCGAGAGCAAAACCTTGCGGGAGAGATGTTTAAACTGCTCTGCGTGCGCCTAGCGCGACGGGCCATCGGAAGAAGGCGGTTGCACTATAATGTCTTTCGCTCTCCACGAGAGATGCAGGAGAGCATTTTCGTATCGAGTCGCACACGACGTCGGCCTTCGCAGTTGGCTGTTTTTAAACGAGCCTCGCGGAAAGCCGGACACTAGGGGAGTGGAGTGCGAGCAGCCAGCGCTTCAAATATATAGGGGAGGAAGTAACAAGGTCCCTGGATTCTCGAATGACCGGAGCTCTGGAGCAACAAAGATGTGGCTCTCTTTTCTCGGCTTCCTTCTCTCTCTCTCTTCTTTTTATGCAACGACCGTGATGCGGCTTTCTTCTCGGACTCGGTGCGTGTAGATCTACGCCTTCGTCCTGTTGCACCAGAGGAGGAGAAAGAGAAGTGTATCGCCCCATCTGCCGCTGATCTTATGTGCGGATACGCGCAGCGACGGATGAGATTTCTACTCTCGTATACGATTATTTCCTACTACGGCTAGGTTTATATACGTACGCGCGCTTTTTTTTCCCATCTTCGATGAGTCGGCGCTGATAAATTCTTTTTTGTGCTACGCGATACATGCATGAGCTATATACACTGCGGTTGTTGTGGGGATAAGGATCTTCGCTGGCCTGGATGATGGGTCGGCGATGAAAAAAGGAAGAACTAATGTGTGCCCCGCTCGGATATTACTGCGCGATAAAACGATTGTTGTTGGGCTTTCGTGTATATAGGGTGTTAAATCTGTTGTTGCGTCCGGTGGTTTCTATTAATTCGTCGTGCGGTGTGGCGGTGTGTAGTTTGGTGAGAGGCTGCCTTTTTTTGAGAGTGTATTATGTTTTCCTTTTTTATTTGGGTCTTCGCAGAGCTAAAAAGATTCTTTGAGTTTCAGTCATAATAAGGTATCTTTATGGTTTTGTGTTTCGGTTGTCAGAAAATTCTTTATTTAATGAATCTTCTTTTGTGTACTTGACGTCAACGTAAAATACGATATGAAAGGGAAAAAAAGCAATAAATACGGCCACGGGAAAGCTGCGCTCATTTATCATTTTCACTCCATTTTTTTCGGTTGTCCAAATGTGTACGTGCCAGAGTGGAACATGCAGGCTTCAAGTTTTTTCTGCCTCGTTTTTTGTATCATCGTAAAACTGGTACGAAGGCGATGTCAATGCCCATGTGGTGGTTTTTGTACAGTCATCATTAACTCTAGAGCAAAATACTGACTCATTTAGTGCAAAATAGTTTCATTTGAGTAATTTTTAAACTAATAATAACGAACAAAACTAATTACTTGAAATAAAATAAAAACAAATTCTACACAAAATATTTAACAATAAATATTGTACTATTTTATTTTTTTTCAACTCTTTGCGAACATTGAAATTCAAGACCTAAATTGTAAAATTCATACCTATTATTAGCCCCAAAGAATGTTTTGAATTTTCGCTTTAACATATCTTTTAAACGATTCGTCACATTTGTAGAGTCATTTATTCCACAAAGCGCCCCATCGAGTTTAGCATACAAATTTACGCTTCTCTCCAGCCTACATTATTCACCATAACGGTAACGGTCACCTCCTCGTCCATTTCAAAAGACACTTTGTCCTTTCTCTTTAAATCCCGATCCGTGCAGGGAAAAATCTACCCATAAAAGCCTCGACAGCCACTACGCAAGTACCCCAAAATTTGTACACTCCCGCCATCCAATGAATAAGGATGTTCCGCGGTATTATACCACGTGGACCTCCCCGACTTTCGCCGTAAGACGGGCACAAAAACATCTCCGCGCACTTCGATCCAAACGACGACCTCAGCGAACACAAAAAACCAAGCCCCCGAGACAGAGAGAGAGACAGTCCATCCCCTTTGTCGCGCGCGTCTCCCTTTTTTTCTACCTATAACTGTGAAAGACCGCGCGCGCAGTGACTGTCATTCGGCCATCCAAGTTGTGACTTTGACTTTCAACTCCGGGAAACGATGGCTCGCAAACGCCTTGAAAAGTGTAACGAAACGAGCGAGCCTTGAACGCGAAAACCCATCGTACACACGCACGAGCGCATACCTATAGCTACATAGTCGCGCGCAAGGGCAAGCCATCCGTTCATTTTGCGCTCGCGCCACGGGTTTAACGCTCTGGTTTCACGGTGCGTTCCGACTTTGCTCGAGTCATTGTTCGGGCCGAACGACGACGACGATGGGCTGAATAAGTGCGAGCGCGCGCGCGCGCGCCATGTCTCACGCTGGGCTGGGGTTGGGCCCGGGCGCCCATAAATCATCCGGCTGTTTTTACGTGTTTGACTCCGCCGTGGCGACGGCGGCGGTACATCCTCTTGCGCCGTATAACGTCGTCTCTCTCTCTCTCTCTCTCTCTCTCGCGCGCGTCATTAGGCGAAACTTTCACGCTCGTTCTGCAGCCGGTGTGTGTCTTGTTCATGAAGGTTTGTTCATTAGAACTCGGAAGACTCGGGTTGGCATAGCCAGAGGTAAGCAGTGCTAATTCTGGTTGATGCATAGAAAAAGGTATAGAACCGAAAATAATTATAAATGTGAAAATCTTTCTTGGGCATGTACCTGTTTATACATCAAGTATGAGGTTTTGTGTGAGATTTGATGATTGTTCTTGTATGCTTTTTCACTAAAAGAAAAAGTATAAAAATGTTGAAATAACAATGATGAATTCAGAGGAAGAAGGCGAAATAATAAACGCAGTGCAGAGACTGCTCAAAATTTATCGTAGCAAACCAAACGACGACCTCGATATAAAAACGACGAAAACCATGGTGATTCTCATAATACTTCGGAAAGTTTTTAAAATAAATAAATAATTTATATTTGAAGCAGTTTTCTTATAAGTAAATCGGTATTTAATTTTACAGAATTTATACAGTAATATATTGGTGATTCCACCGTAGCTTACCTAAAACAACCATAAAAATGTCGGATGAGTGAAAATTGTCGATTTTTACCTTCAGCCCACATTGATTCCCCTGAATTTTCAAGAATTAACTTCGTATGAGTCTTTATGTATTTTTAGCCATAAAATCACGTAGTATTATTAGTTTATTATGAAAATGATTGAATATGCATTTAATTTTGATTATACTTTTCATAAGGTGCTACAGTACTGACGTATTACGGAACTGACATTATTATTTTGAAATTGCTCTTATAACTCTTAGCAGACTTAGCATACGATCTGTTTTGCAAATTAGTTTTAACTATTGAGTAACGAAAAACACTTTTTACTTGTAATAAAATATCAGATAAACAGTATCTAGATAGTAATTTAGTACTGTTATGGAACTGATCTCTACTGCTGTTTACTAAAATCTGAAGTGAGAAAACTGTTTAAACTTGCGAAATTTTAAATTTCCAGATCTTTTTCCAGATACGTTTGATGAGTTATAACATATAGTTTTAGAATTCATCATCTGTATGGGCTATTACAGCAAACTACTGCGCTTTTTGGTGTAGACACTGTTGTCATCAATATTTTATTGCAAACTGCATGACAAAAAGTATGCACCTTGCTGTAATGATAATTAGCGAATTTTGAGTTTAAAACCAATACAAATGTATATTATGAACTCTATAGTTTACTATGTACATGGAGACATTTTTTTTACCTACCTTCTGCGTAGAGTGCCGTTTTATATCGAAATTTGAGTTTTGGACATGTTACGGAACTGACATTTGAGAACTAATTTATTGATTAGTTTTAAAAGAAGCATTTACGTACGTTTTTCTGGCTTTTAACAATTATAGTTGGTTATGCCATACATGTGACAAAATTAAGAAGAAAATTCTTTTCCGAATGTGTAAGTGTATAAGAGGTCTGGACGCAAATTGGGCAAGTTATGACGGAATCACTCATATATTCTTTAAAAATTTTGGAGTGGAAATCTCACTCCAAATGCAGTAAGTGACTGTGTTTTCATGATTTTGGAGTGAAATTTCACTCTAAAATCATAAAAAGTCACTTATTGCATTTGGAGTGATAATTCCACTCCAAAAATTTTACAGAGTACGTATAAAAGCATATGATGGATCAAATCATATTCTGCCGAGTCAGATCTGGCTAGGACTGCTTCAGTATATTTGGATCTATAAGAGCATTTTGATGAGGGTCAATTTAGTTCGTGTCTAGACCGAACAAAACCCATCCTCGACATTTCACTGTGAACAGATCTTTACAGTCGCTTCCTCTTCTCGCGTTCTGCAGCTTCGCTCTCGCGAATCCCTAATTTATCGTTCGCAGCGTGCACGCTGACTTCTCTCTGTCTCTTCTTTGTGTGTGTGTATGTGCCCCGCATAATAGTTCGTCTCCCTCTTTTTGCGACGGTGAGTTTTTTTTCTTGGGGGGGAAGGCTGTAAAGGCGTCGCTGAATCATATGGAGATTGAAAGAGTACTACTCCATTAATTTGCGCACGCTCGGGGTGAGGTGTTGGGTAATTTATCGGGGAAGGAAACGGGACTCACCGCTAACTGCGGGGCTCTTTTGGGATGGGAATTAGGTTGAAATAATACGTCGATCTGGTATATGGGAAGCCTGATTTAAGCGTGAATAAATTAAAATGGTGTTCTATTAGGTGTTTTTGGTATAATGAAGCAATGAATTGGGCTTCGAAATGAGACGCGGTGTTTCGGATGAGTGTAGTAAATCTGTTTTATGAGATTCTGATGTTAAATTCGTTGATATTTAAAACGTCTTTAGCAGTATTTTTCTTTAAAATTCTCTAAATTTTTGAATACCGAACATCCAAACAGCAATAAATTACCCCTAGGGGGCCTTCCTGTGGTATTTCTCAATATTATAAAATGGATTTTAATATCAGAATACAAATTAAAAAGGACAGATTTTTACGAATATTGATCATTAATAGGGGATAAAATATGTATCTCTTGAGCTGGAAGTGCCATAACCAGTCTTCGATGAAGGATTTCATTGAATGCATAAATTATGTACACCCAAAATTTATTGCGCATAAACAAGCGAATTAATTTTCTTGTGACTGTGCCAATATTAATGTAAATAAATAACTTATACATACATTAAATAAATTTTTAATTAAAGTATAACTTTTAAAATTTAGATGATTGCTTCTAACAGCAAATTGTATACGAGATTTTTAGAGTGTCTCATACACTCTTTAACAAAAAATCTACTATATTTATTAGAACAACAGAAACAACTACTCTGCGGGCAAATACCCCTCCCAGCATTGGATTACACTGTTAATTTATAAAATATGTAGCTTTAATTTAACATTAAAAACCCAAACATTTTATATATTTATCCTGCAAATTGAAATTTCTTTTTAGCAATAAAACCATTTTAAAATAGGTTTCTGGTATTTTCCCGCGTAGTAGTTGTTTCTGTTGTTCAAATGAATATAGTAGATTTTTATTAGAGAGTATATGAAACACTCTAAATACGTAACATTTTTCATCCGTTTAACAAGTTTACGAAAAACTTGCAGGATAAATACGAAAAATGTTTGAATTTTCAATGCTAATTACATTTACATATTTTATGAATTAACAGTGTAATCCAATGCTGGGGGAGAGTATTTCCCTGCAGAGTAGTTGATTCTGTTGTTCTAATAAATATAGTAGCTTTTTTGTTGAGGAGTGTATGAGACACCCTAAAATCTGGTATACAATTTGCTGTTAGAAGCAGTCATCTAAATTTTATCAAAGATAGACGTTCAAATCATTTTTAAGAAACGAATGTTCGTATTAACACCGTACAAACATTCCAATAATATAAATCTTAAAATTGATGTGTATGTTTATACATCATCAGTTATCCAATGGAATTGAAAATATGTTACTATAACTTTTACAATAAAATTTATCACGACGAGAACAGCATACTTTCATAGTAACCACGTATCTCTGAGGTTGAAGCGTTCTTTTAAAAGTATAAGGTTATAATAAAGCCAAAGAGAGATGTTAAATTGCGAAGAGTTAAGTGCGCAAAAAACTGCGCGTTTTACGAGACGTGTAACATCCAAGGCCTTTCCGCAAATGAAAAATACGTAGAAATAATAAATTGTCCAGCACAAGGTCTTTGTCGTTAACATCTCTCGGCGGGCTATAAAACTCTGCGTTATAAAAGCCATCATAAAATTTATACTCTATTTTATAGATGCACTATTTATTTACATTTTAATGCCTCCAGGCACGGTGTATCGCGAAGCGTAAATAGTGCAGTCATCCTTATACGAGTTGATGAAAAAAGTGGAACGACTTCTTGAAAGTTATTGTTTTTAAACGTCAATCGTTAGAAGTAATTTTTTAATAACTGCAATAAAACCTGGTACTTAATATAGACTGAAGTTGTAAGTAAAATTAATGGCCGTTAATGCATCCTGTACATGTGCGTTAAGTTCATATCAATAATTTAATGACTTGACATTTTTACAAAAGAAATATCCGTATACTACTATTTTAGTTATACATTTTTTACATTCTTGTTACATATAATATTCCTGCAAATTGAAATAAGCTTTTTTGAAGATGCCTTACTTTTCACTGCTAGTGTTAATAAGTACTCAATCAGTCACAGCTTCTAAAATTTTCTCTCACATAAAGTTTTGAAATAAATTCCTTATCCAAACTTCATGAATCCCCTAAATATCTTGACAAACTCCTAACCAAGAAGCAAATCACAACATAACACAGAAATAACTGTCAGTAGCATATTTATTACCCACAGATATTGAAGGTTTTCCACTCAGTTAATCCAAAACCCAGACAGCCGAACTGCGTTCCCCACGTTTATCTTAAAAAGAAGTAGCTTATTCACGCTGCACAAAAAAAGAAGAGAAGCATAAATAACAGCATTACGCCAGAATAATCGTGAAAGTGAAATAATACACATAAATTATACGTACAATGCAGAAGACATAAGGTAGAATATAAAGAACCACGTATTATCTAGGGGACAAGGAAGGGACACGCACATTTTCATAAATTTAATTAAGAATTTATTGGTTACATCTATCTTCAACCAAGATGAAACATATAAAACTTTTTGTAAACTGATTGGATTTCCATTAGAATGGTTGATAAAAGAATCACAAATTAATGTTTTATAAGCACTCAATCAGTCATAGTGTTTGAAGTTTTGAAAAAATGTTACAAACTTCATAAATTCCCACAACATTACGACGAACACCAAACCAAGAAACAAATCATCCCGTAATGCAGAAATAACTGTCAGTAACGCATTTACTACCCGCAGACGTTTAAGATTTTCCACTCAGTTAATCCAAAAACCTGACAGCCGCACTTCGTACCCCAAATTTATCGTTAAAAAAAAGAAGAAGAAGCTTACGACTAAAAAAAAGAGAATCATAAAAGAGCAGCATTACGCCATAAAGATCGCCAGGATAATCATGAAAATGAAATAACACACATACACACATTTATAACTACACGCGAAGAAGAAATAAAGCAGCATAAAGAACCGGCGATTGTCGAGGGAAGGCATAAAAGGCAGGGGGCATCAGACAGAAAGCGCATGCAGAGAGAGAGAGAGAGAGGGAGCAGAGCAGAGGCCTGCACTGCGCGTGAGTAACGCCCCGAGTAATATTACGATGACAGTAATTGCCGCTTTGATCAATGGTGGCCCCGCACTGCAGCAGCAGCAGCAGCCGTCACGCCATCGGCGGCGGCCGGCGAGCCGAGCGATCCGAACACCACCACTGCTCTTCTCTCTCTCGCTCTCGCTCTCGTCCGTTTTCGACACATCTCTCTCTCTCTCTCTATTTTCTCTGCTTCCTGGCTTGCAGTATACATATACCTACTCCTCCTCCTTCGTGTTATATTCTCGTCTTTCGATGCATGTGTGTGTGTGTGTGTGTGCGTTTGTGTGCGCAAAATATGCCCTTTTACACCACTGGCACTTTAAGTGAGGCTCATTTTTGACTGTTAACATTAAGTGACGTCCCGCGCCGCCGAGGGGAGTTTGAAATTTTTATCCCGAGACGAGAAAGAGAACGAGACGAGAATGCACGCGCGGTATGGTTTCTTTTTGTGCGAGCAGTGTGCACGGCGAAACGAGAGCGTTTTAAGATTCCCGGGGTGGCAGTGTGTGTTTGCATATATAACTACAGCTGGTTGAGGTGTGCGGAGTGTAAGTGCTGGCAATTTGGGGTTCAGTTTGATTGCTGGGCGTGACTGCTTATTGTGCGACTTGGAATTATTGAGTTTTTAAAACTGCGAAATTTGTGTATCGTATTTCTAATTGTTGCTCTATGGTCTAACAGTTTAAGTGGTGAGAACAAAAATCAGAAACACTACTTTGTGTGGATTGTGTGAGAAAACTAGGTAGTAGAATGTTTCACAGTAGTACATTGATTTAACAAATAATAATATAAAAATACAATATAAGTAAACTTTTTCATTTGTAAAAGAAACATTTTATTTTCTAACGTTCCGTTTTATTGACATCTTTAAATTATCATAAAGTGTAAGTACAATTGCTGGAACAAATATCGATCTGAACGAATTTGTTTGATTTTTAATTCACTGGTCAGTGACGGATTATCGAAATAGGTTTGAAAACTTATATTAATCTCCTTCAAAAATACAAATACGCAATGTAGAAACTATAACTTCTTTGGGCATTGAAAAAAAGTATTTAGTCTTTGTCCGAGAATCTAGAAAATGCAATTATTTGTAAATAGGAGTCCGAGAAGAACTAACTATTTTTGAAAAATCTGAAATATGTTATTATTCGTCTATCATTCTATAATTCGAAACTTTGCGAATTCAATCTACATACGATTTATGAGTATATAAATATTTATATATTCATATAAATATATCTAATGAATATATAATTCAAAATTGGTATGCTCGACCCTCTATAAGAAGAAAAACTGTATAAATGTTAAACCTCCGTATAATTAAAAAAAAGTGTCCGTTCCCTCGAGTTTCAAATTACAGCTGTTCCCCGTCTTTAATTGTTCTCAAAATCCAAGCGATTCATCAAAATGTACGAACACGCAATCGACAAGTCCAACACCCCTCCCAAAAAACCCTCAAAATCTGTCCACTCCTCAGCAGCAGCACGCAATTCCAGGCTCATCAAGGAGAGGCTCATCCCGCCACATGCTCACACGTGCAATCCTTCGTCGAAGCTCCTTCATCCTCCCTCCCTCTCCTCTTCTTTCTCTCTCTCTCTCTCTCTCTCCGCATTGCAAGAGTTAATAAATTAGAAGCGATGCCAACCAGCTGCAGCAGCATCCCCGGTATTCGCGTGCCCGAGCGAATCGAATCAGGCGGCAATCGTTCTTTTCGCCTCGGCGCGAATTCCATTGGCGCGCTCGCGCCGTTTTGCCTCGCGGAGCGCCGCGCGCGTTGACTTATCGATGTGCAGCAGCAGGACTCTTTGTCGGGGGCTTGGCAGGCACTCCGTCTCTCTCTCTCTCTCTCTTTTTTTTGGGCGAGCTCGTCGCTTCGTTTGAAGGAAGGGAGGGACGATGGGGTTTTTGCGGGAGAGGAGGCACGCTCTCGCGTCTTTTATTGCCTCGTTAATTGCGCATTTATCTTTTCTAATTATGAGGTTTGCGCTCTCGCTCAGCGAGTGATTAATATTCGGGATGCAAGAAATGAAGGTACTTTAATATCTTTATTAATTTATATTTCATTTTTAAAGGCGGTTGTAGCGATGCCGAGGATGCTGGTAATTATCTGGCTTTTATATTCTGGATGAGCAATTTTTTCAGTCGATAAAGTAGATAGTAAAGCGGGATACTTTAGTTCGTTTTTTTGATAAGCGTAATTAAGTCATAACTCTTATTTTAATGTTAACGATGATATTAAAATAATTTCATGTACCAATAATAATTTTAATCTACTTCATAGATTGTCTTTGAAAATGTTATTTCTTAAGATCGTTTAGTGACTCAAAAGAAAATAAAGTTTTTTTTGCAGTTTACTCAAAAGTGATCTAAAACCAGTTTAGATAAGTTTATATTTTCGTAGTTGATGTATTTAAATAACATACTATTTTGAAAACGTGAGGTTGAAAAAGAATATTATGTACTTAATAAAAGTTATCTAAAAATATCCCTGGTAGTTATCTAATCTGGTTTCTAGCCAGATATTAGCTAGATTTTCTAAATCTGCTTTAATTCTCGTTAAGAAATTAGCTAGAAATCAGTTAAAAACGACATGCTTTTTAGCTAATTTCTAGCTAGATTCTGCTTAATATTCTAGTTAATATAAAATTGATAAACTAAGTAATTTATGTATCAATTAAAAATGGAAATAATAACAGTTTTATAATAATCAAATTAATATGTAATTCTAATCATACTACATTTAGTGTTTTACTAAATTAAAGTTACAAATGTACCTTAAATGTCTAGTAGTAATGCAGGTTAGGTTATGTGTTTACATAACGACGCGTGTATTTAAAAAGTATTATTTATACAAAAAGTACCAAAGCCCCGAGTAAAATTTAAGTGTCTATTAAAGAAATTTATGTTATAAATAATAGAATGCATGTAGTCATATAATTTTAAAAATAACAATAAAAACACAATAATGTAAGTTATGATGAAATTTGGAGAATTGATAAACAAATATTTGTAGTTTTACAATGAAGTTTTATTACAAAATTTTATTTTCGACATCAATCAGAAAATGTTTGTTGACTAAGTTATGATTGACTAATTTTCGGAAAGGAAATTATTAGTTATCAAATACTTTTAGTATTGCATATACATACTTCTATAATCTCGTAAGTTGTTATTTGTTGGTAAAAATATTTATTTTGGCGGCATACTATAATAATGTATATTTTTAAGAACTAATAACTTTTCAAAACAAAATATAAATGGGTTAGATTTGCAAACAAAATACGTTCTTGCTTAAAGCATAGTCTTAAGCAGATTCTAGCCAGATATTAGCTATAATTTGACATATTAATAGCTTATTAATCTGGCTAATAATTAATAAGCTAACCAGCCATTCTAGCTAACTTTCTACCAGGAATTTTATTTACAATTTAACAATTATTGTTCTTAAGAACATTAAATGAAAACATGTTTTTCGACACGCGTAATGAATGATTTATAATGTTCCGGGATAATTTTTGTAATTTTTTCAGGACGTACCGATATTATATCGATATTCCATGACAAGATTAAGGAATAAATGAGACTTGTCACAGATTAACAGATCTTTCTATAGATCTCTTTTCTATAGGTATTTGATAAATTATTACGCTACATAAGACAATGGTGTTGGAACATGGAGATGATTGTGTACGATAGGGTCAAGCAAAAAGAATTGTAACAAGAAATATAAAAAAAGTTAGTTATTCATAACATGAATGTACATTAGTATAAAAATCGCTGCCAATTCATTGGCACTTAGCTTCCTCAAACTAAATTAATTGCTGTAATATCAAATTCTTTGTTCTAATAAATTAATTTTAAATTACTATATCTCTTTCTAAATAATATCTCAAAAAGGGTGTGCTTTTTTATCATTCATGGTTTGACAAAAGATAATTTTTTACTAAAATTACAGATCGATAGGTTTTTTTTACTAAACGACAGAACGATAATAATCCTTATCACAGCAATTTTTTCTCTGTACGTAATTTATTATAATTTTTAAATATTTAAATTAATTGTAATTAGATGTTAGTACGTAGATTCACTAAATTCCTAATCATGTAAAATTTTGTGAACGATTTGCTATCATAAATTCCCGAGAAATAACCGTTTAAACTAAATATGACTTCTTTGATGTATAATAACATAAGAAGGGAAAGAGCCTGTCCAAAACTTGCGGTTATAAAGATAGGTAACTTTATGTTCTTTTTAATGCATTTATACTAAATTGATTATAATATTTCTAATATGCCGTAAAACTTGAAAAACTAAAACTTAATAATCCAAAAGTAGAAAAGTCGCTATAAAACGAAAACGAGTCGATGAATCTTTAAATTTCTTTCTAATTTCAAATCTTCATAAAAAACGAAAAAAATGAGCTCTATTTGGTAAAAAATGACCGTGCCATTATGATATAAGCGATAAAAATAAATTAAAACAAATACACAACCTCAAATCTCTCGAAATATAAAGGTCATTGTAATCTGCGCAAAGAACTCGTTCAAGAGATAGTACAAGTTACCGTTTTGAAAAGTTTCAAATCAAATGCTGCTGATTTACTCCAGTATTCGCAGCTGACTAAAAATAGATTTTTATTTACAAAAATATCTTTTTCTCTTCAAAAGAAAAAGATGAACCCTAAAAAATTTTACAGAATATTATTCTTCATATTTGTAATCATCTCGGTGTTTTTAAAATATTGTCCTTATATTTCACAGATATAAGCGTTTGAATAAAATGACGATTTCGTGTATAACAGAGCAAGGGAAATAGCTTATTCAAAATTTCGGGTCGGAAAAGATAGGTAAATTTATGCTCTTTCAAATGCATTATCACTCAATCGATGATATTATTTCTAAGGTATCAAAAAATCCGAAAACTAAAATTAAGAAATCGAGAAACCGTTAAAAAGCAAAAAAAAAACAAAATCATTGAGCCCAGAAAATATATTTCACCGTGCATATTCAAAGTAATGTTGATCCACATGCATACACACAGACACATACACGCACACATACATACACACACAGACACACACACGCACACGCATGCACGTACGCACGCACGCACGCACGCACGCACACACACACCCACACAAACACACACACACTGAATATAGTGCATTTTGATTCCCAGTATCTCAAAACATGTTTCTATCATGTTTTCAGCCAAAGATTTTCTTTACCATCATAAAGTTTCCTCTATGAGGAAGCACAATAAATGTGAACTACTTCCATGCATTAATTGTTTAGCAACTCTCAAAGTTACGCACATCACTTCGTCCTTACTTCGCCTCTCTCAAACACCATTCAACTTCTCTTTACCCATTTTCCCCATATAAGTCCACTACAAGCTCCAAGTCGCAAATCGCGCAAGAGCCACATCACCAATCATGCATCGCGCCACTATTGAGTAATACGCTCCTGCGAAACCATACAGCTCGTTAACCCACCACCAGCAGCAGAACAGAGCATAAATACACGCGAAGGGTACATACACCGTGGAACGAAGAAGTGCCGCGAACACACTGCAGCGCAGCGCAACGCCAGCACAGCACCGCAGGAGCGACTGTGTAATTTGAGGGTAATTCCCGGCGAGCCGCGCATAACCCGCCGCTACACACATCCCAGCTAATGCCGACTGGCAGTGCATCAGCCGCACAGCGCCATTGCATGTGCGAGTGGTAGATGTACGCGTATATACGTTCACGTGCCTCTTCTCTCTCTCTCTCTCTCTCTCTCTCTCTCTCTCTCTCTCTCTCTAGGTCTGTCTCTCGCTCGTTTCATTTAATTGGTCGTTGCGGCGTTTACGAGGCCTCGCGTCCGCCTGTCCGTCAGTCTGTCTCCGCGCGCGCACCTCTCGCCGTTCGCCTCGTTTATGCATATGAGCGGCGAAAAGAGAGCCGCGCCTCTTCACCGACCGACTGCAGTGCAGTGCAGAGCGAAAGACAGCCGACGACAGCTGACGAGAGGGATGCGGGAAAAGAGAGATGCACGCAGAGAGAGGTCGTGCGCCCGATGTAAGCGAGTTTACAAGCGCGAAATATGGGTTGCTGGATGGACGGATGGCTGGATGGATGTGCGAAAGGATGGCGGCTTGTGAAGTGGTTCATGCGCGCTTGAGGGTGGATTATTAAATTTCTGATGTGGCTGGGAGGACGTTTGATGCTGTTGTTGTAGGGTTGGAGTTTTGGATCTTAAGGAGGAGTCTCGTGTAAATGAGGGAAAACAGAGGTGATCCAAATGAATTGAAATTTTTCATTGTTTTAAAAAATTGTCAACTTTTACCAAATTGTTCAATTTTTTCCTCATTGTTCAATTTTTTCCACATTGTTCAATTTCTTCCAAATTGTTCAATTTTGTCCAAACTGTTCAATTTTTTCCACATTGTTCAATTTTTTCCACATTGTTCAATTTTTTCCATATTGTTCAATTTTACTTGTTTTATAGTGTATTAGTACACACAAATGTTTTAAGTCGTTTGAATAAATAAATTGTTTGTAAAAAATCTCCAAAAATCACCTATGTTTTTCCTCATTTACACGAGATACACTCTTTAAGTAATAATGTTATATTTTGTATTACTCGGATGATTTAAGAAGATTGCTCGGTGTTAAATTTTATAAAAGTAAAATTCCTCGTAAAAATCACTAAATAATGCTCAATTTTTATATTGTGATTGCATTCCCAGATAAATATATAAATATATTTAAAAACACTAGAATATAGATTTAAAAAAAGTTGCTCACTTGTATCTGAGTACGTATTCTTTTTACTGTTCAAACAATCACCAAGCCCAATTCACTGGGTGGATTTTCCTCCGCAATATCTCAAATTATTGCATTATTTGATACCTCTTATTATATAGGTAGGTAAGGTACAACTTATTCCTGTGTATTACCGTTACAATAATTTATCTTTATTTAAGAATCAATAATTATATGCATCAGATATAGATTTATAAAACATAAAACTACGATGCTTAAAATTATAATAAAAATTATATCAGATTGGTAACGATGTTATTAAAAATAATTAATGGTAATTCAGAAAGTTGAAAGTGCACTTAAAGCTGGAACAGACTATTTGCAGTGAGAACTTAATTACGTGTTTCTGAAATGCTGAAATAAACACAAAAGCACTTTGATTGTTAATTGTTGAATGTAAAATCATTTATGCCCAATAACAAGTAAATTCGTGTATTGATTTCTAAAGTAATTACCTAAATTATCTGTTATTGGTTTAACGCTTTGTCGGATAAACGATATTTGATTAATTTTGTAATATTTTTAAATGACCATTATTTTATGTAGTATTTTATTTAGTAAAAGTCTGTACGTATTTATTAAGGTAGGAAGCATTAATTAATTAACACTTCAGTTAAACTACAAATAAATCTTCCTAAATTAAATGATTCAATTGTAAAATCGCTACTTATTATCGTAAAACACTATGTACATATAGAAACGAAAACTCACTTACTCTTCTATTATTATAACAACATTAAATACTTGTTTGTTTCTTTAAAATTGATTTGCCATCAATCCGAAAACACAGTCGACAGCTGGAAAAATACTCATTCCTCGGAAACGTCTCCCAGCGCGTGAGCACTACGCGAAGCCACACGCACCGAAACGTAAAAACGTGACTCCTATATACATACGCGCAGTTGAGGGGAAAAGTAGGAGATATATTGCCCGCTAGTTATAGTGCCGCGTTCATATAGTGCAGCGAGCCCGAGCCACATACAACTTGGGAAATGGGAATCTAAATTATTTCGCGTAAAAATAGAAAGGACTCCGCGGCGCGTTCTCTCGCCTATGCGGCAGTATTTCGACATAGATCTTCGCGGTGGTGTTCGGGAAAGCGTCGTGGTTTATGTGTCTGTTATAGGGGGATATAATACCGTTAGGAGAGCTGCGAGAGCTCGGGAAGGACTGCGCGGAATTTCTATTGCGAGCCGAGCCGAAGGTAATAAAATTTGTTTTTATTGTGTAAGGAAGAAGTGGGTGTAATGCTCGCGCTAAATAAATTTAATTGCACAAAAATTGCGCTTTACTGGCTGCTTCATGGCGTTCGGTATAGACTTTTCAAATTGTTGCTATTTGCAGTTTGCGCTTGGAATTTATAGACGTTTTTGCTATAATTAAAGACAACGTCTATTAGGGTAGCTATTTTCTTGGTGACGTGTAGGTATTTACTGGAGTAATTATATCAGTAGTATTAGATGTCAAACTATTATTCTAAATCAATTTAAATTAAATTAATAAACATATTAAAATGACAATCAAAGTAAAAGAGCTGCCATGCCGGTATAAAAATCAATAAATTAGTAAGAAAATATAGTGAAATTAATTTATTACATGTAGATACATATTACAAAATAGATAAAACTAACAATCTAAAGTTTAGATTTGAGGTCTAGTGTATTTCTTGCATGCAGGCCTCCTATTATAGAGTGTCATAATTATTGAAATAGTCACAAGAATATATCTTAATTTTACGTATAATGTCCTTATTATGTACTTATGTGCAAGAACTACCGTAACATCTGACATTGCAACACGAGAACTCAAAATAAGATTCTCTCAACTCCCTAATTCATCTCGTAAATGCCACTTATACTCATCCTACACAGTCTAAACGCAGAACTACAATTCACTCTGATGGCAATTCAACTCGAATCTGTAAAACAAAATTCCACTACTGCAGCCTACAAACGATTTAATCAACTCAAATCTAAAACGCATCAATTTCTGTCATCGCGCCAGTAGCGAATCTTCCCTCCTTTATACAACACGCGCATTAACATAAATTCTTTCTAATCAAAACGAACGTCTAGCTCTCTCCCACACATTCAAGCCCCCAATTTCCTTCCACACACTGTACACGTCTGTGCTCCCCACTATCTCGCCGTCGTCGCATCCATCCCATCTTTTACACACACACGCACACGCGCACACCCTAGGCAGTAAACTCGGCGCGCGAGCGCAGAGGGTTTAATATCGCTCGGTGCGCGCGAGATAGGAGCAATAAATGCTTGTCAAGTAAATCAGGATGAAGCGCCATCGAGGAGCGCGTAATGGCCGCATTAAGTGAATAACTCACGGCTGCTGCCTGCAGGCAAGCGACGCCGTCGTCGTCGTCGTCGCCAACGTCTTCGGCTGGCGCAGCGATAGCGGCACCATCAAACAACTTTAGCCGGCGTTAAGTGCCGCGAATGTCGCCGGACCGCGCGCTTGCCCGCGCGGTTCGCGCTCCGTGTGACGCATTGCCAACCTAATTCCTGCTGCGCCGCTGCTGCGCACGCGACGTCTTTTTCTTTCGAGTCGTTCTCAATTGGCCGGTGCTTTCGATTTCTGCACTGGATTCGGCTTTTATTTGTTGCGATGGAAAGTTATCGCGGTGTTAGCGCTGCAGTTGAGGAATTGTTTGCACGTGTTTGAGTGAACGAGAGGAGTTATTTTTGAGTTTAAAATGAGGTTTTGATATAGAATTTGGATCGGTGTGGTTTTTTAGGTGGAAATCTGACTCGAAATATGTTATGGGGCTGTATTTTCATCCAGTGATATTTAAGGATGGGGTCCAGTCGAGAATCTATTTTCTGTTCAATAATACTAAACCTTTTGGAAATTCATCAGCATGTATTATGTATAAAAACTAAGAAGTAGGGCCCAGAAAGATCTCGAAAGTCCCCTTAAAGGATGAGATATTCCTCAAAATTTGTTAAAAATGGTGAAAAAAAATGAAGATATTCAAAATAGTCCAGGCGATGAAGGATTCTATGGTGACAATTTCCCTTGAATATTTCAATTAAAGTATATGCATAATAAAGAGATTTGTGGTGTGGAATTGCTTTAGAAGAATGATAACAAAAGTTACACGTGTTAGAACGTACAACATTTATAAAAGCCCATTTTTGTAGTGGTTTTTCATTAACTTTAATGTATAAATGTTCATATTATTTCTAAAACGTATTCATTTCTGAAACTGCACCACAAGTTTGTTGGCATTGTTCTAAAGAACAATCACAAAAAAATTCAAATGGATTCGTTGCATATTTCATCGCCTGAAACACTTTGAAGCCTGATTGGTAATAAAAATATTAATTTGAACACAATCGGTGTTTCGTAAATTATATATATATATATATATTTTATTAATATTCACTGGAGGTTCGCGAAAACTTGTTCTTTATCGATTTATGTTATTAATCTTTGAAACTACAAATATATTGCCAAACCCACACGAAAGATTATTTTAACTCATCTATGAAATATAATAAATATAATTTTTTAAATATATACGTAATAAATGTTACAAGATAGATTTCTTAGAATATTTTATTCTAAACGTTCTGACAGTATTATAATACAGGACTATAATATTGAAGCCGTTCTACGAAATGACGTTTAACCTTTTACTATGGATGAGCACATTAATTTATAACTTTTACCTGCTCTACCTATGTAATTTACTAAACTTTATTGTACTAAACTTTTTATAATATTGTAAAATATTTAATTTTTCCTGGAATAATCAAATGATGCACCAATCCCATGCAAAAAAGATTCTTCTATGGATTAAATAAAACACCCGTAGTCGCAAGGCCAAACTGGCAAAATCGGAATTCTCAACAAATTACAGCTCACAACAATTCTGAAAAATACGTTTTGTTCCATTGAAAAATCTCACGTGTGTAGTGAGTATATTATTTCCGTAAAATTTGAAATTGTGAACATATATAAAACCAAGTTTTTGTAAAATATACGTATACACCGCAATTCTTTATATGGGTTATTCAAGAAACTGTTATAGATTAAACTTTAAACTTACGATATATCGGTTTGAATACGGACTTTTTCTTTTATATTGGTTGATATATTTTGGTTGATATGTTAAGTATAACATAATAACTACAAAATTCATTAGTTTACAAATATAAAAAGTCACACCAATTCATATATGAATTCTTAATTAATTTTTTAGAACATTCACATGCGTGGCACAAAATGCTACATCATTATATAGCATATACAAACATATTACTAACATATTCTATCTGATATGAATATAGCTGCATTAAAGATACATTTATACAGAAAAAAGTAAAAATGCTTTCAATGCAGTGTCTTCTAAGTGACAGCAAACTTATACAATTAAAAGGACATATTGCGTAGAAAGCAGTCTGAAAATTAAATGGAATTATTATATAAATATTCAAACAGAGAAATAAATTAAAATTATCTTGTTGCTGTTATAATATTTACATGGAGGAAACAGTGTGAGAAATTTAGAGAGTAGAAGTGTTTTATGGTAGGTTCAGGAAAAAAACGAATGACGCACAGATCTGCAGTCTGCGCATGAGATGTGATTCTCGAGACATCTGTATCTTATCGTACGTATTTACACGTTGATTTTGTCCGCTTTTTTATTAATGGTGTTATATGATGTATTCACAAGTAGACGCGAGTAGACGGGTTAAATTTATTGCACGAGAGCGCATGAATGAATATGTTACATCGTGCTAGCGATAAACATGAGTGACAACAGAATTGTACATAGCTACAGTTTGTGGTTTACATATACAAATAAAAAAGAAAGATGCTTATTTGATAAATAAAGTAGCACATAGTTTTTAGTACAGTGAATTTTACAAAAAGTCTTGAATTAAATTTTAATCGTGAAAAATATTCAAAAAGACTAATGAAAATTTTTTGTCTAAATACTCATCTGTATTTTTCTTAAAAATGCAAATGTATTTTTAGAATTCAGGCAATACACATAAAAATATGACGTACAATTGGAGTACTTCGAAAGACTTATTTATAGTCCGAACTCTCGAGATTCATATTCCGGCGACACTTTATCTCGAAAGTAGCGCGTCGCGGAAATCCCAATAAAACATCGTAGAACTGACCGAGAGTGTCGAAACGCCTCGCGCACGGATAAATTTTCGAGGAGGTTATGGCCGTTGTCGCAAGATTGGTTCGGGTTTCCATTTCCAATTTTGAGAAAGAACCCGATAAAAGTCGAGGAAAAGAGTCTCGAAACGGCGGCGGCCGCGCGCGGGGAATATGGGCGCGCACGGGAAGTAGAGACCGAGAGAGAAAACATATTTATAGCCGACCGAGCTATTAAGATAATTTATCGAGGACATTACCGAACGAACGAGAACATTAATCTATTCTAGCTTCATAAAGTGAACTTTGCCGACGATTTTGTAGCCGCGCGCCAAACGAGCGATTCCCTCATACCACTTTTCTCCCTCTACCCGCCGCCGACGCGACGATTTCCCCCCGCTGACTTTTTACCTCCCCTCTCGGCTCTTTCTCTCTTTCGTCACTCTTATATACATTTCTCACTATCTCTCAATGTTATCGTTATGGCCGTCCCAATTTATTTATTAGTGACTTTGTGAACACGTAGCATAAGCATTGAGAAAAATAAAACGAACGGCTAAAGTTATTCAGTTTTTTGCTAAAACACAATTTATCAGGAGTAGTAAAATTTACTTTTTTATTATAACGTTATGAATATGGTTTTAATAAATAATTCTAACTTTTAAATTTAAACTTTTGTAGTATAAAAGAAAATACTTAGTAAATAATACTTTTTAAAAATGTGAAACAATTTTGAAAATTGTTTAATGAATTCGCTCTAGGAATGTTAGTAATTTGTAATAATAGTTAAATATGTTTTATGATCAATACCAGAATATTTTCTATTGGGAGTTTAAATTTACACAGACGTCGGCCATTTTGCGTACATATAGATATACCCATAGGTATATAGTTTCCTATGTTAAAATATAAAACATGGCGCATATGTATGTACCTTTTCACTAGCGCCACCGTCTCCGCGGTGGTAGTTTTCTTCCCCAGTAGGTACTGTTTCTTTTGCTATTTTGATTCTGAATTAGCATATGTAAGAGGATCTTCTGAATTTTACAAATACCAAATTTGATTGCAAATGTCACATTTATTTTTTCATAATTTAATGAAATTGCAAATGAAAATTTATTACATCAAAATCTATAGTTATTTGTACTAATGGATGAATGATATTGACCGAATTATTATTTCCGAATAACTCTTATTAAAAATAAAGAAAGAAATAAAAAATAACGCGTAATATGATCATTTGAATTAACACAGAATTACGCACGAGTCAAAAATTCCAAAGGTTCCATTAAACACGTAGAGACATTTCACAACATAGATAAATCATCGATTAAGTTAACAATATACTTTAATTTTAACCATCCAGTATTTCGATTACACAATAAAATAATTATCTCGAAAACTAAATCTTAAACAAAAATACATCTTTATATCCCACTCCCCGTATCCATCCATTAATCTACCAATTCAACGCGAGCCCGCCATCACTATCAAGGAAACCTCGGCATATACATCTGAGCAAAGATTGATCCGCGACGCCGTAATACAAAGAAAGAGATGAGGACCTCCTCGAAATTGGCCCGTAAATCCTCCTCGGCGTTGATTGGCTTGCTCCCGGCGGTAGCTATTCAGCCTCCTCGAAAAATAATGCGCGCGCCGCCTGTCGCGCTTCTCTCTCGATTTCCCTATAATTAAATATCTCTGGTATAAATCGACAGTTTCTATTTCACTCGCACTGCAGCAGCAGCAGCAGCAGCCACTGGGTAAGGTTTCTCGAGTTTCTCGCGGTGAGTTATCGCGATGTGTTGAGCGCGAGCACCGGCACGCGATGCCGATAAAACACGCTACAAGCCTTCTGTCGCAATTACAAGGCACACTTCGCTTCTTTTCACTGTATAACGAATTAAAAGCGCGCCGATATATTTTAAAGGCTCCGATGCATGCCGGGGAACGGGAGAGATGGAGGGCTTTTACGCTTAAATTGATCACTTAAGATTGTTGAACGACTTTGAGGAACGTTTATGCGCCTGGATTTCTCGGAGGTATTTTATTTACAGCGTAGTTTTGTGCGTTTAAGAAATTCTACCGGCTAATTGTGGAGACTCGTTGTGTATCGAGGGATTGATGAGTAATAAAGCGTATGTTTTGCGATTGTGTATTGCTACTTGATCGGGTGATTATGGATTTTGTTGAGGGAGTTTTGGCCGAACGTACGAGAGACGGGAGATGCTGAATGAAATAGCACAATAGAGATGACTACTAAATTGAATACAGGATAGTGTTACAATTATTTGGTTATTACATTTATTTTTAAATATTTGACTTTAAGAGGTAAATAAATTTTATACCATAAATATTTTGTTAGATTAATTGTATTTTTGTATATGCTTTATTTTCATTAAATACCTCTAATTATTTGAATTTCGAAATTCTTTATTAATATTTTCCATTTGTCATATTATAATAAACGAAGCCAACTTTATTACTCAGTTTTTTATAACTGTATTTTTCCAGTAAAAATTCGCATTCGTTAATTGCTAGTTTCAGGATATCTGGCTTTAAGCCTATTGTTTGTGTTTTTCTTAGAAGCTGTAAAATTTTATAGCCCTTTGTAGGTAAGTACTAAAAATATAATTGTTTGCAAGTGTTGTCTGGCTTTAAATTCGTTTTTATGTAATACATAAAGATTCACGCAAGAGTCCAAATTTTAACACCTGAGCAAACTGATAATTCTTAATTGGGGTACGGATTGCACTGCAAATACTGAGTCGTTAAAATAAAATTAGTCACTAAATAGGAAAGTTTTGTTCTTAAATGTACCTAGCTTATCTTGTTATAATATCAGTAAATAAACATATCAACATAGAAGTAAAAAAGGCTTGGTTGCATTTTTAAAGATCATTTCTAGCTCTGACCATAATTTTAAAATCTATTTAGAGTATAATATGTTATAATTTTTTATTATATTTTTTTAATTTATACAAGATTATTTTTTAATAAACATTAAACAATTTGAGTCCTTATTCTTAAAATTTTCCATGCTAAAATAATAAAATTAAATGAATAAATATTAATGCTTCTTATTCGCAAGAAATTCATGAACCTACTTAGAATTTAATTCCAAGACTAGTTGTTATATTTGACAATAGAAAAAAATTGTTCATTTTATTGATCACCAATTATTAATCCTTATTCTAAATATTTTGTTTACTATACATAATAATAATAGTTATTATGATATTATGTTTACTTTACTATTATAGAAATCAATGTCCATTTGTCAGCGTCTATTTGTTTCACTTAAAATCAGCTATAGTTTTTAAAGTATACGTAGGAAGAGAATTAAAAGTTTATCAGAAGTGATCTGGAAGTGATCTTTTTGTACTTTCAAATTTACTTTACATGAAGTAAATTTAAACCTTTCTATATTGTTCATTTTTTGGCATATACATTATAGACTATGATGTTGACCAGATGTGAAATAATAGCGGACCAATAAGAACTGTATATGCGTAGACTGGTAAATTCCATGAAATAATCCGAAAGTGATTTCTTTGTACAGTAAAATTTGAAAAATATAATTTTGAATCCCACTTATATGTGTTTAATTATTAATCATTAATTTGATGTTCAATCATTAATTTTTCAAGAATTTTTTAACGTAGCCAAAATATTATCTAGCACTTGAACTAGCAAGATGAGTGTGAATACCTGTGAATAACGGAAATTGATGAGGCTTCAAGAGATTTTTTCTTTTCTAGTTTGTTCCAACGGACCCTTATATGTATTCAAGATATCATAAGCTATTTTACTTTAAGTATACATTATTTTAGTAAAAAAGGTATCTCTTCTTATGATACTGAAAACTATATGCATATATTAAAAAATATGATCAAAATGATAATATAAGTACGCGGAGGAAGCTCTTTTTTAAGTTTTGCCTTGTATAAAAATATTACTGTGGTTCAGAATTATTAACAATTGAAGATAATGACGAAAAATATACGGATATCTGAGAAAATTTAACTGTTTCAAATTATTTAATTTTTCAAAGATTTTTCATCATCATTCTTAATTGTTAATAATTATAGACCAGACATATATGCATATTCTTCCAATGATTTATTGTGTAGTGTTAGTACATAGTACATGCATACTAATTACAAGTATCACAAGGAAAAAAACCTCACTAAAATGATACATATTTAAAATAAAATAGCTCATATCATAAATTCATGGACCAATTGCGATAAATTACAGGTCTTACAATAATAAAACTCATATGGTAAAATCTTACTATATTGATATAAAAAAATTGCTAATAAGTTGTACTTAAACATTTTATGCAAAAACAAGATATCGATTTTTATGATATCAATATCATAATATTTTACGATATCGTCGTTTCAGTGTAGGATTCATTTCTATAGGTACCAGAAAACATCCTAAAACTGCAACAAAATACGTTTCCCAGAGATATGACACTCTGCTTGTACGATAGTTTTAATAAAATTATAAATAATAATCAATTAAATCGTTTAAAACAAATGCTTAAAATTATTATTTCTCAAATTTATTATGTTACTATTGTTATATTATTATTATTATTATTTTTCTCTTATTTAATTTTTCGTCCGATTTTATACTTGCGGCGTATGCATCCTCAATAGCCCCACAGTATGCGGCTGTGTGTACCCAGTTGGGTGTACCTTTAATGGCATTTCCTACCCTCCTCGAAAAAAAAATATTATTATATTATTATTATATAATAAGCAGTCCATTGTCGCACCGTGCGGTTAGCGCCAGAGCGTAGCGAGGGTGATAAGCACGGTGCATTACTGGACTAATTATGTCACGGATAGGCGTCACATAAGTGCGAACTTAGGTCACGCAGTGCTATAAAAAAATGTTTACTCAATTTCCATATTGCAAAAGTATAAGTATCGTCAGCTAGAGAAAGATTCGACAAGACACTGGAAGCCTTTTTTATTTTGCATCCGATTTTAATTCCGTGGGTCTCATTTTCACAACCTACGATTCAAAAATAACAATCGCCAATCCGAAAAAGTCATTCAACCAAGCTACGCGCGAAGAGACAAGCTGCCGACGCAATTTACAATCAAACCAAATGACATTCTCGGCGGCGCTCGCGTATGAATAATGAATCGCATGACGCGGGACACGCCCGGCAGCAAGATCCCAGCCCGAAACCCAACATCAGCAGCTGCATCTGGGAGTTGGAATCCCCTTGTCGCCCGGAATAGCGATCGCTCGCAGATCTATACCCCGCGAATTCCGTCGCACTGCTCTCGCACTAACGAGGAGGACGCCGCATAATGCGACGAGAGAACCAGGAGAAAGAAACACGAGAGAGAGAGAGAGAGAGATGCTCGTCGTCGTGTTCGACGATGATGGCCGTCACGGCCGCCGCCTTTTTGCCTATATGAATTCCCCGATTCGCAGAATCTCGGGTGTGTGTATGTGTGTATGCAGGGTGTAGGAATCTCGTGGGTATAGTCGGGAAAAAGCGCGCGCTCGCGAAAGTGGGTTTCGATTGATGAATTGCATTACACGCGCGGAATTCGAGAGATTCTGGGTGTTTCTTTTTGGTGGTTGCCGCGCGCGTCCGCGCTGTGGGTTCGCAGATCGATCTTTGGCATTCTTGGGGAAGGATCTGCCGTGAGCGAGCGGTAGCTGAGATAGCGCGAGAGGATTTGTGTTGCATTCTTACAGACGTTTTGTGTGTAGATTTTATCAAGTTTTTTTTAGATTGATGGAATTTAAATAAAATGATAAAGTATAATGATATATTTTTCTAGTCTTTGTTGGCTATTTTCTGAATATTATGTAAAGTAATATTTTAGCATATGTTAGTATATTGATGTTGAAATAATTTCTATACGATGTGTAGTATTTTTATGAGATCATTGTAATATATCTTAACGTATTATAACTTAATAAATTATTTATTGTGAATTTCCATCTTTAAGTTATTATTATTTTGAGAAAGATATATATATTTAGAGAATTGAAAGGGTAAGGTAAATGTACCAATGACTGGACACGTCCCAGCACCTGGTCAGCCGCTATATCAAGTTATATTGGATAACATAGTACTTTTAATTAAAATAATTATATGTGATCATAATCTATTACTATTCAGTTACATGTATTTAAATATTTATAAAATTTTACGTTTGATTTGTATCCTAAAAAAATAGTTTTGTAATGGAACTGATGCTCGCACAACGGTACACTATTATCTTAAGCAACGGCTTAGATATGCCTTTTTGATTTTAGAAGTTATTTAATATTATCTTATCATTTTCGATGCTCAACATTTTTCTGAGTTTATTTAATCGCATAAAAAATCAAAATAAAATGCTAATATATTCCATAATAGCGTCTTTCTCGCAACAAAAAAAGTGTCCAGTCTCTAGTACACAGAAAAACTACAGTGCCTAGTACCTGGGCACCTATATGAATTTCAATATAATAAATATATTTTGATACAAAACAAGTTTTTCTCTGCGTAATTAAGTTCTCGAAAGTTATCACTATTATTTATACTATTTACTTTGTTAATATTTAATGCAATTTATAACAATATTAATGTTTATATTTTGTGTTTAGAATTTGACATTTTCAAGTTCTCTCGTTCATATCAGCTGACGCATCATAGGTTAGGTGACAAAAATATTTTTCAGGTGATAATCAGCCTTAAATTTATCAACTGAGTAATTATGCATTCTAAAGTAATAATAGTACTGTTATTGTTCAATAAAATGTTATTTTATCAAGTAATATATGTTATTTTATTAGAAATAAGACAAAATAATCGTATCCATGTACTAGGACAGCGATGTCCAGTTATTAGGCTAAATGTTCTTTGCTTGTCCAGCTACTAGTGCACTAGTCTACGATACATTTTTATTAATATTTCTTGTAATAAAGTGTAAATTAGAAGTTTATAAGGTTAATTTGATAGACAACAATATTGTCTTTCAGTAGGATACAAAATTTTCTAGTATAGTGCTCCAGTTTTTTAGAGCTATATATTAACACATACATTTCGTTTGTTCTTAAGTGTCTAGTTACTGATACTTTTACCTATTTATGAAAAAAGGCTAATAAGTACCGATTAACATTTTAATTTGGTCGATTTTCAAATTTTCAATAGCAACATTAACTATATATTGATTCAAATAAACATATAAATTCTAAATTTATCGATTTAATAATAAGGACATAATATTTAATTTAATAGAAAAATAATACTATATGATGTTAGACGTGATAACGTTTTAATGTACGTTGCATGAAATTTAGTTTTCTGTTTTTAACTCATTATTGTACACAAATTAATAATTTATTAAGCATACTAAATTATTTCTACTACTAAAAAGGCACAATAGTTTCTAGTACAAAATTGGTACAAGTAAATTCTTTCAATAACCATTGCTAAAAATTATTAAGTAACATACAGGTATACTTAAAAAATAAAAGCCTATATTTACGTTCAAATGTTGCCGCTTTAGTAAGTTGCAGTCATAAATATAATTTTTGTATTCTAAAACTATTGACATAATATTGCCATAAAACGTTTTATTTTACAAAATATCTATAAAACTGAAAAAAAACTTTTTTAATGAAATAAATGTTGGTTTACCCGTGTTTAGTAACTATCGCCAAAGGGTTCTTTTTTCAGTGAAGTAAGCTTCAAATACACTGCTCGAACAATAGAAAATTAGATTGTTTCTTCATCGCCCAACAGCAAAAAACCTAAGTAATCCCCCCTGAAATACTAAATAATTCAATAATCACCAATGCCGATAAAGCAGAGCTCTTTGTCGGCGAGCGCGGCCACCCCTCTCGCCTATATAAAGAAATAAAAGGTCTGCGTATAGCTACGCACTCACGGCAAAGAAGAAGTCGAATCCTCGCGCTCGAGTGTATATCGGCACCGTCCGGTTGTCCCCGTATAAGCGCACCTATACACACGCACACTCGAATACATTAGCGATTCCTAGTGAGCCGCGGCGTAATGAATGTTTCCGGTGACAGCCGACAGTGGATGCGCCCCGCGACAAACAATGCGACTTTCCCCCCGCTCGCTCCTCGCGCGTGTATCAGCCGATTCTTTATACCTTCTTCTTGTTCTTCTTCTTCGTCTTCCCCTTTGAGCCCGCCAAGCTACGCTTCGAACTGTCCGCGCTTTCTTTCTTTGGCTCGAGGACGGGTGTAGCGTGTGTGAGTGGAGTGCGTGCGTGGTCATTGTCCGTGCCGTGTAGAGGATACTACGCGCGGAGTCGGGCGCTTCCCAAATTTACGCCGGATGTAGGTACTGGAGGTATTAGCCGAGGAGCTAATATGCATAATTTTTGGGCGGGGTGCAGCGTTGTGTGTTAAACACTTCGGATGCGATGTAGCATTCGTGCGGCGTCGCTTTATTTGTCGAGGATGGAGTGGAAGGGTGTCGTTGTGGGGTTCGATTTTAGCTTTGAAGTGGTTATTTCGTCGTGCAAGCTTAGCTTTGAGAAACTTTATCTGGTATGCTGATTGATTTTTATTAACTATAGTATGGACATTTTTAATTTGGTAGAAAGAATTGTTTTCTTTTTAATCTGTATTGCAAAACCTTACAATATGAGCCGTAGAACTTTATGATAGCGTTATTTATGTAGTAGTAAAAATGTAAAAAAGAAACGTAAATATGAGTACACTTAAACATTTTAATATCTTATTAAATTTCGAGTTAGAGACCTAAAATTCATGCAAGTTGTGGGTTATAACGTACTAAAAGAAAATCTTCTGTTGTTCCGGAAGTTCTTATACTCATAGACTATGACTATGAGTTATAATAGATATTATAGTCAGAATATGCACATTTATAACTCTGATTTTGCTTACCCTATTATCTATTTATTTCTATCCATGATCTTTTCATACTAATTCAACTATTCAACTGGAATATAAAGAATGACGAAATACTAGCTCAGTTATTTTTTAAAACTTTTATAGATCAACTCACAAACAAACAAGATTAACAGTGAATTTATATATTGTATCAAATTAAACATAGGTGGACGATAATGAAACAAACTTAAATAAAACTCTTTATAAAATTTTCACTTAATAACACGGTGTTCCAAGAAGACCACGTTATTTATTTTACAGTCTACGCTTATCTGCTTTTCTAAGAAGTATATATTTGAATAAGAAATTATGATTTATGAAATGCTCGAATATTCAGAGAAAAAAAAGAATTTTGAAAGTATAAATGAAGTAAATGTCAGGCTATATCTATATTTGACGGCCGCTAAGTATACAGATTATCATTTACTTAATATTTTAGTTTTTGCATAGCTAGATGCTAAAAGAGTTGTCATATAAGGCTTATACATTTGTGGGAACCATTCTTTTAATTTGGCATCTTTAGGTAATTTTACTTCTAAATTATTAGAAAATAGTACTTTTCTTATGAAAATCTTTATGAATAGTTTTTGGATCTTCTGAATTCTGAATTCTGAATACTGCATTTATTATTATTTACATGAATACAATGCCGTATCATACGAAAGTTAAAAATTGAGGTTATAACTTATATCCTTAAATATTTCTCCGCAATATAATAAAAATATTTTATCTGAAATATCATAAAACTCATTTGCAACATCTCTGAACTTTGTGTAAGCATTCAATTCGGTCCCCTAAAATCTAAAGTTTCCCATTACTACACATACTCCCATCTAAATCTCAAACTTTGTTTATCATTCCGAAATCTCTAAAGATTTCAAGCCGTGCATCCTCCTGCTCCCAGTGTATTTTTACCGTGCGCGACGGCCATATGAGCTTCCAGGGGTGGCAATCCGAGAAAGATGAATTCGCCCCAACTGAAGACGTAAAGTCGGCGCTCGCACCGGGCGATTAGGTTTATGGCCTGAAAATCCGTATAACCGCGCGCGTTCCACACACGTTCCGCTCGGTTAAAGCCCCGCGAGCCGCGCGAAGGCGACTACCCTCGTTATACGCCTTGGATTCGATCCAAAAGCTCCAGCTTCTTGGACCTGCGGAAGCGCTGGATAGGCGATCTTAACGCTATATACGCTCGCCAGGCTATATCGGCGAGAGATAAGCGCGGGAACGTCTGCGAAGGGTGAAACGCTCCGCGATTTTGTATCCCCTGCCCTGCGAGGCTTATACGATATGCACACGCACGAAATGATATTTTTGGTTATTTTGGTTTCTGTAAGCTAGATCGCAAATATGAGATGCGACAAAAACTTTTTTCAGAGTATTAATTGTGGCTAGTATATAGAAATGTTTGAATTTTAAAATTCTTTAAGTTTGATTCTATGTATTGTAATTGAATTTCAATCAATATACTTCTACATTAATTTTAACAATGCTATTAATTATAATACTTTTTGTAAATGCGTTAGTAATCAAATTTTAATATTCAAGTTATTATAAATTTAAATTAATAAAAGGTTCATTAATTTTGCAATCATATCTGAATTTAACTCTACTTTTACTTCGACTTTTTCTCGTTTCATTATATCGAAAAATCAATTGTAATTTAGTCAACTTTTGAATATTGAACATCAATTTTAATACTCAATGAGGTAAGTGCCATAAGTGGATTTACATTAATAAAAATTTTCTTTTTATTTAATTCTTGACTTCTAACATTTTTGAACGCTTCAAAAAATGAACGTATTATGGTCGAATTGCATAAAAAAATAATTTTCGAAAACCAAGTAGCTTTTCGCCTTTTTGAAAATCGAATATTGTCAGCTCTAATTTTAACGTATTTCTAAAAAATACTAAGTATCAGAAACAAGTATGATTATGGAGTATTTTACAAAATAAATAAAACATATTATCATAGCCGTAATTTACAATGTCTTAGATACCATTATTTACTCTGAAGAGTTTAAATTGCTGCAGAACTTGTAGTCAAACTTCAAACTCATAAAAAAACGTGATGTAACTGAAATTTGTTACCTAATGAGTAATTTTATTCTTATGGTAAAAGACGTACCTTAACTAAAGATAAATAGTATAAAACTATACATAACTTTTAAGCCGAGTGTTACCATTTTATAGATAAAATTGTTTAGGTACCTTCAACTCTTTAAATTCTCCTAAGCCCCTAATCAAGCCCAGTTCAAAAAGAACGTGATGAAACACTTTATTCCCGACTAATCTCATCGTTCCTGCACTAAAAGATTTAAGGCTCCTCGCGATCCTGTGCTGACAGATCTCCTCGAGAACACTAAACTCCCGACAAACATAAAAACAGTTCTAAAAAGAACCTCGAAAATCCAATGATCAACACACGATTTTACAGCGCGCATCCGAAGCCACCGCCGAGCTAAGCCAAGCTCATTAGTCACATCTAAAATTAAACATAGAGAGAGAGAAAGCCCAGCTATCGCGTACGTGACCGAGCCCCGCGGTAAAGGCGTTAAAAAGGAGGATTCCCGCGATAATTCATTAAGAATTTTTCTCCTCGCCTGTGAGCCGCAATTACATCCGAGAAGGCTATTATAACCACGGAGTATACTGAAAAAAAAAACAAGTCCGTTGATTCCATCGTTTTTATTCCGCGTGTACATCGCGAGAAGATAAGCCTCGAGCCCTTGCCAGGCTGATTGCGAAAAAAGGCCGCAGGGCCACAGGATGATTATGATGAGTCTCGAGTAGCTGCACCGCGGCGCGCGAGAGATTGGCGTTCGCGCGGTAAATGCGATCACTTAAGCTGATTAAATCTCGGCGTCGTTATGAGTGAACGATCCTGCGCGCGCGCGTTATGCGGGTATATATATATATATATATATATATATATATATACACGCGAATGAAGCGTTTGCATAGTTGTAAGGAGTAGGTTGTATAGGTATGAAAGTTAGATCAGCTTACAATAGTTGGACGTGATTAATTTTTTTGGTAGATCATTTTTTACTTTTGAGAATGTATAAAAGTGCTTAACAAGCGGTTTTGATTTTGATTTGAATAATTTGTGTGGTCGTAAACGGAGATGACTATAATGAGGTTCGAGATTATTGAATGCACGGTACTTATGAATTTATGAATTAATTATAAGGGTTTATAAGAGTCGTGTTTGATTGAAAATGTTAATGTGATCATAGTTATAATAAATTTATAATTTATTGGAGACTGAGATGTTTTTACATTCTGTTGATAGTATGTATGTTTACCAATTGCATACGATTAATGCGTTCAAAATAAATAATCATTTCATAATTTATATATATACATATATATATATATAAATTATGAAATGATTATTTATTTTGATTATATATATATATATATATATATATATACTAGGGGGTGTCCCCATACTCGTTCCACTCGCCAACCCCTATTTAAGTATTTAATTTTAAAATAACAATAAAAAATTATTTTTTAGTAAAAGATATAAGGGTTTATTTAGGTCTTGACTAAAAAATTAAACCCTATATATGTGTTAAAGGTATAAGTATGTTTGAAAATTCGTAATTGATTACACATTGAAAATTCAAGGGTTCAAAATTCGAGTTTTTCAAGGTAATTTAAAAGTATTTATATGATTTATGTGTAAAATGTTACATTCAGCAGATCTGCCTCGGGAAGATCGACAAAGTCTTTTCATATATATAATAATAATAATAAGAATAATAATAATTCATAAATCATTTACATAATTTTTTTATTCAATTTAATAAAAAATAAAATAATACTATAAAATTTGTTTTTCTTCTGTTAGGTTTTCTTTGGTATCCTGAAATTATTATAGATGGATAAGTATGTATATTTACCATTATATAATTAAAAAATTATTCATAAAATGAAAGTAATAAATAAAAAATATTGCAAAACCTAAAATTAGACTCTCAAGCTTCATTTTTTCATCATTCAAAAATTTTAAATGATCACTATTTGTGATTTTTTTTACAAAACCAAACAAAAATCCAACGCGCCTTTACAGTACCTCCAGGGTGGTGTGTAAAACTGTGAACAGAATTTGTATTCTGCACAGACTTTGCAACGGACTACATAGATAAATGCATATTCTTTTGTCAATGTAGTAAACAAAATTTAATTCGTCAATTATTATTGAAGTTTCGAACAATAAATTGAATTGTATTTTAATGAAACTTTATAAATGTTATATGATTTGGCATATTGCACTTAAGAAAATGCAAGAGAAGGTGAAGAGACGATGGAAGGGTGTTAGAGGGGGGGGTGGTTGGTCAATAAATGCACTATAAAATAACGTAAACTTTGAAGCAATCTCATGTTATTTAGTGGAGTGGTGGTGGAGGGGGTGGAGGGGCTGAGTTCCCAAAATCACGGTAACAACTATATTATATATATATATATATAATATTTGTGTGTGTATTTTAATTATTTAAAAACTATTATTTTGTGATTATTAAATAATGAAATAAGTGTTTGCAATTATTTTAACATGATCGCGGCAAAAAGGTGTTGAATAATTTTAAAGTTTAATCATTATTCTCTCAGAAATATCTCGTCGTTATAAAGAAAACATTGATAATTATTTCTTTGATTGATATTTCAAGTCATGAATGAATAATCAAGATAAGCTGCGCTTGAAGTTCAATTAAATATTATTCCATTATAGTCACCATTATCCTCGTTCACTTTCTATTTTATTCACTCCATGGCATTCTTCTAGAGACCGTATTCAAAATTAAGCTCGTTATCACGCGAATCAGAAACCTTTACGAATCTATCTTTGCTAAACTCACCGGCAATTGACATATGAATATTGATAATTTAGCCCGACAGCTAGGGTCTTCAGAGTTACAGTATATTGCACTTTATAAATTAGCAATTTAGTAATTGCCTACCGTAGCCTGTATAACAGAACGTTTTTTGATTACCATTATGTGACTACGATTATCTTTTCTACTGATGCATTAAAAATAGTGCACATTTCCTTATTTATTAAAATGTGCCAGAATTACTTTAAAACCCTATTATTTGAAAATAGTTGCAGGTTGTTATGTACAAAATGAATGTTCTTAAATTATATCAATATGAGAAAGTTATAAGATATGTCTAAGGATTTTAAAATTTAATTATTATATTTCCAAAAAGGTTTTGCCATTATTTACGAAAGAATTTATAATTGTTTATTCGATGGATATTTCAAGTGACGAATAAACAATTTTCGAATTGAAAAAGTTAAACTGCAATATTTATTTCGCAACATCGGTTCATTTGAAGTTCGATTAAATATTATACCATTATTACCACCATTATCCTCATATACTTTCTATTTCATTTACACCATCGCATTCTCCAAGACGCTGCTTTATTCAAAAGCCAAGCTCACTATCACACCAGTCAGAAAATCCATACAAATCTGTCTTTTCTAAACTCGCCGGCAATCGACGTGTAAATAATGCTAATCGCGTTGAAGAGGTTCTTCGGACCTACGGTATATTGCACTTCATCGAAATACAAATTTGCAATTAACCGATTGCCTACCGCACACGCGGCTGCTTGTATATAATTTTACGACACTCGTAAAGTTTGATAGCTCGCCACAGTCGCCATGGGTTGCGCAAAAATTCGGCCTTTATCGGCCGCGCGAAATCGCGCATAGTCGCAGAGGCACTGGTAGCCTCTCCAGATTCCACGAAAAGATATTGCTCGGTTATTTATTTGTCATATTTTGTAATGCGCGGCGCGAGAGAGCTTTCCTTGCGCTGCGCGCGGGGCAATAAATTTCTGCAGAGAGGCTCTCTCTCTCTCTCTCTCTCTCTCTCTCTCTCTCACCCTCTCGCCTCTTATATCCGCGACTTTAATGCTAAAAGAGTCGTACGGGGAATATTGCGTTTATTTTAACAGTCGCAATTATGTAATTTATCGCCGACTTTATTACGTAGTTTAGCGCGCCGTGCCGCGGTGCGCGAAATTTCTTCTGGTAAGATATTTCGCCTGATTTACGAGACGGAAAATCGCACGTTATTATTGTTTTGTCGAGAGAAGGCAAGTAGCGCGCACGGAGCCTTCTCGTGTGTTTCTATTTATTCGAGTAACCAATTTAGATTTTTAATGCTGTTCGCGTGCTTTTTAAACGGGGGGATTGTATTTTTTCAGAATATTACTTTCGCGGCTTAAGAGGTTTATGGGTTTTTAATGTTACGGGATTCACGTTAAATTCTGCTTTTTATACGAAAACGTGAACGTTTTTATGTCGCGCCAGAAATCAATTAGCTTAAGAGATTGAGGTTATCGGAGTTCTTCAGTATGCGCATGCCAAATTAATAGTTAGCTCTTAATCTGAAATGATGATAAACAAAAGACCTAAAATATAAGTAGAGATATTAACAATTCTAGATATCTAAGAATAAACGTTTTATGGCAGTGTTAATTTATAGTTTGATATAAATTATAAATGTAAACTGGTAAACATGATAAATATTGCGTTATTTATGAGCATCTGTTGTGCCAAAAGTTACTGCACATCTGAAGATATATATATACATATATGCTTCTAATTAACAGTGCCAACGTCTCAATTTTAACATTACATCGTATACCAATTAGACCAGTATTACTGCTTAAATATCTCTGCAGGAATTAATTTACGTGATAAGACATTTTATTTTATGATTTGGTTATTTTTGAAAACGATTTACTTATTGCTTCATCAAAAAGGAAGCTTTGTAACAGTAAAAATTTTTTTTCGAAAATAACATGTTAGAAACATGTTTTGGAACATTTGTAATCAAAATACACTATTTTTAGAAAATGTCTGTATATACGTGTGTGTATGTGTGTGCGTGTGTGTATGTATGTATGTGCGTATGTGTGTGTGATTGTGTGAGTGTATGTGAGTGTATGTGAGTGTGTATATGTGTGTGTGTGCGTGTGTGTGTTGCGATCCGAAATTATGGATAACCCTATTCGTTTCTTTTATTATACAGGAACACGTCATATTTTTTCAAACAGTTATATCTCAAAAACATATATCGGATAATATTTGAATATAATTTTCTCCTGCACAAGCTCCCTACACTCCGTACATTGCATCGTCGTCGAAATATATTGACGCAACATATAAGCAAAAAAAAGGTAATAAGTAAAATATCACATTCATATTAGAATAATTTATAATGTTAATGATTAACTAGGTTTAAGGAAGTGCCGATGAATTGCGGTTTGTTCTATTGGAACAATTAATAAGATTTGAGGAAGCTAAATGCCAATTCATTGGCATCGGTTTCTTAATTGTGATATCTATCTAATCGTTAAATGTTCCTTTCATTATTACAAACATTAAGAAAGGTCCACTAAAAAAATCGATTTTTTTTTAAATCGGTAGTATTTTACCTTGAAATATAAAATAAACTAACATTTCTTTACTTAGCCCTTATCTTCTTAATGTACGATAATTATTTTCAATATAAAATTAATCTTTCTAATTCAATAATACTCGTTCTAAATTATTTTTCATAACAGTATAATAGGCGCAATAAGTAGGCGTTTTGTTTGTTCGCTTTCTTTGCATAAAGTCAAAACTCGCATGTACTCATTAGCCGTGATTGGATAGATTTTCACTATTATGCTTACTTTGCGCACATGTACTACTGTATGTACAAAAAACACAAACGATGTAAAATGGGTACATCACAAATTTTTAAATAAATTGTTATAACTAAAACATTGCGTTTAAATTCCGGCATTTACAAATTCTATTCAGTCAAACTTATACCAGCTCAGTCTGCTCTACAGCATACTTTGGTATACATACACATAATGTTATTCTATTCATTATTCTCATGAACCAATTCGACCATGCTCCACTTCATCAAGAATCTAGAGCTGCGCATCTCGACCGCCACTTTGCTCCGTGCGCATCTTTCTCTCGTTATCTCGGCGCCGCCGCGTACCTACCTATATACCTTCATCCACTCGCGCCAGCATTCATTCGCATCAGCGTTAATACCCGGAATACCCTGATACTCGACGCACGTCCAGAATGTCCGGAACATACCCCGCTCATAAATCGAGCATCGGCGAAACAACGGCCATCGCGCGCGCTCGTCATAAATGCATCAGAATCTGCCGAATCTCCAGGGAAAGTATGCACGGCGCATCCAATTCTTCGCGCGCGCGCGAACGTAGGTAGATACGTCTCGATCAGTCCGGGCTATCCGCGGAACTCGATCGCCCCCCTTCCCCGCATGACGAAGCTTCTTAACGCGATGCGCGAAAATCGGCTGATGGCGCGCTCGGATAATGCGGTATGCGAACTCGCGATTCCGCGATCCTCGGACTGTATAGCGCCTGGTATGCGCGCAGCCAGGCTGGCTTCATTTCCATTGTCGACGCGGCATACTCGCGAATTCCCCGCGATCTCGTCGCTTTCTCGATGTGCGCGCGCGGGTGTACAGTGGATGGAGAGAGGGAGCGCGCTAAGTTGCGGTGGTGGGGGAGCTCGTATGTGTACGAAACTCGCGGGGGCGCGTTATTAACGCGCGAGGAACGTAGGAAGCTGATGCGCGATTTACGCGCTGACATTCTGCTGGGATGACTCTTATGGCTGGAGTGGGCGAGTGAGAGTCGTTTCTGCGGATGCTCATTTGGTATTCGTCTGTAGTGGATGGATGGAATGGTTTTGTGGGCCAAGTGGTTTATTGGGGATACGTATGATTGAAGAGTCTATTTACGTATGTGGGCAGGTAAAGGCATGCAGTGATGTGATTGTTTTTGATAATTTAATATGGGTTATTTGATTTGTATGTTTCTATTTTTATTTCAAATTAATATTTGTAAATTATTACAAAGATTGATTTTTTTGTTGTGTATGATGGCTACGAAAGTACGAATTTATTTTAGGAATATTTGAATCATTAGGCACTAACTGACGTAAAATTTGCGGAAACTGACGTACTATTTCTATAACGATTATATTATGAAGTTGATGTTGAACCCTCCCTGTTACCGTGAAACGCCTTTTTCATTTGATTTTCATTTTTAAGACAATATCTCATTGGAACATTGTTGTTTACTCAAAATTAAAAATTAAATGGTAAAGTGGCTCCTCGTTATTATCGATGACGGGTGGGTTTCGCAACACCTTAATTACTTTATAGTTAGTAAATAACAAAACATGACTAAAATAAATTCACATTTTCATTTCTTATATTAAAAGACTTTTAGTGCAAATTTAAGAGGATTGGCCAATTAATTCAACGGAGAATCAAATTTAAGAAAAATAAAATAATTACACATCTATGAATATTCTGAGTAATTTTGCCAATTTTAACGCATAAAATACTTTCCTTGAACTACATAATGAGAAAACTTAATCAATCAAAGTTTAAGATTTTTTCTCTAAAACTCAATAATATCCAAATGGTTGTACCCTTACTAGCCATCAAAACCGTTATAGTATGAAAAATTTATAAAAGAAAAAGTACATGTCAAATTTACATTTTACTCTTATTTTTATATTTTTTTTACAAATAAAACATCTCCTTAAATAGATATGTTATTCAATATTAATAAGAAATAATATTTTTATTTGTAAATAATAATATTCCGGAATTTAATAGGAATACAAACCATCTGTCGTAAATGAAAAGCAAGAAAGTAAGAAGAGAAATAAAATAATATAAGTTGAATAATTTTAAACTGTCTATTTCAACGCAACAAGAAATGCTCATATGCCTATGTCTGATTTGTGCGTCTCTTAACTTATCGGCGACGTTTTGTTGGCACCTCACAGCTCGTTGGCTTTTCGACGACCAAACGATCACTCGTTTGATTTATGTCATTTATTTCTTTTCTGGCCTTACACTCTATAACCACTTTCACTCTCGGACATTATGAATGACGCCAGGTCATTTATCAATCTTACAGCAGTCAGCAGATATAACGACCATTCTGAGAGGTTGGCTCTACTTTCACTGTTTAATCGTTTATTATTCATTTCAATTACATCAAAAGCCACTTAAAAACTGTAGGGTTTCAAAAAACCATTTGTTCTAATTGGATAGATTCTACTTGATTGGCTTTACTTGAATTCGTTTAACTGCACAAAAAAAATTATTTTGATTAACCACATTAATTAAAAAATTTGGGAAGGTTATATATAACTTGAACGTTCACCTTATCGCAAAAAAATGGTGACGGTTTAATTTCTGTATAAGACTTATTTGATTTATGGTCGCATTATTATTTGTATGAGGATGAAAAAAGTTGTATAATGTAGCATAACACGCGAAGCTGATTTTAGAAACATTCAGAGAAAACGAAAGACTGATAAACATTCATAAACAATATTTATTGTTTATCTGCAAACATAAATTTAATAATCTGCCATAATGTGCAATAAATTTTACAAAATCCTCTAATAAATTATTTTAATGTTTGCCGTTAAAGATAATTGACTGTATCATGCTCGAGAGATACATAATAGTATAAATTTAAGTAAAAGTCCATTTAATTAACATATTTTTCGTATTTCGGACTGTAGATACTTTCCAATCAAAACTATTATTCAAATTATACTACTTTCTGTAAACCAATAAATTCGTATAATCGCATCAGCACACATACCAACACATTGAAAAGTATCATGTACATCCAAAAAGTTAAATGACGTTTTTACTATCCCACATTTTTTAAAGTGACATAAATCTCACCATTATATAAATTTCATATCGCCGACTTCTAAACCAGTCTCCAACAAAGCACGAAAATAATTTTTTAAGCGACTCCAATCGTAAATTCTAATCAACTCTCATTGAAAATATTAGTCAGCGGCCCAACGCAGCCTCCGTAAAACAGAAAATTATTCAATCCCTCCCCAAATCAAGATCGATTGTTTCCCAACGACACGGCCATAAATTCCCAGAAGCATCGCGCGCAGATGTTTACTAAAGATCCAACCGCCCATCAAACTCCACGGTAACCCTACATACTCACCAGAAAGTAAAATAAAAAAACAGCCCAAGAAGAAGCCTCCAAAGAAACAGAAAAAAAGACTCCACCGTCCTCGTTCGTAGGTATATTTACGCGTCGAAAAAAAAAAGAAAGAAGTCAGTAAAAAAAACGCTTGTGTCTCCCGACACAAAAACTTGGTAGGAGTTCCTCTCTCCTCGAGCCGCTGAAGCTATAAATTTGTGGCGCGGTCCGCTTGGTAAAAGAGGCTTCGCGTCGTCTCGTTCGAGAGAAGCTGAAGCTGTGCCGTCCAGTGGCGAGCCATACGTCATCTCGAGGCTTCGAATAAATAAACGGGCGCCATGTGTGTACACGTGTGTGTCTGTATAGAGCGGGGATGCATCCGCGCCGGTCATAAGCTTCGCGCCTCGCCACGTGAGTGGCTTTAACTTGATCTCCAGATATATATCTTTCTCCACTCTATACTGCCTCCTCTCCCGGGGAGTTTCTCCGTTTGTAAGCTGCTGCCGCTGCTGGGCTAGTATAGGAGAGATTGACGATTTAATCCGGGAGTCGCATGCGTGAACGCGTACGCCGGGAAAAGCAGCGACGTTTATACGGGGATAAATATACGCGGGGTATCGAAGGCGACGTCTCTCTGAGAGGATCGCTTCATCTTCGTTCTTGCATGCATGTATAGGTGTGTATGTGTGTATATGTGTAAAAGTGTGTATGCATGTGAACGTATGTGTAAGCATGTGTATTCGTATGAATATGTGCGTATGTACATGTGTACGATATGTGTGTTTGTATGTATTTCTATGCAGTGTATACGATCATATACGTGTATGAACGTATGTAAGTACGTATTTATAATATATGTATATGTGTATGCATATGTATACAGTATGAATTAATGATTGTTTGTTGTTCATTTTCTTTTATTGCCATAATTCAAGCGTAATGCCCACAACGGAGCAAGGATACATATTTTTATGTCTATATATGTGTACATGCATGCGTGCGTGCATGTGCGCGTGAATATATGTGTGTGTGTGTGCTTGTGCGTGCGTGCGTGCGTGCGTGCGTGTGTGTGTGTGTGTGTTTAGATGGGATCAAAATCATCAGAACCTCGGTAAAATTACCGAAATAATTTTTTCTTGGGAAAAAAGTCAGAGGTAACCAGCTGGGATTCGAACCCGAGACATTTCGTGCAGAAGGCCGAACCCTTACCCACGAGGCACCGCGAGTCTTCCACGAATTAATCTACGTGTACTTGTGTTTGAATGTATACGTATATATGCGAACGTGTATGTATATCTCACTAACATTTTGAAGTCGAAACTATACTCCATATGCAATAAGTGACTACCCTGGTAGAAACGTTGACTAACTATTCGCCATATAATGCCTAATTTTATGGCGTGTGGTCAATTTATGGCCTATATTATGGTTAATAACCCAACTTATGGCCGACGGTTTATGGCCAAAAGGTGGTGTAATTTATAGAATTATTTATAAATAAAATTTAATGATCCTAAAATAATTCTATACGAATTAGATATTTAAAAGAGAACAAATAATTAAAAAATTATACTAGTATGTTGCACACCGAGCCTACATGCTGAAAATATTCAAACCTAATCTACAAATATTTTTTCTTATATTACTTTTAAGATATGTACGGTAAATTTTAGTTTAATTTAATCGTCTGCATTAATAAATGTATATTAATTAACAAATAAATACATAATTTGGAACAAATACTGCTTATTTATTTGCGTTGAACTTGTCGAACTGCTCTATCTCAACGACTTAAGTAAAAATTTATTTAGTGGTTAAGTAACATTTACTGGATTCTATTGGGCACATTTTACTCAGCAATCCTGCTCAACTATTTAAACAAAATCTGATAAACTGCTCACAACGCAAAACTAAGTTTTTCTTTATATGTTTCAAACAGATAAGGGTCTGCTCTCTCCCTAGACTCCAAGCTGTCAACACACCGTGAATGTATGCATGTCTGCATGTGTGTTGGGACACATAAGCATAAGAATAACATTGATCGGTGTACATATATATACCAATCAATGTTATTCTTGCGTCTTATGTTCTTATATGCTTTTAGCGAACAAACAACCTATAAGCGCCCGACGCCGTTCGCGTGCGCATGGACTTATACTATACTATACTGAGCATCATGGGCATATATTTTACGTATAGAATCAGAGTTAAAATTTGTAGAATGTATGAATACTGCAACTTCGCTTATATATATATCTCCTCATATCAGTACGCAAAATTTTATATTGTAAATTCGTTTAAACCAAAAAACATTGTGCGAATTTAAACTTTTATACACGTATTTGAGGTTATAGTACATTTATCTTTACTCATATTATGGTCAACTTATGGTGTAAATGTTGGCTACAAATTGACCACGGAAGTTGGTCAATAGATAGCGAACAGGCCATAAATGATGGTCAATTTTGTACCAGGGTAGATTTGCACAATTTTAGAGTGACATTGCAGTTAAAAAGTGTGATAATACAGTCACTTATTGTATTCGGAGTGAGTTTTTCAGTCCGTAATTTTGAGAGAGTATGTGCGTGTGTATATATGTGCGTAAACGTGTATGCATGGATAAAGATACGAAAGTAAAGGGATACGAAGAGAGATGCTACATGGATGGCAGTTTGTATAAGGTATATTTATGGGCTTTCGATTTTCGTTAACGTGTATTTTATGGATGCCGCTGGAAGGGATATTTCGTTTAGAGGAGAAAGTCGAAACTCTCGGCGATTTAATGACGAGTTAATTGAATGATATTTATGTCCCTTGATTTATGTAATGGTATGTACACCTTGGCTGCTGTTGCCTTGAGTTTTGGGGTATAAGTGGTTCTTCGAATTTCGATTCACTAATTGGATAACGCTCCGGGATAATCGAATTTGTATATACGAACACTGAAATTGTTGCTGGTTAGTTGGTGATGGTTTTATAATGTGTGATTAATTTTTTAGCGAAAATCAAAGTAAAATCAGTATCCAAGATGTACTATTCTTGAGACGGAGTTCAAACATACATTTTTAAAGCTTTAATGGAGCGTAAATAAAACAACAGTACTCTAGTTTCATTATAGCACGACGATTATTATAGATATTAACGACTTTACATGTATTAAAGTATTTAAGTAGCAAGCTGTAAATAAGTGCTTTGCCTGTTGGTGGATGTAAGAACATAGCTGTTTCTATTTAAATTATAATTCTTTATTGAAACTAATAGGGATACAGGTTTTATTTATTCATCTCTTGGCGGTATTTTAATATTCTTGTAGATTATTTATTCATTCACCAGTTACTATTCCAATAATCAAATACTTATTAGATAAAATTTCACCTTTTATTATTTCATTAAATCGAGATCTTTTAATATCTATGAATGTTTAAAAAGCTAATCTGCAGGATGACTAAATAGATAATACTTTTAAAAATTAACGATTCATTATGTTTCCAATTTCTAAATTGAGACTTCAATAATTTCTCGATTAAACTTAATAATGATCAAGTGTCATCATTACTTATTTACCTGTAATAAGAACACTCATTTTTGAGTAATCGTGAATAATAAGATCCATCATTTATTCTACTTTAACTACCCAGCGCACGCATCGTTAATTTCGTTCTTCAGCATCACTTCAATTTATAGTCAAGCGTGTCCTCAACCACATATTATTTGTACGATAATCGCCGTGCCAAAAATACCCCGAAGCTGTACAATTAAGCAATCGGTCAATATAATTTCAGACTGGCCGACAGCAGCCATCCACCAAGCGCTCATAATGGGCACTGTGTACACACATTTTTTCCCGAGATAAAAGCACGGATAATACCATCGAAGCGAAAAATAATGCACGCGACGTCGAACGCTTCGGCGTGTATAATACGAAGTCGTCTGGCCTTGACGGAAGGGTGCGGCGGCACATTTCATGGCTCGCATGCCGTGTGACACATACGCGCACCGCACATCAACCGCGGTAACAAAGCGACAGCGACACGAAGCGACGTATATATCTGGCGACGATATAATTTATTCTTGATTAGCATTAATCCAGCGGAGGCCACCGCCGCCGCCACTATACACCATTAACTTCCACGAACGCTTTTATTGGCCCATTGGCCCGGGCCGTAACTCACGTTTATGATTATTAATGCCGACAGATTTATCGGGGATATTGCTCTGCGGAAGTCTGCGAGGCATCGCGCAGGAATGAATGGTACATAAATTCAATTCGGGACGTCGAACCGGAGATTAAGGTTCGCTGCTTCTCCCTCCGCCTGATATCGCACTTGCACCGCGACGCTTCTAATGTACATGTGTGCGTGTGCAAGTGTGTGATCTGAGAAAAAGTATTGGAGTAAAATTGACTACTCCCACTTACTGCATAATCCATTAGTAATAATTCTAACTGTTATCAGTGTTTCTTTTAATATTTTTTAAGGGGTGGCACTACTGAAAATTGGTGTTTTACTGGTTTTTCTTTTTTATCTGTGACTCTACAAAACATTATGCCAAACCCATGGGAAAAGTTTTTTTAAATTATCAAAGAAACATGTAAAAAAGTTTAAAATAAAAATATTGAAAACTGTACGAGAAGATAGATTTATAGCCTTTGATTTTTTTGTATTTAAAACATTTTTTAAAAATCTATCTGCTCCTGCAGTTTTTAATATTTTTAGTTCAAACTTTATTTACATATTTCTGAGATGATTTTTAACAACTTCTCGTACGGGTTTAGCATAATATTTTATTGATCCAAGGATAAACAAGAAAAACCGCTGAAACATCAATTTTCAGTAGTGCCTCCCTTTAAAATTTTTGGATTAAAAATCTCTTTTCAGTGACTGCCGGTGTAAATAAATTAGCATGATATTAGTGTGGTATTAGTCGGGCTTAATAAGTCTTGCAGAAGTCTAGCTTGGACACTATGCTAGGCTTTTGGCAAATGTTACAAAGCAAATACATCGCGATATGTCAAGTTGTAGTAACCTAAATTTTTTATTATTTTGTTTTCAAAAAGATTATAGTTTTTTCAAATGTATGCTATTCTATTAAAAAGTATATATTTTCTTACGATTTCAGCTCATATTAATTATAAATATACTATTCTAATTATGTAATTGGTAACCGTTCGTAACATGAACCATGAGTTTTCGGGACATAATTCGAATAAAAGTCTGATATGCTTCTGCCAGACCTCCACCAGCCTTATTAAGCCAGACTCACTTTTATACACACGTGTTTCCACATTTTTTGAGTAGAATTTCACTGTAAGATAACCGTTCACTGTCTTTAACCTGAAGGTTCAGTCATTGGAGTGAGATTTTAATTCATTTTAGAGTCATTTTTGGTCATTACTAAAAGAAACATATATAAGGACTTTACTAAGCAGATTTTTAATGCAATTTGCTTTGCTGATAAATTACTCAATAAATGAAATAAAGTATTAATATAATTAATATATTAATATATTAATATATTAATTAATATAAATTAATATATTTGAATTTTGTGATTATATAAAACACTAAATCGAGTACTTCTGTCTAGCGCAGAACATCTGAATAATATATAAACAATTGGACGAGAGCGCACTAAGAAAAGTAATATACAGTGAAGTAAAACTGACTATATTCTCGCTTTGTAAGCAAGCCTTTAGTTATTATAACTATATTTATTGTTGCTTTTATTAAAATATAGTTCGTGCTACAAAGTGAAAATAGTCAGGAGTTCTACTTTCAAATATGAGGTTTGAATCTTAACTTTTATGACTATATTGAAAACGTTATTATCAATAAATGCAGCACTTTCAATGTATTTTGTAAAAAATATAAACAATTGGATAAGAAGACCAACTGAAAGCTTAGTCAATATTATTTTATTATTAGTTATAATCTCTATTAAGTGGAATAGTCAGGCTAACAAGAAATATTAGTTGTATAAAATTCCCACTATAAACTTAGTTAAAACCTAGTTGGATTTACTATATACTTCTCTCAGTCCGTTAACAAAAAGTTTAGTTAAACGTTACTGAATGATCAGTTTCATAATATAATAAATGAAATAGTCTTTCTAGTAAAAATAAATGGTTAGGTATATAAAATAATTCCACTACATATTTTACTCAAAATTAGTTAATTTAACTAAATACGTGTTATTTATGCATGTCACTGACAGTGTATGCGTTCATCGTCTGTCCATCTCCGTCTGTTTTCATTTCCGCTCTAGTCTTCTCGTTTTTTATCTCTCTTGCCAGTTGCCAAATAAAAAAAACAAAGCGCGAGCGCACACTCAAAAGTGCGAAAGTAGTGATTTCTACGAACGCCAGTGTCGGGGATTAGAGTCGGAATTTATGTGGGGTGTCTCCTGTTGTTTTCTTTTTTTTTCTCAGGGCTTCTCTACCATATGTGTATGCGTGTGTCGTGTCTGTGTATATAGTGAGTATGGTATCCAGCAGGGAGATCCACCTTGACGATTGTATACGAAATATGACTTGACAAATCCGACGACGGCAACGAGACGCCAGCGGGAGAATTTATTTATAGGCGCGGATTAGGGATTTCTATTTGGCTATTTTCGAGCTGTTTGAATTATTTGTGTGTGGATATTAATCGATCGCATTTTTCTTGGGCTGTTCAGCGGAGATTATAGGCGCTGAATCCGTGTGGCTATTTTAGTCGTGGATTATGTGCCCGTGTATTTAGGATGCTGCGCGTTATGTGATGATTAATTTTCTGGATTGTTGAGTGTGGCACGAATCATTTGTTAATTTAAGACGAAGAATTATGTTATTGCGAATAAGAGTAACATAGACGATAATCTTTATTATCCGCGTTATAATGGTGTATAATAATTCTAGATCTTTATCGAGGATTATTATTGACGTGACAATTATATAATTAGCGCGCTGGTAAAAAATTATTTTTAAGTTTACGACACATTTAATGACCCAAATCGCGCGAAGTATTCCCGCTGTGCAGTATTTTTAACAATCTGACGTAATGACCAAATGATTCTTAAGCCGGCCGTAAATCTCGCGATTTGCAAGATAAAAAGCAACTTTCGCAAGATAGTTCGAAACACAAAAATCGAGCCGCGCCGCGCCGACCTCTACGACAATGATAAACTCCCGAATAAATCAAACCGAGAACAAGGTGGCAGACACAAAATAATTCCAGCATCTCCCGTTGACTCGCGCGCGCCCGTATTACAAGATAAATTCGTGCATTCGTGCAATCTGTTGTATCGCATACAAGGCACTCCAAACTTGTTCACATCGCGAGCGGATGTTTTCCGCCATTGCGGCCTTATCGAACGCATTACGCGAAGATGCACGTGAATACATAGCGTAGAAAACCGCGAGACGTCGCGTCGTCGCGAAAAACGAAACGAGCGCCCGATTTTACGACTTCACTTTCTTGAGCGCGCGCGCGCAGCAGCATCAGTCGCTCGTATATGGGCCAACAACTCGTGCCTGCCGCAGAGTTAGCGTGTATAAGATAGTATATACGTATATATATACGGGTGCACGTCGGCGCTCCTTCTCTTATCCACTCGAGCAAAATGTCAAAGTTCCAGATGATAATGCTCGGCGAATAAATCAAGCGCGCTGAAAAGATGACGGTGATAAATGTAGACACGTCTTCCTCCTCTATCTCCTTTGCTCTCCACCGTGCGCATGCGGCCCGTCTGAGAGAGACCAAAAATGTGCTATATAACGAAGAATAGAGAGAGAGGGAGGGACAAAAGGGTGAGTAGGTACCTCCGAGAGATGTATATCTATATCTCTCTCTCCTATATATATATATAGGAGAGAGAGAAAGAGAGAGAGTGACTGATGGCGATGTCATGAGATGTGCTATCATAATAATTCATAAAGGCCCGTACGCGCGCGCGCGCGCATCGCGTCGCGTCGTCTTAATCGTTGATTAATGAATGCAAGCGCCTCCGTGGAAGATCGCCCCGCGAGAATCTTCGATCTTCTTTAATATTGCTTTATACGCGTGTGCTGTTGTATACCGTAAGTGCGTTATATATTGGTATCCTTCGTAGGCTTCTTCTTCTCCTTTTTGATCTTTGTATGTGTATGTGTGTAATCGGACACGTGTTCCTTTCGGCAGATAGGCCCAATTAATGCGCCGCGCTCTAGACTGACACACACGAATCGGGAGCCATTACTCATCGGTTGTGTATTATATATATGGCATACTTCTGTATCTTTTCACGTTTCGAGTGGACGTGAATAAGAAGGATAAGAGAGACTACTGTACTTACGGTAGAGGAGAAAAAGGTCTTTAAGTGTTTCCAGGAGTTGTAGATAAGGTCGAATATGTGTGTACTTTATGTGCACGTGGTTAACAAAGTTGATAAAAGTTGTTTGCGAAATATATTTTTTTAGAAAATCATATTATAATTTGACAGACAGGTCGTCTGTTGAATCATGATGACAGTTGTGTATCATGCTATTCGCGGATGACAGACTTCGTGTGAAATAAAAAGATTAAAAAAAGGCGCTGATAAGAAAATGTTCAACCTTTTCACTTATATTATTGGTTTATATGCGGGCATCATGTAAGTATCTAATAATAATTAAAAAAATATATATTCTTTGTGCTTCATTTTTTATTTTTGAACAAAAGTACCTAATATTAAGTGAATCTTGTATTGTTCATCATATTTACCGATCAATCATATTTTTACCTAAAAATATAGTACATAATCCGTAAGAATTCCACTTTTTAATTATATAGATACACCAAAATTTCTACTTCTTTCTTAAATAATTTTAATCGACGTACGCGGTTTAGACTCGAATTTCAGTTCATTAATTTATCTAAGACTAATTAGCTTTTTGGGCTAAAAAATATATTTCAATCATTAGAACCATCGATCACTCGCAATAATAACCTACAGATCAAACCTGAAAATAATTTCGCTAACAATCTTTTCTCCACCATCATAAATCATTCCCACCATCCGCATCCCGAAAACACCGCCAACTCATTCAAACACTCTTTCACGCAAGCAAAACGCACACCGCCCTGATCCACCACCCCAAGCAGATAGTAGCGACAATATAATAAAATAAATAACGTGGAAAAGCGTCGCGTGTAACGCAGCGTGAGCACGATAGCCCCAAGCAACTCGACATCCCGTACCCATTATACATCTCGGCTCAAACAGGGACACACGTATTTCCCGGTATACAAGTGAGTGAGAGAGAGTGATGCCGCGTCGCGATAGGATCGTGGAAGGCGGCTGGGCCAGGCTGTAGGCTTTCCGAAAGGCAAAAGTCAAGCTTGCACCTAATTCATCATAGTCGCGCGCGGCGGGGAGCCCGGGCATGCAATCGTCGCGTATAGCCGAGCGAGCGATGTGCACTGCACACGACGGGATCGCGATGTGGCGATGCTGCCATCGTCAGGAGAAAAGAGAGTGACACGTCACTCGTGACTCTGACACGCGTGAAGGGATTAAGGGGGTTTAAGGGGCGGTGGTTTTTGAGCTTGGTGGGCGAGTGTATGTATGTGTGGTTGGTACTGGATTGTGTTACATTGTATTGTAGTTGCAAATTTATCGTTCCAAGGTGTAGTAAATTAATAAAGTAGACTCGATCGATCTTCAGGAACGAACCAATTTATTGTTGAAGCGACGTTTCGTGGTTATTTAAGATAACTCCCCTCTTCATGGCTGTACAAAACAATTACATAATTAAAGTACTAAGTTCTAAACTAACAACACGGATAAGCTCGAACTTTAAAAACCAAAAAATATAAAAAACAAAATAAAACATAAATGTACCTTAAAATAAACGTAAAGATCTCACAGAGATCGTCGAGTAATACATTTTCATCTAATAAACTAATGGCACCTCTAAAAAAGTTAAAATTACATAAATTTAATAATTAAAACTTTAATTAAAATTAAAAATAATTTAATTATGTAATTGTTTTTTATAACCATGAAGAGGGAAGGTATCTTAAATACTCCCGAAACATCGATTCAACAATAAATTGGTTTGTTCCTGGAGATCGATTTAGTCTACTTTATTAATAATCCATTATACTCCAATTGTGCATTATTTTAGTAAATATGTGTACCTCTTCTTCTTATAAGTCTCCATGTATTTACACTAGTTAAATGACCCAAAAGATAAGAAAAGTAAGCTTATAGAATTTTATTTCAAGCTGAATTTTGTATAACAATATTAATCCGATACAAAGTTGTTAATGAATTTAAAACAGTTAAAGGAAAACGCCCACGGATGCGTAGTAAGTAGAAAAGTACAGAGAAATGTACAAAAAATTATCAGAATACAAATATTAAAATAGGATTAATATTGATTTGGTCAAATTTTATAAAAAGATAGTCAAATTCCATAACATAAGTGAAATAATCAAGATACTATCAGCCAATAAACATTTTTTAAATTTTACGTTTTTCATGTTCTACTTCATACAGAAGGAAATTTCTGATTAAATGCTTCACATGAGGCTGTATGGATAATGGACATATATGGGCATTGTCTTTTCCTCAAATATTCATGCACCTTTGATCGCCATATAAAATTGTTAATAACTTTCGATTAATATTTTTAAACGAAACAGAGCTTAAATTAAAGCGTTGCCTGCTTACGTTTACTATGTTCGGCTTATTTTCTTTAGTGTAAATATATGAGTTATAATGGAAAGTAGAGGTTCGACTTTTTACTAAAATTATGCGCACTTGAGGTAAATGAATTATATCTCGAGAATCAGGGCCCGTTAAAAACAAACTGTAGGTGCTACGTTTAATTTTGAGGTACCAGAAAGCATTTTCCAAAGCCTCATTAAAATCCGCTTCCCGAATATATGACATTCTCCTTGTGAGAAGTACGTGCCAAATTGTGAGTTTCACCTTTTGAAACACTTGTTTCCAGATGATTATTTTTTTACATTTCTAGATATATATACAGTATCACTGGTACTTATTTGTATTAAAACTTTTTTATTAGATAAGCATAAAGACGCTTTTTTCCTGTTTTTATATTAACAAAAGGCAATATAAATATTAAATATGGATTAAATATCAATTACCTATAATTTATTATAAAAATATATGACATTTCACTACGACATTCTAAATGGAAGTATATTTGAATTTTATATTACTGTATAATATATTTTAACACGAAAAATTTATTTTGTAAATAGGCTAATATTAACATTTTAATACTATCAAAACCACATTTAATGAGTGATATTCTGACATTTTAATCAAGTCATTCAAAAAAAAATATTATTTTATTAAAACCAGAATAATAACAAGTAATAACATAATTTTTGTATAAACCCGTATTATTATAAGTAGATGTTTACATAAATCCATTTATATCTGCTTAAACCCGTATATTGATAACGTTATAACAATGAATAAAAATCCCATAAAGTTGCTTTCTAATAGGTCTTCGTAAAATAAATTATGATTATTTATAATTTAATGATTATATCACGTAATAGATCACTTCAATCATGATTTGCAACTGCCGATAATAATTGAAAGTCGAAATATTTATCGAAATCTTGTACGAACATATGCGTGAATATTACACACATATAAAAAGTAAAAGAGGTATAATTATAGTTATATATCTATGACTTTAATGCTGTATACATATTTGCCGATTTATTAATCACATTATATTAAGAACAGGATAGACAGCTTAATATAATTTACACTGAATTAACGATGAAGCAAGAGTCGATTAGATTGTACACAGCAATTATTAATAACCATTCTAAAAAGAAAATCGAAGATCAATGTATAATATTTCAAAAGAAAAACGAACAGATATATCGAAGTTATAATGAATCGCAGGGTATTATGGACAGAAGCTCGATTCAATTACTAATATATGAAACCTACAATGGCAACACGATAAAAGTATCCGACTACAGATAAAGCCGATAAGGCTCCTATATATAAAAACGCTCTATAGATCCCAGCTTAAAAAGTAAAAATTAACGTCGAGATAAATAGACAGAGAGAAAGATAAATCGATAGAAACCGCGACCGATAGATATACAGATAGAAAGAGTTATTGAAAGAAAGAAAGAGACAACGAGCGAGCGAGCAAGAGAGAGAGAGAGAGAGAGAGAGAGAGAGAGAGAGAGAGAGAAAACGAGCTCGCTGCGTGCCTGCTGGTAATCATGCGCCGGGGATAAAGTTATTCCGGGGCATAAATAACCCGGCACGTCAGGAATAAGGCATTAATTTATGTTATTTATCGCCCATTAAGCCGCAAAGAAACACTCGCATATGGGAAATAATGTATCATTCTCCGCACGCGGGAATCGGCGAATGATTCAGAATGCCAACGACGACTACCACTATATACGTGCGAGCACATTAGTGTGCGCGCTCGCACACACACACACAAACGCCGGCAATTTTCTCTCTCTCTCTCGCGCTTAAAAAGAGGCCGCGCGCGGCTTTTATATACACGTATATATACGCGTGTACACGTACACGTATACACAACACACCCATACGCAGCCGCAGCTGCGCGAACAGGCGCGTTAACGCTCTTGCGTTATCTGCATTCTCGCGGGCGCTCGCGAGAACTCGAAAGGATTATCAATGCGAGCTGCGAGTATAGCGCAAGACCGCGGCGTTTTGTAAGACAGGCGCGTTTTTCGCCGATTTAAACCTGTCGTTTCAAGGTGTTCCGTTGAACGGGCTCGGTTACCTCTATCTCTATCTCTCTTTCACTTGTATAGGTATACATCAGGTAGACGCGAGGCAGAAGCGGCTTCACGGCCGGAAATCAAAATCATGCGCGCGGCCGATTGACGTTTGCGAGCGCGAATGCGGCTTGAATGAAAGTTGCCTACTTCTTTTTAACTCTCGTTCTGTATCTATCTCTTTCTTGGTCGTTTTTTTTTGTTCTCTTTTCCGATGTGCGCGGTGTCTCCGTTTTTTCTGCCCGCGTCGTCGATGCGCGCACGCGGCTTGACGCAACGCGCCGACGCTATACGCGAAGTTACTTTTAATTAACGACTAGTCATCGCGCTCGCGCGGGGTTATTGATGATCGTAAATCTAACGGATGACGCGGCGAATTGGTTTTGTATGTTATGGATGTGTGTTTTGAGGTGGAAAAGGAGCGCGCCGCGTTATAAATAATGATTTTACGGCTCGAGAGTGCGTGTACGATCGAGATAATTCGAGGTAATGTAGTTTATGAAGCTGATTTTTTAATCGGCGAACTTTTTCTTTTTTTCATTGTGAATGCAGCGTACCGTAAAAGGTTGCATGGAATTTCTCAGTATTTATAAAAGGTAAAAAGTGTGTATGAAAAATTTACTGATTTAAGAATGTTATATGATCCAGTTATCGTGTACTCTCTAATTACTGGCTAATAGATTATTATTATTATATGTATGTATAACTAAAAGCACTGCTGATTGATCATATATGCGTGTGTCTTTTCAAACAAGTCATAACGATTTATGAATTGAATGAAAAGTATTACACCGAAATGATTATAAGTAACTTAATTTGCTATAAATCAGCATCGCAACTTCTATAACTGCATTATCATCACCAAGCATGCGATAATTGCAATCTCATTAAATTATACGTATATACACAGAAAAACTGTAAATCCATAAAGTCGTAAAAAAGCATTCGATGTTTTTCATTCCAGATTAACAATAAGCACCTGTATCCACATAATAAATTACAATTCTATATTCAGCAACAACCTTGTCATAAGTTATAAATCATAAAGCAAGGAAAAGCCATACCAGCAGTTATGGTAACAGCATTAGCAAGTAGCAACATACATTTTTTGTACACCCACAAAGCCTACTAGAGAACAATCCTGCAAACCTCGCAATAAATTCTCCCACCTCTGTCTCCGCCTCTCCCATTCACGCGAAACCACCTCCTCGCCAAAATCTCTCCAAACTTCTCCATTCTTCCTAATAGAACTTCCTTCTGAGAAGCATCGCCAGCGTAAAACAATTTTTATTCGCCACCGCGCTCAATAAATCACTCCTCCTCCGCAGCCGCAGAACTTTACAAGCGCGCGGTTGACACAGAATTCGCACTACCCCGTGATGCGCAGTGCACCCCCTCGAGCGCGGCCAACTTTTAAAAACACACAGCCTCCGCACCGGGCAATAAAAAAAATACACCCCGAGCAGCCAAAACCCATACAAAGGAAAAAGGAAAGTCAAAGGTCCCAAACAGATTCTCCGCGGCGAATCTCAAACGAGAGACAAAGCAAGAAAGTCGAAATCTCGTGGTGCGGTGAATCTCGACGGAGGATCGTGCTGCGGAAGGATCTTCCCTGCGGACTGCTGCTGCTCCGGAGGCGGTGGTTGGGAGCGTTAATGGCCCGCCTGCCGCAGAACGCTAATTGCGCATTGAGGGCGCAATTTACAGGCGTTACCGCAGCGCGGTCATCCTCCAAATTTACAGCCCTCTCTCGCTCGTCCCCTATATAGACGCTTTTCGGACGCTGCTGCTGGTGCAGTAGGACGAGATGCTCTGCGGCGGTGAATATATAGGAAGAAAAGAGAAAGAGACAGAGAGAGAGAGAGAGTGGTGACTCTGAAAAACGTCTTTTCGCAAGAGCGAGTAGAGGTAACTTTCGACTCTGCGGGTAAGCCAAAGCCAATATATCTGAAGAAGGGAGGACGAGGGAGAGAGGGAGAAGAGCGGAACCAAGATTGAGGTTAGGAAGCAATAGAGGCTGCTGACCGCGCGAGCGCGCGAGCGCCGCGCCGGAAGATAAATTCGTTCCGCAATTGAGGCAGGCGTGCTGCCGTAAATCTTGTCTATTAGGTATCTCGCTCGCTCTTTCTCCTCTTTCTCCCTTTCTCTCTCGAGCGTAGTGCAAGCGCGTGAACGGTAGATTGTATGCCGTCTTTCTCTCTCTTATAGGTACTGCAGGTGCTGCCTACACTGGTATATACCCGTGTGCGCAACGGGTGGACGTGTAAGCTGTATAGCTGTATATAAATCGGTGTAGGAGCTATGGAGCTTGTATATGTATAGCGAAGGGTACGCCTGTGGAGAGCCGTTCGCGCGCGAAAGTGCCGAGCTATGAAAAATCGCACTCGTGTCGTGCTGCTGCCAGGAGAGAAAGAAAGTTTTCTCTCATCCTTGCTTGCGGGGTATAAAGTGTGATCCTTCGTTGCTCCTGTGGCTTTGGGTATGCCGCACGTGCGTCGTTTGCGAATGGAATAGATGTGCTGGAGGTGGAGGGGTGAATCTGGAGATGGAAAAATGGATGAGGGGTGAGCAGTGTGCCGACGTGGATAAATTAATAGGCGCGATTGATGGGACTGGTTCAGCAGATTGCTTTTGAGTCTGGAAATCTGAGTGTGCAAATTTGTGAGGATGTAGTTGTTATTTGCATAGAGTCTTTTTTTAATCGATTTTTTGTTTGTTCAGGAGATAGTTGATGATTACTTTATTACATTTGGAATACTGATTTGTGAGACTACTCAAGTACGGACAGTATAGTGGAAGTTTGGCTGTCTGAATTTGATTTAAGGAGTCAATGTAGTGTTAAACCTTAAACATGAACATAGCTGTTCAGAGCTTACTAGAATTTTTGGTTTGAAGCATACAAAAACATTTTAAGTCAAAATATAATAAGGTGATAATAATATCCAATATGACCCACCTGTTCTTTGAGCATTTACCATAGTTGAAGTATTAATAGAATTGTATTTGTTCCAATCGTATATCAATGTATAGAATAAACAAAATCAAACAAATTAAAAAATCAAAAAGCTTTTACTGACATCATATCGACGACCCTTACAAAGATTAGCACATTTCAAACTGCCACGAAGAGTAGCACATTTGAAAATCTTCCACGCAGACTAGCACATTTCGCCCTTCTCGTGGCAAATTTTCAAACGTGCTAGTCTTAGTGGCAAAATCCTGAAAAGTGCTAGTCTTCGTGGCAAAATTACGAAATGTAATTGTTAGTCTTGGCGGGGGCCATCGAATTATACATAATTCATCAGCTAGGGCCCGTGGCGTGGTGACCCATATTAGGTACATGGACCATATTGGGGAATAGACATCTTACTTACGTAATGGTGTCAAACCATTCAAATTTCCCACCGGAGTTCCTAACCTCAAATCTTTGACTGTGATGTGAACAATTGATTACAATTAATAAATAAACCGAATTATGAAAATCCAAGACTTCATTGATCTTCCTTTTGTAACATTCTACTATTCTACTAAGTTTCAGGTAATAATATCATTGCATATATAAATGGCATTGGAACGAAATTTCGGATCATCTTTTGTACATCTCTGTTTTATCATGAAATTTCGTTCCGATGTCATTGATATAAGCTGCAAAATTTTTATTTTAAAGTTTGCACAGTGGTAGATAATTGCAAAACGAAGGGCAATGACCTCTTAGTTTTTCATAATTCAATTTATTCTTTTAATTATAGCCAATATTTTAGAATTCCCGGGTCGGTACGGTAGGGAGGATAAGAATTGACTGTGATATCGCCTTATTTGAAAATTAAATCAGTGTTCTTATCTTAATAAAGTAGCTCACAATTCACTAAATTAGAAATATCAAAGTTTTAGCGTCGACGTTTACTTACCACACTTATTTTGAGCCAATTTTTAATGAATTATCACTTACGAAGATAACCGTCATACATACCTTATGTATGTTCACCTACATATTAATCTGTAGACAAACTTACATGTGATTCTGCAGGTGAGATAGCATAGGTGTCCGATATCATAACATGTATGCAGATGTGCATGTGAAGCTGCATGGATACTTATAGGAAAACCTGTATGCAAACCTGCATGTAAACCTGCATGCAACTTTACAGGAAACCAACATACTATCCTACTCGTCGCCTTGCATTTGAACATACAGGCAAACCTGCCCACGTAAAACATAATTTGTACAGATTGTATAGAAATTGTATGCAGCATTAATTACAAAATAATATTATACAAAATTAGTCGTATAAAGTGTTTATAAAGTAAGTACTCGTACAGAAAATATACAATTTACAATTTATTTAAAAAAAATTAGAAATTTTGATAAAAACATTTTTCATTGAGAAAACCTACATATGCTACTATAACATATAACTATTATGAATACAATGTAATATTTACTCAGGAGTAACAAATTCAAAATATATATTAAAAATATTATCTTAATTTACGTACATCTCAGGAAAACACAATCATGTAAATTTTATGAAATCACGAGATTAACAACTTAATTTCAATAAGTGATGATTTGATTTTATCTTATAAGAAGCAAATGAAAATAAAATAACTTTGTAAGCTTTTCTGACATCCAAATCCATAATATTTGAAACGACTTTAAGTCTGAAAAATTTGACAAAGCTACCGCCACAAAATGTAATCAAGCAGATCTCAGAAAGTTACAAAAAGTACCCCGAAGAAAAAGGTCGACCGCAGGTCAAAAGTCAGGAAGAAAGTTTTCTACCCCCGCAGCTTCTCTCACAAGCTTCCATCCCCAAAAATGAGAGATCAACAACAAGTGACACGGCTACCGACAAGCAGATGCAACGACAAAAAAGGGCCAAAAACTGCGTCTAAAAAGGAAAGAAGACGGAAAAAACACGAGAAAAAAAGAAACCAAGCCTTTGTTGCACTCGAGCAGAGAAATTCGCTGCGAAGAAGTCTAGAAGCCTCATCTACCAGGGGGAGGAGAAAGAGCCCCAGCTCCCTTTTCTCGGCATGACTTGACAGCCCCCCGACTCATGTAAAAGCGCCTGAATAAGAGGAGCCCAGATTTATGAGCTCTCCTACTCTTTCTCCTCCACGCGCGGAGCCTCGCGAAACCCGCACCATATACTAGCGTAATATTCCACCTGAGATAGTCAGCTCTCTCTCTCTCTCTCTCTCTCTCGGAGCTTGCGCAATATTGCCTCTCTCCGGCGCGCGCGCGCGCGCTCGCACATAAATCAAATTCTTACAATGTTTACGACGAAGACACATAGCGCGCGTGGAAAATTCTTCTGTTTTTCGTTCGCTTCCCTTGTTTCCACTCTTGCTCATTCGCGAAGCGCGCACTCGGTTCGCACAACACCGCGAGATACACATAGCTCGCGCGCTTTCCCGAAAATTTCAACCGGCCTGATTTATGCGAGGCGATGATGCGGCTCCTCTCATCTCCTCCAGCTATGACGGATTGCACCTCCATGTGTCTATATGTATACCTCTACGACTTGTGTCTTCTGTCCGCTCTCCACATCTTTTGTCGCGTTATATACCTGCGGACATGCGTATACGGTATAATACGGCCTCGTATATTTTACTGCGTCCTAGTCGTTTCTTTTATTGCCCCGGCTGCCGGCACTTGTATAATATTCTCCTTTGCCTTTCTGGCCCTTTTGTATTATATATAGCTGTCTGTCCGCGTCCGCGTGTGTTATACGCTCGAAATTATCAAAACCCCAGTTTCTTATACCTGCAGGAGCGCTCAGCCGACAGACGACGGCCAATATATTGTAAATGGGCGCGCATAAGTAGCGTAAGCCTCCGGGGGGGGGGGGGGGGGGAATATAATAAAAAACAGGCCGTAAAGTTACAGTTCGACGATATTTTCTGGGATTCAAGACAGCGAGAGAGATAGAGAGACACCGACGTAGTCGTATAAAAGTGACACTTTGGCTTTTAATGCCTCGAGCGCGGCAATAACGTATATGAGTCGAAGGAGGGATTTTCGTGTTCGGCGTCTTTTGTATACACTTAAAATTCAATAAAGTTGTATAATTTTATAATGCAGCCTCGTTAAGGCGTGCGTTAATTTAATCGCGATTTAAAAAGGATGAGAGAGAAAAAAGAACGGACGTTTATAGTTTTATTGGCGCGTCTTTGAGAACGCTAAGTTAAACGTCATAAAGGCTCATGCTGCAGTTATTTATTAAGACGATTACAACTCGAAGCTGCATAAAGAAAAAAAAATTGGAAGCATTCCACGGGACATAACACGCGCGCTTTAGCGTCTTACGATCCTAATTTATTAATGACATTCACCTATCGTTAAAGGCTAAAAAAGATAATCCCCGCGCGTAAGTTTTAAGACCCCAATGCCCGTATAATACATCCACCGAATTACCATTTAAAAAGAAATTCTCACGCGCGCCGCGCACGTTAATAAAAAAAGAAATATACCCATCTATACGACAGAAAGCACAATACCGCAACTGCGAGATAAGCGATCTCTATTATACGCGCGAAATTCGCACGCTTGCACGCTTCTCGATAAATCGCCCTCCCGGATAACGAGACAAAAAAAGGAAGCACCAAGAATTCTTTACGAGTGCCTATAACAGGCATAATACTTATAGTGGAGCATAGCAGCAGCAGCGGCACAGTAGCAGAGAAACTTACCCTCGCGGAAAAGATGCGGGGAAAGCCCGGATTTACGAGCCTGCCGCCGCGGTTGCTCGTATATATATATATATATATATATATATATATATATATATATATATATATATATATATACGTCATTGTGCGCGCGGCCGCAAAACCGAACGAGCCATCACCTCTCGTCGCGGCATCGGAGCAGCGGAACTAAAAGGAAGAGGCGACGACAAAAGGGGGGGAAGCGGCTCGCTCGGATATTTAGAGTGTTTGGACAGGCTGTCAGCCGGGCGACAATGGGGGGAAAAAGCGCCGGCGGGTTTTATATGGCGGCAATAAATGTGTATGCGCAAGAACGGGACTCTTATTGTATTTATGGGGAGAGGATTTTTGAGGTGTACGAAAGCAGCGACAGTTGCTGCACGCGCGCGAAGAATGAGAGGGAAGCCCCGCTGAGACTCGGGAAAATAGGAGAGATTCGGCAGGTAGGTAGGTAAATATATATATGTAGGTGAGAAGGCTTGCGTATTGCGCGACAGGGTTTTATTGCTTAGCGTAATGCTGCTGGTTAGTTCCGATTTGACTTTGAGGATGATGGTTTGTTGGTATTGTCCCGGAGGAAAGTGCAAGTTTCGTATTTTGAGTGTATATATTATAATATATCATATTGACGCCGTATATGAAAACTATCGGGTTTCAGATTTTTGATAAATCGTTTAGTTTTCATGGGTTCAAAAACTGTTAAAAATAACAGAAAAATTTTGCAAAAATTAAACAAATATAACAGATTTATAAGTCGCACACATTCATACGGTTTTAAAGTTTACAAATATATTATTTATTTTTTCATAAACGTAAAATTAATGTCTTTTTTTGGAAAATTAAAATGCGTTAGTCTGAGTCCTGGATTGCACCGAGACGATTCCCCCCCTGGACCCTCATTTCTAAACATATAAAGTCTAAATTTTTCAAGCAATTCAAACGCAACAAATATAGATGTGAACGATGTAATAGATAGTAATACGTAAACTATATTATATATTAATTAGTACTTATTAATATTAAATATTAACACCTTTTAAACAACTTTTAGGATTAAGTAGTATCAGTAAATAGCAATAATAAGTAGTAATGGCTTTGAATAGATCAGGCCGTTCACCCCCCCCCCTGTCGCCAACCCTTACGCAAGGCTTCTCAATCCAAGCCAGGTTACTCTTCATAATATGAACCGTAGATGTAAGGATCATGTTCCTATATCGGATACATGCTGTCCATCACTGCTTGACAACGGATACTGCATAGAACTGGAAAGAATTGTGATTTGTTAAGAGATTATAAAAAGTTTTTTACTGATATTTGCCCTTTCTTTACCAAAGTTACAAACTCAAGAAGATGGCTATCAGGTAACGGCATTGGTCAAATACTGGGGGTAACTGGCGATTTATAAGCTGTTATTCAACTTTGCATTTATCGCCTATAAATACGTTTATTAGGCGTTAAATGTATGTTTTTGCGAAAATAATACAATTTGCAATAATAAGGAAGAATTTTATTCTTTGCGATGTGAAGATGTGAAACAGTGATAATAGCAACGGCTAAAAAAATGTTAATATGTACGACATTTTAGTCGTTGGCCGAGACGATATCGGACACAGTTGATTAGCCAGACCTGGGACGAAACTCAATGTGTAATTTAGATTAAGTTATAAGTTTATTCTCGATTCCTAGTCTGTTACAGTATTATCAGCTCCTCTGCATAGGCTCCTGAGCATTCAAAAATATGAAATGGGTCTATAGGGCTGTTATTTAGTTTAATTATGTATGGTACTATGACAGCAGTGAACATTAAAATTTATGAGTTCCCTGGTAGAAACGTTGACTAACTATTCGCCATATAATGCCTAATTTTATGGTGTGTGGTCAATTTATGACCTATATTATGGTCAATAACCCAACTTATGGCCGACGGTTTATGGCCAAAAGGTGGTGTAATTTATAGAATTATTTATAAATAAAATTTAATGATCCTAAAATAATTCAATACGAATTAGATATTTAAAAGAAAACAAATAATTAAAAAATTATACTAGTATGTTGCACACCGAGCCTACATGCTGAAAATATTCAAACCTAATCTACAAATATTTTTTCTTATATTTCTTTTAAGATATGTACGGTAAATTTTAGTTTAATTTAATCGTTTGCATTAATAAATATATATTAATTAACAAATAAATACATAAATTGGAACAAATACTGCTTATTTATTTGCGTTGAATTTGTCGAACTGCTCTAGCTCAACGACTTAAGTAAAAATTTATTTAGTGGTTAAGTAACATTTACTTGATTCTATTGGGCACATTTTACTCAGCAATCCTGCTCAACTTTTTAAGCAAAATCTGCTAAACTGCTCACAACGCAAAACTAAGTATTTCTTTATATGTTTCAAACAGATAAGGGTCTGCTCTCTCCTTAGACTCCAAGCTGTCAACACCCCGTGAATGTATAATGTCAATAACATTATATATATATATATATATATATATACCAAACAATGTTATTCTAATGTTTATGTTTATTGTATATACGATAAATAAGATGAATACAAACTTATTTCTCTTTATCTGTATATTTCTGGTGTACATATATATATATATATATATATATATATATATATATATATATATATATATATACTAATCAATGTTATTCTTGCGTCTTATATATATATATATATATATATATATATATATATATATATATATATATATATATATATATATATATATATATATATATATATATATATATATATATATATATATATATATATATATATACCAAACAATGTTATTCTAATGTTTATGTTTATTGTATATACGATAAATAAGATGAATACAAACTTATTTCTCTTTATCTGTATATTTCTGGTGTACATATATATATATATATATATATATATATATATATATATATATATATATATACTAATCAATGTTATTCTTGCGTCTTATGTTCCTATATGCTTTTAGCGAACAAACAACCTATAAGCGCCCGACGCCGTTCGCGTGCGCATGGACTTATACTATACTACTCGTATACTGAGCATCATGGGTATATATTTTACGTATAGAATCAGAGTTAAAATTTGTAGAATGTATGAATACTGCAACTTCGCTTATATATCTCCTCGCAACAGTAAGCTAAATTTTATATTGTAAATTTGTTTAAACCAAAAAACATTGTGCGAATTTAAACTTTTATACATGTATTTGAGGTTATAGTACATTTATCTTTACTCATATTATGGTCAACTTATGGTGTAAATGTTGGCTACAAATTGACCACGGAAGTTGGTCAATAGATATCGAACAGGCCATAAATGATGGTCAATTTTCTACCAGGGTTGCAGTTAAATAGGTAAATGACTGCTCATTGTATTTTCATTAATATTTATGTTTAAACTATTTTTCTCAAGTCTTAAGTTTCATAACTTGCGTTGAAAGTCTGCGCAGCAATTCGTGAATGATCAGAGTGAAAGGAGGATACACAACTGACTCTATTGCTTACAGTTTGTGAAAATATTATTATTTAAAATGAAAATTTTTCTTCGTGATTTTAACTTCTATACAAAAGAAAATTATTGTGTTAATATTTTATAAATCTTAATTTTATAATGCTTAATATTTTATAAATCCTTTATGCTTATATCAATTTTATAGGTTCCCAATTAGTGCTTTACCTGATGCCAGCATAGGTCACCCATGATGGTCAACTCTTCGTTGTGATTTCCTTTTAAGATATCAAGTGCAACCAAACTAAAAATGTTTTCTTTTTCTGATTTACGTAATTAATTATGTTATGTGAATAAAACAACTTTTTTTTATAAATTCAAAAGATTCAGTGTCTTTGGTGACATATCATAATTTAAGTTTAAAACTGACTTTCTAAATAGTTACTTATTATCTTTCTAAATAAGGCGCCGTATTTGTCCAACCTTAAAAAAAAAGAAAAAATTATTCGATATTTTGATTTCAATAAATTGTATGTTTGTCTTTATAGAATTACTTATATATTAAATAAGATGTTACTTTAACGTAGTTAAAATGTAGCATATTAAAGAAGAATACTTAATGAGATGGAAAAAAATTATTTCAACAAAATCGTGACGTCAAAAGCTTAAATATTATCAATTTAAGAAAAATCTACTTATCAAAAAAATTTTCTTTATTTTTCAATTGATTTTAATATTTCGGTTCTTCTTTTTTCTTTAAACATTTGTCTATAAATTGACTGTTAAGAAAATTATATATTTAACTTTCACGAGAAAAGACTGCTTGTTTACAAGTTTTTACATAGAAAACGTTATGTATAAACAAATACTGTTTTCCCCTTAAGGATAAAAAATATATAATTTTTAATTGGTGAATTTATAGATAAATGTTTAAAGAAGAAAATAAGCATCGGAATATTAAAATTGATTGCAAAATAAAGAAAATTCTATTGTATAAATAGAATTCTTTTTAAATTGACAATATTTACGCTTCTGACGTCACGATTTTGTTGAAATAATTTTTTTCCAATTCATCAAGTAGTCTTCTTTAATATTATATTATTTAAATTATATAATCTTTGCAAGCTATTTACATAACTTTTTTTTCTAATGGTCAATTAAAAATAACTAAACTACCTTAAGAAATTATCCAGGCGGTAGATTACTGGCAAATACTTCACACTTTAATTAACCAAAAACCTATAAATATCACGTTACATAATAAATATTGATTCCGCGCCATTAAAGCTGACAGGTCCCTTAAGCATCCCCTCAAGCCCTTTAAACTTCCATCCGGACTGTACCTCCAAACGTGTCTTCAATCATCATGAAACACGTTAAAAGGTACCCGCTTCGCTTCTCACTTCCTCTGACCCTCGACGCAATTTTTGGCACTCGAGTAACAGACCCGAAGAGCTGCTCGAAAACTCCATACCTCTACAGAGAGAGAGAGCGTTATACTTGCCGTCCATTGTGCACTCTCGACCCAGTCCGAGTGTGCGTACTATACGTGCAGTGCAGCTATCCTCTGTTTGTCCGGTCATGGCGGCACTGCGCGATATTTGCATTACTATGCCGACCATAACTATGCGGCTCGCGCAACTTTCTTCCCGGGCGAAGTGCCCATAATTTCAACGTAAATTAACCTCGTGGAATATCATCGTAAAGCGGCCCCGCAGCCCCGGCATAACAGAGTGGCAAAAGAGAAAGAGAGAAAGAGAATTAAGGAGCGCGTTTTATTGCCTTCGAAGGGCCTATGCAGGAGAGCTTTTATATTGCGGTCGATAGTTCCGTCTCCAGTAGTATTCTACTGGCAGTACTGAAGCCGCTGCTGCTGCTGCTGCTGCTGCTGCTACCGCGTCGGGGACATTTTTTCCTTTATTGCGCCCTGGGAAACAACGGAATTCTGTTCCTCCTCGCTCCGAGATATGGAGATAAAGTGCTCACGATAGCCTGTTATTTATGACTCTCTCTCTCTCTCTCTCTCTCTCTCTCTCTCTCTCTCTCTCTCTCTCTCTCTCTCTCTCTCTCTCTCTCTCTCTCTCTCTCTTTCTCCTGCTTTCGCTACTGCGCACAGACTGTCCCAATGCCGTGGTATATATGCACCATAAAGGCACAAAAGCTCCTCGTACATTTCGGATGATTAGGGAGCGTAAACGATGAATAGGCACGTAAAAAGCCAAGTGTGATTTTCTCGACCGCGTCGCTGCACCGAGGGAAAAAATCCCTGATGGGGTGTATATCATTATGGGTATAGGTTGTGACCAGTGTCGTGGATTGGGATGGATGGATTTAAGAGCTGATTAAACGAGGAAGGAAAAGCGTTGTAGGAATTTTTTCCTGTCGCGTGCGTCATTCCTACAATCCTACGTTAAAAGCTTGCTTTTGGAATTTGTAATTCGTTACTTAACGTTTTATAGCCGCGTGGCGCCGGCAAGGAAATAAACACTGTTAATTATTTACGAACAGATAACTTATAGATACTTTTGAGTAATGGGTCTTTGATTCACGATGATCTTACACGTTTTATCTTAATGCGTCAGATAATTAATTACAAGTTTTTATTGATGAAGTGAGGAGTGAGTTGGGAATCGTATGTTGCTTAACTTTTTTGTCCATAAAAGGATTATATACTGAAAAATACATAAGTTTAAATCACCTGAAATTCGACAGTTTACTTATAAATGAACTCCTCGTACATTATTAATGCCTAAAATCCAGTATGTGACTGCTTTCTCCCATCTCCATCTATCTACGTCGAAAGTCGTAAACACGTTGACCAAAAAAAAAAGAGAGAGCACATTTCAGCTGCGATGACAAACGACAAAAAGCGGCATCATTAAACGATACACGTCCAGATATCCGCACCAAAAGCAGTAAAAACCCCCACTCCAGCATCTTCCAATTAGCAGCCTTCCAAAAGCCCGCATAAAAAGAAAAACTCTCCCAAAGAAACAACAACCAAATGGGGAAAACTCCCTCGACGCTCTTCCACAAGTAGCAACTACGCAACTACCACGCAGCACTAGTGCGGAATATCTCCCGACATCCCCGGCGATCGCAAATCACTCGGGAGTACAAATTATATAGTCGGGAGCGAGGCTCTACTGCGGCGCGCGCGCGGCAATTGAATTCTCCGGACGTCTATAGCCCACGCGCCGCAGAAGCGCGGAATGCTAATCAGCTGTGTCGCGGATTCACATCCCGCAGCGTAATCGCATCGCATTGCCGGCACGGTATAAATGCTGAATTTACGTCCGGCGCCCTCGCTGGCTTGCGGCTGCGCACCCTGGGATATATATGCGAGTGCAGGCGGTATAGAGATGCGCCAGGCGCCGGCGAACGAAGCGCGGCTAATGGAGTCCGGGGCTTGACGTTGATTAGGCGACACGCTAATACGTTTGATACTACCCCGTCCGGCGTAATCTTTCGCGGGGTCCGCGTCGCTGCTGCTGCTGCTGCTGCTGTCGGTGGTCTTCGTTAGGTAATTAGCAATGGGTGGACGTGAAACTGAACGTGTATACAGAGATGCATGGATTTTGCGGATGATGCGATATAGTGGTATTGGAAGTAGTCGCTTGGTGTGGATATCAGCGGCTATTTTGGATAAAGTTTATGATTTCTCGGGTGATGACAATAAATTTCAAAGAGAAATTTGATGTATGAGTGGGCCTTTTTGCAGTTGTAAATTAGATGCGGTCAAATTAAATCAATATTTTACCAAGAGAAATATTTTTTTTATTAAGGAATAATATTTTTTCCATTGTTTATCCAATTATCTTTGTAAAATAAAATTTTTTATTATTATAGTCTAAAATTATATTATTATAGTCTGAAATGAAATTATTTTTAGTATAATCCTAGACCGAGTTCCCCCAATGAAAAAATTATGATTTAAAATTTTTAAAAAAATGCAATCTTGTATTGACACTTATATATTATAAGTTTGAATGGAGATTTTTTATCTACCTTTTTAGTAATAGTATATAAAATATGATATTAAAAGTTATAAAATCGTGCGCTGATTAAAAATATTTACTTTATCGGTTTGACGGTTATTCTTACAACTTATACAAGAACTCTTTAAACCCTGAATATTAAATAATGAGCACTGAGTACGTTTAAGGGGGCAAGACACCTTTAAACCCTGAAAATAAAAATAGTTATACGTAACTCGTAAATAATTTTTTATAAAAACTAAAAAAAATTTTCTTAAACGGGATACAATTACCTTCAATTTGGCGGGGGTTAGGCTTATTTACCTCCCTCATAACACTACTGACAGAGTGAAGACTGTTCGAAGCCAGAGTTCACTGCCTGTAAGATTGCAAGGAAATCCAGGAATCATGTGGCTGGAAATTCCTGGATTTTACTTTTCAATACATTAGTTTTCATGTGAATGAGGGAAATTAAATTTCAGTGCATTTAAATAGTTTTACAATGGTATATATGATAAAAACATTAAAAATTAATTGATACATTAATAATATGTAAAAATACATAATTAATTCCAACATTGAATACAATTCCTCATACACATGAAATCTAATGTATTGAAAAGTAACATCAATATGTTTTCAGCCATATGATCCCTGGATTTCCATGAAATCTTACGTGCAGTGAATTATGGCTTCAAACTTAACAGTTTTCACTCTGTCAATATGGGTGAGTATAAGGTAATGGTAAACAGGTCTAACCCCCTCAAATTGAAGGTAATTGGATTCTTTTTAAGAAGAAAATTGTTTGTTTTTATAAAAAATATTTGGAAGTTACTTATATAATTATTTTTATTTACAGGTTTTAAAGGTGTCTTGCCCCCTTAATAAAACTATAACATGTATCTAAATCCAGCATGAACATTGAAAAGTGCTGCTATCTAGCAGTCAAAGTCCTAAAACTTATGCTTGTCCAATACGCACTGTCCATACTATAAAGCTATCCATACTGTACAACTCCCCCCTATATATCATTATCATGAGCAAGCCACACACACACACACACACACACACAAACACCCCTACACACACACACACACACATACACACACATACACACACACATACACACACACATACAACGATCAACTCGCATGTGTACGTATTTATACGCTCGGAAACAAAGGCCAAGACGAATAACGCTCGTACATAGGATAGAAATAGAGAGTCCGAGGGCGAGAGAGAGATAGAGAGAGAAAGAGAGAGAGGTAGCAAGAGGAAAGGGTATATAGCGGTAGGTAATGGGCGAGTGAGTATGATGAATGGACGGACCGGCCGGCCTGACAAGCGGCCATCGCTGCACACCATATAGCCTGCAGACCCCCCCCCCCTCGATGATGGATGAGCACAGCCGGGCCGCGCGCGCTCTCGCGTTCTCTTCCTACCTCCTACCTAGTGGCCCTAATTATTTCATACTTTGCAATCAGTACGATAATCCATCGGCGCGCTGCCTGCCGACCTGTCACGGATAAATCATCGCGCTTATCATCGACGGGGGCCTGGGCCCTGGTCTTTTGCCCGGGCGCCTGGAACACGACGATGACGAGCGGCGGCCGCGCGGCGCGACACGCGGAAGCGCGAGATCGTGTTGGCGATATTACATGCGAGGGGGGGGGGGAGATGTGTCGAGCGCGAGTGCGCGATGCGCAGTGCAGAGGTGCAACGTGAATTCGAGATTTGAGAGTGTGGGTTGATAGACGAGTACAGTGGCTAATTGTTAATGGATGAGATGGACGATTGTGGGAGGTGGAGGAATTTTGGGGGAATTAATGCGGTGGAAGGAGGAAAGAATTATTCGTTAGGGGAATATATCGCACCGAGAGTAGTAAGCCGTGACGATTACAAATTTTTTAACTTAATTTTTGTACGCAATATAGTAAATACGAAAATAAAAACTCAACTCAAATAAAAACTTACACTTGGATAAATTGCTTTTAAAAGATTGAAAAACTGTAATATAACAATAAAACTCACGTAAAAATATTTAAATGTGATCAGTTTACGTTACTTGCTTGGTTTTTTAAAAAGAAAATAGAATCTTGAGTTGTCATAGTCTTGTTCTGGAGGTGCGATATATTAGGTTTGTTTTCCGTGCTAAAGTATTTTGAATTGAAACATTTTTTAAGGAACGCTTAAGGTTGTTTCTAACAGAAAATTGCATGTGTATGTATAAAGAAATACATGTACCTAATACATACAAGATGAGTTTAGAAGTCCTTTTATCACTTACTGATTTGCTACTATGCATGTAGGTACTACTACTACTACTACTACAACTTTACTATTTACTACTGATGTATGTCAACTGGAATGTTTCTGAAAAATTATTAATAAATAATTTAAGTTTATGAAATATTTGTTGTGAATGAGTAATTACTGTTTCAGAAGTAGTTGAGTTGGTGATTTATGCATATTATCATCAAATGTTTATTATTTACTACTGATGTATGTCAACTGGAATGTTTTTGAAAAATTATTAATAAAAAATTAAAGCTTATGAAACATTTGTTGTGAATGAGTAATTCCTGTTTCAGAAGTAGTTGAGTTGGTGATTTATGCATATTATCATTAAATGTTTACTATAAATGAAAGATAGCTTAATTTAAAATTAATGTGATTAATTACATGTTTGTCAACGCTTTACATTCCTTCCGAAGCGACAAAAGCAAAAGTATTGTTTACCACAGTAGAAGTCTGGGCACTGTGAAAAAACGGGTAAATTAGAAACACTGTTAAAACAAGTTTCTGTGATTTATTGGAGCAGCTCGGTTAGGTCGACGGCTTTAGCCCGATTGGTAGATCAGTTAGATTAGGTCATTCAAAGTGCTGCTATAATTATAGCATTGCACATTACAATAAATATACTAATAAAGAGTTTTACTAAAAACACTCGTTTAATATTACAGTAATATACTAAATTCAACTAAAAACAAATCTTAGCCCCAAATATATTTTACTAAAGCGTTTAGCAAAGGCATATCGCCTATTTGTATTTTTTCTCAGTGCGATGGTGACTTTCCGACGATGAAAATCTGGCTATAAATAACTTTAAGTACTTAAAACGCTATTTTTTCTATAGTTCTAGCAATTTCGAAATATTTAAAAATGACGTATTAATTTTGGCCCAAATCTCCGAACAATTTACTAAACCAAAATTTCTTCATAGAAATCCTACGCAGTCGCACTATAAGTAACCCATGTTTAATGGTCCAAGTATAAGTACATTCTGTCCGCGTTCGTGTGAAGTCTGCATCTCGGTCTGCATACGTGTTTACAACACAAAGAATACGCGCGCGAGAGGAGCAAGAGAGCGAGATGGCAAGAACGCGCGATGATTTAACGCCTTTTCGCGCCCGACGGAGTAATGAGCCTTTTCAAATGTCGTGCCAAGGAGAATTATTTGGGAGGTGATTTAAGACTTGGACAAGCCCGCTCGCGCGTCTTTTCTTCCTTTTTTTTCCTGCATTCTAAGTGCGGGGTGTGCGGCATGGAAATGCTGTAGGTAGGTATATTTTAAAGTGCGCGTAAATTAAAGTGGAGCGCGTCTTGCAGTCGAGAGGGGAGTAACAAAAATAGAAGACGCATAGTAGCAGAAATATGCAAGATTGATTGTGAAGCTTGAGCCTATCAATTATATGCCTTTGTATGTTTTGTAATTATACTTCATCGAGCTCCAGCTACTGAAATAAATGTTGTAATCAATCTAAAGTATGAAAAACCGATTACGAAACCAAATTTAAAACTCACTTAAACTCTTTAATTCAAGTCTGATCTAGATATATCAACAGTTAGTCACGTATTTTGCGCAAGGTGCTGGGAAACTTCTAATCTATGAAGTGTATATAAAAACTTCAGTCATTCGCTGAAGTATTAAATGTTTTGTTATTTAGACTTTTATTGAAGGAATAAAATTAATGACTCAGTCGAATGAATCGTAAAGGCAATTGCGAACTTGTTTTACTTTCTTATCATCAATAATTCTTGTAAATTAAATGACTGATATAAGGTTATTTATTAGGATTGAGAGTTATGACTTCTGATTTCGCTTGCACTCAATGAGAACTTTTTCCATTATTAAACTTTTTTATTGTGTTTTAAACTTACAACTTGCTATTTTACCTTTTACAACCTATAGCTAATAAAAAATATACCCGATAAATACGTGCGGTGCGTGATAAATTATACGGCAAAACACCTTTTTTCGGAATCAAAGAAAATAAAATATAATTTTCAACTGATAACCACAATCTTTACAACGCAGTCCATAAAAAAATACTCGCCATCGTTTCACTAAAAATGCGCTATCTCTCGTCTTCCCGTCGTTAAACGAAAATTCACAATGTCTCGCGAATATAAAAACCAAGTCGCAAACACGGACGTATTTTTAAGACTTATAAAAAAGCCAGGATATTACGCGAGCGGTAAACACCACATGCACCCATTTTTATCGTTCCTTGCACTCGCATTCGCCCCTCGTCAAAGCATATTTTATCCGATCGAAGATTACAAAAACATACAGGCATGCGCCGCGCATAGGCCACACGATCTCATACATACCTATATACACACACGTATACGTGACTCCCCGTTCTCACGCATTTACGCGATGCCTCGCGCGCGCTTTAATAATTCATCGCGCGATCCTTCGGAGGAACAATGTTTTATTGCCCCGCGCGGAGCTCGACAAATGCGCTGCCGCTGCTGCGAGAAAAAGACAGAGACGGATAGAATTCGCATGGGCGCGTGCGAGCGCAAAAGAGATAACCGAGATAAATAAAGAGAAGGGAAGTAACATGTCAGCACATTGTGTCACCCAATGCCTCATTGTCGCATTGTCTATATCCTCGAGCGCGCGCCAAGTCGATGTGTGCACGGTACATACATATACGCGTTCGTGATTTACGATTGACACTGCGTGAGCGCTGAGTCTGATGCTTTACGATCCTTGCCGTGGCAGTGTATAACAGTGAGTGAGTGAGCGAGAGAGCGAGTCTGGTATAGACAATAACATGGTATTCTATATTTGAGCACCTGCGAGCAATTGTGGTTCGGCGATAAGTCATGCTTGGTGACATTCGTGGAAAATTGAAGTTTGCTCCTGATGTTTGTGATGAATCTGAGAAGAGAGTAGAAGGAAATGTACATGGACGTAGTATTGACGTAGTGTTCGATGTGTTGGTTTAAAATTGTATCTACTCCGTATTTGTTCATAAAGTGGTTCGTAATTGCTTCGTGTAAAACGGAATTAGGATATTTGCAAGAAATCTATTCTTTGATAATATACATGACTTAGATAAAGAACATAAGCCGAGTTCTTGTTCTTTTCAAATTTTTTAAAGAAATTGAAATTCAAATAGCTTGTTGAAGTTTCTTTGAATGTATTACATTATTAATAATTAATTATTTATTGTTGATTTCATTATAATAATTGGTAAATTGCAATAAATTAATTGCAAAAGTTCATAAAAAAATACATGTACCTAATACATACAAGATGAGTTTAGAAGTACTGTTATCACTTACTGATTTGTTACTATAGATATAGGTACTACTACTACTACTACTACAACTTTACTATTTACTACTGATGTATGTCAACTGGAATGTTTCTGAAAAATTATTAATAAATAATTTAAGTTTATGAAATATTTGTTGTGAATGAGTAATTACTGTTTCTGAAGTAGTTGAGTTGGTGATTTATGCATATTATTTTTAAATGTTTACTATGAATGGAAGATAGCTTAATTTAAAATTAATGTGATTAATTACATGTTTGCCAACGCTTTACATTCCTTCCGAAGCGACAATAGCAAAAGTATTATTTAGTACAGTAAAAGTCTGGGCACTGTGAAAAAACGGGCAAATTAGAAACGAGCACTATTTAAACAAGTTTCTGTGATTTGCGTATAGCATCTATCTAATTGTGATATATGAAATTGTAATGCAATGACGGGATTTCATCTCAGGAGAAAAATTAAATAATTTAATCACTGTTTTTCCCTTTTTCAGTAATACTTCATTGATATACAAGTTTAAAAAGTACGACAATAACCTGTGACATATATGCACATGCTTAAAAGACTAAAAAGATACAGCCTGGCATTTATTATCAACGGTCAACGTTATTTTCATTTGTAATGCTTTTAATCTGATTATCATAAGCGTAAGAACAAATAATAAATATTACTCGTAACTCGAAGTACTATTTGGTCAATTCTGAATTTCCGATATTGTATGAAAAATATAATATCGTGACGTCACACGACTTTTCAACCTGTTGTATCTTGGTGAATAATCGTCTAATTACAAAAAAGAAAAAATACATGTCCAATATTTTTCGACATTCTTTCATACGGACTTAATGGTTTTGAATTTTTTTCATGCAATATGCAAATTAAACTAGAACTCTGGTACGTACAATTTAAAACTAATAATATCAAGCTGAAAATAAAAGAAGAGTTACAGCCCTGGTAGAAATCTTATCGTGGCGCCCACATTCGCTATAACGGCCTTTATAGGCAAACTAGATAGTACTAGACTGTACAAAACTCGATAAATCCACACAGATCTACATAGTTTTCTCAATAATAATATGTACGTATAAATTTGTAAGGTTATATATTATTTATTGAACAGAACTTTTATTGTAAAAATTAATGTTAAAAAAAGTTTATCATGCAAGTTTTCAATTATATTAATAAGATCTATATAGTTCTATTCATACTCGTACTATTTACATATAAAAGTAGTCAAAAAGCATATCTAACCTAAGAAATGAAAATTTAGAAATAATGTTCATTGCATATGAAAAACAGGAATCACAAAATAATGTTATTGATTGATGTAGTTGTTTCTTGAAAAGTAATATATAAATAATAATAATATCATATGTACTTTATGACATGCTTTATTTAAAAACTAGAATTTTAATTTCAGAATTGCAAATAATTTTGTATCAATATGTGAGTTCTTATAATACATAAGCTGCTCATCCGTGACAACATTTTCAAAGACAAACACATTAGTCGAACACATGTAGACGATAATTTTCTTTATAAGTAACAAATTACTATGTTTTAACTGGCCATAGATGTCAAATGAAAATGTTTGATTATAAATTAATCACAGTAGGAAATACAAAAATAGAACATACATATAATAACTGAAATACATTATTTTTTTTAAATGCATTTAAAATTTGATAACCTTACACTTTAGAGGTTATTTACATTTAGTTACAGTGGTAATAGGTGAACAATAACATGTAAATACCTTTAAATCAAAATAATACATAATAATCATAATAGATTATGCTTCTGTTTCTTAAAACATAACTCTGAAGTGGCTGATATTGTCATAATTTTGCTTATCTAGTTTTATCGGGGCAAATAATATGGGAAACTAGAAGGGATGGCCGTTACACGCCTTTATAGTAACTATCTAGTTTGCCTATATAGATCTACACAGCGCGAGATTATTCTACATAGATCTATAAAGTGGACGGGATAAATTTCTACCAGGGAGTATGAAACATTTTAGCAAAAAGTATTTACGTTTTGACATATTTATGCATACTCTTTATATACCTCATAAAGTGAGTAATAAAGGATAACTTATTATATAATTATCCAAAACTTTTGTAAGTCAATGTTTGTACTTCAATGTTTGTTAAAAATATATCTCCGATAAAATTCACGTAAATCTGCACGTGATATTATAACAAAAAATACGACTCATGGTATTTACTGTTCTCTACGTATTACAGAAAAAGTTCAAATATTTACTTTTAGCCTTTTACGTACATAAACTAATTCATGATTACAACAAGCGATTTCTTATTTTGCGAAGCATAGTATCTTGCATTGAACTAATACTTCAATATTCAATATTTCGTCTTGGATACAATGCACTTTATCGACTTGGACGATTCGTTTATTTAATACATCTGTCAGTGCACGGATATTTTTTCTGCAATACAAAACTACTAAGAAATTTTTTTTTACATGTTATCATACTTCTTCGTATACCTTATACAGTGTATACTACATACCTAATAAAGCAGAACTTAATTATATCCACAACTTTTATGTTTTAAGCTTCGTAAGATTAAATTCGACTGGTACGAAGACTAGCACATTTCAGATTTCCCAAAAACACCTAATTCTTTTCAGAGGCCTCTTATACAAAACTAGCACTTTTAAGTTTTTCTGATCGGTACCAACAACTTCGTAGATCCTCTGAGAAAATTATAGATTTTGTCTAAAATTCTGAAAATGGCTAATTTTTGTATGAGGTTCCTGATAAGCACTAGGTATTTTTGAGAAATCTGAAATGTGCTAGTCTTTGTAAAGAGCGTTCAAATTTACTTGTTATTTGGATAACTTGACAATATTAGAGCTTCGATAAAATCCACGTTAACTGCAAGTGATATTTTCAACACAAAATATGACCACAAAACACAAACAAATAAAAGATAATAATCGAATAAATGCTTTCTTATTTGCAAACTTGTATTACTTTTGTATTAAAGCCAATAATTTTCAGTTTTTAAAGCAATGCACTCCGTCGACTTGGACAACTCGCTCATTTACATCCCACAAACTCACGCGGACGCTTCTTCGCGGGAGGCAGTGTAATGGACTTTCTCGCGCAACGCGCGCGCGTCCGCTTATTTACAAGCCTTCCTCGCCGCGCATAAAAGTCCGCCGTGTTGTACAAGCCACGCCTCATCCGCTCATGTCAAAGAACTCCTCGCTGCAGCCATCGCGCTTCCATTAAATCCGACACCGTTACTTCGCTAAACGCGTCGCCCTTTTTTCTCTTTTTACCTCGCCACGAAATGTAACGTGTGCACGCGAATTATCGCATCGAGAGCCGTCGTTTTTTCGCGGCTCTTTCTTGTTTATTTTTTTCGTTGCGTTCGATCGAGAAAACTTCGGTGGTTTGTTTATAACGTCTGGCAGTGCGTGCGCGCGCGCGAGCGAGTTTATTGCTCCGCGCGATCTGCGCGGATAGGTACTTCGCTCGCGCGCTTTTATGATCGTCGGGTTTCGGAGGATCAAGCCCGTACGTTATATACATCTTTATGATAGCTGCGAGAGTGAGAGATTATATAACTCGGCGAGGTGTACATTCGTAATTCGTGAATAAAATTTACGGCTTTGACCCAAATTGGAGAGAGGAAAGGTGGGTAAATAAATCTTTGGAAATCTTCCTTTTTTCGTGGAAAAAATTTCCGTTGAGAGGAGTGGCTTGATTGATTGCAGCTTTTAATATCGGAAGATTTTCCTGAAATAAAATAACTTAAAAACAAATTAAAAGTACTATGTTTAAGTTTTATAATATTTGTTTACTATATTTTTAAAAAGTGTTCGAGATGTACCATAGAGCGGGGTCTTGCACCACTTTTTGACTTTAGAGTGCTATATCACACTGTAAATACCAAATTTTAAAATTCTTTTCAGTGTCTATATTCGCATATGAACATACTCTATTCATTTTCATCTTTACTTTTTTTTCCTTTATTTTTAGTTTATTTAGAACGCAAATAATATTATGGTACAATACACCTCGCACATCAGGGTATCTTGGATCACTCCCGTATTTGTGTATTAATTGTTCTGTTGTGGGGTCTAAATTAAAAACAAAATAAAAAAGAATTTACTAAAAAAATTTATAACTTTATAAATATTTATGGAATAACTTTGGATCACATATTTTGTTGTTAGCTATTCTACAGTACAGATTCATAACATATTATATTTATTATTAAATCTTATATTAGCTTTAATTTTTATTGCAGTTTTTTTTTGTATATTAAGTGTCATATTAGGCAGATTGTTTTTAAAGCTAGTTAATACGTAATAATTGGTTTATTTTATCTGAATAGCTTTTCATAAATCAGCGAAGTTCAAAAGTATTTATTGCAGGAACTAGTAATTTGATAGCACAATAGAATGATATGCGATTGATTGTTCTTCTTCTAAAGTGAGAGCTGTTGGAGTATAACTGGTATTGTTCCTTTTTACAAAATCTTTTAGTGTGCGATGGAGTGTATTCTTCACATACTTTTATATGAGACATAATTTAGCTTGTTAAGGCTGCCTTCGCACCAGCTTTTTGCCTTTGGCTCGATAAATTCTATAAATTAGGTTTTTAAATAATTCTTTTGGAATGCCTCATTAACAAATTTTATCTGATTTAGAGTAACGATTTTTTTACAAGTAATTACAGTTGCTCAATTTAGTCCTAGAAATTAAAAGAGAAACTAGTATAGAAAATATTTACTTACCAAAACAAATGAAACATTCAGTGCACCAAGACACCCCGCTAATCGTCAAAACAGTGTTTTTTTTTGCACATTTGGTCTACTAACCGTTAGCATGGCTTACAAATTCTCTTGGACATAGTCGGTAAGTAATGTCTACATGTATATCGACACCTGGGACCTCGCGCGTAAATACAAATATTTTATAAGCCTAGCCACAGCTAATTTTTTTACTTACGAATTAAGTAAGTACCAAATTTAATTACAGTTTATAATGTGCTAATAGAAAGGGAAAAGGCGTTTTATAATATCTGTATTACTGATGAAATATTATAATAATTATATTTACAATGCTTTAGTATGGATAGATTAGCTGAATTAACGTTCCAGATATTTTATAGAGCTGATAAGAGTTATTTTAGAAAGCTGGTCCAAGACACCCCGCTCTACGGTAATCTAAATTTGTATTATCTTTGAATGTCAATGTGGGGACCTAGATAGCCCCAAGTCCACGTTTCACTGTAGTATATCTCTTTAATCTGATAATTTATTATTACTTTTTTGTTTTTTCAATTGCCAAGATGTTTAAGCGGATTTGCACATAAAATTACCGAGATATGTAGATCAATTTAATTATGAGCCAGTAATGAGTCATTATTATCTATAAATGACCATTAATAACCGATTACTGACTCAAAGAGAGACCGATTTCTACCAGGGATTTGAAAGATTTATTAAATATTATAATTTTTAAAATAACTTGTAGTAATTTTTAAAATTTTGTAACTTAGCTAAAAAAGATTTTCATAGTTAAATGAGAATTTATTTTGAACTTTAAAACTCCTTTTTTCATTACATAAAACATTACGGAGCTGCAAAATTTCGAAATTCTTTAATGCTTTAAAAGTTGGTATATCTCTTCATTAACAATCACAGACAGCAATATAATTTAATTTTACATGTTAAGCTAAAAAATTTCATAGTTTAGTCAAAGCCAGTCATTGTAATTACACATTTATTTTTCCTAATTTCGATGGTTCAAAGGCTGTGAAAATAAAATAAAAAAGTCTTTTTTCCCTTTTTACGTTGAAAATGATTTATACTTTATTTTTTTTAATTTGTACTAACGTATTACAAAATAAAGCTACATTTTTCATTATTTTTCATCAATTGCTGTGATTTCATTATTTAAGTTTTCAATCTTCAAAATGTTATTGGCACATACCAAAATAATCAATCTTGATGAAACTTTTAGGATACGTTCTTTGAAGCATTCTCAACATTAGTTAGCTGAAATATTTTGTAAATATCCATGACAAAGCTCGTGTTAAATGATTCTATTAACAAATTTGCACTGTTTTTAACAATTTTTAAACCACAAATATTTATTCATTTTTAAAATCCATAGGTGAGTAAAAATTGGTGGTTTCAGCTAACTTATTTTTATTTTACTGTCAAAAACACTATCAAATTTTTTGGTTCATAAATGTCATTGTGGTGTATGCCAACAACTTTTACCGTACAGCCTAATTTTACTTAAAATAAAGCTATTATTCTCAATAACTTCAATATTGTTTGATAAAATTTTTTTAAAATGTGTGTATCAATTAATAATATTATTATAAATATGCCGTATGAATATTATTTTGTTAGCCTTAAAACTACGAAAGTTTTATTTTTCATCGGAGAGCCCCCTTAATATAATAATTGAGTTATTATCACTTTGTTTTTAAAATGCATCAGAATTCTTTTTGAAAATTAAAGATATAGCCACGGAGAGCCTGGATTTACTTTAACCCAAAGGTGCTTGCACATTACGGTTTTCTTTAGATATCGATTCCGTAATATCTTCTGAATAATTTGAGCGCAAAATGAAAAGAATCGTAAATAGCTGTTTAAAATAAACTCAAATTTACTAAATTTTTTGCAGGTTAGAAGGTCTTATTTCACGTAAATGGGATCAATTAATTTTTTTCCCTCGGTCAGTATATTTATTTGAATGCTATAGACGATATTCCCAAGTTAAACATTCGAAAAAATTCGAAACCAGATTTAATAGTCATAAAAAAGGACGAAATACGTGATTTTTGTTAGTTTTTGGGACTCATTTTGAAGCTTATGGTTTTAAAAGTAAAATAAAAAAAATGTAGTTCTAACAGCAATCGTTCGAACGTTATAACTTTTAAAATGATTGAAAAAAGGAGAATGTAATACTTGCGGTAAGAAGAAACAGTTATGTCTTCCTGAATAAGTTCGCTAGAGTGGTATTTTTCTCAGAGTCGTGAAACTGGTTCAATTTTATGCAACATCAAAAATAAAATCGGACTCGGATGATAATTTGAGCATTCGTGTTCATCTCGGGCGCCTTTGGCGCCTTCAGCTTCCATTCGTGCTCCATCATCCTCCTCGCTTAGAAAATAATAATTTTCCTCCCTGGTTGCACAATGTACTATTGTATTTGTAGAGACTATCGCTCGTTTAGATGATTTAGAAAGTGAAATTCGATTTTTCATAAGCACTATTAAACTATTTTATTATGCTCATCAAATATCGACGTCTACTTACTAAATGATATTCATTGTTGATTTTTTTCAAAACACTAAAATGTGTCCAATTACTGTTATCTATATAAAATAATTCCCTAAATTATTAACTACATATAACAAATCATCTAGAAATTTGTGTTAAAAATTAAAATTATTCTATGAACTAAAACCATTATATTTGCATACATTCTCTTTCATATTCTAATTCCAAATACAACAATTTCTAACTTCAAAATCCTCATTAGCTACCCAGAATACAACCATTGTTTTCGAACGACGTAAGTAAGACCTTAAAACAATATTACAAGAACTCCCAAAACCTCCGCGACGTCGAACCTCCGCAACATCACAAATAGCTCGTTTCAAAAACAAAGAACCCCGACTCCCACCCATCCGAAAACGTCGTAATCTCTCGCTTCTTTCACGAGTCAAAGCTCACGCGTCCCAAAGTAAACGGAAGCTACTCTCTCCACTCGCTCTTCTCAAAACACCTGGACACTTAGCGAGAAAAGCCGCCTATAATCTGCACCCATCGCCGAATTCCCGGACAACGCCAGCGTATATTTTTCCGCGCGAAAAGCCAAACACTAGCTTCCCTCCGCTCCTCGACTATTACACCGTGCGCACACGTCTATTTTCGACTAACCCGCGCGCATACATCCTCGCTCGTGAGAAAGCCCGCTTGCTCTCGTTCGACATCAGAAGGCGCCGCCCTGCAAACAATCAAGCTCCGGGGTCCTCGTTGCCTAATTGTCGGAAATCATCTTGGAAGTCGGTGCACCGGGGCCTCGGCCCGTCTGCGCTCGTCGGCGCTTTAATAAATAGGCGCCAGTGCGCCGCCTCCGCCTTCGCCTCAACCCTTAAGTGCTAGGAGCACGAGACCTCGTCATTATCCCCAGTGTGCATGGATATATAGCATGAGTGGTAGAGCTGGAGCGCATTAGGATTTGTGAAGGGACGAGCGACGAGAGTAGAGAGAGAGAGAGAGGAGAGAGACGCGAGGACTGTGTAATTTTCCCCGAGGCTGGAGCGAGGCGCCAGGCTGTTCCGTACGTATCTATCTATCTATATCTCGTGAGCCTCCTTCCTCTTTAAGAGCCCCGGGAGGAGCTATGGCATCTGTGTAGGAGTAGGATCTCACTGCACGGGATAGAGAGGACTGACTGAGTAAAGGATGTAAGAGGTGTGTGTGTGTGTAGAGAGAGAGAGAGAGAGAGAGAGTGAGAGAGAATGATGGCCTTGAGTGAAACGGAGACGAAGGTCGCTGATGGATGCGGTGAATCATCGGGGTGCCTGTTAACAGCGCACCTTGCATGTAGAGACGTTATTGCGTGGGGTTTGGTTGGAATGTGTTTATCAGAATCTATTGAGTAGTGTGTGTAGGATTTCTGTTTGCCTTTTTGTATACATGAAGTTTAGTAAGTCTGTGTAGAATGTTTAGAATAGATTTTAATTCTGAAGTGGTGCATATATGTATATAGATTTTGATATCCTCTTTTATTATTTAAATAGAAATTTTTTTAATTTTCATGAAAATTGGATGTTAACTGTAAAATATATTTAGCGTTTTTGATAAAGACGGCAGGATTTCTTATAAAATTACGTGTACACGTATTTATAAAACAACAAAGGTTAAATACAAATTATTATTACATGCGAAACAATTTGTACTCAATCTTGAGCTATAATAAATCGAACGACCATCATCATAACCAGAAGTATAGCCTAGCGCATAAACGATTTGTTGAAAAGTAGAAATGCATTTACAAAAACCAAAAGTGTATACTTAATTTGCTAATTCTTATCACAATTTCGGCGTAACGTAATACCCTACCAAAAACGTGCAGTTAAGAAAATAGACTCTGTTTTGTTTGTACTAACTTGAAATGCAGCATGTGAAAGAATGAACTTAAAACGGATGCCTTTTGTGAAATTTTTCACTGCTATGCATAATATAATACAGATAAAAAAGTAATGGAAACTCAAGAAGAAACACTTTCTGGGTTAAAGTAATTAAAGATATTTGATCATGTACAATTATGTCCAGTTTACAGAATAATGGTGAAGATTGCATATTAGACAGAATGAATAACTAATCGGATTTGTTTGAATTTTTGTAAAATACTGTAAGTTCATATGCCAAATCATTGGCACTTAGCTTCCTCAAACTAAATTAATTGTTCTAATATGAAATTCTTTGTTCTAATAAATTAATTTTAAATTGCTGTATCTCTTTCTAAATAATACCTCAAAAAGGATGTACTTTTTTATCATTGATGGTTTGACAAAAGATAATATTTTACTAAAATTACAGAACGATAGGTAATATCGTTATCGCAGTAATTTTCTCTCTGTACAAAAATTATAATATTATTAACATATCTAAATTAACTGTAATCAGATGTTAGTACGTAGATTTACTGAATTCCTAATCATCTAGTATTTTGTGAACGATTTGCCATAATAGATTTCCGAGATATAACCGTCTAAACTAAATATGTCTTTCTTCGAGTATAGCAAAGAAAGGAAAGAGTATATCTAAAGTTTGCGGTTGTAAAAGATAGCTAATTTTACTCTCTGTTTAATGCACACTAAATTTACACTAAATTGATCATAATATTTTTAACATACCATAAAATTAGAAAATCTAAAACTAAAAAATACAAAAATTGTTATAAAGAAAGAACGAGTCGATGAATCTTTATATTTATTTTTAATTACGAATCTTCATTAAACAGCGAAAAAAATGAGCGCTGATTAGAAAAAAATGACCGTGCCATTTTCGAGATATACTCGATCAAAAGAGAATTGTTAAAAACACATAACCTTAAATAACTTTCAAGATATACTAAAGACCCTGGTAGAAAATTGACCATCATTTATGGCCTATTCGCTATCTATTAACCAACTTCCATGGTCAATTTATAGCCAACATTTACACTATAAGTTGACCATACTATGAGTAAAGATAAATGTACTATAACCTCAAATACATGTATAAAAGTTTAAATTCGCACAATGTTTTTTGGTTTAAACAAATTTACAATATAAAATTTAGCTTACTCTTGCGAGGAGATATATAAGCGAAGTTGCAGTATTCATACATTCTACAAATTTTAACTTTGATTGTATACGTAAAATATATGCCCTTGATGCCTAGTATAGTATAGTATAAGTCCATGCGCACGCGAACGGCGTCGGGCGCTTATAGGTTGTTTGTTCGCTAAAAGCATATAGGAACATAAGACGCAAGAATAACATTGATTAGTATATATATATATATATCAATCAATGTTACTCTTATATATTTATGTTTATTGTATATACGATAAATAAGATGAATACAAACTTATTTCTCTTGTATATCGTATATACAATAAACATAAATATATAAGAGTAACATTGATTGATATATATATATATATATATATATATATATATATATATATATATATATATATATATATATATATATATATATTCTATAAATTACACCACCTTTTGGCCATAAACCGTCGGCCATAAGCTGGGTTGTTGACGATACTATACGCCATAAATTGACCACACACCATAAAATTAGGCATTATATGGCGAATAGTTAGTCAATGTTTCTACCAGAGGATCTACCATTTTGGAAAGTTTCAGATCAAATGCTGCCAATTTACTCCAGAATTCGCTACTGAATAAAAATCGATTTCTTTTATAAAAAGATTTTTCTCTATTCAAAAGAAAATGATAAGGCTTTAAAAATTTTACAGAATATTCTTCTCTATATTCCTAATCATCCCATTTTATTTCAAAAATGTTTCTTGTTATATTTCACAGATATAACCACGATATACGTGATTTTTGTTAGTTTTTGGGGCTCATTTTGAAGCTTATGGTTTTAAAAGTAAAATAAAAGAAATATAGTTCGAACACGATATACGTGATTTGTTAGATTTTGGGGCTCATTTTGAAGCTTATGGTTTTAAAATTAAATAAAAAAAATAAAGTTCTAACAGCAATCATTCGAACGTTATAGCTTTTAAAATGATTGAAATAAGGAGAAAGTAATGCTTGCGGTAAGAAGAAACAGTTCTTCCTGAATATGCTCGCTAGAGTGATATTACCGTTTTAAATAAAATGACGATTTCGTGAATAACAAAACAAAGGAAATAGCTTAGTAAAAATTTCGGGTGGGAAAAGATAGGTAATTTTATGCTCGTTCAAATGCATATCACTCAATCAATATATTATTTCTATGGTATTAAAAAACCCAAGAAACTAAAACTCAAAAATCGATAAACCGCTAAAAACCAAAACGCATCGAAAAGCAAAAGAAAATTGTTGACGTACGTAAAGAAAAACAAAAAAAATGAGCCCGAAACATTACTTTTTACCGTGTATATTCAGAGTAAAGTTGATCCATATCCATACATATACACACACACACGCGCACAGGTACACGCACAGGTACACGCACACGACACGTGCACCCACATGCAACTTTTGCAGAGGAATTTAAAATTATTCTGTTTTTTGCTCCCAAAGTTACCTATAGGTTAAAGAAAAGGTAAATACGTTCATTTAAATGTGAAAATTTCAGGTGGTGCTATAATAGTCATGTAACACTGTCGTATGTATATATTTTTAGGATCTAAAATAAATTATTATCAAATACGTAAAAAAATATGGGAGATAATAAAAAGTGGTTTTTCTCATGAATTGCCTAATCAATTGTAACAAACAACTTCAATATAAGATTTGACATTTGTATCTTATAAGCCCTAACTTTTACAACGAAATGCGATATAAAAATTAGGCTATCTACATCTTAGAAGCATAGTACGTGTACAACCTATACTGTGTAACAAACTTCCCCATAAAAAATTCGATACAAAGTTCAAGGTGCATAAAAAGCATCGCGACACATTTCGCTCTCGAGCGAGCATATCGCTCTTACACGAACTCAAAGTTTGCTCGAGCTTCTGCGCGGCAGATCTCATTTCTGCAGCTCCTCGTGGACGCTATCATCGTCCTCCTGGATGCTTCTGGGTACCTACTGCCGTTTCTCGTCACGTCGATGGCGTAAAGTTCGCGAGCGCGCGGACGTTTACGGCAACGAGCGCGTCAACGCGGCCTGTCACTCGGCGCCCCGTATATATTATCCACGAGCGCTCGCCCTGAATTTGCATCGCGAAGCTGCACAGCGAGCTTTTTCTCTTTGGTATTCCGCCGATTGACTGGTGACACTTTTACTGTGGGATGCGTTGGGTTTTTTTGTGCATTTATTTTGTAGTTGTTAAGTGATTCAGAGTTTTTATTAATGTTTTATGTGTCTCTAGAAAGTGATGGGTAGATTGAGGAAAAAGTAATTTAAGATTTATTTTTAGTGTCATTTATTTGCTAATTATATGCGGCATCTTTTGCCGAAGCAGAAAAATAACCCTAAGAAAGTTTATAATACTGCAACTATTTTCACCAACTTCATGGATCTTGATAGAAAAATGAATATCGTATTTGGCAACTTTATCAATCATTAACCATTAATTTTATCAATAATAAGGTGAAGATAATACATAGTGGAGTATTTAAGGCTTAATGTAACTTAATTGGTATTAAATCTTCGAAAAACTTTAGTCTTAAAGTTTATTGATCTCTTTATTCGTTTATAAAGTAACAAGAAAAGCATGTACCGTAAATAAAGAAATTATTTACATATTATCTATTGACATGTAAAGTTGGTCCAACCCATCTTCTTAATATTGAAGTAAGAGTTTACTTAATCTTCATTGAAATATTTTTTACGCTGAAATAAATATCTTAAGTTGCTTAAATAAATATCTAGAAAAAGCGTGTGTGCGTATGTGTTTGTGCGCGCACGCACGTGTGCGTCCGTCTGCGTGTAATACAAATATGTGGACGCATATGTGCGGTGTGCAGCAGTGCATATATAGTACGTGTTCGTGATTACTGGCGTGCCTATATCTATGTTTACTTTTTCTATCGTTATACATCTTTCCTGGTAGAAAATTATCTAGTTTTATCGAGGCCCTCGATTATTTTCCATGGAAAACTGGACTGATCTACATAGTTCTCAATTATTTTCTAGCAGGATTAATGATATATAAAATGATATATAAATAAAATAAATAACTTAAATAGAATTTTTAAACGCTTTTATTTTCCAATGCCCTAAAAAGTATATAATAATTGAGTTATGTTATTTGAAATGTAATATGAGTTACTATTTTTCTTAAAAGGTATCTTTACATCAGTCATGTGACCTACGGAGGTAAATGTAAATGCTCAAGAATAATAGTCTTAAATTTATAAGTTTAGGATAATCTTCATTTGTTTTATTAACTTCTAATTTTTCTTTATTTATTTATATAATGTTTTTACTATATTTCGTTTATTTAAAAAAAATGTTATTTAGTTACGGTAGTGTAAGCTGTATAAGTACCTATATATATTTTTCCTGATAGAAATCAATTCTGTTATTAATTTCTAGCCAGTAATCGGCCATTAATGGCCATTTATAGCTATTACTAATAACCGACTACTACATGAATCAGATTTATTTCTATAGTATAGTACAGGGCATACATTAGAAAGTTCCTAAGCGCTTTGTGATAGATAATATAACTTGAAATGCGAGAAAGACCCTCATATACCAATATGCCCTACTTTTCCTTATATTTGCTTTTCCATAGAAACTGCTGTAAGTAATAGAGAAGAATACAAAATTTAGTTTTTTATAGAAAATTAAAGTAGGATGTCTGCGGATGCGTAGTAAATAAGAGGAGGCAGGGGTACTTACAGAACTGACTCTATTTTACAGGTTGTCGGTTATCGTCAAACCGATAAAATAAGTGGAAAAGTCAAGATTTTATCAGGCGTTCAATAGTAAACATGAAGAAAATTGATTTCTATTATGTTTTTCAATTTATACAGTAAGAAATTTTTGTTTAAATGCTTGAGATATTATGAATTCATCATGCTCGTCAGTTTTATAGACCCCCTATCAATGTTTTTTCTGGAGCGGGCATAGGCCATTCGTATTGGTATCCTCCTCTATAAAAATTATGGCTTACGCAAAGTTCTTAGAACGACGTCACATCTAAGATCTAAGTCAACGTGACATAACATCATTTTCAAAGCTTTTCCTATGTTCCCTTCAATTATTAAGACATCATGAAAATTCACGAAAGTACTAAAAATGGGTTATCCCTCCCTATTAAAAATAAACGACTGACGTACACTCCCATCAATCCAATACTCACAAAGCTCCACTTCTCGACATCATGCTAAAAAACACACACACACACGCAACCACCACCCAAAACAAGAAACAAAAAAAATACACCAAAAGGCACGCTCCGATAATCCTACAGCTCCAACGAAGCGAGTGCCCGCGCGCGTCAAGGGTCCGCGCGCATCAGACACACGTCTCCGCTGTATACTCGCGGGGCGATCTCCGCGTCCCCCGCTGTACCAAGTACCTACATCCACCCAGGAAGAAGAGCGGAGGAGACAGCAAAAGTCGCGACAGCAAAGCAACGAGAAAGAGAGAGAGAGAAAAAAAGAGCATCAGGACACTGTCGGGAGAAGAAGAGTGAAATAAAGCCGCCGCCGTCGCGCGGGGCCCTTTGATGTCGGGATGTTTACTTTACGGCCGTGGCGTGATTGTGACAGCGCGGCGGCGCGGGAGGGCCCCGCGCGCTGCGTACACACTCTGCACGGTGACGTCATAAATGAGAGCGCGCGCGCGTACGTCCTCCTTCGCGCTGTATAATCTCTACTCGCCCTCTCCCCTAATCCGGCCGCGCGTTTCTTTTATTCTTTTCATCGCTGGCTGTCTCTCGCTCCACCTGTCTCGGCTTTATGGCTCGCTCTCTCTCTCTCCGTCGTGTTTTCTCGTCTTATTTCCTCGTTCATTCGCCCGGTGGTGGTATAGGGTGGCTTGGCTTTCGCAAACGACGACGCCGGGAGGTTTACGAGGTCGATGTGACGGCGCGAGAGAGCGAACTCTCTCGTGGAGCTTTGCGTCGGCCCGTGTGTCACGCGTCGTTACTGCCGCGCGCTACGACGGCGCCCCCGTTATGAGACGTTTACGATAAGATATGTCGCACCTTTCGCTCCGGACATCCAGTAGATTTACGCCACGGGAGTGGAGGCTTGGTCTTTCTCGCGCGGCTTTCTTGGTTCGTCGTTTTCTTGCTGGTGCAACCGCGTGAGATTATAAAGGAGAGCGAGAGAGAGAGAGAAAGAGAGAGACCACAAAGGTTCGAGGGAGTTCGTTCTTCGCGACTGCGGGGAAATTTAGCTGCCGAGCGAAAAGTTATTTTCAAAGTCTGCCCCTTTTCTTTCACCTACATATACGATCGCTGGAAGGATTTATATTATACGACTTTCTCACTGTCTCATTAGGATTTCATTATTTTGTACGTGGTAACGGCTACTCCTTGCGGAGAGAGAAACGAGTGATCGTAAATTTGGCGAAGCGAGCTTTTTATGCACTACTGCCAGCGCCGTTATTGGCCATACGAAAATTTAATAATACGAGAAGCGATCCTTTCGTTTTACGCGCAGTCGTCAATTCTTTATTGCGAGTTAATTTCGTTATTAGAACGATGTCAATGCGATGGTTTATCGACAGAGTCGTATAATGACGTGAAAAATGAAGCCGCAGTTTAGAGGTGCTTTGGTTTCTTTTGCAATTTAGATGGATAGCTTTAACTCTGCATCATAAAGCTTAAGCGAATACTTTTTTTAGAGTTCCACGGGTACCATCTTATATAGACGCATAAAAGACGCCCATGTTACAACAACTATTTATAAGTGAACTATAACTTCGGAGTAAAACATTTTTTGATATTTTTTTTATACGTTTTAAGATACTGAATAATTATTCTTATTGATTTCTTGTTCATGTAGTCTTAAATATGTTACTATACTCTTTATTATATACGTACTATACCAATGTAAGGTGGATGCAGGTAATGTGGCCATGCAGGTAATGTGGCAACCTTCACGAAGTCTCGTTGTACGCGACATTCATGTAAAGAAATAGTTTTTATGAGCGAAAAAAGAATCATACGGTACATAAAACTGTAGCTTTTTTTACGAAGTTGCTTCTTCTAATTTTCCAGGCCTACTAATCCCAAAATATTGACACCAAGGCGTAAGCTACGGCACTGTGTAGTTAAATAACACATAAAGAAAGTCTCTGCTAGGCTAATCTTGACTTTTTGAAGCACTTACTATACGACTTTACAATAAGAACTGATAGATGGCCACTTCACCAACACTGTTCGTAAAGTAGCTAATATTTCACTACTTGAACTTCTTTAATTAAAATTCAGAGAGTAAATTATTTGCAAAAAAATTCACGAGGTATTAGATTTAAAGGTTCAAATAACATGTCTCAAAGCTTTCCGAAGTCCCAGAACCGGATATATATCTATTGGAAATCGAAAGTTCCTTAATGTGGTTACATTTCGTGCACTTCCCCCAATATAGAACAAATAAAAGGCGTATACATGAATTAGAAAAAACTTACACCTCGCGTTAGATACCGAGAGTGAACTATGCACCTACCTATAACTGCGCCCTTATAACTTGACTTACAAGAAAATTCTTGAAAACTTTTTTTCTTACGGTTGACATAATGACAATGTACCCTTAATACATTCTTGAATATTAGTACCTAGTAGCACTCATACCCAATATAATTAATAATATATTCATGTTTTTAAATGAAGACATAAATCAAATAAAATACCAAAACAAAACCAAAAAATCATTCCACACAACCCAATCTAAACTGCTTCAATCACCTCTAAATCACCAACAAATTTCCACAAAACTGTAAAAGTAAAACTAATCAGGGATAATGCGAGGACACTCACGCGCGCGTGAGAACGCGGCAAAAACACTTCCATTCCCGCGACATCAAAGCGCACCAACGACGACGAGGACGGCGACGCTCACTCGCTCCGGCGTCCTTGTCAGGTTAAGAAAATTGGAACTCTGACAAATCGTTCCTCGGAAACGCTCGTTTAATGCCAATGGCGAGTGACGACGGGAGTTCTCGCGCGCCGCTGCACACAGACAGGGAATCGCGGAATAAAGAATCGCTCTGACAATACACACGCGCGCGCACGCGAACACGTTATAACGTGGACGTGTGTGGCTCTGCAGTGTCCGGGACACGGTGGTGGCGCGGAGTTTCCTTGCCACTCGGCTTAATCTGCTCAACCGTCGTCGCGAGCCGCGCGCGCGACGATCAATCAACGCGACGCGGACCTCGAGAGTGGATTCATAAATCATCGGGGGATCGATCGTTTGTTCGTTCGCTTGGTCGAGAGGCCAAAGCGCGCGTGCGCAGTCTCGAGGTCACGCTCGAATTAACGCGTGGGAGATGTATATGGGTGGATTAAAAGAGATCGTTGAGTTTGATGGACTAGACACGCGAATTTCACGTGGGGGAAGTCGTGGGTAAAGTGTTTGAGAATGGGATGGATTTTTTGTAGGTGTAAATTGGTAAGTTTCCTTTAATATGAGTTACACGATGAGGGTTCATTAATATAGTGAGAGAACAAGGTTGTACATATTGTCTTTAAACATTTTATAATTTGGTTGAATGTTTCTAAAAATTGCATGTCAAAATCCACCACAACAAGAAATAACCGATATTTCAAATAAAATAATAAAATAAAATCCATGTATGAAATAATAATTGGGAAATAGTACATATCCAATACGATCCGCTCCGAGATCTCCATTAATTTGCAATAAATCTGTCAATTAATTATAAACAGCTTTGTGGACTGGATTAGTTAAGTGCGATATAAAATAACTTAAATGGATGATTCCTAATCGCTCATGGCGACAGCGCCCGGATTTATCACTTACTAGAAAGCGGGATATTGAAGTGGGTTATATTTTGCAGACTCACCATAGTATCCAACGGTAAAAAATATGACTTTTTTCAACCAAAACTCCACCCTTTGTATGAAACAAATAATCCAATAATGTATTATTTCTTTCCAAAAATAGAATGGGTAATTTTAGCCAGTAAAACTTATTTTTCAAGCTGAAATTATTTGTACGTTGTGATAGAATTCCAAAGTTTAAACTATTATTTAACAACAGTGTGAGAACACAATATTTTTTTCAGAAAGCATACTCAAATTGAATTATCAAACTGATTTTTTATTGATATGTTAAACTCTGTGTTAGAGTCTCTAAATACTCAAAAAAAACAGAAAGTATATTTCTACATCAAACAATTACCTTCTATCTTCCAAATGCTAATAAACCGCTAAAACAGAGCAATCTATTTTTACAATTAGCATACAGCAATCATCATCATCCATCAAAGTCCTCGCCAATCATTGTTTCATCAAACATTTAAACAACACCACACACACACACACACACACAACTCCAGCCAACTCTCAAAAGCAGTCCATCCGCACCTACTATACGTAATAACGTTCTCTCCCGCATAGAGCATAATATGAATTAGCGGCGGCGCCGAGAGTATTCGAGCCAGTCCACAATTCTCATCAACGCGTCAATCAGTCGCGGTGTTTGAAAAGCATCAGAAGAATCCCGCCTGACGTGCGTATAAACACCGCATTCCTCGCGGGCGTAAAACGAAAAGCAAGCGGCGTCAATTCCCCGTCGGTCTTTAACGACGCACGAAAAACGACCGCGCGCAACTCCGTGCTCTTAAAAAATTAGCATCTGAAAAAAACAAGCTACACAGCCATACCTGCGCGGCGCGCGGTAGCGCGCGCAATAATACAATCCACAAACATCGGCCCTCCCCATTCCACGTGTATTTGCCCATCGGCTCTCTATTTGCGCGGGCATTTAACGCGAGTGCTACCGGTCGTGCAAACGAGGAGGTTCCGCGCGGCTACCGTCCGCCTGTCTGCCAATCCATTCGCGTGTGTGCCCCGGCCATTAGTATATATACCCAAGGTAGAAGAAGAAGAAGACGAAGAAGAAGAGGAAGACCACGATGCGATCGAGCGTAGGTATATATCTGTATTATGCACCGCGTGGACCGACGGATATATACACGATGAGAGTGAGTATCGTGGCCGCCGTTGGGTACACACCGGCCTGATCCTAAGCAAGCAGCTCGAGGCTTTTCTCTGCGGATACACCGCGCGGTGAGCACACGCTCCGCCCGATGGAAGTGCAGAAGAGTGGACTCGTGGAGGAGAGTCCTCCTCTTGACGATTGCCAGTGCAAACGTCGGGAGCGAGAGCAGTAGTGCGTTTGAGAGGAGTCAGATGAAGAGAAAGAGAAAGAGAGAGAGGCAGCGTGACTCGTGAGAGGCGGAGAGGATTTCCGAAGGCTGATCTGATGCTGTCGGAGGATGTATTGCTTTGGTTGGATGGAGATAATGAGACGGCGAATTGTTATTGAATGGTTGTGGGGATAATAGAAACTTTGGACGATCTAAATTATATTCTTTTAGATTATTTTTTACTTTGTCGAGATTGTAGCTCTCTTTTGGTAGTGACAGGTCCTTCAGATATTACGTAGAAATAGAGGAACGTATTTGTTCAATGCAATAATAGATTACTGTTAAAAATGTGTGCTTGACATTTGACGTAAACGTAATAAACATCATTTTCAAGCAGATACATAAAAATGTCAATATTGTTCAGGAAAATTAAGGTATGAGTAACTAGAATTTAATGATTTTTCTCTTTAATTTTAGCCACGCATTATTAAATATTAGTATCACATTTAATACACACATACACTGAATTTAGCGTAAAATGTAAGTACATGCAATTTAATTCAAGACTTAATACTTTTGACACATTAGTTTTACATTGAGTGAAAGGATTCTTATCCTTAAATATGATTTCGTAATTAAAACGTAGATTATAAAATGTTGTACTAATACAAAACATTTTTCAATATAGCTTTCATTAACTTATTAATTATAATTGATATACGATTAAAATTTCTTATAATACGAAACGTACATTTTTCATCAATGTTATAACGTTTGTTCGGCAATAGAAAGAGGCTTCACACAATTTTTAAAAGGTTCGTCTTATCTAAACGGAGCTCGCGAGATACACGTAATACGTTGTTTATTCAGACCTATCAACATATCCTCTATTTCACATTCTAAAAAAGCGATGAACGAAAGAACTAAAACATTTTTAAATTATGTACGACTGCCCGGAAACAGTTGTAAAATATATTTAAAACATGGAAATAGATTATATAATAATTGCTTCGTACGAAAGTATCGGTATATATATATATATATATATATATATATATATATATATAGTAGTCTTAAACATGTATATAAGATTTTTAAACATACAATGATTAATAAACTTATCAGAGACCCTGTATGTGTATATAACTATATACCTATCACTAATGTAGAAAGTAAATCGTTTGATTCACGACTCATGAATAATACTTCCAATCAGTCTTATTTCGCCACAGGCATAGAACAGATTTGTTCTGGTTTGATAATCAGCAGCTGCTCCTTCGGTAGCTTTCCCTTCCATTTACCAAAAGCACTCTCAAACCAATCTGTTACACGATTATCACACAAACCTTACATTTATAGAAACTCAAAATAAATATATCCCTTACATCCTACTCCTCGTACTCACCGACGCACAAAGCACCTATAATTCATAACAACGAGCGCGGCTCTCGCTCCTGCATCGGCTCAAAAATAAATCGTCCGCGCTAAAAGCACACGAAGTAGAGAGAGAGTGAGAGAGAGAGAAAATCCGTTGAGATCGCTGCTCTCGCGCGCGCTAGCAAATATCCAAAGTGACAAATAACTAAAACAAATCATTTCACTCTCGCTCACTCTCTTTCTCTCTCTTCTATTCTCGAAAACGAGGCTCAGCGCAGTCGAGCCTCCCCGACAACGCGACGGCGACATATAGCGCGCGGCTCAGCTCGTTCGGCCGCACAATGAAGAGATAAATCCTCGCCCCGGGGTGAAAGACAGAGACGCACGGAGACTTGAAAGATAGAAAGAGAAAAAGCTATAGCGAGCGAGCGAGCTACTCGAAGCTCTTACCGAGAGAGATCGAGAAAATGAAGTAGTCGTGTAGCCTATTAACCGTGGAGAGCGATAGACCGGAAGGGAGATCTCCGCACCGCCGACGAAGTGTACACATCGCGAGCGACGTATACGTTATATGGGTGTATGGTTTTTCTCCTCTACTCTCTCTCTCTCTCTCTCTCTCTGTGTGAGACAGCAGCAGCTGTCCCGGTCTCGGATCGCTTCGACAGTTACATAATAATCCTCTTAACACCGGAGTTCGGAGCGCAGTTGAATCACTCCAGACGGGCATTCTTCTCGCGTGTCGTGTCCTCGTGCTGTACAGCAGGAGAAGTTAAAAAAGCTAGAGAGATTAGTCGGGTGCAGTTTTTTGGAGGGGAGCACGAGGCGATGTGTGTACGTGTAAGTCGTATGGGGCAACTGTCGTCGCGAATCCATCATTGACTCGGATTGATCCCTATTTATTTCGATGGGGATAAGCTTCTGGGCGAAGGTGCGGTAAATCGTCAGCTAGGTCTGATTTAGGGTTTTTGTTAGTTTAGTTTATTCGGCTGGTTGGTTCATACACTTGGTTTGAATTGATTCAAGAAGAAACATTTGGATTGTGGTATTTTCTTTTTTGGATGCTTGAGAAACGGGTCAGGCCTAATATTGATTTTTGAGCATTTCGTAAGTTCTACTTCCGTAACTTATAGAGAACAAAAATTTTCGCGGATACTTTGTACATGAAAAGTTTGTGGATTTCTGACTTTAACGTGATGTTGATAATTTTATTAACAGCTAGATCGAGCGAGTGTTAATTTACTCCCGGAAACTATTATTTAGCATCACATTCGAAGACCTTGTTAGCATTTAACATCGATCAATTACAATGCTTATGCAAATTGTAAGAATAAAGCCAACCTTTTATTTGCTTGCAGTAAACTCGATTGATATTTACATTTTCTTACGTATGTATAAATTGTTTTCTTGCAACATCAAAAAATTCGATTAAGCTTCATATAATAGATTTATGGCCTGAAAGGTACTTAATTTCAAACGGAGCTCACGAGATACGCGTTTTCTATTAGGGGATCATTTATGAATTACGTCTCGCTTTGAAGGAGGCGGGTTGTGTTGCCAGTGTGACGGTGTGTACTTAAGACATAAGACAATCAGTGAAAATGCGTTAATTAGAGGGAGGAGGGATCAACAATTCTCATAAACAGTGCGACGCAATTTGTGAATGGTCCCTAGAGGACCCGTCAATGCGTCTAAATCTAGGTACATTCTAATACTGGCCAGCTCTTGTGTGAGTATTTCCCGATAAGGAGCAGCCCTGACACTCATACAGTATGTAGAGTTCGTTATATGCAAAAAAGGAACATGACTTGGTTTTAGAATGTTCGCTTGCTCATGAAAACAAACAGTACCTTGTTTGTTTAGTCGAACAATCGGTTAAGCCTGACTGCGTCTTCTCAAAAGAATAAGTGCAGTTAATTTTTGAACGAATTTTAGAGAACCGTATATTACTTATATTTACTTGTACAAATTGTATATTTTTACTAATTTATATTTCACAACTATCAATATAAAAGAAACGCTGCCAACTGCTTTGGCACTATGCTTTCTCAAATTTAATTAAAATTATTATATAAATAAGGAAGAGCTGCGCGGTACCGCCCATCGTGGTTATTTTCCTGTCTATTTTTATTTAGTGATTTATGCCCTACTGAAAAATGAATATTCTTCACTAATAGTACATTATGAGAGCAGTATCAACCGAGGGAATGATCGACTTTACTCCCGTGTTGCATATAGAACTTTATTCACGACTTTACTGTAGCCACTTTGTTGACTTGAAAAGTGAGACCTCCAAAAAGAAGCGAATATTGAGAAAAATTGAAAAAAAGAGAAATTGATATGAGGGAGTAAAGTTTACTTCTTTCTCGCATTTGCGGGAAATAAGAAATTTGTTCCAGCTTTTGCGTTATTATATTATCGTATATAGCATATCAGGATGTCTTTGGTCAGCGATGTGTCTTAATTCTAAAATCTATTTTGATCTATAAAATCAAATGACAAAAAAATGCGTAAGACACAAAAACGCATCATTTTTTAAAATCATCCATTTAAAAATTTTAGTACTGTTTAACATATACTAGTTTACAAATTCCACCATCAAAATAGTGTAAAAATTATAATTTTTCTATGCTGTATTATAGATAGATACAGATTCAATATTGCAAAAATAAATTATGTCATTATTAAATCATTTAAAGAAAAACACGAAATAATAATATTTTTAATATAACATTATCTTTGGATTTTTTCGTGCAATGTAATGCGTAAAGTTGGCTAGAGGTATATGATAGTAAATCTCATATATAATAATACTCAATATCTTTAACAGAAACTACAACGATAGCGATAAGCTTTGAGATGTCGCGATATACAGGGTGAAAAAATATTGATAAAGTGAATAATCTCTAATATCTCAGAAGAATATGAACCAAATCGGCTCAAAAATATTCAGCAAATAATTTGAAACCTAACAAATATTCTCTGAAATTTTCAAGGCATTATATTAAGTATTACTCAAGTTATCGTTGTCCAATAAAAATGCATTTTTTTATATTCAATTTTCTTTCTCAGGAAACAAACCGTCCTATTACCTATAATTTACAGAAATATACCTGTATATGAAACGAGTATTCAGTAAAAATTTCGCTGACTTCTATTGTATAGTTATTGAGTAATGAATGTTGAAAAAAATAATTTGTCACACAGTATAACAACTGAAAAACGACTCATATAAAATCTTTTCCGGTCCTAAAATAAAGGATTTTATAAGTATTTCATTGTATAAACTATTTGCTTTCCAAAAACCATTCCTGCATTGAAGAAAATTAAAGAAAACAAAATTTGAAAATTCTTTAATTTTAAGAAAAGGTCATAAAAAAATGTATTCGACCATTTTCGCTGAATCTTTGAAGCACACACCGAGTATTGATAGTAAATATCTGTGCAGAGTTTGAGGAAGTCGTTCACACACTCACATACACACACACGCACACATACACACACAACACACACACACACACAGACACACACATCCACATACACACACATATCCACACACACACAGAAACACACGCACGCACGCACGCACGTATGCACGTATGCACGCACTCACACACACACACACACATACATACACACATACACACACACACACACACACACACACACACACACACACACGCACGCACGCACGCACGCACGCACGCACGCGCACATACACACACACGCACGCACGCACGCGCACATACAGACATTTTTTAAGACTAGTCTATTCATTGTGTTATTCACTTTATGTAATTCAATCGTGAATTACGTTATACACTATTGCTTGATAATTTGTTATTATTGTAATAAAATAATATTTCATATAAAAAAGTTAAAACGTTAAAATAAATACCTTTTTATAAAGTTTAAAACGAAAGAAAACTGTAACCGTTTAATAGAAATGACACATCAAAATTTTACTACGTCCACGTTCTATAAATTTCACCGAAATTCCTGTTGCTTCAAGTACTATTATAAATAATTATAAAAACTATTTATCCAAACTTTATAAACTCACTTTTACTTGTAAACAAAATGTATACGTAATATATACATACAAAGGCTTATAGTTGTCCAGCCATCACATCCCCCCGTTACAAATAGAAACCCGAAAAGTCCACAGCTCAACAATCACCCATTCAATCGCAACCCCATAGAGGGCAAAATAATTTAGCAATTTGCAGCGACGCGTCGAGCATCGCAGAAAATCCGCTTACAGCATCAGCTCGCAGTCGGTCGGTCAACGCGACTGCTCCCAACATCCGAGCTCGAGCCATCGACGCGTATGAGCGATGTTCATTCAACGCCGCGCGCAGACGAACTATAACAGCGCTCTCGCGTGCACGCACCAAATCCCCGGGTCCAGCTCTCGAACAAACATTACTTCCCGTGACGCGCGCGTATGCGCAAACTGTCCGCACACCTATTTAATAATCGATCCCTCGCGATTAACTGTCAATTCGCGTTATACGCACGGGATTTTCGCGATGCACACAATGGCAGGAATACGCGACAAAGGGGGATAAAATAAGTGCGCGCGGGTCTGTTCTTTTTTTTTTACGTCCGTTCGGTCGCGGTCCGGTTTAGAGCCGGCGCACGTCACTATATATACTATATATGCAGCCGCTACTGCGGAGCAGTACATGTGGCATGTGCGCGCTCGCGTTGACGTCGGTCATGCTCGTTTGCGCTCGCGCCTGCATGGCACTCGAATATATCACGCTGACACTCCTCGACATTAACGGGCCATTCGTCGCCCGGCACTGGCACGCACATGAGTATAGGTATACGTGAGCAGTGTGTGTGTGTATAGGTATATACGTGGCGCGCACCGGCAGTCTGTCTCTGTCTCGCTTCTGCCCTTTAGCGCGAGTACGTGCTCTTTTAATCTCGCGCCTGTGTGCGATGGTCTCTTTCATATATGCTGTTCTCGGGGGGCAGGGGCATCAATCGTGTGGGTTTGAGCTTCTTGGACTGGCTTTGATGAGAATAATTGATATGAGAGTCGTTAAGCTTGTTTTTGAAATTTGTTTAGATAAGGTCGTGCGTATATTTAAGAAACAAGGGGTATAGAGCGTCATTTTTGGCGTCGATTACTACTAAAGTTAACTAAGAATTATGTTAATATGCGGTTACATATACTACTGTACGGCGAACATTCAAATTACTTATTGTTTATATAGAGAACCTAGCGCCAAGTAAATAAAAACTTTTAGACTCTCAGGCATTTAGATATTATGTTAATAAGTATGTTAACATTTTACTTAGAAATAATGACTGATATTTTTGTATGCCATGCCGTGTCTAGATTTATGCTTCAGTAGAGTCTCGTTTTAACTTTCGTCATCAAATAATATTGATCCAACTTATATAAATAAATATTGTGCAGTATGTAAAAATAGAAAAAAAAATATTCTCTTATGATTGGATTTATTTTATACCACTTCATAATTTAGAATGATACACTTAAAATTCTTGGATTAGATTCGGTATTAAATTTTCATACAAATTCTAGATACTGTATTTTAGAATATATTAAAAATATATTCTAAAAATTTTTGTATTTTATTATTTTTTAAATATTTCATGAATCATCTTTATGTTTATAATAGGAATGCATATGTGATCATGTAAGACAAGTTTTTTTTTAAGTTTTTGGTTGCAATGAAGAAAATTAAACCCAAATTGATCCTAATTAATGAGTAGCATTTGTTATCTTACAATTTTATTATTTTAAATTCGACGACTGATACTTAGTATTGTTCAGGTCGTAATTTCATAGTAACAGAGTATAAATGATCAAATTTCATAAAATTTGGCGTAAAATTGAAATTATTATTTGCAGAATACACCGATTTGTTTCAAAAATATTAAAAAATATTTTTTTTCTAATGCAAATATATTATTCTATATATACATATACACATTCTATATATACATTAACCTAATCAAAATCTTTTACAATAAGGAGGTTTTAGCAGTAGGTACTGTATTAAGCGAGAGCCTCATGGGGGGGGGGGGTTATTTTAAATCATTGTGAACTACTTCTCAACATTTATAATAAAAAATTATTCTGTTAATACGTAAAAAAGCGCTAATTCGTTGACTTAGTTGTGGAGTGTGCAGGCGCAGAAACATGTTTTCAACGTTTTTTTTCTGTTTGATCGTTAACACATAAGTTGGTCAAATAATAAGATTCTCCGTCAAAAAATCTTTAATTACATATTAAAATTGTTAGTAACTCATTTTTTATAATTTTCTGCGAAGCGACAAACGACTCATTCTCATAAGGTTATGTGTTAAAAGTGTCTTTTTTTAAGCTTAGTTTTCTCAATAACTTGGTCGTTGACCCCAGATTTTCTTTATGTATACCAATAGTTTAATGTTCAAAGAACATTTTTAGAAAGAAGCCACCTTAAACTACAAAATAACGTTTTAAATCGGTCCCGCATCTCACATAATTAACTCAATCAAACCCCCGTCCAAGTCCAACATTACAGTCCAACACCCCGAATGCAAATTATTTTAATTCTGTCACTATACCCATATCCCTCCATACCTCTCTCGAATCCCGACTCTCCATAAAATCCAGACCGATGTCCCTCTCTACTGTCGCACGTATCCAGCAGCGCAGCTGTCTTATTATGTGCACGCCGCACCAGTCATGCGCGAGCGTAAGTGCCCATACAACGCTGGTTTACATATACCTATACACCGCGCATATCGCCTAGAATAGAATCGCTCTCGAAGGATTTGGGCTGTTTGGACAGCGGCTCGACTACTCGCTCTCCCTCGATGCGAATCTGAATCCCGACAGCAGCAGCAGGTGTGTTTTCTCATGCGATTAAAGCTCGAGCGCGCGCGCCCACTTTTGCCCATCGTCACTCATATATATTATATACTCGCTGCTCTTTTCAATCGCGCCCCTCTTACGCACACGTGTATAATGCATAATAAGCTTGGGGAGGGTCGGGGAGACGAGAACGAATGCGAAATCGGGATTAACACCATTGACGCGCGTACGTATGATGCGTGTAAGCGCATATATACGGACAGAGGAAATGTCGGCTGACGTGACGCTGATGCTATACAGGAAGAGGGTCAAGAATTTGTACAGCCTGTGGGACCTATAGTATTCGATTTTTCGCCAGCGCGACCATTGAATTTCGAGTCGTTTTGCGGCGAAAGCGATTCTGGCCAATTGTATAATACGAGGGTTGCTTTCTGCGTTCGAGGCTGCCTGTGTCACCCTAATTTATTTCCAAGTGGAAATGTATTACAGTGGCGCGGACGAATTCTGTGTGTTCTCATGAGTGCACCAAGGCATGAAAATACTATAAATAATGATCGAACGCGTTGTCGAACTCGAGTCGCTGTTATTTATGGATTTGCAGACCTGGTGTAAGAAAAAAATTGGTTATTACTAAAGAATTCTTAATTTATGCACACATTTTTAATCATAGCATTGCATTAACAATACAGAAGAGATTCGTATATTATGAGGAACCTATGGTTTTAATACAATAAGAACTCTATTTATTCATTAAATTTAATTATAAAGAACTTGTAGGGTTTGAAATGATATACTTTGAGTAAACATTATAAAGGTATTTGACTAAACTCATTTATCGTACTTTAGAAAAAGAGTGTGAGGTGGAACCTAAGTAAGCCGTAGCTATTATGAGTAACTATTTACTTTACTTACTTTTTGTCTATAAGACTCCAAAGTTATAGGACCGAATTTTTAAACGAGACACTTAAAATTACGAAACAGTTTGCGAAGAGCATGTGCTACCATCTTGCGGCAATATTCAAAATCACGGCTATTTAATAATAACACCGCCTAATCAAGACCGAATTTTCCCTAATGACTGTTGATTGTTTACAATATGTGCAATATATTTAAGTAGTAGTAGTTGTGATCGATAAGACCATTCATTAACAATACGCAGCACGCCAATATTATTTGGCTACCTATCAAGAAAACGTACCAAAATCCAGACAAATAACATTTTTAGTTCTTTACGTAAAATGCTAAAAAAAATGTGCAAGAGGCTGGTTGACTGAAAGCACTTTTCCCCTCATTCTTTCTAAACATCGCCAACGCACTTTCTCCACCTGCGCAGATAAACAATACTCTTAATGCCCGATCTTAACCGAAAAGAAATCTATAACCGTTAAACCCAGTACTTTATACCGCATCCAGCCAGTTCCGCGAGCGACGTTCGAAATTTAAGGCCTCGCCAGGGAAAGATACACCACGCTCTCGCTCTTATACTCGGCTCTTCGCGCGAGCCATTCAATCGGCGGCCTCGCCAACCTTTTAAACGACACCATAACAGCGCCGTATAACGTAGACGCATTTCCTCGGCACGTCGTGCAACGCAAGGAAGACACTATAGGCTCTCTCTCTCTCTGCACCTGCCTATACGCTGCCATCGAGGGCAGCAGCTGCTCGCTCTTCTGCTATAGTGTATATAAACGGGAATCCCGCGAGACACGGTATACACTTCGAAGTGGCTGGGCTATATTAGGGTCTATTCATAGCGAGGCACTGGGGGTAGGACTGGTTGAGTCTGGACCTGATCTGAGCTGACTGGACCGAGAAAGAGCTAACGAGATCTAATCACAACACACTTGACAGAATATGCTTTATCATGTAAGCATATAGATACGTGTAAATAGCAATATCTGTATAGTAATAGAAATCATATTTTAATCATTATCAGTACATTTTTAATATTGTACATACTATGAACTATAATATTGTGACATATGCTTTTTTAAGCTACCTACAGTATATTAGTCTTTCTTCTGCTTAGATTGGCTGTGTGCGTAAATTGCGCCAATTACCAATCAATCAAATGGTTCCACGTAAAAGTATCTACGCACGTATACTTATAAAATCAGTCTGGTACGAATGAACCCTTACACACCGCGTACAACATACCTGCGAGACTCCCGCATTACGGAAAAAGCGCATCGACGTACCCCCAAAGCAGCCGCGGTGTCTCCTGTCTAGCGTCACCCCCGCGTCCATACGCAAGAAAAAATCAGGCGCTCGCGGGACACACAAATTCGAAAAGCTGTACACGCGAGGGGACAAGAGATCTCGCTTCCCCGCCAGCAGTTTTTGCAAAAAGCTTTCGCGAGTTCCGGCGCGGCCGTAACTTCGAGTTTGTCGCGAACACACCGCCGCGCGCCGTGAGTGGGTTGCGGTCGGTGAGCTAGACGCGCGAGAACCGCAGGCGCGCGCGTGCTGCGGATGGGGCTGGCTAAAACGGATATAAAAGAGAATGAGTGAGAGAGGCGAATTACGGGCGCGAGGCTCGTAACTCCCGGTAAAGCGCGAAAGAGCCAGGCGAGCAAGCGCGACGACCCCTCGTGTGTGCAGGCGCTATCGCGCGCGGAGGTGTTGCGGGACTGTTGCTGCTGCTGCCGTTGAGGGTTAGTGGGAGAGCGTAAGAGAGAAGAGACGGGGAGTGATATGCGAGCGCGCGAGGATGTGCGACGTGTACGAGTGGACGGGGGATGAGCGAAGGAGATGTTTTGGAAAAAGGTGGGGGGAGAGAGAGAGAGAGAGAGACTGAGAGAGGCGAGGGAATTGAGATGATGGTGGGTGGGTGGTATAGATGAGGAGTGCTGTGAATTTTGTACTTTATGCGGGGAATGTTGCTATGAAATATTGAATGGAATTATAGTATAGCTCGATATCGTCCTGAAATGTAGTTAGAATTGAAATAGATTTTTAGGGTAAAGAAAGCTCTACCTTGGTTAAAAAAATATATACCAATTTTACTTTATGGGTTTAATAATTATATGTTGTCTTGAATACTAAGCTTTTTTAGATAATTTATAAACTATGCTATACAATGCACAAAATCTTATGGATAAAAATACATTTTTCAAGTAGAAATAGGTAAGGGTAATACAAGTTCGATTTATTATTTCTTATTATTTTGTTATCAAAGTTTTTTTAAACGTGACAATTTTACTTTATGGGTTCAATAATTATATGTTGTCTTGAATACTAAGATTTTTACACAAAATCTTATGCATAAAAATACATTTTTTAAGTAGAAATAGGTAAAGGTAATACAAGTTCGATTTATTATTTCTTATTATTTTGTTATCAAAGTTTTTTTTAAGGTGAATGCCCACAGCTGCTTATTAAGTAGATAAACGCAGGGGAAAGTACAAAACTGACTCTATTGTTTAGAGCTTGCTAAAATATAAAAATTACAACGAAGTTCGATCCACGCGGGAACTGAAGGAAAGTTATAAAAAAGAGGCTTATATTTGATAAAAATAAGTAAAAAAGAAAATACAAATTGTTTCTTCACTTTTTTCACATAACATACAAAAAGATACAGTTGTTAAAATTATTACAATTTTATGGATTTTTTATGCGAATATTAGTTTTATAGATCCCCTACTAACGTTGTACCGCGAACGTAATATGGGCATCCTCATTTATTAATACATTTGGTAAATTAATCGTTATTCTACGAATCTCGACTGATGAAACTCAGACACCCATATCGAATACATTACTTCTACCGCCATTTTGTGCTGATTATAAAAAAGGTTCTACATGAACTTCTCTTTTAAAAAGCATTCTGCTAAGCAGTTAGCAGCGGTTTGATTTATTAAAACAAAGGTAGATCAAACTTAAAAATTTTGTTTCCACCACCAACTATCACTTTCATAGCTTACTACATTCCTAAAATAACTATCGATCACAATATTGCAAGTAGATAATTCGTGGATATACCAGACAACCCATTAATTCAACTATCTTCGTTTCCTACGAAATAAGAGTATAATAAACTACAATTTCTGTAGTGTATGCGCACTGTATATCAACATACGCGACATCGCGCCGTGTGCGTGTACGCACCGCGAAGTGTGTGTGTGTGTGTAAGCGCGAGGCCGTTTGTAAGCAGCTCCTGAGCGCCAGAGAATACCACGCAGCAGACCAAGCAACATGTAATAAATACTGTATAGTCTACGCCTGTGTACGTTAATTTCCCTGGCCATCTTCCCTACTTGATTCCTGCTACACCCACGCAAGGCAATACCTTGCATTTGGCGACGAGGATCATCCGCAGGTCTCCAGCAGGGAAGTGCCGAGAGGCAGAGGCGGACGAGCTCTGGTGAGCGACGAGCCACAGAGCACCGACGAGGGGAACTGCGCCTGTACGACGCCATTAAGGTAGGGCGACAGTGCGGTTCGCGTCCAACCGAATACGACATTCGGCACAGGCTTTCAGGATACGCAGAAAGCAACGAACAATATTTTTTTTTCTCTCTTTTATTTCGATCACGAAACAAATGCGCACACGCGCCGTACGTGTATAGTGAAGTGAAAAATCGCCACGTGGCATACCCGTCGCACAGGGCTAGACGCGGAGACAGACATACGAAGTGCGCGTATTATCGCTAATGAGTGCGAGTGGCTCCGGATGCAACACAGGCCCGTTAACGCTAAACCAGGCTCAGCATCTGAAGAAAGCTGAGATCGTCAATCATTTAAAAGCGAGAGGCATCGAAGTAGACGAAAACGATTCGCGAGACAACCTAAGAGTAACACTCGTTGAATTGGTAAGAAAGGAAATTGAACAACGAGACACGAAAGCGGGGGCCAGGACCGAAGAGGCCGGTAACACAAGAATCGGCACACCGATCAGCAGTTCCGAAAACCAGGGTCAAAATAATAGAGACAGCGACGGCGCTAACGAGAGTGACGACAGAGAGAGCGAAAGCAGTGACGACGAAATGTCAGGAAACGTGAAGCTTTTTTTCCGCCTAGAGTCGGACGATTGGGAATCGTTCACGGAAAGGCTGGAACTGCACTTCATAGTGAAATCTATAACCACGCCAGAGTTAAAGAGAGCGCATTTGCTAACACACTGCGACGAAGACACTTATAAACTTTTTAAGAATTTGTGCGCGCCTGTAAAGCCAGCTACTAAGTCGTACGACGATTTAATAGCACTCTTGAGTGGACATCTCAAGCCAAAGCCATCCGAGGTCATGGAACGCTGCACATTCAACCGTGCTAAGCAGGAGTCAAGCGAAACAGTTGCAGATTTTGCTACACGGCTGAGACAGTTGGCTTTAAATTGTAACTTCACGGAGTTAAGCCACGCATTACGGGATCAATTTGTGTGCGGCATTCTTGATGAGTCAACACGGATAGAATTATTCAAACTCTCTGATCTCACATTTGATACAGCCCTCAAGGAAGCCACAGCTCGAGAGAGGGCAATGAAGAACGCTGCCGGAGCGATAAGAACATTATCGACGAAAAGCTACAAGCAGGAGAATTTCGCATTAGATCATCGAACGACAGCCAAGCCCTGGCAGCAACAACGCAGTGGAGATAGAGGTAAACAAAACTCGCAACGAGGTCACGGTCAGTCTGCGAAAGCCTACACAAAACAGAACGAGAGCACAACATGCTACTGTTGTGGAAATACGGGGCACACGACGAGACTCTGCAGGCACCGAGGAGTGACGTGCAACTTTTGTAGAATTAAGGGACATATGGAGCGGGCCTGCATTAAGAAGAAGAAGGCTGCAAACAAATTTCTGCAGGATAAGGGCGACGAGCCACGACATGACGGAGACGATGACGGACGCAGCGAGAGCGACAGCACTACAGAGCGTAATAATTATCTCGATTTTTTTTCTATCAGTTCAACAAACGATATGTTTATATGTAATATTATGAATAATAATAATATTGTAGCGAACCCCATGTTTATTAATGTCGAGATTAACGATAAGACGATAAACATGGAAATCGATTCAGGAACTTACTACACTGTAATGTCCGAAGGTTTTATTGAAAATAATTTTAAAAATCTAAGAGTTACTAAAGCTTTTACAGAATTACTTGGTTACGAAAATAATACAATGCAGCCACGGGGTCAATTGAAAGATTTGAAAGTGAAGTTAAATAATAAAATAAAGAAATTGAGTTGTTTAATTTTAAAAGGAGAAAAAGTGCCACTAATAGGTCGGCAATGGCTATCAGAGTTCGGACTATGGCCATTAAAATTACTTTCTGATTCGGACATTACGGTGGAGACTAAGAATTTAATACATAAAATACACACGAGTGACGTTCGAGAGAAAATTTGTACAGAATTCAAAGAATTGTTTAGCGACACGCCGGGCTTATACAATAAGCGCGAAATAAAATTACACGTGAAACCGAACACAAAACCGGTTGCACTCAGAGCAAGGCACGTGCCTTATGCACTGAAACCAAAAGTCGAGAAGGAATTGGAGCGGCTACAAAAGTTAGGTCATTTGGAAAAGGTAGAAACAAGCGAGTGGGCGACACCTATAGTACCGGTGCTGAAAAGCAATGGCAATATTCGAATTTGTGGGGATTTTAAATTGACGATTAACCCGTATTTAGATGTCACAAAAAGGCCGTTTCCACGAATTAACGATATTTTTGAAGTTTTGCAGAGCGGGGAATCGTATTCTCAGCTGGACTTACCACACGCGTACATGCAAATCCTTGTAGCTATAGAATCACGCGATCTCTTAACAATAACAACACACGCTGGTTTATTTCGATACACGAAAATGACAGAAGGTACAGCCGCCGCTCCAGGTGAATTCCAACAAATTATTGAGGAATGCCTTCAAGGAATTCCCAATACCATTGCTTTCATGGATAATATATACGTAACAGGTAAAACTCCCGAGATACATTTAGAAAATTTACGTCGAGTTTGCAAACGGTTAACCGGACGCGGATTGCGATTAAATAAGGACAAATGCGATTTTATGAAAGATCAAATCGAAGTGCTCGGGTTTGTTATTGACAAAAGCGGCTTGCATAAGTCTAAGGTGAAGGTCAAAGCCATGTACGACGCACCGCGCCCTGTAAACAGCAAACAGCTCGTCTCATTCCTTGGGCTCATTAATTTCTACGAAAGATTTTTACAAAATAGATCAGATAAATTGAAGCCACTTTTTGAATGTGCAACTAAAAAAGAATTTGTGTGGACTAAGGAATGCGAGGAGGCCTTTTGCTGGGTTAAGAACGAGATGATCTCTCCGAGAGTCTTAGCACATTACGATCCCAACGAAAAATTGGTACTGGCCTGTGACGCGTCACACTACGGTTTGTCCGCCATTCTATCGCATAAATACAGTGATGGTTCGGAAAGACCGATTGCTTTCGCGTCAAAACGAATTCCAGAAAAAGAATTAAACAGAGCCATAAACGATAAAGAAGCCAGCGCGATCGTGTTTGGGTTCATGAAGTTTTACGACTACGTGTACGGTCGTAGAATTATTTTACGCACGGATCACAAACCATTAGAGACGATTTTCGGACCAAAAAGAGGCATACCGCTAACGGCGGCGAGTAGGCTTCAGCGTTGGGCGTATCTTTTGTCCGGATTTCAATACGACATTGAATGGATTAAAACGGACGAAAACGGTAATTGTGACGCATTATCACGTTTGCCCATAGAAGACAACACGGATCTTTTTGGCGCGGAATTTATGCCGATTCATTACATATCAGAGAACGTAGACATACTCGACTGGAAAACGGTTGCATTAGAATCAAGACGCGACAAAATTCTAGCGAGCATCATAAAATTATGTATTTTTGGTTGGCCTAGCGACAGTAAGAACTTATCCGACATGGAAAAAAAATATTTCACGAAGCGAAACGAACTATCGGTCGAAGAAAATTGCCTTTTCTGGGGCTACAGAATTGTAATTCCGGATTGTTTACGCGGGCAGTTACTCGATGACTTCCACGTTTCTCATCTCGGGATAGTAAAAACGAAAGCTTTAGTTCGCTCGTACGTATGGTGGCCGGGTATCGACGCCGATATCGAGAATCTTATCAAGTCATGTAAAATTTGTGTTGAAAATCAAAAGGCACCACCACACGTACCACTTACTCCTTGGCCGTGGCCCGAGAAGGCATGGGACAGAATCCACTGTGATTTTTTAGGACCATATTTTAACGATATGTATTTGGTAATTCTAGATTCCTACTCAAAATGGCCGGAGGTAATCAATTTTCGACAGAATTCTAAGGCGAGCAAGTTAATAGAAACCTTTGAAACGTTATTTGCGCGACACGGTTTACCGAATCATATTGTGACAGATAATGGCAGACAATTTGCGAGCATAGAATTCAAAGATTTTTTGAGACAGAAGGGAGTAAAGCAGAGCTTTTCACCTCCGTACCATCCGGCCACGAACGGTGCCGCAGAAAACTTTGTCGGTACGTTTAAGGATAAAATTTCAAAAATTGTTCAAGGGGGAAAAAGGGTAGATACGGCAATTAACCAGTTCCTTTTTGATTATCGCAGTACACCGCATTGCACTACGAGTAAATCGCCGGCACAGCTGTTTTATAAGCGAGAGCTTAAAACACGGTTCGATCTACTCCGCCCTAACTTACGCGATAATGTTGCAAACAAACAAGGCTCGCAAATTGTTGCTAGCCCGCACGCGCGAAAGATTGAGTTAGATGTAGGAGATTCGGTTATGATGGACAATTACGGGGTATCAGGCGGAAAGCGCATCGGAGGCGAAATTGTAAAACGCTTATCACCGTCAACGTTTCACGTACAGTCTGAGTCTGGCATTATAACGAAAAGGCACGCAAATCAAATTGTAAAACCACTGCGTCGGTCAGCACGAATCGCGAATAGGTCGAAGCTCCCTATTTAAAAAAAGGGGAGAAATTGTAGTGTATGCGCACTGTATATCAACATACGCGACATCGCGCCGTGTGCGTGTACGCACCGCGAAGTGTGTGTGTGTGTGTAAGCGCGAGGCCGTTTGTAAGCAGCTCCTGAGCGCCAGAGAATACCACGCAGCAGACCAAGCAACATGTAATAAATACTGTATAGTCTACGCCTGTGTACGTTAATTTCCCTGGCCATCTTCCCTACTTGATTCCTGCTACACCCACGCAAGGCAATACCTTGCAATTTCTTTAAAACAACATAATTTCGTTATCTTATTTCCGACTACATCTCATCGCATATAAAGGTATTTACATCGTTCACCATCATCCCGGCGCAGCTGTAAATCTCCTTCGCCGCACCGTGCGGACAAGGCGGAAGAGCTCGCCAAGAGCCCATGACTAAACTGACGAGAAAACGAGCGACGGACACGCTCAAAAAGAGCAGCAAGGCCACAAAAAAACAGAGAGAAACAGAGAGAGAGAAAGAGAGAGCGAAAAAACCGCACACGAGAAAAGAGGAGATAAAAGCACAGAGAGGAGACGAGCACGACTGCAAGAGAGAAAAAGAGAAAAAGAGAGAGAGCGAGCGCAGAAGTCGGTAAGCCGAGCGCGCTGCACGGCAGGCATTTCGCGGGCGGTTTATGGCCCTCCCCGGGGCGGGCGGCCCGCCGCGGAAGTGGCCCATCCGTGTATATTCCTGTATGCGTGTGCGTGTGTGTGTGTGTGTCTGCGTGTACTCGTACCCACCTTACGGCTCGGCGTAACACGGTTTCTGCATTCTCGTAAACTACTGCCCGTGAAGAGAGAGAGAGAGAGAGAGAGAACACTGTCGCGACACGCGCCCGAGCAGCGCCGCTTGGCTCTTCCTCACTCCTGTCGCTGTTCTGTCGCAGGATCAGCTTGTGCGCAGGCATTGCAGAGTTTGTAAATGAATGGATGGCTGTGTGGCTGTGGGCTCGAGCGAGAGGGTGTGGGTCGACGATGCTTACATCTGAATTCGGGGTATATAAATATGCTGGAGTATGTTCGTCGAGTAGAAGTAATTCCATATTAATTTATACGTGACACGTATTTTATAGTAAATTTTAAGGCAAAATACGATTTTTAACAGTTTTTATAAATATTCTATTTGATTCGTGTTTTGTACTCAAGTTTTGTAGGCATTATTGGTAGGGGGAAACGATTTGAAAGATGCGTTTTATTTCTTTTTATAATTAGAAAGGATAATGCAGATTTGCTATTTCTGTATGAAGAAACAATAATTTACTGTGATTACGATAGACTAAATTTACCGTTATATTAAAAAAATTTGATAGTCAAAAAAATTTAGTGGTGATTCTGGGAATAGTGTAATTTGTAATAGTGTACAATTTGTTTTGTAGAAAAAGTCAAATACCTGGTATATACTTATTATTAGATAAATAAACTGTATTGTGTATTTACCAAAAAATAATAATAATTTTTAAATGTATAAAACGCTAATTGTAAGTGATATGACAAAACTTCAAATTATTTTATTTTAAAACGATATTATAAATAAGGACAAGAATTACCTATAATAATAAACAACATTAATCTTGTTTAAATACAAAAGATTATTAGGTATTTGATATGTATATATACCTTTATGTACTACTTGTATGAGGAATAATTTCTATTCACACCATTCAATAAATTATTATCATTATTGTCATTATTATTATTATTATTAATATTATTGTCATTATTATTACTATTATTATAATACAATATGACCTGTATACGATGACTTTTTGAATGAAATATTAATCATTTTCTTTAAAATCAACTATTAATTATTCATTTCTCGAGGAAAATGATAACGATATGTCCTTAATTCCAAGTCTGTGCAAATACCGATAATGAGATTCATCGATAGGAGGATGGCGAATTTCGTAACCCATGATCAACATGGTCGTATCCTCAAAGTAGTATCTACACGTACGTTAATATCTCAAGCCAAATTGCCGTGGAACGCCTCGGGCCAATTAACCGTTAGCTTAATCTAATATCTAATGGCGGGATAATCCAGTTTTCGTCGTTACAGTCGATCATTACTTGAATTCTCCAAATTAGCTATATCCTGATAAACGTTCGCTAAGTGGAACTCTGCGCATATGTGACATAACATATAGCGTATTACAAAAATAGGCCATTGCATCGATAAAAGCGAATCAATTCTGGTAATCCTCGTTAATATATTTTCAGTAATCATGTATTTTAGGCTCTAAAAGTACATTTCACTTCTATATTTTTTCATCTTGATAATCGATTCGCTATTTTGCAATACGTTTGAATTATGTAATCCATTTCGTGCAAATAAAATCATTACTTTTATTAATGCTAATAATTGATTAATTATTAATAATATAAATAAATCTTTAGAGCTCAATGACTTCGTTTTTTTTAAGGGAAGAGTCTGTAAAAAAGTTGTTGTTGTTTTAGATATTTTTTTGATTCCTTAGCGGTTTTCGGATTTTCGAGTTTTAGTTTTTTGGGCTTTTTGTTATGTTTGAAATAATATCATCAATTAATTTTTTTTGCATTTGAAATAGTATAAAATTAGGTATCTTTTCCGACCCTAAATTTTAAATAAACTATTTTCTTTTTCTGTTATACTCGAATATGTCGTTATTTGTTTCAACGGTGATATCTGGGAAATATAACATGGAAAATTTTTGAAAAAATTTAAGGTTATTAGGAATATGTTTAAAAATATTTTGTAAAATTTTCAAAATTTTATACTTTACTTTTTTTGAGAAAAAAATTTTTATGTAAAAAAATCGTGCTTTTTGGAGAACAATAACGTAAATAAACGTCTTTATTCCATCTGAAAATTTCCAGAAATGTAGCTTTTTACTATCTCTTGAGACTGTTAGAAGCCTAGATTACAACGACCTTTACATTCCGAGTTATTTGAAGTTATGTTTTTTTTCTATTGTTTATATCTCGAGAATGGCGCGGTCATTTTTGCAAACTAGGACTTATTTCTTTCGTCTCTTAATGATGCTTTTAAATTAAAAAGAAATTTTTAGATTTATCGACCAGGTATCTTTTAACAATGATTTCTTTATTTAACGATATTTTACGATATTCTGAAATCGTTAAGGTAAATTATTTTTGTATTTTAGAAATAATATGATTGTTTAATTATTTCTCTCTTTGTATTTAATGGCCATGTATTCCATATTCTTTGGGACTCCGATATATCACAAGGCATATGTGATTTTGTATTTTAAATTTCTATTTTATATATTTGTTTGTTGTTTTATGCGATGCCGGTCGAGCGTAACAATCACCTGCTTACTAGCGTCTCAGATACTTTTGAGAAGGCTATATGGGCGCATACGTCCTGCATCAAAGCACAATTTGTAAACGGAGATCTTTTCCAGACGAAAAACTCGAAGAAAAAATACTCGAGAATTTTCACCGGTAATCGAACCCTCGACTTATTGAGTGTCTTGTATCGGTAGGCAAGCATCTTACCTACTGAGCCAAGGGAGGCTCTATGATCGCTTCATTTTGAATTTGAAAGAGTATAAAATTACTTATAAACAGTGATATTTCTGTTTCTTTCGAATATCTGTTCCATTGATATTTTAAAATATTGATTGAAAAGGTATTTGTAGATTAATGAAATAATGTATATCAGTACTTTCTATGTTTTATTTCTTATAAATCTGGGTAAACATGAAATGAATAAAATTAAAATTATTAATTTAAAAAAATAATGGTTCCAAAGACTGCTTAAAACAGATATAATTTATATATACCCTGATGGAAAATTAATCTAGAACTATGTAGATCTATCTAGTTTGCCGTGGGAATAATCGAGGGCCTCGATTAAACTAGATAATTTTCTACCAGGGTAGATGTAAATTAAAAACATAAATCTATAATAAACAGTACATTATGTAACAAGGGCAAAAAGTTGAATATTTTTCCCGCGGGCAGTATCACCCGAGGGAAAATTCGACTTTTTCTTCGAGTTACATATAGTACTTTATGCCCATCTCAACTGTGGCCACTTTTTGACATAGAAGGCGGGACTAATGGCCTGTTAAATGACAATATTGTTAAAAGTTAAAACCCCAATCGAAAATCAGGGTTATTGGTAGAACTTGATGAAATAGAGGAATTTGGACTAGTTTCTAGTGAAGTCACTTTTTTCCGCTAATCATTTTTGCGGAAATAAAGTGTAATTTTGGTCTCGTTTTTCAGGGAAAAAGTGGCCATTTTCGTTCAAATGGGCATAAAATAAGATTATGGCTAAAGCTAGTTGAATTAACAAAATATTTTATATTAGAACAATTAATTTCGTTTAAGTGCCAATGAATTGGCAGCGGGTCTATTTTATTGTTCGGTATCAGAACTGACAAAAGTCACGATAAAGTGGCCGATCAAACTCGGTGCCGAAATTCAAAGTCAATTATTAATCCTAGCTGTACTACTATGGCACTTGTATCGTATCACCTTTTGAGTAAGAGATAGACAATAAACATAAATAAAAATACTGTTGAAATAGGGAAAACTGTAGTATTCATCGGGATCTATATATGATCATTATTAATCTGTAGCTCCAAATAAATTATTTAAATAGCGTAGTAAAATAAAATAATAAATAAGTTTAAAATTTAATGAAACTCTCAAATTAAAAATTAAAAAAAGGGAATCGATAAACGCCTTTGGACCCATCCTCCTATCTTATCTTCGAAAGTTGTAATAGTTACCTTTAAAATACTTAATATATTTAAAAACTCAAGATTTATAATTTACGCTTATTACAATATCAGATATAAGCTCATTATCCTTACAAAAATTAATTGTAAAAAAAAGAGTTTTCGAACAGAACCAATGAAATCCTCCATTAAAAATAAACTTCACAGAACACCCTCTCTGAAAGTACTCACCAAAAAGTAAACAGAAAATCTGCAACGCACGCGAGCAGTGCTTTGGCTCTCGCGCCAAGGCAGCTTACAGCCGCATCATCGACAACAATCAGGCCCGGCAAGCTCGAAACCGCAGGCAGCTCCGCTGCGGCATAGCATCCTCTCACCTACTAGCCTCGGTTATACGCAGAGAGCCTCCCTCTCGCGCGCGCGAATTGCCGCCAGAGAACCGCGGTCGCGCAAGCGATAAGCGCACTTGCGCTCGCGCGCTCACGCGTTACGCTAATGCCCTATCCCTCCTCCGCACGTGCTCGCATCGCGCGACAATAATAGGCAAGACAAGACACAACTAATACGGCCGCAGCTGCCGCTGGCTGCTGGGCTCTCCGCGCTGCGGCTAGACCACTTTCGTCGTATTAACCGCAAACACGCGGCCCGCCGTGCAGCTTAGCAGCTCTACCGCACGTGCGCGAGGCCTTTATATAGATATGCGCGTGTGTGTATGTGTGATAGTGCGAGTATCAACGTGGGTGTTGGTGGTGCGCCATGGGTCTATTGTACGGGTCTATAACTATCTCGCGGCGTGACCGCACGAGTGCGTTCCTGGGTCGAGTCGCGCTAAATGCATGCACGGTATATATATATATACTACTGGTGCTAGGGCCGGGTGCTGCGAGAAGTTAAGTTAGTTATATACGCATCCTGCATTAAGCAGTATATCTCGCGCGGCCGCGCTCGTGTGGGATGTATGGCCGATGAGTGTGCTACGGGTGTGTGTACGTGCATACCTACTGCGCGGACTGCGCGCAGTGCGGAATACGAAAGTGGTACTGCTGGCATTGTTGGTTAATTGAAGGAACTTTCGACTGAATGGGATGGTCTTGCTTGTTCAAAGTTAAAGACGTTTAAATGGAAATAATTAGTTAGGTCATTTGTTTATAATTCAATTTTAGTGGTTTTTTTACGATGTGAAAAAGAAACGTCATGTAATCTCGGATTAAATAGATTTCCGTAAGTAATCGTCGTTAATCGTAAGTTTTTAAAATTTATTCGGTTTTAGAAGTCAATTTTGTGGATCCACTATGATAACTAACAGTAGCTGTAAAATATAACTAAGGCTATTCTCACATTCGACGCATTGCTAAAGCTAAATCATCAGGTACTTCTATAGCTCTGAACTTAGAAATACTAATTGATATCAATGGAGACAATACTCTAAAATTTTCAAGAAATCGATATTTTAATTTTGTTATTATTCAAACGATACTCGTTTCAAGAATGTCCCCTTATAATCTTTGGCTAAATATTTTCTGAAACGTTGAACGCGTTTTTCTAAAAGCGACTTTTTTACCGCATTGCCAGCAATCCGCAAAATATATATCTTGATGTAAAAAAAATTTGAAAAAAACTTTCTGAAATTTTAAGGAAACTTTCTTGAAATCGATTTTTTTTAATTGTATATTTTTGTTCCTCCCTCAATATCGGTTGTGCATATATTGCTGCATAGTCATTCTCAACGTTATTTGTTCATAACCTATATTATGTCTGCCATTTGAATGCACGCATAAAGGAGCCCGAGGCTGGCCGAAGTTACCCGCAACGTTGCAGCCTAACTTATATGCACAGTTCGCCATGGGTACCCACAGCTAACCTCGGGCTCCTGCAGCAATCTGCGCTACTATGAACGTATCCTTAAAGGGTCACTCTACAATCTCAGCCATAATTTTCAATAATTATTTTTTTTATAGAAAAATTTATTTAAAATATTCAAGCTTTTTACACATAAAAGAAGAAGTTTCACACTTATAAAATATATTTTTTATTTTTGTTTTGTATGCAAAATCTGGCTGGTCTGGCTGCCTGAAGTTGACCCTACTACAATCTGGTTGACGTGATATCTCCACTTTGAAGAACCTGAAAGCAAAAAAGTGGACAGGTTATTAAAAAATAATCTTTTCGCTGTAGCCCGTACCTCAATAAACAAAATTTGATGAAAAATAACAAGATGGTAGACATTTTAAATTTTCGACCTTTTTTTACAATTGCCATTTTGTTATTTTTCATCAAATTTTGTTTATTGAGCTACGGGCTATAGCGAAAAGCTTATTTTTTAATAACCTGTCCACTTTTTTGCTTTCAGGCTCTTCAAAGTGAAGATATCACGTCAACCAGATTGTAGTAGGGTCAGTTTTGCATACAAAACAAAAATAAAAAATATATTTTATAAGTGTGAAACCTCTTATTTTATGTGTAAAAAGTTTGAATATTTTAAATAAATTTTTCTATGAAAAAAAATTATTGAAAATTATTGCTCAGATCGTAGAGTGACCCCTTAAATGTTTACACATTTGTAAATAGGCCCGGCACACTCGTACTCGTAAATTGGAAATACTGACGCCTGTCAAGGCTATTGTGGTACGAGTTGTGACCACTAGAGGGCCACCCGTTTATTTCTCGTAAATCGATAACGATATTTCATAAATAGAGACGCTGATCCTAGGCAGTGCTAGTTCAACATCTGCAGCTATTTGACTTCACGAAAACATGTGCTCCCCGCTATTTATACTTATAATATATTAGACATAAACTTGACCTCAGAAAATTACTTATATGAGTGATTTGCACGATAAGTGAATTTTAAGTGACCGAGCACTTTGCAAGGACAGAAATGAAAATGGGTGGCTTTAAAAATATTTTAAAGAGGAAACTTCAATTTTAGATTGACCAGAAGCAATAATTAGAGTCTAATGTGGACACGGCGGCATGTCCTTTTACAAATTTTCTTTTAATGGCTCTGTTAAAATTAGTTCATTCATTTTTGAGAATTTATTAACTACATATTTCCAAACATAATTATTACCTTTATGATATCTATATTATTATTATTATAAGTCTGGGTTTCACGAGCTCAAGAGCTCATTACCGCAGCAGCACAAACATGCCAGAGGTTTTAGCTTACTCGGAGTAGTCCCAGTTCGGAAATCCGAGTTGGATAGTACTTCTCTCAGGAGTGCGGTACCTAGTAGGGAATCACAGTAGTGATTGAGCTGCTGTTGCTTGGTGGATTAGGAGGAGGAAACTGCCACTGCGGTGGTGGACTTCTGAGTCCCATCCAGATGATCGATCGCCCTTTTGACAAAGGATATGCGTTAAAAATCCTGCTGTTCTTCTAGATCAGAATCAAGCGCCTGGTTGGGGAATATAAGTGTTTGATTTTTGCTTTTAACAGCAAATAAATACAGCAGAGTTATGCTTCCAAATGTATATTTATTGATTAGAATAAAAATATGTACAAGTATATATACAATGTATATTGGAGATTAGTCTTGAGTAATGCGACTTGACAACTGTTCTCTAAGAAACTGTGAGACTTTACTATGATCCTTACTTAATCGGTGAGACTTTAACTCACTTTCTATCGGTGAGACTTGAACTCACTTGTGAGACTTGAACTCACTTGTGAGACTTGAACTCACTTGTGAGACTTGAACTCACTTGTGAGACTTGAACTCACTTGTGAGACTTGAACTCACTTGTGAGACTTGAACTCACTTGTGAGACTTGAACTCACTTGTGAGACTTGAACTCACTTGTGAGACTTGAACTCACTTGTGAGACTTGAACTCACTTGTGAGACTTGAACTCACTTGTGAGACTTGAACTCACTTGTGAGACTTGAACTCACTTGTGAGACTTGAACTCACTTGTGAGACTTGAACTCACTTGTGAGACTTGAACTCACTTGTGAGACTTGAACTCACTTGTGAGACTTGAAATCACTTGAGAAGCCTTCCATTTTTTCTATGACGTTTGTTCTTAGAGTTGCCAGAATATTTTGTGCCTACTTTGCTGGTATAGTTCGATCCTGTAAGATGATGAAGAGCAGGAAGCAATGCACATATATCTAGTCCTAAGTTTGGACCCATTAAATGTATAGGTAAAATATCTTTCTTGGTTTCTGAATTAAACCTTAAATTCCACAGTTCCTAAAAAGATTTTTTAAACTTGTTAATTAATTTTGTAATCCACATCATACCTTAGACTTATTTTAGATATGTACGTACCTTTAAACCTTTCTTTTCAAATAAATTCCAATAATAAAGAAGCAGTACGAGAACATCTGTATCTGATGATAGAATTGATATTTTATCGTATGCTTTAGTTATTGCATGATCAATGTGTGCAATAATTCGAACACCTGATTCTTCTACATCATTAGTTTGTACTTCTTGTAAATTTTCAATGATATTGATTGATTTCCATGAATCACATTTTGCATTATTTGCAGTACTGCATACAAGTTCAATTCCACTCTCTTATTATTAAATAGTGAAAATTCACTGTAAAACAGTGAATATTCACTATTTTGAATAGTGATAACTCAGCAACTAAAAAACAGTGAATATTCACTATTTGAAATAGTGAAATAAATTTTCACTACTTAAATGAGTGAAATTTAATCATATTCAGTAAATTAAAAAAATAAGGCTGTTACTTAAACGTGTATATAATTATATATGAGATGTATTATATATTGATTATGCATTTTCATTTGAACATTTATACATATTAAAATAAGAAATAAATTAAAAATGCGAAAAAAACTTCTGCGATGGAGATCAAACTCTGGTCCACAAGGTTTATAGTCCAACGTCTTCACCACTTGCCTACGTAGATTGCATACATAGAGTAAATTTTAAAACTCATATAAGGTGCTGCGAACATAACTGATATAAATATATTTATTAAAAAGGTACTTCCGATAATATGAATAAAACCATTAGTATGCACGTTACAAAAAAGATTAAAGTTGAATTTAATTATAATTTTTCTTTTGAAAAATTAATAATTTTAAGCATTTGTCCAATTTTTTACACAGGGAATATGGATCAGAATTCTAATTCAGACATTAGTTGCACCATTTTTTATTAATTAATTAATTAATTATTTTGTTATTACATAATAAAAATAATATTTAATGTTCATGAAATATAAATAATGTCAACTGAAATTAGGTTATGAAATACCAACTCGATCCCTACCTTGCCGGCTTTTAACTTATGTATTAACTACCAAATTAGTGATAAGTCACTATTTTTCTAATGAATACAGTTTTCACTGCAAAATAGTGAAATTTTCACTGTTTCGTAAGTGGAATTATTTTCACTAGCTAAAATAGTGACAAGTTCACTATTTCAAATTAAGAGAGCAGGCCATACTTTGTGTCCTTCAGAGTATATGAAGCATCGAAGGAAGTCTTGCAACAAAATCTTATTCTTTGCCGATGCCCAAAATTGGCTGTCATGCCTAGGCATTTCGACATCATCAGCGATTCTATGCATATTAATTGCGTTTAAGTCATATTTATGTCGATCACCAGATTTAGGCGATTTGTCGACCTTAGAATCAAAATTAAAATCAATTCTCCCAGTAATACCATTTGATGTTTTGAATTAAATTACAGAAAGTAGTGCCAAAATCTCTAAAATATCTTAAATGTTTCCATGATAACTTTCTGCAAATTATCATAACATCAACTATCAAATTAATATTCCTAATATAAGAAAAAATTATGTAAGTTGAAATTCCGCTTAAATTTTTTATTTGAGCAATTAAATTACTCTTTCTTTTCTCTCCCTTGAGAATATCGTCACTGAAATATATAAATCTTCACTTAACTAAATAATTGTCATTTGCTAATTCATAAGTTAATAAATCTTCTAATGAATAATTTCTTTCTCTTGTCAAATCAACTATCATCTGGCTTATTTTATCTTCTTTAACTTCCCTTTTGTTAGTTTTGTTGACATCACGAATATTACTTCTTTTTTTGAACGATGAGAAGTTAACTTTATTTATAGTAGTGCAAATTGATTTTCGATTTTTAATAAATCGTTCTAACCAAAATTTTTCAAAAACGTCACATCCAATTTGAAAAACATTTAAAAGCACTCTTTTTATTTCAGAATCAACAGTCTCTTCTGTAATAATATTTCTTAATGTTTCAATGCCATTTATAAATGGACTTACATGTTCATTGATATATTTTATCATATTTTGTACTATGAATTCTTGATAACATGTCTTGTTTTTTGAAAATTCGTACAATACAAATTGGTTTTCGATTTTTAATAAATCGTTCTAACCAAAATTTTTCAAAAACGTCACATCCAATTTGAAAAACATTTAAAAGCACTCTTTTTATTTCAGAATCAACAGTCTCTTCTGTAATAATATTTCTTAATGTTTCAATGCCATTTATAAATGGATTTACATGTTCATTGATATATTTTATCATATTTTGTACAAATTGGTTTTCGATTTTTAATAAATCGTTCTAACCAAAATTTTTCAAAAACGTCACATCCAATTTGAAAAACATTTAAAAGCACTCTTTTTATTTCAGAATCAACAGTCTCTTCTGTAATAATATTTCTTAATGTTTCAATGCCATTTATAAATGGATTTACATGTTCATTGATATATTTTATCATATTTTGTACTATGAATTCTTGATTACATGTCTTGTTTTTGAAAATTCGTAATGAATTCTTATTTCGTAATTATCATTCTACACAAATGTGCATTTTTTTAAATTGCTAATTCCTAAAATTTCATGGTAATTTAAATCCCAAGCTGCAACAAATATTCTTTTTTGTGTTGAGCCTATTATTCCTGAGGTGCTTTTTTTCGACCGATTGATTGTTTGTCCTAATGACATATCTGAAGCTACAGAAGTAAACGGTGTATTTGACCGTTTTACTGTAAATTCTCCAGCTTTGAATTCTTTATATAAGGTCACGATAACATTTTTTCTATTTCAATTATGCCACTAAGGCAAATCGAACCCTACCTTGCATAATAACTACGATCCATGACTTGAAAAAGTTGTTGAATTTTTTTCACTGATTCTACGTGTAAATCCCACCCAGTCTCCCAAGCGATCAGTCTTTAATAAATCTGTTATAAGCTGAATCATTTGAAGCACATTCTTCCAATACCTAAAAAGTTCAGATTCATTGCTCCTTTTTTTAAGGCTATTAAAAATGTCTTTGCTTTCGTCACATTGTTCTCTTAACCCATTTCTTCCCAAGCGGCCATTTTATAGTCGATTGGTTTTTTGCCTAAAAAATTGTCGAAAAAATAATAATAATAACCAATAGCACTTTTCTGAAGTAAAATTGTCCGCTCTTTCCGATTCTGAAGCCAGAATTTTGAAATTTCCGTTGGAAAATTTCAAAATGGCGGTATGAATTTGATGAAAAATCAGAAATACATTTTTTAACATTTTGACATGCTTGTTTAGAATAAAACGGGTTCAACGAACATCTTGATATGGATTCATATTGCAAATGATATTATTTATTCAAACATTTGATGTTTCGAAATTTTTCCGAAAAATTTTCCAAGATGGCGCTTGTGACATCATGAAATAATTGGAAACTTCATATTTTTTTAGAAAATTTTCTAATTTATACCAAAAATTTTGAATACTGAGGTTTTCGAGGTCGCTGATGATGAATCTGACATCGAATTTGAAAAATTCAAGATGGTGGATCCAATATGGCGGACATTTTTTTCAAAAGTCAACCGATTTGGCCCAAATTTGATATCCGGGGGTTTTCAGGGTCGCTGATAACGAATGTGAAATTAGATTTGAAACATTAAACATGGCGAATCCAAAATGACCGATTTTTTTTTCACACGTCAACCGAATTGGATTCAATTTTGTATATTTACTTTTGAAATAATGGTTGAAGAAATTATTCATTTTGTTCAATGTGGTAAAGGTCGAAACAACTTGAATATATATACTCCTCACATTCATTACAATAAATATATGTACGTTTTTTGCAATGATTGTAAGCTTTACAAATTCTTTGTGATGATTTTGTGGATTTCTGGTGAATATGATGGATTTGTCTAAAACAAGTATCGCAAAAATGTTTTTTGCACTCAAAGCAATAAAATACCGTTCTTAGGCTACACTTTATACAAGCTTTTCTAGGATCAGGTATTGCAAGTTTCAAATGCTTTGATAACTTCTCTGTAGATGGCTCTAAATAAGAAATCGCAACACTTTCTGCAAAATATTTACTGGGCATTTTCTTTTCATTAACCATACTGTACAAAATCAAAGCATTCGTCAATGAAGATTGAATCAACCTGCACAAAACAACCCATGTCCACTTCTTTGAACCAATATTCGTTCTCATGTCACTGCAGTATTGGTCATGAAGGTCAACCCCATCCATAAACTTATTATACGTCTTGAACGCTCCAGGAAATTGAATTGGTACTCTACCATTAGTTGTTTTATCAAATCTTTCCATTGAAATTGTAGGAGTAACGCCAAGAGCCGTAGATAATATAGACACTGGTTTTGAGTCCATTATAGTAATATATATTTTTATATAGGGTGCATACGCATTGCTTTCGACCCAGAGCACAGTCAAAATGGCATTCTTCCCTCCTTTTAGGAGGTATTCGGGAAAAGTCCCTTCAGAGCAAGAAAAAGAAATCGAGCGCTTAACACACTCGATTTCTTAAATATCTTTTTTACTTCACGAACGATGGACTGTCGTTTAAAGCCTTTGCCCTATTAGCTCACTCTTCCACTAGATGTGGAACAGCTAACCGACCCTCACGTGGACTCGTACATCTATTGATGCAGCCCGGACGTTGGACAATAGGCATATGGAGATAAGGCAGCGTTCGAATCCTTTCTCCTTAAGAGAGTCCAATTTATACCACTATTTTCCTCATGACTTACTACATAGGAAACTCTTACGGATTTATTTTTATCCATTTTATGTTTGTTCGTCAATTTTTCTTTTTCGGGATTCATCGTTTTTTTTTTACTTTTTATTTGCATTCTCTAAAACTTTTGGAAACATATTATTAGGAAACACGATCATCCTGTTGCATGGAGATTTTGTTTTTTCAAATGTACTAACAAATCAGGAGACGTAAAATATCTATCAAAATATAAATGATATTTTGCAACATCTCTTTTGGAGACCGTAATTAGGAAAGTGTAAAGAATTTTCATAACTGCCCTTGATCATTTATACTATCATTCTTTCCACAATAAATATCTAATTCTAAAACAAATCCATTTGAAGTGAAGAGGGACCATAGTTTTATTCCAAAACGTATTGGTTTGTGTTTGATGAATTGTTTTAGAAGGGTCCGACCAAAACATTTAATCATCATTTCATCGACTGACAATGATGAGCAAAAGAATCCAAATTGTTTTATATTTTTTCTAAAAATATTTAACAGTACATGTACTTTCCAAACTTTGTCACTATCAACCTTATCCGAATTTTTTGAAGTTTTCAAATTAGACTTGATTTTTTCAAAAGAATTTCTACTCATCGTATTTGAAACAATATCAGAGTGCAACATTTCATCTGTTGCCCAATAATCTCTATAACTTTTATGAATATTGAAAATAGAAAATATAATTATACCTAAAAATTGGTTGAAATTATCAAAATCCAAATCAAAATCATTTTCATTGGTAGCATCAATACTTTGATTTTTCATTTAATTACAAAAAAACATTTCAAATAATTCTCGAGGACTTTTGTCTAGGACTTTCTGTTTTATTGCGTCAAAATTAAATATTTCTGTGTCAAGTTGAGAATTGTATACTTTTTCATTATCTAACCATTTGTAAGAGTGTGACTCTTCTAACTTTTTATCATTCTGGGAAAAATTTCGATAAACTTCTTCGTAAGAAGAGACTGTTGCATCAGTGAGAGTATGACGTTGATCAATTTCGTCATCACTGTTCTAACCCTCTACGTCACTGTTATCATCGTTTGGTACAAATAAAACTTCTTCATCGGTATGTTCATCTTCACTGCCATAATCATAAACATTGTCATCTTCAATACTTCTATCAAAACTGTCATTCTCTGTAGACTTACGTTTCGGCATATTTGTGAAAGTTTTATAAAACTTATTTATGACAAACTGATGAAAAAATTATCTGATAACCTTGGAAAATTGCTACAAGAATAAACGACTAACTGTGAGAAACAGCTAACCTACTATCCTGAACAGGATAGTTACAAATAGCCCAATAAAGTAGATATCCTCTAACTATCTTGATAAAGACTGTTAGAGAAATAAATACTTTACCAGATTAGAAATCTCGCCAACTATCCTGAAAAGGACTGTTGGGGAGGCCCCCCAAGAAAAAAGTGAATATCCTTTAACTATCTTGAGAAAGACTGTTAGAGAAATAAATACTTTACCAGATTGGAAATCTCGCCAACTATCCTGAAAAGGACTGTTGGGGAGGCCCCCCAAGAAAAAAGTGAATATCCTTTAACTACTCGTATCTTGAGAAAGACTGTTAGAGAAATAAACACTTTACCAGATTGGAAATCTCGCCAACTATCCTGAAAAGGACTGTTGGGAAAGCAGCCAAGGAAGAAAGTCCCAAAAATTATTGTAAAGAATGTGAGGAGTATATATGTTCAAGTTGTTTCGACCTTTATCACATTGAACAAAATGAATAATTTCTTCAACCATTATTTTAAAAGTAAATATACAAAATTGAATCCAATTCGGTTGACGTTTGAAAAAAATGTCGGTCATTTTGGATTCGCCATGTTTAATGTTTCAAATCTGATTTCAGATTCGTTATCAGCGACCCTGAAAACCCCCAGATATCAAATTTGGGCCAAATCGGTTGACTTTTGAAAAAAATGTCCGCCATATTGGATCCGCCATCTTGAATTTTTAAAATTCGATGTCAGATTCATCAACAGCAATCTCGAAAACCTCAGTATTCAAAATTTGGTATAAATTAGAAATTTTTTGAAAAAAAATATGAAGTTACCGATTATTTCATGATGTCACAAGCGCCATCTTGGAAAATTTTTCGGAAAAATTTGGAAACATCAAATGTTTGAACAAATAATATCATTTGCAACATGAATCCACATCAAGATCTTCGTTGAACCCGTTTTATTCTAAACAAGCATGTCAAAATGTTAAAAAATGTATTTCTGATTTTTCATCAAATTCAAACCGCTATTTTGAAATTTTCCAACAGAAATTTCAAAATTCTGACTTCAGAATCGGAAAGAGCGGACAATTTTACTTCAGAAAAGTGCTATTGGTTATTATTATTTTTTGTTTCGACAATTTTTTAGGCAAAAAACCAATCGACTATAAAATGGCCACTTGGGAAGAAATAGGTTAAAGTACCTTGAAATGTTTCTAATAACGATAACTCAGCTTCGTAAGTTTCTGATTTGCTTGCATTAAGAAAAGCTTCTATCTGTAATCTTCGTAGTGCATCACCTAACATAAAAATACTTTTATTGACCGTGAATAGTTCGTGTAATTTAAAAGCTGATCCACTACATTTACTCCAAAAGCTTCCGTTTCGATGAACAAATGTTCAACGCCGCTGCCTCTTAAATACTTTCTTGTGCAGACAAAAACCACTTTTATCGTGTGGAAACCGCCAAGCATAACTACAATATCTTTAAATTCTTCATCTCTAATTAATTTTATGCGTCGTGTGATGTGATATCCTTCATCACAAAATGACGGCGAAGTTGTTTGATCTAGTTGTTTATGTATGCTCTTAAAATTGCACATAGCGATATATACTCTCCTACACAAATTCCATATAAAGTCACTTTTTGGTATTCTTTTAAAATTGTTTTAGTTTAAGACAATAAACTTAATTTTGGAAACTTTCCTGCAGCTAATATTATTTGCCCTGCAGGCTTCTTAAAATTTTAAATACGCTAATATTTCAATTCTTTATCAAAAGTTCTACTACGTTTATCCATTAATGTTTGTAATGTATTTGGCTTACTCTTGCGCGAATCTGAGATTTCTTAATAAAGTACAGATACGGTATCATACGTGCAGTTTAAGCCAGAATCAGTCGCTTCGATGTGATCGAAATCGTCAAATGAAGCAATTCTAAATTTATTAGCGTGAAAATGTGAAGGTTATGATACAGAACTTTCAAATGACTCAACCGTAAATGACGCAAGTCTGCTTCGATTCCGTTGAACTTCATCGTATGAAATACTGACTCTTATACGGTTTAAACTTTTTATCATTGCACTACTTTTACGTACATTATGTACAGCTAGTCCTACCATGACATGTAGTGGAGTTTGCTTGTATCCTCTGAACATTGTATAATAAATCATTTGAAATAAAGGCTTAATTTTTTAAATTTTCATCTCTAATAAATTATAACATTGCATTTCATAATCTTTGATCTTATCAGATGTGCTATTTAAACACTGATCCTCATTAGAATTATATAATTCAGAAAAAAATGTTACAAATGGTGCAGGGTTTTCAATATTATTCCATGAATACCTTAAATCATTTTCATCACAAAATTTGTCTTCAAGATCAAAATTTATTTCTTTTAAACAATCTTTCAAAGTCTGTGCACTTCTTTTTATATGAACATGTGAACGAAAAATATTTAACAGTTGATCAACTGTTACACTTGAGCGATAAAATAATGTCGGCTTGTTTGTTTGTGATGGAATTAAAAATTTAACTTCTTCTTTGAAATTTTGTTCTAAATATTTTTTATATCAATATTTTTGACACTTATATTTTTCGAAAGCAATAATTTATTAACACTTTTACACACTTCTGTTAATGTCAAACATTCTCCAGACCTTACTCGAGGAATTATTACCCTTTTAACACACCCCGCCATAAAGTCCGTACTTTTTCCACGCCGAGCCGGGAAAAAAGTGCTACATTAATTCTCTACCCCCACTCTAGTCCCCGCCGCTACGCGCATGTGCCCTCGCCTTCAGCTCGGGCACAAACAGCACGTGGTGGCGGGGACTAGAGTGAGGTTAGGAAGCTAATATGTAGCACTGTTTTCTCTCGTCGGCGGTGAACGAGTACAAACTCTTTGGTAGATATGTTAAAAAATTGTATATTGCACGCGTGAATAAAGTGAGCCAACGATTGCCAGCGCGTATGATACCCTCGCTCTGCTCGGGCGCCGAACCACACGTACTGTATCTGTTTTTTATTTTTCATTTGTGCTAATCGAGACTATTTGGAAAAATATTAATAATAACTAGTATCAGTGTTTTATTTTTCATTTACGCTAATCAAGTCGATATGAAAAAACTTGAGGAAGGATCGGGAGAATGTTATAACAAGTATTTGTGAATTTTTTGAACTTGTTTTGACATATCCTAGCATGGGTTATGCCGGAAGGAACAACATTTTATTAATATTCCAAATATTAACAAATATCAGTCTTTCATTTTTCATTTGTGCTCATCAAGTCGATTTGGCAAAAACTCAGGAAAGGGTCGGGAGAATGTTATGACAAGTATTTGTGAATTATTTTAACATCTTTTGACCAATTCTAAAATGGGTAATGCCACAAGGAACGTCATTTTATTAATATTTCCAATTTTGTAAAAAAATTAGAGTTTTAGTGTACATTTGCGCTAGCAAGTTGATTCGGCAATAATTAAATCGATTTGGAAAAACACTGGTAGCAGGATCTGGAGAATGTTATAATAAGGACTTGTGAATGTTTGGATATGTTTTGACCAATCGTACCATGGGTTATGCTAGAAGGAACATAATTTTGTGGGAATTTCATTGAATTTAGCTACTGTGCATGGATGAACTTTCGAAGGGAAACTTCTAAGAGTGTCTTACCGGTGTAGGAATGTATTTTGAGTGATATGGAATAACATATCAAATTATACGGCAAATGAATTTTTGGTCAAATCCATAAGGGATTCGTCCACTTTTTTATTTCTCTTTTCAGTTCTTTAAAACTTTCTTAACACAGAAATGCATCACATTTTTTATTTTCATCAAATTTTCAGTTTTAAAATTACATTTTAAAGTACGATTATACATTAATATAAAATAAAATGTATTTTGTTAACGAAAACAACTTTTTCTGCAGTCTTTGTTTTTCTTTATTCAAAACATTCCAGGTGCATTAGCTTTTGTAGAAACTTTTTGAAGTTAATTTGATGTATTCTTTTTAGCAGTATGATTTGTGCATCGTCACAATATATGCTGTGCATTCATCTAGATCAAATGAAAAATAATTATTTATGAAAGAAAGCTATAAATTACGTAAAAACACTGTTTTTATATTTAGAAAAAATGATCTCATTTTTAATTATGGTTACTTGTATTCAGTTTTATTGCAAATACACAAATATTTTCGAACTGATATAAAAAATGAGTAGAAATTTTTCTAGACTGTATATAAAAGTCTTTGTGCACCGAGAACATTGGCAATCTACCTTATTACGGCTAAAAAAATCACGAATTTATCGTTGTATATCACTATATATACGGTAAAGTACGCAGAAATTTTTCAAAAAACTTTTATTTTTGGTTATATGAATACATGTGAACATTCAAAAAAATTCATAAGCAAGAGGCAATTTTAGGAAAAATTGTAGGGACCCCCCTTAACGTATACCGATATGTCAGTTTAATAATACATGCCCAACCAAATAAAAAACGTTTATATTAATTGATGTATAAACATAATACCGAAATACGTATTAGTAAAGAACGTTGTAACACGCATTTTGTACACGGTCTTCAAACGTTTTTAGTAATCGTTCCAATTACTGACATAACGTACGTTATCCATGTAAAAGACGTAAATATCCATATAATCAGTGTTCGAGCAATAAATACTTATTACTTAAAAAAAAACTACAAGTATAATACTTGAAAAACAGGACTTAAGTACATAAGTACTTAATTAATATAATTAAGAACCGTGTACTTAATAAAAGTACTTAAGTACTCTTAAAGTACTGTAAGTACTTGAGAAAAGTACTTAAGTACTGTTCAAGTACTCTAACTACTTGAGAAAAGTACTTACGTACTTTTATTAAATACTTCATGTACTCGAAAAAAATGTAAGTACTTAAGTACTTTTTCCAAATATTTTATGTTTTCAAAAATCGTTTAAATTACTTTCTTACAATCATTATAATAGAAGCAACAGCACACCGCAGTGGAAAGCACGACACTGGATGATATCCTTCCCTCTTATACAGCGCACTTTTGATTAATATGAATCACTTTTATTACAACAGTAGGTACACAAGTTGAGTCTTAAGCGTTTCGCGTCAGATCCTCCAAACCGAAAATCGGACGTAAGAACCTTACCTTTTGGACGCTCGCTTGTGGCATATAAATTTATCTATGGAAAAATATTGATTAAATTTAGAAAATTAAATAATTTTAATTTAAAGTAACTATTTTGCTTTAACAAGAGTGCGGTGTGCAGCTAATTTTAATCGCTTTAAAAAATTTTATTTATATACAGACATTTTCTCGGGAAATTTACTCGGGAACTTGAAAAAAATACTTAATTACTTTTTTGTAAGTACTCGGTGCTTGTTCGACGATATTTAAGTACTCTTATAAGTAAATATTTTTTTCAAATACTGTACTTAAGTACAAGAACTTAGAAATTTGTTCACTTAAGTACCGTTTTTCGAAATCGAGAGCTATAATTCGCCGTAATAGAAAATTCGTTCAGTATGTTATCTAGTATCGTGCACGCCGCAAAGTCCCTCCAATAAATATAGTATTGATAATGGTGATTTATATTGACTAGCAATATTTCCCCTGAAGTCAGGATATCCCACGTTTACAATGGTTTTTACGATAATTTCTATCAGAAAATTCTATCTGTGTAAAAGTGAAGATATGACTAGGTATTTAAAGAAAAAAAATATAAAAAGTTTCTCGGCGTCATAAAAAAAATTGTTCGGTTTAAATTAGGTCCGTCTCCTTAATTTCTTTTATCAATATCTAAAATGCTGTAAAAATATTTTATATAAAATTTGAATGTAGACTAAGTAAAGTTACCCCTCCGGTGAAAGTCACTACGTTATACGGTACTGTACAAGATTGCCTTATATCACCACGAATGACCTCGGATTCCCTTTCACCAAGCTCACCCGGCAATTGCATCAATGAATAAACTTCACCTTCAAGAACTCGAGAACAAGGCGACTCCAATCAATCCTCCATTGTGTCACCCGCTCTAACCACCCCTACACAATAAAGACTCCCGCAGCCCATTAATCCCAACGAAAAAGTCAAAGACCACGTCGCACTCCGCAGCTCGTAAAGATCAGAATGCACGGAAAAAAGTAGCGCCGTGCATGTGCACACTCGCAAAAAGCCGGCAAAGGACAGAAGAGCAAGCTGCGGCGATGAATGCAGCGCAGGCATAGGCCGAGCACGACGCAAATCCGCCTGCACGGCTCGAGCTCTGGACAATAATCCGGCGCGCAACACGATCTTTGCGTGGCACCAGTAAATCAAGCGCCTCCAAACTCTCCCGCACCCCTATATCCTCGTCTTTTATCTCCTTTCTCTCTCTCTCACTCTCATTCTATTATACATCCTTCTTCCTCACATTGGATTCTCTCTCTCTCTCTCTCTCTCTCTCTCTTAAAGTACCGCACCTCACCTCCTGTGTCCGCGTGTTCCGCTCTCGCTCTCCTTTTGGTCTCTCTGAAAGCAGTGAGGACGACACCGACGAGAGAGAGAGAGAGAGAGAGAGAGATAGCGCGAGGGCAAACAATGCGCGAGGCGTGACGAAGGCATTGTCGAGTTTACGCCCCGCGGGGTGCTATGCTGCCGCTGCCTCGCGCTCTTGCAGTTTAACATCCGCACGCATACACGTATACGCGCACATACACACACACACACACACACGTATACCGAGGGGCTCGAGCCATTATGGAACGGGGCCCCATCAATTACACGGGAAATTGCGCGCGCATTATTTATGTGCGCATTATATATACCTATAACCGCCCATACGCGCTCGCGATCTCTCAACTAGCTCCAATTCTTTCATCTCCCTCCTATCCCCGCTTGGACTATCTCTCACTTTTGCTTCCTCTGCGTACTTCGTGGCTGGTGTCTCGAGTGCTGTGTAGTTTTATTTGCACTATTTTAGGAGTTGCGCGTGTAAGATTTAACATCTTAATGAAATGGGATTCGTATTTATTTATTTGTTTGTTCCAATCTAGCAGATGATAAGTGAGAATTGATTACAATTTATTTTATTCATATGATTGCACATTGAGAAAGTTTCTTACCAAAAGTTTATGCGATCTCGTTGGCAAAATGCCAGAAGAGACAGATTTTGTTTTCGTAGAACAATGTAAAGTGCGAGGTAAAGTGCTTCCTTAATAAATTATCGTATTTTACACAACATCTTAAATTATAGCGAATTGGGTTACTGATACTGACAGCTTCCGAAAGTCTATAAAATTTTATGTTTTTTTTTAAACGGCGATACCCAATCATCATCTAGAAAAATATCAACGTAAAATCTTTAAAACTATAGATTACATAAGTATGAGTATAATACTCTCGAGCTAAGATTCATAAACTCTTTAACAATTATAGTGAACAAGTACTTCCTCAAGAACAATAACGTAAACTCCTCTATGAAAGTCAGAATAAATTAATTCTTCGCTTCATGGTTCCTGGAAAAGAAGTTTACTATAATTGTTAAAGAAAGAACATTGTTTCATAAGTGTTATAGTTATTATAATCATATCGACGTAATAATTTATTTTTTTCGCTTTTTATATGTGAGATCTTTTATAATGTCACAATTAATTGATTGAAGGTAAATAAAAAAGGAAAGTTTTATCTAATTCGGCTCCTATTATTTTTGATACTGATTTAAAAGGTCTCATCTACTAAAGTCGAACGAAACTAATGCTTTGCTTCACCGTTCTTGGAGATCTGGTTCTCTATAGTTACCAAAAAGTTTTTCAATATTATGGAGGAGTTCGTTATAATTATTGTTGTGTAAACTATAAAATTTAAACGTTAGACAGCTTTATATGTCAATTCAAGATTAAATTACCAGAAACCTACAGAAATCATTCGAGGTAGTACGTATAAGTATGGTAGTTTATTATGGAAGCGTCTAGATTTTTAACATGAAAAACAAACGTTGCTGGCTTGTTAATTACAGCAGTGTATGGTGACAGTGAAACAAACAAAATGTCCGCAAGAAGACGCACAACAGCCGCAACACAATAGCATTGTAAAATCACAGGCACTTTACCATCCGAGGTTTAATTAACGCACATTCTTTACCTTTCCTGTATATGCTTTTGCATCTCAGCCCAAACACACGCTCTCTCATAATATTTAATTTTATGCAATTTCCAACAAAGCTTCTTTTCCCATCCAACCACACATATGCGCACACACACACACGTACACACACAGTACTCGCCAAATACTGTGCACGCACTCTCCATCTCTCTTGCGCGACTGTACAGCAAGAGGAGCGAGCTATATCGATGGTCCGACAAAGGGACCATAAATAAACGCCTTTTGCACCGGCTCGGCGCGCATTCCCTCTGACGTAAGTGTTAGCGTGCACGCACCGAGAGCTCGACTCCTATGCCGTGTGTGTATAGTTATATAGTATTTCTCGTCTGCAACGCTGCACTGTATTATTCGGGGTGATCTATGCACCCGTGCGTGTAAGTGACTCGGACGGTGAGCGAACACAGAGCAGAGAGAGAAACAAAGAAAGAGAGAGAGAGAGAGAGAAACACACCAGTGGAACAAACACATTCGTCGTCTCTCGGCTCTAAAGGCATCCGCACTGTGCACGCTTTTCGTATGCAGTGTGCTCGTGTCTCTTGGTGATATATATAGCCGGCGTGATGTGCGCACAGTTGTATTATATATGTATCGAGCGTTCATAATGGAAATAAGATTTAGCGCTGAATTACGGTCGACGCGGGCCCTTAATTTTGCCGATTATTTAGGTGCGCGCACAATGGTTCTTATAAATATCGGAAAGCTGCGTGTCGATCCTCTTTGGGACTTCTTTTCTTGTGCGCGTTCTTCACGCGTGTATGGACTCGGGAGTCTTTAAAGCTCGTTATAAGCACGAAATGGGCGTGATTTATAAGGAGTATCATGGGAATTGAGGGTTTCTTATAGCTACATGGTTTAGTGCTAAATGCTTTACGATGGCGAAGGTTTGCGCAATGGGAGAAAGATTTTTGTTTGAAATATAAAAACTTCTTTGATTTTAGACTATGTGCCCTCATAAATATCATTATATTTATTTTTAAATAAGCTGCGAAAGAAACTGTCTGTTTAGTACGTAGACCTGATCCCTATAAATTCATTTAATAATAGATCCTATCTTGTATATGAAAGATTTTCAAAAATGTTGCGTATTTGCTTCCCATGCATGAGTGTTTCACAATGAAATAACAAAAAAATTGTATTTATTATGGGAGTTTTAAATTACACAGATTAATAAAATTATTAAAATTATTATAATTGATTAAATTATTAAAATAGTTAAAACGACTTATAATTACTTGCAAAAAATTTTTTTAAAATATACGTTTTTACCTTTTTTTTAGAACAACACCTTTGTTCCGTTACTTTTTATAAACATCAACGTTTATTATTACAATAATTGATAGGAATCAACTGCATAATTACAAAATGTTACTTCATTTAAGTATATTTGAAAGCTCTTTTGCACGCCAAGTAAAAAAGATTATTATCATAAAAAAGAAACATATTTGGAGGTGAAATTCTACACTATAAAATACCCATTCTTGCATCAAAATACATAAAATAAATAAGAAGTATAGAAAAATAACCATCTTTACAAATTACTCAATATAGCATACAGTTTTCTTTGTCATAAAATAGATGATTAAACATTGATTAACAACATGGAAAAATGTTTAGTAATACTTTCCAAAATATTAAAACGAGGCAAAAGCATTAAAGACATCTCCTCGTCAACTTTAAAATCCTACGACAATAACCTTAAATCTCCCAGGAGGAAATATAGAGTAACGCGGCTCTCTCGCTCAAGCTCACGCGCGCACTTAAAAATGACGACACAAAACTCGAGACGCGAGTGATACATCCCATCGAAGCCCGGGCGTGTCTCGGGTAACGAAACTCAAGTAACGGAAGTGAACACTGTTCCTCGCTGGTATGCTCTTGAGGGATCGAGACGTAACACACGTAGCTGGGAGGTACACGTACATACAATATACACATCCAAGAGACGCGTCGAGGAAGAAGAAGAAGAAGAAGAAGCTTGCATGACACGAAATATGTCGCGACAGCTGTCGATTCCACGTGAAGCTCACCTCTCACGACCCACCGCGCTACTCCTATATAGACGCGACAAACTTGGTCCGCCGTCGAAAATATACACTCTCACACACACACATACACACACACATACTTGTCATCTCGGCGAGAGTTGCAACTGACTGGCGATAAATAACGTCTAGGCTGTAGAGAGCGGGAACACCGCGAGGGTAGAAAAAGAGACGTATGTGTGCATATATATGTACACACACCCGCGTGCCGCGGCGTTCGTGACTACGGACGACGACGTCGGATTAGAGCTGCTGCCCACGCCGTATAACTAGGTATACACAGAGAGAGAGGCCGCCAGGCTAATCGCGTTGTTTACGCTCGCGGACTGATCGCTTTGTCGCGCGCGGGCGCGCGCGAACCGCCGGAGGGGAAGACGCTTTAAGCCCTGGACTGCGTGCGGTTTGTATGTGCGCGCGCGCGAGAGAGCGAGAACGGAGTGAAAAAAGGAAGAAGGCGGCATTCTGAGTATAGTGAGTATGAGGGAGACGATGCGTGAGTTTCCGTGTAGTCGTAAACCCTGAGAAACGAGGCTGCCACTTGGTTTTCGTAAATTGTTTTGGGAATGTGAAGTGTAGCCGAGGCTTGTTATTGATATGGTGATTCTGGAGGGCGCTATATTTAAATATTGGTTTGGGATTTTGGGATCTTTGGAGTTGAGTTGTGCTTGCTTAATGGTGTTATTACGTTGGAATGTATTGTTGCTAAAATTGTCTTCGGGGGTGTTATTTCAATGTTTAGTGATTTTAATAGAAATTCTCTGAAATTTAAATTCTAGTTGCGGAACTCTAGCGAGCATCCTCGAAAATTTATGTATGGTTATTTTTATTGAAAAAACTCGTAATATCCTGGAATTCGTGGTGGCGACCATATTGGATACGCTATTTTGAATTTCGTATTTCGTTAGAAGAGCTCTAGTACTATTTTCAAAATTGATACGTAGCTGCCATATTGGATACACCGTTTTGAATTCCGTCTTTCTGACTGCAGATTGGTAATCAGCGACGCCAAAAACGTACATACATTTATTTTCGATACAAAAGCACCAGTACTATTTTCAAAATAGAAATGTAGTGGCCATATTGGATCCACCACCATGTTGCATTTCATACTTCTGACTGCAGATTCATAATCAGCAACACCAAAAACCTATGTACATTGATTTTCGTTTGAAAATACATGTACTATTCCCAAATTTGATATGTGGCAGCCATATTGTACTCATAGCAATTTTGAATTTTGAAATTTTAATAATCAATATAATATTGATAATATCAAAAGCATATTTAGGATCATTTTATTAGAAAGAATTTTTATAATTCTTGAAAATTCTATCTACAGTCCCCATATTGGATCCGCCATTTTTAATTTTGAAATTATAACGTCAGATTCGTAATCAGCGGCCTTGAGAACCCCTGAGTAAGGATTTTCAAGCTATTTTGAGCTATTTTAAGCCATTTACGAAAGATTTTTCAATTGCATACAATATAAAAAACAGTAATTTTCTTTGTTTTAAAATAATAATAATTTTATTTATAATAACATTCAAAATCGTATTTCAAACTCATACTATCTTATTGCATATATTCTAAGCTTTAATTTGCGTGGTCGTTGATGTCTTAAAGTCAATTTGTTTAAAACTTAGGTATAATAAAAAATGTTTGGACGAGTATACTCGTCCTCCTGCATACGGGAACAGCTCCGTTTGGACGAGTATACTTGGCGTTCTGCGCAGGGAGGTTAAACAGAGTTTTTTACTTGTTTAGATTATGTAGTGATGGGCAAACTCTAAAATAAAAGAAATTTAGAATTATCGAAAATCCACTTCGAATTATCGAAAATGTAGGATTTCAAATTATCGAGTTATTTTAATATTATTTAAGACAGGAAATAGTAAAAAAAGAACTTCGACTTATCGAACAATTTAAATTATCGAGAGTCGACTGTAATAAATACTTGAAAATTTAAAAAATATTATTTATTGTCTGAATGGGCAAATATTACATGTTTTAATAAACTGATTATTAAAACTGATTATTATTTATAATTTAGAATTTATTTACACCCTTTTTTTCCTTTTCATTTATACATCAATTATTCTTCAGCATAACACAACCGAAGCAATAGAGAAAAGCCAAACAGAAATATTTGAAGAGTATTATGAGTATATTAAATTAATTGAATTTTTGTCAAATATTTGCGACAAATGGTGTTCACGCAAGCCTGTCACTGTTTTAATAAAGCTTGCATTCATACAGCTATCACTTAAAATTTACAAACTCAAACAAACACGCCTACCAAATCAACAGCGCATCGCCGTCAACGACGACGAGCATCAACGTTTATAAGGCACGGAGCAGTAAATCGAAACGGATATCAATGAACAAATATTAGCAACAAAGTAGAAGGAAATTTATGGCCCCGCACGCTCATCGAACGCACACACATATCCAGATCAACAGCAGCACATAGCTTACTTTACGCATGCGCTCAACTATTATACGACCCTCGCATAACCCACATATAAGTATATATACGATAGGCGATATCGTAAATCACTCAAGGTCATTATCGTCACGTTTTAGCCGAGAACAGAATGACTTTATGTAGTGCGGTGTCTCATTGTCTCTCTCTCTCTCTCTCTCTCTCTCTCTCCTGTATATATCCCATATAGCGTCAGAGAGAAGAGAGTGAGAGAGACAGAGAAGCCGAAGCCCGTGCGCACACGCGGCGAGGCACTTTCGCATGGGTGATAAATATTTCCGAGGGTTAACCGACAGGGGCGCTCTATAGATTACACCCCCCGCCCTCCCCCTCTCGGCTAATAAATACGTTATTGTCTGCGCGCCGCGCAGCTCGGTGATCCACGGCACTCGTGTGCGCCATACCTAATCCCTGATAGACGCCGTATATATTCCCGTGTATACGTGTACAGGCTGTGTGTGCGCTACATCGCAGCGCTATAGAGTGGCCGGATTGCCGAAAACGCCATGACGTCATTTCCTAATGTTGACTTATGGCTTCTTCATTTATGCGCTTAGCAGGCTGTGGCGAAAATTGTTTCTCCATTCTGTGCGCACATTCTAATGGAAGCTCTTTTATTCCGTGTGAGCGCGATGTATCAGAAGATTGCTTATCGACCTAAAATGCCGACAAAATACCACGAGAATCCTGCGCTATTCTTCCTTTTTTTTATGTTAGACGGGATAATCTGTTGATATATATTTATTGTGCTGCTGAAAAAAGAAACACAATTTGAGTAAGGATATCAACTTACCACATATCCCCAATTATGCATGGAGACTTTGTTGTTGGCCACTAGATTTTTACACTTACAGAGTAGTATATTATATGTAAACTTTCATGATTATAACATTCACACAAATTATTTTAGGAAAACAATAACTGTTTAAGCTTGGATGCTTGAACCCTTCATTATCTTTTTGGTTTCTTTCAACGGTTGCGATTACCTGTCCAATTTTTTCACAAGTTAAGTATTATACGAAAGCAAAAATATAATCTTCTTTATTGTTTCTTATAAGTACAACTCACCATCTGACGAATAGCGTAAAATTAAATTCTTTTTACTATGAATTACATTTTCTAAAAATAAAATTGTTTCAAGTGTCTACTTTCGGATAAAATTTATTTTACCATCAAGGCTCCTATTGTTTAAAGAGGATCGTTTCTGAGTAAAAATTTAAAGATATTTAATAAAAAAAAATATAATTACATACAAAATTAACTCTAGCTAATAGAAGGTTGAAGCAAATAAAGATTTACAGCGTCGATAAAGCAGAGCTGTATTAAATCAAGCATTTCCTTATTTTTTTCAAACCCACGTTCTGTTGATAAAATGCTGCTCACTTTATCCAGCTTTTATATACAAGTCAACTGCAAGGCCTCTCAAACTCGAGACCCGCGCCACTAAACTAGCCCCGCAATAAATCCAGCTAAAATATAATCGGCGCGCAGTGTCGTGCGCGCCCGTTCGCGTGTACAGATATATATGTATATATATACCTCTCTCTGTCTCTCTCAGCGTACAACCCGCATGCACGTATGTGCGCGTGTGCATTAGAGGAGTTAAGGAACCGACTGCGTGAGGTGCTCCAATAAATCTTGGCGGGGAAACGCGTTTGCGCAGCGCTCGCGCGACTTATATAGCGGCAGTTATTACCCGCGGGGCGATAGCGATAATGTTCGCACGAAGCTCTATCTTTGCCGATCGGTTTTACATGCTGGCACACGCCGCCCTGGCGATAATTCTAATCGATCAATTGCCGCCTCGCCTGCAGTGCGCTCGGCCGGCTAGGTATATAGATATACGAGAAACTGGAGTGCGGTATTGTGTGTACTTAAACGGGATCGGTCACGTTATTGCGTGCGGCAGCTGTGGCTTTTCGCGCCCGAACAATCGGAAATTTCACACTTTCTTTGTGTGTGTGTGTAGTGTGGTATAGTTTGTGGCGAATTGATTTTTCGGGAAGGTTATTTATGGGGTTCGTGTGTTTGGGAACATTTACTTGTGGTAGTTCACGCTTCGTTCAGTTTAAACTGTTTGCGTTTTAGTTGGGAGAATTATTGAATTTGTCTTGGATGAAGGTATGCTAGTAGTGGTCGATCAAAATTTCTTATTTAAATTGCTTAGGTACTTACAAGGAAAATATTTAACCTTTCAGACTTTTTAGATTTTTATATGGGAAGCTTTAGAAGGTAATGTTTTTTGGCACCAAAAAATTAATTTCGGCATCCGTAATTTTATTCCGTATGTCCTTGTTTTGGAAGCTATTTGACCTAACATGTGTGTTATTTTGATGAAAATGACATTACTCATTTTCATGAGAATTTACAACTTGCATTGATAAGGGTCGCACTATAGCACCAAAGGCAATAAAAAATTACTATAAATGTAGCGAAGCTTTAAATTACAGTAATGATGGTACAGTGCACTGCAAGTAAGTATTCGTAGCCAATAAAACATTATATGTATAATAAATCATTTTTTGCCACAATCATCTGAAGATATTCTGCAGTTTATTATAAAATTGTCATTTTCCCTATCTCTGCAATTCATTAAGCTATCATTATTGTACGGAGACCCAATTTTCGCCACTTGCAGACCTTGGAATTTTAACATTGCTTTTGGCGTGAGTGTTGTATGTACTTACCAATAAGGCGAACAGTTTGCGGGGTTTCAGGCACAGTGCTCCATCTAACGGCAGAAGTGGAAACTGAATTCCAGTAGTTTGGAAATTACTTGCCATATATCTTCACAATCACAAGTTTCCCAAACATATTACGTTTTTAAACAACTTCCATAATAATCTTCTTATCACAGCTTCAATCTTTCAAATTTCGAACTCTCAAAACGATCGTATTACATTTCGATCCCAAACGCGTGCGAAAGCTATTGCAAAAATTCATCACCCAGTAATAGAAACTCCATTCACCGATTACTCCGCTACCAAAAATACCGCTGCTCTTGACAGCCACCTAAATGATGTACGACCACGCGCAGAATATAAAGCTGCGCGCGGCTAATTTTTTTCTCCGAAAAAAGGGGGGGGACATTAATTTTCTGCCCTGCTTTTTTTTTGCATCCTCGGCGCACATAAGTCAGTGCTCCGCCTCGCTCTGCTTCGCTTCGCTCCACTCAAGGCCCTGCCATAAAACGCATTAACCAAGATTCATCTTGGCTCAGCTTTTATTGACACGCGTGTCAAAATGCGCGCGTAACGACCCTCGACATTGTATATATACGCGGGGCGCGCTCGTCGTTTTTCACGGCGGGCTTGGCTTCGCATATGCGCGCAACAGCAGCTCTCGCATCCAATGCGACACGTATCGCGCCGTACATATACGTATACCCGGAGACCCTCTTGCTTTACGATCGAAATTCATATAAATCCATTTATCACTCGCGTTGATACGTATATACAGAGCGGTGCGCCAACCAGCGACATTTAACGCGCACGCGTATCGTCCTGTGTATGTTCTCTTCCTTCGTGTAGATATATATCTCTCGTGATTACACTCTTTTTTAGCTTTCATTTTTTCATCGTGTAATCTTTTTTAAAGATACATCGTTCGAGGACGTTCTCGTTGTAAATTTTGATGATTTAGGGGACGGTATCTTTGTAAGTCAAGAATAAAGTGCGTGAGTGACATTACAGCGGATATAAAAATCTGTTGTTTTTCTTTTGGTAGAGTCTAATATAAAATAATTCTGATATTTCATATGCACATTATACATGCTAGGTCATTCAATGTACACAGTAGTGTAATTTTATTCAACAGCATATGGCGATTGTCGAATGACATACAATTCTTTAAATGATTTCAAAATTATAAATTATGTAGATCCCGGGGCTTTATTTTTTAAACGTATCTCGCATTTCAGTGATACAGGTGATATATAGGTTACCAAAATCCCAATATAGAATATAATTTAACAATTACTGCACTGAATATATACGTTCACAATGTATACATCTAGCTAATTTAGCCTTCTGCTTAAAAAAATATTAGTCTCAATATATTCATCAACGCTAAGCTGCAAATGCTGATAAAAGCAGGTTTTTCACGCTGCTTTATAAACGATTTTAAATCACTATAAATAACATCCAGTGACAAATTAGGCCTATCGCCAAACCAAACTCAATGCTGGTGATATGCATTCATGTTATCATTTTGTAAGCATAGTAAATTATTTGAATTGTTAAGAAAATTTTAATTGTTTCAATTTACATACTCCAAATGTCTGTTTAGTTTAGTAATAAATCGTTAAAAACTATTGTAAGTATGAATTTTGGATACCAACATTCCTTGAATCACGAAAACACACATAGCCAAAAAAAAATTGTTAAAAAAGTATTTTTGATATAGACATATGAATATTGAATAATAAAAGACGTCCAATCAATGAAACATATAGCATAAAGCACAATGTTTCACTTTCACCAATATCGCCTTTTCGGCTTTTCCTTCTCCCCCTGTTCGCGTTTGCACAGCGTATATATATTTTGTCGCGGCCGCGCGCGTGAAATCGCGGAACATACACGGCGGCGTCCGCGCAGCATCCACCGCGCTACAATGCGAACATGCATATGCATGCGTTTGCACCCCACAACGAGAGCTGCAACGCGCGACATATGTATAGATATTCATCCGACAACTGCCGAAACGATCCCGACGATGGAAATTCCCGCGCGCGCGCGCCGAATATTTTTAATAATTGCTCCTCGTAAAATTCCGCGCTCGTTTTCCCTCTCTCCGCGCGCAACGACGCGTTGGACAAACGGCTGTTGCGTGCGCGGACGCACCCGGGAAAAAATATAATTTAGGAGGGGGAGGGGGAGGAAAAAACAATAAAAGAGCTGGTCGCTGCCGCTCCACCCCATCGCAGACGCGCAGACTCGAGAGAGAGAGAGAGAGCGTGGCTTTTTTCGCAAATTCAAATTTATAGGCGAGGCCGTTACGCTCACCGCCGTTCGACCGAAAAAAGCTATTTGACACCAATTGCTATTTGAAATCGAGACATTTTTTTCCATTGTTTATAGTCGCGCGTGAGTATTTTTTCGGATTAATTCTTGTTTTATTGCTGCGATCGTGATACATCGATGGCCGGGCATTGCGCGCGAAATCTCTTTTCCGTGGCACTTTCGAGAGTGATGAAAACAAGTTTTTATTCGTTGCCATATTTTTTTTATTTGAATAATAGAAAAGGAATTTAATTTTGAAGAATATCAATGGGATTGTAAATTAGTACGGTGCAGATGAATAGCAAGCTTTCTACACTAATAAGTGAAATCTCATTTTTACATGCAACGTTTTTTGTGATAAGTAATCATGATGAAAAATTGAAAGAATGAATGATAGTAGCATTACTAACTTTGTATACGTACAAGGAAAATGTATGTCACACCTGAAGGCCATGGATTATTAGAAATAAATATAATGATAGTTTATTCTCATGAGCCCTTACACAGAACGCGTCTATTTCATAGTAATTCTATTTATAATATTCAAAATAGAAATTGACGTTCATTTAAGCTGCAATATTTCAGCAACTGTCATAGATTCTAATCAACCGTTTCCACAATGAAAATAAAAGTCGATAAAACAGATTATGATTGAATAAAAAGTATTGATTTGGACGTTTGAAAATTCAAGCAATAAATTGATTAAAATACAAAGGATAAATTAATAAGTTTGTAACTGACAAGAATGGTAAATATTAAAGAATATAATAACCTAAATTCTATAACTACTATGACTATATTATATAACTGTCCTACTGGATTTTATTAGTAATGATATGATACACAGCCCTTTATTTAGACACTAAGATTTAATATAAAAAGGTAAAGTTATACATATGTATTACCGTATTAATCTATAATCTAGGATGAAACTATACGGAAGTCCTAATAACACAAAACTAATTTGTAACTCGTTTTCATCCGCAATACGCCTACTGTCTTCCAAATGAAAATTAAATTCTGTTTCGTACTCAAAACAAAAATCCAAAGAATATATATATATATATATTTTTTTTATAATTAAGCCTTTCAAGATTCTATTGAATCTTATTTCTGCTAACTTTTATTCACATAAAAAATATATACATATACATATAATGAATATTGTAGATAAATTTTGTGAACATAATTGTTATTAAAATAAAACGTATAATTTTTAATCGATTTATTACAATGTTCGAGAAATTTTACGGTAAGAGAACAAATTTGCGAATTTGGATAATACAATATGTTGTCAAAATTCATTGGTAAATTTAGTTTTAATCTTTTAATATTATACAATAGTTCGCGTCTTTTTGTATCGTGTAGTGGACATTGCCATAGCACGTGATTCAGATCTTCATCATATTTTCCGCACTCGGCGCAAGTTGGGCTCTCGACGATGTTTACTCTAGCTAACGAGGCAGCTAAATTATAGTGATCAGCCCTACATTTGTTTACAGAAACTATGTATTTTCTAGTTTTGCTTGAATTATGAAACCAGGTTTTTGCTGAGTTATTATGATAAAGTTGGAAATATTTTTTTCCATTAACTTTTCCATTTTCTAAACAGTAGTTATTTGTATTTAGATACGAACATTTTTTAAATTCTTGAAATAGATCGGTAAAGGGAATGTCAAATTTAGCTGGATTTTTACAGGTGTAGGACTTTGCAAGCTTATCAGCTGCCTCATTACCTATTATGCCTATGTGTGAAGGTGACCATAAAAATTCAATAGACTTCCCTGGTAGAAAATTAATCTAGAACTATGTAGATCTATCTAGTTTGCCAAGGAAATAATCGAGGGCCTCGATAAAACTAGATAATTTTCTACCAGGGTTAGTAGGATTTTTTGTAATTATTAAGTTGTACAACTGTTTAATTTTAAAAATAAAATGATTTATTTTTATACTAAAACTTGTAGCGTTTAAGCTTTGCAGAACACTTAGTGAGTCTGAAATAATTGTAAATTTCGAATAGTCGCTTTTATTTATTTCTTGTAACGCTTTATAAATTGCTAAGCATTCTGCTGTATAAATTGATGATGATTTAGGAATGGATAGACCTGTATTTATATTCTTTGCAGGATAGTGACAAGCAGATCCTACTGAGTCATTTAAATCTTTACTGCCATCGGTGTACAATGCGTGAAAAATGAACTACCAATGTTGCTAAAAAATATTGATATTTTTGCCTGTGTCGAATCATGGTTAAAGGATCTAAGCTACGATGAAGATGACGAGAGTAAGAATAAGAAACTACAACAAACGTTCGTTCCTGGATTTGTTCAACTCCAAAAAAATCGACATACTTCCAGAGGAGGAGGCATACTAATCATGATTCGTAAAAACATCGCATTTACAGAAATAAAAATTAACTCTCCTCATAAAAGCATTGAATTATGCAAAATTAGACTTACTAATACAAATCCAGAAATCGAAATTATTGTATGCTACGTATAAAGCACCGGGTTATTTAAATCAAACAATTTTTGATTCTCTAATTTCTATAATCGATAATAATTTTCCAAGCATTCTTGTAGGCGACTTCAATTCGCATAACATTATATGGAATTGTAAACACACTGATACAAACGGAGAATGCTTGGCTAATAGTATCGACAAATATAATCTATTTCTACACAATCATGATACTGATACTCATATACATCCGGCAAATTGTGCTCATTCAAATATAGACTTAATCTTCTCAACTCTAAATATTGCTCAAAAAATAAATGTAGAAGTTTTAGATTAAACTCTAGGCTCCGATCACTACCCCATTTATTGCTCTATTATTATGCAGAAAAATTGTTATATAAAAAGATCCTTTAAAATTGGAAAAATTTTATAGATAAATTAAATTCAACGTTCGATTGGTTTTTATTAAATGAATTTATAAACTCTAACGCTGCTGAAAAATATGAAATATTCATAGAAAATATATTAAATTGTTTAAAATCGAGTACTCCGAAAAAAAGATTTGTTGATATGTCCAAACATAAAAATCCCGTTCCATGGTGGGATGGCGAACGTGCCAAATTACAAAGACAAAGAAAAGCGGCCTATAAAAAATGGAATTATACTAAGTCAATAAATGATCGAATTACATATAATAAAATAAATTGTTTACTCGTATAAACTTTCAAAAACGAAAAAAAGAAAGTATCAAAAAGTTTTGTGAAACGATAAATTTTCAAACTAATCCAAAGTATGTTTGGAATAACTGCAAAATTTTCAAGGATAAATGGACCAAAGTGCAACCTACCAATGTAAATAGTAACCTCCAAAATTGTTGCCATAAAATTTCCACTCTAAACAGAATATGCCCACCTTGGTGTGAGTCTGACCCCGAATAATTTTTTTACTCTCCTTTTGATTTTCTTGAATTAAATGCAGCCTTAGATGCCAAGAAAAAAATATATTTATATATAGACAAATTTTAACAGTTTCTTAAAAATACATTTTATTTTTAGTCACTCTTTTCCTTTTATTCATTGGCTTTAATTCTATTAACTGTCAATTGAAAGTTGTTTTTCTCTACGATTAATTGCATTAAGATCTTTTTTTAATTACTTTGTTCAATTTTTATATATCAGGAAACATCTCATGGTTTCATAAAAATCTGCATCTCGAAGGTTCGAAACCCTTCCAATTATACAAAAATAAAATATCGAAAAAAAAGGAAATTGTTGAAATGCACCATGCACTTCCTCATTAAAATCCGTACATAAACCACTTTCACCGCTCGCAAAACATTCAATAATACCCCGCACCGACCCTAATTCACAACCCACTTCACTCGCAAAGAACGCTTCAAAATTTACTATTCCCTTTTATAATATCTCTCCAGCAGCCTTTAATCTACCCCCATTCCTCTCTCTCTATCTATCTCTACCTCTCTTCCCTCTGCAGCGGAGATAGTCTGGTCGTTAGCCATCACGAGCCCGTAGTTTCCTCGGAAGAGCATTAGCGGCGTTATTAGCGCTAGTTAGAGGAGTAGCGCACCGGCGGCCGTCGGCGCTGTGCTGCCTGTCGCCGAGTGACGAGAGGCGCGCGAGAGCGCTCCGTATAATTATCCTCGAGGAGGAGCGCGGGCGTCGCGGGCGCCGAAAGACCAGCTATTAAGCGCGACGATGAGTGAACGAAGGAGGAAGAGGAGGAGGAGTAGGAGGAGGAGGAGGATCGACACTGACGGCGACGGGACGACGTGCGTCCGGATGTGGACTGACGTACGACGTGTATACCTGAGGTGATATTATCTGGAGGAGTAAGAGCGAGAGGTGAGGCGGTACGTCGGAAGTTGCGGAAGATGTGTTGATTATTGAGTTATCAGTGTTTGTCGGAGGTGTGTTTGAAGCTTTGTGGGAAAGTGAAATTAAGAAATAATGAAAACGCCGCTGTCACTTCATTGGCACTTAGATTACTGTAATAATTTTTATCAGAATTGCGTGGGTCATTAGAAAAATAACGTACTGCACTCCACACGGGGCGTAAATGCGAATCTAACGTCATATTGTAACCAAATTATATTAGACTTTCTCTGTGAGCTTTTTTGAATTCTCTAGATAATTTCAAATTCTGGAGAGTTACCATGCTCTAAAGTTCGTGTAATCTTGAGATGAGTCGGCATCTTTTGTATATTAATACGATGGCGTAAATAGAAAAAACATTAGTCGCCTATATAACTATTGTAAATGTACCTTATTTTTGTAAAATTTAAAAAGATTATACAATTGGTACGAACTCTTTATCGATTTAAACTACCATTCAAAAAATAAATCTTTTGTAATACACAAATTGTTATGCCTAAACGTAAGTGTAGTATTAAGAAAAATATTAAGAGTTCTTGTAAAGAGTTAAATTTTCAGATTGTACGTGTATGCTCGAATCACCGAAAATCACAAAAAATACAAATTAGAATTTATATTGTAATAGATCTTATTATATTTGAATATATTATTCTTAAAATAATTGGAATGCTAATAAATAACTGGTTTTGAATTTCATCGAATTATATTACGCCCTATCACATACTTTTAAGAATGAGTAGTAGCAGTAAACATTATCAACTAGTAGCAACTGTTTTGAGTAGGTCCGACTGTTTATCCATTCGCTAACAAGACTTCTGGAACCGGGCTGAAATTGAAGGATACTATTATTTAATTCTTATTTAAGGTGGTCCTATAGTCAATTTTGAAAAAAGCGCTAGTTACGTGATAAAATTTTTTTAAGTTGGTGGTTATATTTTTTATCTAAAAAGAAAGTTTTTTGAAATTTTTCATAAATTTTTAGACTCTATACCAATAGTTATCTAGAAAAAATAGCAATTTCCAATATAAATGGATGTTTTTTCAAAACTGTCGTTGCCCATGGGAATGCAAGTATAGCATTTAAAAAAAATATGTAATTTCTAACACCTGTATACACATAACTGTGAACTCCAAATTTTTAAAAACATAATTATTAAGAAAAATAAAGTAATATTGAATTTTCATTGTAAAAATAATGGAATACACTTTCTTAATCATTTTTTTTAATCGGAGTTCATGGTTGTAACGTGAATAAGTAAAACAAGATATCCTTAAAGTTTCAGATTGATTCATTGTAATACTATGCGCATAAGACTTGCTGAATATTGAAAAACCAGAAATGGAGAAAACCGCTCTTTTGTAAAAATAAGAAATAATTTTCTGATGATTTTAAAACAATTGTTCTATCTCAGAAAATCCATCAAAAAATTTTTAAAAGTAAACAATATAGGATTAAATAATTTAATGAAAAGATAATCCAACAAATAAGCGTTAAAAATATGAAATGATAATCAGAGTAGAAAGTAAGTTCGAGTACGCGATATCGTTCGCGCGAAAAAAAGATGTTTGTCTTAATAGCGTGTTCCTCGAAGGGAATTTGTAAGCATGCGAGGTTCAACGTTGGTCTTTCGTCGACGACAAAAGAGCGAGTCAGTTGCGATCCAAAGCTCGAGATGTACACATTGTGTGTACTGATGAGTAATAGCGCCAAATTATTCTCATTTTGATGGTTTACGCGAGCATGTCACAGGGTAAATATCGGTTTTAAAAAAAAAGAAATAAAATTGTTTTTAAAAGAAAATAGAAGTTTAATCGTCATTTATTATCTTCCGTGAAACCTGCTTTTATACTATACACAATAATTTCTTTGTTTTCTGAAATTTGCCTGCATAGTATAGGGTAGATTTGGACATGGGTAAAGATTCGGTTGATTTAGGAACACGCTGGATTGTGCGCAATATATGTCGGAGAAAAAATACGTATAAATAACTATTAAGTTCATTAAATGATTTCTATGGTCAATATTGCCAATACAAAATCATTTTCTGTTTTAAAAATGTACAAAGTATCAGAAAATGAAATAAACAAATATCGTTTTTTTCGTCAAATTTTACTATAGGACCACCTTAAGTAGACCACCCATATACGCGTCTGAATTGCACCATGTTGTATGTTTTCGATACTCGTGAATAAACGCTAGAAAGCAAGAGAAATATATATTATGCACACAGACATATATGTACGTGTGCACCATGTTGTATGTTTTCGATACTCGTGAATAAACGCTAGAAAGCAAGAGAAATATATATTATGCACACAGACATATATGTACGTGTGTGTGCATAATGCGATGCAAAAGACGATGAGTGAGAGCGATAAGCGTAATGCTGCATTTAAGACCCACAGTATAAGATCCTCTCTGTTAAACTGAGGCGCTAGTGAAGCCGGAAAAATTTCGCATCAAGGTGGAAAGTGGAGATTACGCAAACACAAGCTACCTATAGAGCAGGAATAGAGCCTCAGTTACACTGTAGGTGTAGACATGTCATATAGTTGGCTCCTGTAGTATAACCTCGCGAGACGTCGTTACTTTTCCCCGTATAAAAGAAGTAATAAGCAAAGTCCAAGGTAGATTTCTATAGCAACGCCCAGAGCATAAAGACGAACTGACGGTCGAAGCATCAGCACCTTGTGCACGATTTTACTTAAGTAAGGGTGTGTCCAGATGGAGGACAAAGATATAGTCTGTCCTCTCCGGACCGTGTTACATCGCTGTTTCGCTGTTCTGTTTTGCATTCGAACGTTGAGATTTGATATTTGAAAACTGTTTAAAGTCGCTCCGAATTTTCGGAAAAAGATACTCCTTGTAGTGGAATATTGAGAGTACAGGTATATAGATGCACTTCAACGTTTTCAAAACGGGACAGCGAAACAGCGATGGAACACGGACCGGAGAGGACAGATCATATTGTTGTCCTTACTCTGAATACACCCTACAAGCCGTGAACACTAATTTAGCAGGCCACTTTGCTACGGAAGTAAGATAAAATTAAGTTGTCGTAAAAAAGTGAATTGGTGAATTATAATTCGGAACCTGCGTGCACGTTTTCCGAGGAAATAAAGAGAAAATGGTTTGTTGGGCGGGAAAAGTGGCCATAATAACTGGGGCATCTACTGGAATTGACTTGGCGACTGTATGCGCAACGGTCTGATAGTTGTGGGTCTTGTGCGGAGAAAAGCAAAGATGGAGGTAAATGCACGACCTGTTCAGACACATTTCATTTAATTGATTGGAAACTTTTGATACGACCCTTTCTTTGATTATTTGATTTAAATATTTACCTTGAGCGAATTCAAGATCAAAGAAAATGGTTCTTATAAACCAGTAAATACTTAACAGACTATTGGTTGGATATTCCTTATAATTATATCCAAACTGAAAGCTCAAAAATATATCTTAAATCTCAAATTGGTAAGTATGGGAAAAACAAAAATAGATACATAAAGCAAACATCAACGAGTAATAACGTGCATGCTTTTATATGCAAATTTTTATATGCATATACAATTTATGAAACATTTTAACAAATAAAAATTTGGTTTTACCCTGAGTTAAAGGTTTGGTCCGACATTGTAAATAAAACAACCCCAAACTTCTTTAGAAAAATATTTCTTAATGGGAAGTTTCAAGTTTGGTTGAAGTTTGGTAAATGTTTTGTCTAAAGTCCGGGGGAAGTATGGGGAAAGTATAACTGTGCTAACCATACTTTTCCTAAGCTTGAATCAATACGTTTTTCAAACTTTATACAAACAGAACTTCAATTTGTTATCAACATTAATTTGATGGATCTACTGTACTGCACCAAACAAACTAACAAACTAATGAAAGCAAATGGTGAATAAAGTCACATTATAAATTTGAGCAGGCAATTGTAGATTTGAACAATACTTTTTATTTTTTAACATCTGATAAAAATTATCGTAAATTCATTTTACATATAGGTAAGTGCTATAATAAATAATGTTAATTATTAAAACATATTGGGATAATTTTTATCAGAAAATTATCTCTGTGACAGATTTATGATTGTTCAGAATTTCACATAGACATTTACTAAAATATTTTTACTGAATTTTTGTAGTATTGCGGGTCTCAAAGCACCGACTATCCAGGTATACACTACAATGTATATTCTGCATCAAAATTCGCTGTCAGATCCTTATCATAAACTCTCGCACATGAACTAAATGAGACTAAAATACAAGTTTGCCTAAGATTTCAATTTATGTCACTCTGTAAAATATAATTGAACAATATAGAAATAATTATTTTTTTCCATAAACTATCAGTCCAGGAATAGTCAAAATAGAGCTCTTTCGTCATCGGAGCATCTTCTCACGTTGGAATATATATATTGACTAGTAAACCTATACGGGAGATGTATTTTGATACAGTCTGAGTGTAAATACTAATTTTAAAAATATATTTAAATATACAAATAATCGGAATGATTTTTAAATGTCTCTAGAGTATAAAATCCGATATCTATCATACTATACATATTACGATATACATCTTACTATAATGTAATTTTTTCAAGTTATCTCCTTAAAATGTATAAGTTATAGCATAATAACATAATACATAAATATATAAGGTATGGTGGTGGAATTTGGAATTTCGGTCAGTGCCGAAATGAGGGACGATAGCATTTTTAAGCTGGATACATATGACAGCTAATCAGTAGGGATTTTCTTAATAAGTATTTGTTTTAGATATCAATAATTCTGGGATAACTAAAATATATTTTAAAATTATAATACTAAAAATTATTGTAGAAATAAACTGCAAAAAATAATCATTTTTTCTTTCCAAAAAAAACAAAAGTATGTCAGTTTTCAGAATCTGTGTAATTTGTATTGTAGCATAAAAAAAGTAATTTGAAAGTATAGTAGAACCTCCCGGTAATATGTCGATATGTAATTAACAAACAACTTTCTTTTTAATTCTTAAGTTATCGAATTCAAACCATATTAAGATAATAATGAACCCTCTTCAGTATAAGAACAATAGTCAATTGGCATTATGATTCAATGCAGAGTTATAACAAAGCCAAATAACAATAAAACTCTGCATGCAGATTGTACGCCTCGCGATAGCCAAATATACAGTTATAAAACTTTTGAAAATTACGACTAACTCGACGCGCACTTCCTCGAATCGCATCGTAAACACGCTCTTTCTCCCTCTCACTTCCTCCCTCTATACACACGCTGCAGTCCACGTCCAAGTCCATAAAAATATGATATTGCAGCAGTGCGAGAGACGCTGACGCAGCGACGGCGGCGCAAAGAGCCATATCACAGACAGAAAGAGAGACCGCATATTTCCACTGCAGGTGTATAAAACTTTTAACAATGGCAATCAATAGACGAAATGGAGCGCGCCCGCCCCCTAGCAAATATACGTACACCGGACTTTGCACCGTCGTATACATGTCAGCCAACAAACAATCATTGGCAAACTTTCCGTATGCAGTATAGTAGGTAGGTGTAAGAAAAGAATTACGATCCTTGTCGTGCTCGAATCGACCTTCGGTAATTACCGCATTGTCGGGGATAGGAACCGGTGAATCGTAGAGAGAGTGAGAGAGAGAGTCGGAGAAAAATGTAATAACAAGAGAGCCGATACGATTTTGCATCGAGTGTACAGGTATAGCGTAGTTGACTCGCGATAAGGTCGATTGCATTTCGTCCATACTTGGTGGTGTAAGCCAGAGTGTCACAGTTATAAATATAACGAGCCGTAAACTGCGTACGTTTTTGCCACGGCGCGCGAATTATTTCGTCATGCGATTTTAAAATTGATGGCGCTGTTTTTAATTGAAAAAAAAAAGTTTTTACCGAGCCATAAAGCATTACCGCGACGTTACACCGCAATGCGCACCAGCGTCGGTGAATTACTGTAATTGCAGAAAGTCGAGCGAAACTTTTTAAGAGATTATCGCTGCGTGTACATACCTATACAGTGTATAGCGGTACGACTCGAGATTCCAGTTGTTCGATACGCGCGTTATGTGTGCGTGACATTTTGGCTCTTGGAAAGAACGCAATTAACTGCGAGAAAAATCGGAGACGTTCCATTTGCCACTTGGCACTCGAAAGAACATTTCGTTTAATTTATACTTAATTGTAATTTATAATGTATTAAAAAAATGCTTTATCATCGATTTGTCGAAAATTTATTATGCAATATTATTTACAACTCTTAATAAAATTAACTCGTAATAAAATCAAGCTTTAAGATGCTTACCGAGAAAAAGTAATTTTAATAAATTATCGAAAAGTAAAAGCTCTTTTTTTATAGAGTATATATAGTTTAATCTTGTTGAATCGTTTACATAAATTTTGAAAATATAAAAAATGTACGTCGTAAAATAAATAATAAAAAAATGTATTGTCAAAAGAATAAATAAAACTTATTGAAATTTATATTTAAAAATTTAGGCATAATAATTTTTTCAATAGTAATATAAATAAAATATAAATATAAATAATATAAATTGCAAATTGTATTGTTATATAAATTTATTATTTCTGTAACACTTGACTACTAGGGCTTGCTAAAAAGTACACTTTCTTAGAAATAATAACTAAATAATAGTTAATCCAGTAATGTTCATAATACGAAGTCTTATAATAGCATACAATTAATATAATGATAACCATGAGTCAGGATGTCCCGATGTTGGCACTAAAATAAATAATAATACTCTATGTGAATGCATTACGCACTTTTCGTGGAAAAGCACTTTACAACACTATTATATAAAGACATTATTTAAAAGTTTTAGTTATCTAATTATTTTTTAACATATAAATATTATTTATTATTAAACACGGCATAGATCGTCAGTAATACTAGTACACAAAATTATTGAGTCATTGACATTCCAAAAACACGCGTTTACCACAATCCAAATGCACGAAAATCCTTCCTGTTATAAAGAAATAAAATCGTGAAAAAAATGTAGGTCTACGCGACCGGCCTTAAAAATATTTATGCACATGCACACATTACAGCTCCCTTTTTGTTATCACATCCGCGCGGCGCGGCGTTAAAGGCCGATACGCAACGGCGCCCTCCGAGAACCGAGGCTGAGCTGCTGCGCTCCTCGCCCAGGGTGCGCATCGGTTTAAAGTGCCGGTCACTTCAAAGCTCGGCTGGGCGCAGCGCGCGCGCTCGAATTAAGGCCATTAAGCGTAATTGCTTCTCATTTTTTTTTGCAGCGCACGCCACTACGGCCCATAAAGCCATAAAGTCTTGCGTACTTTATGCGGACCGAGAGGCAGCAGCTTGTAGCGGTCGTGGTCGTATGCAGTCTCTTTCTATATTTCTCTCTCTCTGTCTGTCTCTCTCCCTTTCTCTCTTTCTCTGTGTGTCTGGTAGTAAAGTCTACTAATGATCTGGAATGATTACGGATATCCGGAGTGAATTGGGCCTCTCGGAGGAGTGAAAATGAGCGCTTAGATTATTTCGCGGAGACAGTTAAATCTTGCATAGTAGAGGGTTGTGCTCGGGCTACTTGTAGGATACTGCAGATGATTTATTTTTATTTTGGATTTAACCAACATCCTTAATGAGATCTAAAAGGGTACCTGTTAAGATAGGATGATGATGATTAGGACTGATGATTAAAATTTTAAGCAAAGATTCCTTACGAGATTTTGCTGGGGCCCAAAAAAGTTTTTTTTTAATTCGTAAAATATATGTTTAAGGGTGTATCTTATGAGACTTATATTTTTCTTAAATAATTGTGTTTGAATAATTGTTTTCGAAGTAAACGCATTTATACGCCCTTTAAATTCTGACAGGTTGCCTTTTTTAATTTACAAATATATTTTATTCATTCATATTTTCCAGAAAAGAAAGTTGGTACATTTTTTCACAATATAATAGTTATTTTTTATTAAAATATCAACAAACATAAATAAACGAAAATTTAATTATCCTGTGGTCAATATATAGATATTTTACTAAAAATAATACATTATATGCTTTTAACATTTTTTTGTTAAAAATATTATTAAATATAATATGGTCCCACGTTGTCGATACGTTATTCTGACTCAATTTGCGAAATTCCAGTAAATTACATTTACAACTTCATAAACATTAACAAATAAAATAAGGATAGACGCACTGACATTCCAACATATTTGTTTTTCAGGTAATTGAATGATTTGCACAAACACAAAATACATGTGCGCAAACACAATAACAGCCGACAAGTCGTTTCCTCTTCGGCGCATGAAGAAATTAAAATCGCGCCTTTAATTTGTCTGCAATTTGCGACATTGTTATTACGATACCAGAATCGCAAATCCAAATAAACACAGCGCAGCGGCACAAGAGTTCGCGCGGCACAAGCGTTACACATTTGCTGCATATGCAGTGCACCGCAATGGAATATTTTCCTTCTCGAAACAGCCGCTCTCCGCGCTTGCGAGTTGAATTTTTCTCCTTTTTCAATTATCATCCATTACAAAGTCTCGCGGCTGTCGGGCTGCGCGCGCATTATGCATGTATCGCGCACAATCACGTATATATCATACACGCATTATACATTCATAATACACATGCCTCGTCCCGCTTGCATTTTCCGCTATAATTGAAGCATCGGCGCGTACGCCGTACACACGGCCTTATTTGACTAAACTATTCTGTAAATGATACATTTGCATTATAATTAGCGAGTGGATAGCGAGAGATATGAATAATACAGCGGACGAGCTGCCGTCACATTGTCATGGAGCTGCGCTATATCGGCCTGCAATCTATGGAAGTGGAACTTTGTGTGTGTGTGTGTATTGTGCATCTCTCCTGCAACGCGTATCGGTCAATGTTTGCCATTAAATACGCTTTAATGCATTATCGTCAAAGCTCGAGAGCGGTAATTTATACGTTTCGTGGCTCGCGGGTTCGTTGTTGCGTATACCTATATATATATATATATGTGCCGCGCGGGTGGAACAATTGTCAATCCAGCCGTAAATTATGATTGGTAATATTCACTTTATCAGCGGAGCGAAGATGTAACTGTAATGCCGTTGATCACGCCCGCACCGTCGATTTTCCACTTTTGGCGGAATGATGGATTAACCGGGTGACGTCACTTATGTCTCTCTTCGTGCAAATGTACAGCAGCGAAAATGTGAAAAGGATTACTGAATTATTCGTTTTATTTATTTCTGTAAATTAAAAAGGTTTCAAGAAGGTTGAAGTTTTTTACTTTTGGTTAAATAATTTCATATAAAATTTGGTATTCACTATTTGTGATAATTAATCTGTAACTCATTTCTTTACCGATAACTACAAGAACAATTTGTTCATTTAATTTCCAGTTTCGTTAAAATATCTCTATTTCACGTTGTTGTTTCAATCAAAGAAAGTAAAGTGAAGTAGAGATATTTTCCAAAACTGAATATTAAATGAAAAATTGGGTCACCGACAATTTCGGGGCTTCACATTCCCTTAACTTACTTTTTTCATTTAAATTAAAAAAATTTATTTAATCAGTATTACAATTTTTTAACACAAAAATTCCTATATCTGTATTGATTTCAATGATTTGAAATACATTTTTCGACCTACTTTTAACGTCATTGGAAGTCGTAATGAATTATTGATTTTAAATGAAAAAGAGCACCTGTCATGGTTAAATGCAAAACTGTGTAATAACAACCTATAAATATATGCAAGTTAAACATTTTCCAATATTCAGCCTTGTGTGAAGGCTGCGATTGGTGAAAAATATTTCCGATTTTTGTTATCAATATTATTTTTATTCAAAAATGAATTATATGCATATGACGTAATTTAATTTTTAATAATTTTACAAACTAAAATTTATAAGAATGTAACTAATGTTGATCGAAAACGTCGAAACTGTGCATGCATCATAGGAAGAAATTTGTATCAGAAACTGTTCGTCAGATGTCGCTATGTACCGGTGTAACTTCTTTCCCAAAAGAACAGTAAAACAAATATCATTCTTTCTTTAATTCCAATATCTTTCAATAACTTTCTCAGTGTCAATGATTTTACGTCAAACAAATTAAATTTTTTATCTCATTCATTCTCTCATCGACAAAGAAATCCATAAACATTAAGCAAAACATAATACAACAAATTTAAACATTCTTCACGTCGATCGAATTATTTATCGTCCTCTTCGGCTTCAACTTCTAATTTCATATTCGAATTTCAACAAACAAGCACTATTTATACAGTTTACGAGCGAAGCTAGATTGCGACCTCGCATTTTTTATTAAAAAGTACTCGACTGAAGATAATCATGCGACCAAAATAACCCGTTGATGAAATAATTCATCCGTAAAGCTGTAGCCTTAATGCACAGGGCAACAAAAGAAAAGAGAGAATAAAAAAAATGAAAGTTACAAAGGGGACTGCACTCGCGCGTTGACGCTCGCTCATCAAGCCGCCAGCCAACAAAACCGCACCGCGGCAACAGCAGCAGCAAGCCGTGAAGCGACAACGCGTGACACCGCCGCCGCGCAACTCGCCTTCTGTCTCTTTATTTTTCAAGAACGCGTCACGAAAACGAGGCAGAGACAAGCCGCGAACTGTTTTATCTTCTTTTGTACTACTTTCTTCGTGGATTTGCCTTTGGGATAAGGTGTGGGTTTTGCTTTTTCAGCGTTATGCAGTGTTGCGTCTTGCATGGGAATTGATTAGGCATGCGTTGTGACGAAAATTAATTCGCACACAAAATGTTAAGGTCGTGTATGAAGTATTCAGAGTTGTTTTACCGAAGAACTAATTATAACGAAGTATAGATTAATATTATAAATAAGAACGTGAACATATACAATATTAATAATATTAAATAATAATATATTGGCTTTTTATTTCATTGAAGGAGCAGGTTATAAGAAAAGTAGTTGTACGTTATTTGTTACTAAATAAAATATGTTTATTAGTTCTTATTATACACACTGAATTCCTTTTTTGACTTTCTTAAAGCGTAAATAATACAATTTTTAACTTAGAAACATTTTTGTTGAAAAAGTTTAAATAAAAGAAACTGCCTTATTTAAAAAATGTATTTGTATTTACAGTTCCTTTCACTATTTTTGAATTACACTTAATTTTATAAATAATCAAATGTTGTAACTATTAGTGGAAACATTATTGTGCGAAACGCTTTTTAGAAAAATAACTGTAGCTTCTATAATCGACTTGTATGGCACATGTATAGTACACTCTATACACGATTAATGAGAGACAATACCGTTTTCTTAGAAATTTATAGTAAATATTTATTATACATCAATAAATTGTTACCAACCTAGACTATCAAGCTACCTAAATAATCTTACACGTAAATACAAGCGATTTTTCAATTTTCTTTTAATTTATATTAACTTATATATTTTAAAATAGATTACAAAAATTCATCAATATTACTATAAAAAGTTAGATTGTTTCTTATGATAATTTTAAGAATATTTATCAATGCTGTTTAAAGTGATTATTGTTATCTGAATTGTATTTTTTATTCAATGTAACTGTTTATCAATTTTTCGTAATTACATGTCAATATTATTGTTACACTTTGGAACGTTGCATTTGTTGCTCAATAAATATACATATTAAGAAACAGATGCAACCGTTCAAATTTGTTAACACAACAACAAGAAAAAATATAATCAATTGTGCATAGCTTTAAAATACAATCTGCGAGAATTAAGTTTTATTAAAAAAACTATTACGTTTCGATTTTATAGTAGTAAATTGTTCAACTATAAAATGAAAAACCCTTATAAATAAAACGATACCAATGATAATTTAATTGAAAATAATTTAATTGAAATAAAATCAATTCCTTTTAAACTATTTAATAGAAAAATTTGGTTAATAATGATTTTATTTTTAGCGCATTCCAAATTATTTTTCATAGTTCAATGAATAATTTTTCTAAGTAATCTCAACTCATATCCTCTGCACATTAATGCTTAATAAAATTTTAATAATATTAAATTAAAGGCAACCATATTTATTTTAAAAAAAGATCAGGAATTCTGTACTAATTGTAAGTCGGTACCATTACAGTATTCGGATATTAAATAGTTCTAATAAAAATCAAATTTTTCAATTACAAATTTAAATAAATATAATAAAACCTCATTCTCACAGAGCTAGCGGTGCGATACATTGCATATTGAAAACCGCGTAAAGCTGCATTTTACGACCTAAAAAAAAGAATCGTACACCAATTGAATATCCCTCCTACACCCATTCGCGAACAAAAACAAACCACTCATCGGCCAAATAATTCAACAAAATCATTCTGCCCCACACCCCTTATTCCCACCAACAAACACGCACAGCTCTCCTCCAACTCTATCCATCTCTGTTTCAGACGTGCCGTGCTGCCGCCGCCACCGCCGCTGCCCTGACAGCCTCACTCCACTCTCTCTCTCTCCACCTCGCCGGTGGCGGTATATATACACACACACACATATCACTAGCGCGCGCGCTCCAGGGTGGGAGAGTCGGCCCTCCTAGCGAGAGCGAGAGAGGGGAAGTGGAGCAGCGCGCGCGCGCCGCTGCCGCCTCGGAGGCATCGCTAGTTTCGCTTCGGAGTCCGTCCGGTGAACGTGCGAGTACAAGTGTACACCCAGACCAGTGCTCCTGCACGCCCGACGACACACGACTCCCGAGAGCCCGCCGCACGCGTACGATATTATAAGAGTGTCGCGCGCACCTGGCGCAGAGGAAGGATACACGGAAAGGAAGAGGAGAAGAAGAAGAAGAAAGGGGAGAGAAGGAGCTTTTGTGTGACGCGCGCGCGCGTGATATACCTGTGCTTAGTATATAATAGTGGTGTTCTCGAGAGAAGAGAGAGAGAGCTTTCGCAGCTGCGGATGACGTGCGTTGGAGGTAGCCGGAGCTCGGAGCTTTAATGGATTTCTCGACGACGAGGACGAACCGCAAGCAGGAGCGTAATCGCAGTTTTAATAAAGTAGTGCATTTTTTTTCTTTTTGGTGAGACTGTGAAATCAGTGAGAGGTAGAAAAAAAAAATAAAGTCGACATGTGGTGTTAGGATTTAGAGGGGAATAGCGATAAAGAGAGGAAAGTGTGTTGGAAGTTTTGAAATTTCCGAGTTTCCGAGAGAGAGAGAGAGAGAGCGGAAGCGGAAGATAACGGAAGAAGAAGGAAAGATAAACGGAGATAAGACGAGAATACCGCACGATGCTGACGTCCAACGCCAATCAGTATCTCCGTCCGGAATATCTGACGCCTCTGCCCACGACGGTAAGGGATCAGCTCCGCGCATATAATACCTTTTTCTTTTCTCTTTCGTTTTTTCGTTCTTCTTCTATACTACTTCGCCACTTATCTTATGTAGATTTCGCGGCTCGTATATATATTATATCAGAGAGTGAGGGAAAAAGGAGCAGTATTATACTCGATTGTAAATACATCGTTGAGCGACGAGCGCGTAGCGTGGGCTTTCGACTTGAATTCTCGGATATGAGGATATATGCGCCGCTCGCTGTGTACAGGGAAAATAAACTATCCTTGTCTAGGAAGCCAAATATTTGGACGACGAGCGCGTGCAGCAATTTGTTATCGGGCCGCGAGATATTGCGCGCGGGATGGCCGAAATCGGGGCTCGAACTTATATATGTATAACCATCTGTGATCTCTTTCTTGTGCGGATTCTCGGAAAGAGCTTTACGACTCGCGCCGTCTGTTCCCTTTGATTTATCTTCTTTCATTGAGTTTTTGCCGGGCTTGCATAGAGGAGACTTGAATTTACTGGAGGACTGTACTTTTGTTGGAACTGATCTTTCGGAGCATTTCTGAGGCAAAAAAAATGTGTAGAAATGTGAAGAGGAATACGTTTTTTTATGTCTATAGTTTTGCTTAAACTGTAAAGAAACTTTCAGTAGCCAGAAAGACTGCGCAAAACTGTTGCATCATCAATCTATTTTTTACTTAAAAAAGAAAACTAGGCAGTTGGTCGCTTTAATACCGCAACAGTTGTAACAACGATCAATCATATATGAACATGTGAACTCGTTATTCTTGCACGGTGGAGTAACTCCACTTAAAAGAATTAAAATTACTTACTGCATTTTCATTCGGCCTTTTTCATTCCTGCGATAGTTAACTAATTATGTCATTAACTAGTTATATCGTTATATCAGTAAATTACATTTTTGTTCGCAATTATAGTTGAGGCAATTACGCTTAAAATTATTGCTCAAAGATAAAGCTAACAATTTTTTTAAACTATTCAGTATATAACAAATTTCCAACTATTTATATATCGAATAGTTTCTGGAATAAAGAAAATGTTACAAATTATTGTTATAAAAGACTTTTAAAAATATTTAATATATATGATCTTTCAGATTTTAATAGTACTTTATTGGAATATAATATGATCGCTCAAAATTGGCAAAAACTTATCGATAAATATTACTTTCCGATAAATTTCAAACGGTCATGTTAAATTCCAGTGAGGAAATATTGAACATTCGAGCTCAGGTCTCGTCTCAGGCTCTAAAAGAACAGGTATTAAATCTTGGAGAAAGTTACTTTTTGCAATGATTTTTTTGTTTTATTAAGTCTTATATTCAGTCAAAAAAATAGTCAACTGGGAAGAGTAACACGGTAAAACGAATCAACACATTTTTTATCATGCAGTATAAAAAAGGAAGCAATAAAAAAACGTCTTTAGTAGTATAACATTAAGTTCCTATACTCTACTACCAAATACCAATAAAACAAACGAAAAAGAAAACCACCAACCACTCATTTCCGTTATAACAACGCCGACACAATGCAACATTACACTATAATTCCCCCCATAAAATTCCGTCCATGTCCGCGCTGTACTCCCCGACCAAAGTTCCCAACAAAATGCAAATCCCGGTACTACACACCAAAAGGAACAACCCAACAATCCAACAACCACAAAAAAGCCCAAACACGCGAAATGAACGAACGAAACGAAGCCCACCGCAACACGTCCACGTCGCAGCTCGAGGCTGCACACACACACACACACACACACACAAACCGCGCTGAGCCTTTCGCAAAAGCGACGGGCCGCGCACATCAGCGTAATTTGACGAAGCTCGAATTTAATCGGCCCGACGCGGCGGCGAGCTGCGAACGAGTGGAATCAGTTAACGCGACACGGCGAGCTTTCGTCATGTACATATATATAACGTCGATCGCTCCGAGACATTTTTCTTACCCCGCGGCACCCCTCGCATAATCCGCGGAAGCGAATATATACGACCGCGCACGCTGTTAAACTATTTTCGGGAGGGAGAGGGAGCGAGCGCTCTGGCAAGCTTTCCGGTCTCACGCGACGCATTTCGATTTATGTGCCGCATAAATCAAGCTCTCTCTCCTCTCTCTCTCTCTCTCTCTCTCTCACACACTTTCTCTCTCGCTCGCGCGCGCACACTCGCATGCGTACCTATACCGACGGCGTTTTTTCTTTTTCGCTCGCGGACTGGAAACAATGCGCGTATTTTTGTATGCCACTCGCGCTCGTATCGCGGGGGCCTGCTGTGTACTCGTAGGCCTCGCTCAACAGCGGCCTGAAAATAAATTTGCGCGCGAACGATGGCGTATTTTATCGTGTGCGAGGGCCCGTGTCGTTACGTCGTCAGATGTCAAGCGATAAACGATGCGCGCGTGCGTGCTAGGTATAACGCGCTCGTTAAAAGTTGCGCGCGCGTTGCGAGCTTTGCGCAATATGGACGTGCTTGTGATTATCGGTATTGTAATCGTTTTAATTTTTGGTTAATCGTTCGTTGTTGCTGAGTGAGTAATACGTGAGTCATTAGTCGGTGTAATTATTTTTAGAATGATGTATTGTTGATAGTTACTTTTTGATTATTCGTTTACATGAATAATTAGTGATAGCATTGGCGGAATGTTTCTGAAGCTAAGATGTATTTCTCGTATTTTGTTATATTATGAAAAACGTGGAGAACCGTTACTTTTAAAATATTAATAATATCTTATTTGGTTCAATTCTTCTTTCGTATACAGGATGCATACAAAAATAATCAATCTAATGCTGCAGTGCATATAAATAACGATTTTACCAAAGTAATAAATAATTCAATTAACGTGTCAGAAAAGATTAGATTGCATAAAATTATGTTTATTTAGGCAGTGAAATACACCTGCTGTCGCTCATGTAGATTTATTAGCTAGTAAAGACTATAAATAAAAGAGATCAAATATTTATTTTGAAGTAGATAATTTATTTATGTACTTATTATATTTAGCATTTAATATTTAACTTCGTGCACAAATAATTTGAGTTTTTCTATTTATACGCACAGATACAAGCATAAACATGTACTAATAGTTATTAACAAAGTCTAGCATTGATAATTCTGAATTCAATAGTATTAACGGTGATTTTATGGCACGTAATGAATCCATTTGTGTATTCATTTCATTATCTCCTTTAGAAATAATGCGATCGAATAGTAAAGAGCTTATTATATCGCATTTCCTTATTCATAAAAGTCTTCCAATTAATTTCTTTAAATTTTAATAAATACAAGAATTCCAGTAGATTATAAATAGAGATACTTAATCCATTGTCGTTTAAATCTTTTACAATATTAAAAGTGACGTTATAACATTTATTTAGAGATTAAATAAGCCGACAATTTCAACACGGTGAATTATGAAAACACAAAATTATACAGTCAAAAGAAAGCAAGAAAAATGATCGTGATTTATGTGGCCAGCCAAGATAAATGTAGTCTCATATATCTTGCACAGTCGCGTGTAAGAAATAAATCTCGGAAATTTTTATTAATACCTCAAGAAAGCGTTGTAAAATATAACAATGCGCCACGTACGGTATTACACCGATTTTTAATCAGAATATAATACTCGTTCTTCTCGCGAATTAACAAACTCATAAATCGCTGTAATAAGGCTGTTATTGATTTAATGTATAATAAAACACAGCTATACTCTCGAGTTCGAAGTAACACTTCGAAAATACTTCCACCGCACACGCAGCATTCTAAATCGACCCGTACATATATACACAAAATCGTGATCGCGATACGGCGATATAATGCATAATGTAACAGCGCGTAACCTTTTTTTTCTCTCTCGCATCGCGCGCGGACGTAACGTTTTCACCTCTGCTGCTCGCGGAGATCAAAAGCGCATCGTGAATTCCTCGCGTCGAAGGATAAATTTAAACTCCGACCGGCTGCGGCGCAGTCGAAACGAACCGCGCGGACAGAAGGAGAAGAAGAAGAAGCAGAAGAAAAAAAACCAACGAACGCCGAGTACATAGTTATATTTCCACTATAAATTTTCTCAGCGGAGATAATGCGCAATCGCGCGTTCATTTCATGAAACGTTCACTCGTCCCCGTCGCATAAACAACATCAAACGCGCGACTCTCGATTTTATCAGTTTCCTCGCCTCGCTGACGACTCTTTTCAATTAGCGCCCGCCCGCGAGAACGAACGCTCGGCGCCACGTTTAAAGAGCCACACGCTGCTATACTTATACTACTTATTATAGTGTATAAGAGCGAAAGGAATCGTATCGCGCCACGCCGCCGCCGGGTCGAGCGACAAGAGGTGTGTGCTATTTGCTGCGCGGCGCGAAATCGATTGAAAAATTTGCGAGGTGCTAATGGGAGATTGTGGGTCGAGTGCGATATATGCAGCGACAATTAATTTATGAACTATTTTTGGATATGACTTTCTTTTATCGCGAAACAATATTGCGTTTATGTTGACATTCTCGACGAATGCATTAATGTAAGAAAGAAAAAACGTTTTCTTTTTGTTCAACTTAATATATTTACAATAACAATATTTATATGTTTCTTGTGCTTTTCAAAAAGTCTTTATTAATTCTACTTTATTCATTAAAAATGAGGTTTTCTGTAAAATCATAATTTTTTTATTTTATATAAGTTGCACATTACATATTTTTACTGGCAATTAATTCCTGTACTTTTCTTAATTTACTTAAAAAAGTATACAAAATTTGTCACCAAGATCAACATTTAAAGTTTGGAAAGTAAATTCTAAAATTAAATGCGACGAAATTTAACAGGTTTTGAGTAATAATGTAGCATTCATCGTTAACATAAAAACGGAGAGGCTTAAAATAAATTAAAATTTTATTCCAGTAGCTCGACAAGTTATATTGATGGTATAGTCATAATCGTAAAAAATAAAAACCGGTATCTCAATCTCTCTGAATTATGAGATAGCTCTAAGAACGGCTATAACTTAAAAATGTTAACCTACGTATCGATATATTATATTTCTATTTAAAACTTTTTTAATTATAAACTAAATTATTTATACTCTTGATCTATTCTCATCATACTTAAAATAATATGTATGAAAAAATATTATGATTGATTGTATTTTCTTGTATGTTTATTTAAGGCAATATCTGTAAACTCCAAAGCTGGACTTTTTATTTGATAAACAAATGTTCATTAAGACGACAGACAATGACAATTGTCTATCGTTTTTATTTTCCAAACACTGACATAACACTTTCAACCGTATGTTTGCTGTTAGTCATAAATACGCATATAATCTGATTAAACAACTCGAGACTCGTGCATTACGAAAAAAGAAACGAAGTAAAATTATCATAAATTTAATATAATTTAAATCTATCCTCAGAAAATCCACGATAATCCGACAATTAAGTTACATTTCATTAGCTCGCGTACTTTATTGCCGCCGCTAATACCGGCATAATTGCTTTCGACTATATTTCACGAAAGATAACGATCCGCAAGACTATCCATTATTGTTGCAAATGGCACACAACGCTTATACCCGATAAACTAAATCTGACTCACTCTCCTCTATACCGGCTTCTTTCGCCTACTCACGTTCGCGCGAGCCATTTCCTCTCGCTGCAAAGAGATATAATTAGCAGTAAATTTTCACGGCTTCTCGCCGCTCGCGCGCTATAGCTCGCCCACGTACGCGCCGCGCTCACGTACCTATATACATAAACGAGCCTATGGACATTGCGCGCACGCTGCATAATGCCTCTCTGCAGCTGTAACGGTGGCCGTTTCTTTATCATGCCAAATTCGCACCTTTGCTTGCTGCTTTATTATCTTTTTTTTGTTCTTTCCTGTTTGCCGAAGTAATTAATTTTACAGCTTGGCTATTACAGATTTTCCGACCTCGTATTTTTTAATAGTTCTTTATGACTACTAGTTATAATAAATAAATGTATCTACCGCATATCGTAAGCGTCTATTTAATTAGATTTTGCTTTGACAAAACTAATCGGGCATAAATTTAAACATATCGCAATAATCAATAAAAGTATACATGCAAATGTAATCCTCTATATTACTTTTCAATCAACGCAGTCTCTGAAAACAGCCTTCGTGAAATTGTTCAATCGTCCAGCCGCGCTCGTTTATTTCCGCGCGCATTCCACGATGCCTCAATCATCGAATCGATGCAGGCGTCCAATTTATTTATCCGCACGCGTGTAAAACTCTATTACTGTCTCCGGTGTCGGCGGCGGCGCGCGCGCGGACCGTAACCTTTCTCGTCGAGTCGAGTCGAGAGCAGAAGTCGGAGTATCGCCGCCGTCGCGGCGTTCCTCGCACGGCAATTCCGGAGCAGCGCGAGAGTTCTTGATCGATTGCCAAAGCGCTTAAATTATCTGGACTACTTTGACACTCGTACGTGCCAAGCCGAAACGACATTAATCCATTGGAATCGCCTCGATCCGCATGTAGTTGCACATTCGCGTGTCTAGCGATGAGGGAAGCCGATAGTCGACACTTCCACTCGCGGCCCGAGCCTCTCTCTCGCGCGCACACACACACATGCACATGCATACTCCACTTTGGCATGCGCAACATCTGTATCAACACATCCACGTTTCTACATGCACATGTACGTTTATACAGCAAGCATACGTGAACATACGTAAAAGTTAGCAAGTACTAAGACTTTATAAACTACAGAACGCCCTCGAGCAAACACACATGCACACACATGAAAATACATGCATACATGCATAAAATGAAAAGCACACACATTAAAATGCACACAAACATACACATATATGTGCACATACATACATATGTACACATAAAAGTGCATAACATTGCTAAATGCATACGTACATACAAATACATACATATGGACTGATATAAATACATGCATACACACATATGGACTGATAAAAATGCATGCATACACACATACATATAGATACACGCATACGTATACACACACACACGTACACATTTACATACATACATACATACATATACAAGTATATACACACACGTTGGAAGTAATATGCATATATCCGGCAATATATTCACACATACTCAATTACTCATGCATACACACATACATACGCATGACAATACATGCATATAAGTATACGATGAATACATTTATACACACGCGGATGCAAACGTAAAATCCATAAAACATACATGGAGTATGCAGGTACACGTGTATATACATTATACACTCACATACATACATATGCATGGAAATAAGTGGATATACGTATATACGGACACATGCTCACACATAGAGATTGAAGAGCTAACCGGCGAACAAAAACTATATAAGGTCAGCACACGCACGTAGCCACACACGCAGAAACAGAAAGAGAGGAAGGCATTAAAGAGTGACGTTTGTCAACGGGGAATAATGCGCTCGGTGGGCTTTATTCCGTCTGGAGATTTTATCGGCCGTACTTCACGCACGCATCATAAACCTCGCTCCATTTCAAAGGCTCCGTGCTCGCGCACTGCTTATGTGTGTGCCCCGCGCGCGCGCTCGCGGCCGGTTTATGGCGGCTCCTCTCGGTGTGCGCGAGCCGCAGCCTGCCGGCGGGCGGCTCGCTCTTTCTTCTATGCCAGCGGCGGCCAAAGCTCGAGACTTTCGCAAGCAATTTCGCAAGGAAGTGCTTTTTCAGGGCGTCGCGCGTCGCCTCGTATAACGTCGTCGTTCTCTTCGATTAAGCGCGCGCACACACACACACACACCATGGGTCACGTTTGTGCGAATGTGACTTCGTGGGACGTGTTCGCGTTCCGCACCCTGCGCGCCGTCGCCGTATACTTGGAGAATTGAGAAGGATAGGCAAAACTTTTCCGCTTGTACGCGTGTTTGGCTGGGCGACGAGACACACCGCGCGCGACTATCCGTCTCGTGATTTATAAAGAAGACGCTTTCTCGCAGTCTGTGCCGGAGAGGAGATTTTGAAAGAACGTTTTCGAGTGCTGCAAGTGGTATTTGATTCGCGTTAGGAATGGTTGGGTTCTAAGAGTAATGTAATTTAAATGATGATTTTTTAAAAAATGTGTCAATTATAAGACATAAATTCACGATCATGAGACGTAAATTTATTACAAACGTCGTGACGTAAGTTACAGTGATACTTTCTCAAATACGGCGTGCATTCTTAATTTAAAGAAAATATCTTAATATTTTGAAATGTCGTCAGTATTAAATTAACATCCTTAGTCATAATCCATCATACCGACCTCAAATAAATGTCTTTAAATATTCTAAATAAATTTTTGTACTCGTCAGATCATCGGACAGAAAATCAATCAACGATGAAAATATTTTATAAACTTCACTAATTCTATTAATTGCAAACAATTTTTTCTACCTTTCTACTTCTATACCAATTCGTAGATGTAAAAATACTGATTCCGTCGTTTCTTTTTATGTTACAGCTGGACGCTAAAAAGAGTCCACTGGCACTGCTGGCCCAGACCTGCAGTCAAATAGGCATAGATCCGCCATCGAGCAAGTCACTACTGGCACCTTTGGACAAATCCAGCAAATCCTCCAAGTCCTCGTCGGATTCATCCAGTCGCGAGAAATCCTCTCCCTCGGGCCACAACAACTCCACGCCTTCGGGCACCCCCACGTACTCACCTTCGTCCACGGAAGGCACGAAATCCAGCAGCTTCAAGCCCTACGAGTCGTGCGTCAGCCGCGAGAAAGCGGCCAGCCCGGAACAACAACAGCAGCGCGTGCCGTCGGTGCACTCGACGTCGGGCAGCAATTCGCGATCCAGGACACCGGGCAACGGCGGCGGCGGCAAGCGCTGCTCCAGCAACCAGAGTGCCTCCTCGTCCAGCGGCAGAGCCATGACTCCCCAGGGTCGCAAGTCCACGACACCCGGCAGCAACGAGCAGAACAACGGCACGAGCCGGGAATCGCCGAGCTCGCGAATCTCGGCCAACGATCCGGCGTCGTCCAGATCGGCGTCCGCGAACAGTCCGTCTCTCCAGTCGTCCAACCGGCCAGCCTACAGTCCGGCCCAACTCGGCACCTCCCACGATCTCTCGATGAGCAGCTTCAGGCCGTCGGCCATGAGTTTCATCTCCTCGACCTCGGCGTCGGCCGGCGCCACCACCACGACGACGCCCTCGGCGGCCTACGGTCTGCCCTACCCACCGCAGCTACCCCCCATGGACGCCATGACGGCGAGCTCCCTCATGTCCCAGCACCACGCGGCGGCAGCCCTCAAGAGCGGCCTGGCCGCGCACCCCTACCTCAGCTACGCCCGCGTGAAGACGCCCTCGGGCGCGGACACCCTGGTGCCGGTCTGTCGCGATCCCTACTGCACCGGTTGCCAACTGAACAGCCACCTGCTCGCCGCCACCTCGACGGCCTCGGCGGTGAACGCCGGCAAGATACCCACGAGTCAGGCCAACGGCACCGGCTGTCCGGCCGGTTGCGCCCAGTGCGATCACAAGTCGTCCCCGGCAGCGGCCGCGGCAGCCGCGGCGGCCGCCGCCGCCTCCTCGCCGTACGCCGCCTACGCGCACGCGCAGCTGGTGGCGCTGGCCGCCGCCTCGCAGATGCCCTACATCTGCAATTGGATCGGCAGCGACGCCGCCTACTGCGGCAAGAGGTTCGGCACCTCGGACGAGCTGCTCCAGCACTTCAGGAGTCACACGGCCCAGCACCAGTCGGGCGCCGATTCCGGAGCGGCCGCCGCCGCGGCCACCACCGCCGCCGCTCTCTCCCTCCTCTCGCCACCGGGACTGGGCCCCGGACATCCCCTCCTGTCCAGGACGTATCCCACGCCGCCCCTCAGTCCGCTGGCCAGCGCGCGCTATCACCCCTACGGCAAGCATTACGGGGCACCCGGCCTCTCGTCTCTGGGTCTGCCGCTGCCGCCGCCACCGCATCCGGCCGCCGCTGGACTGCCGCCCTACTTCTCGCCCTACTCGCTGTACGCGGGCTCGAGGCTGGGCGCGGCCTCCGGCATGCATCCCTAAGGACCTGGCCTGGGGACGCTTGTTCTCGACGATTGTGTGATATCGATGTGACTTGATGGAGTGTAGGGTTTTGCGGATGGATCGTTTCGGGGGGTTTTTTGGGGTCTTGTCGCGGTGTTCGCGCGCGAAGAAGATTCATGATCGTAGCTTTGGACGTGTGATGCTCCGGATGCGGAATATTAAATGTCATTTTGTGTGCGATTTTTGTAAGGCGTATAATTTACGCCATACACTAAGTGACCTGGTTTATGTGAAATTAATAACAACAGTTTTACGCAAAATATTTATTCCGCGTGAAGAATATATTTTGCAAGAGTTTTGTATTGTTTGGCATTTATTTGAAACGTTTTATTTGAGTAACTATTAACCTAAAAAGACTTCTCGAAACTGTCCAATACGCGTAGATTTAAAAAATCGAGTACAGCTCCGCACTTTGGAATGGGTCGACACCGACGAACCCAAACTGGACCGCGTCATTGCGGATGTTTGACTGTGATTCTTTAACTTTGACTTTCTCAATCCTCAATTACGCTGAGACTGGAAAGGCAGATAAAGAGAGAGATACATAACGGAGCCATGCGCGTAATTACGGCACCGTGAATCACTCGTAAGGGAAGGTGTGATGGATTATCGGTTAATCGAGACTGCGTAACGTCGTTTTTCTTCTTTCCTCTATTATCCTACTTTTTTTTAACGTTGGAGCTATCAACGTGTAATCTTTCATTCAAGCCGAGTCGATGTGCGAATAGCGGAGAACGCGATTGTCTGACTTTTCAAGATCACGCTGTGCGCACGCGAATTATAGAGACCTGAAATCGTTTCTTTGATCTGTTCATCCATGTGGCAACGAAGTCTTTGCGTCCATTTGCAGATGATATATTTTATATGGCTTATGCTTAAACAAACTATTACAACCAATAGAATTGTGATCCCGTTTACGAAGTATTCTCGTTTAGTACCCCGATGCAAAATCCAATATATTTGTACTTATTACGATATTCAGATCTAATAAACTTCTCACTGTAATAGCGAAACATAAGGAAGATATTGTTCTTTTTTAACGTACATGTAGCACAAAATAATTCATTAATATTCTCCTCGATATTAACGTGTTAAATTTTACATCGGCGTATACTCGACGTATGAAAATTAACAATAATGAACTCTCTTCATTGTTCGTCAACGGTTCTGTTTGCGTTTCCCGCTTAAGAGAGGCTCCATATACGATAATAAAAAATGTACGCGATGTAAAGTGCTTAAACACGAATTCTCGAACCCATAAATTGCGACGTCGACTATTCCACGGAGCCGCTTACGTTCCTTACGGCTGCATAATCGGTCAGTGTCCGCTCTAGCCTCCCGTTTCATTATTTACACATCCGGACACTCGCGCGCGCTGCTGTTGCAACGATATATAATATATTTAACGTACTCGCGGCGAATCGCCACTCCGCCTGCAATCATTGAAGAAATAAAAAGTTGTAAATTTGTTCATAGACAAGACCCACACAGACACACAGATGTAAACTATACGTATACGTAGCTTGTAACTATTCGAGAAAGAGAAAGGGAGCATGTGGAGGTATGAAAGCGTATATTATATATAAGAGTGAAGATGCGAGAGAGCAAATGTGCGAAAATGGATGAAAATTGTCGCTGTGGGACAAAAGTGCTAACGATAAATCTATATATATATATATATATATATATATATATTATATATAAATATAAATATTATAAATATATAAACAATCTCGTCGTCTATTTTTGCGTAACCAAAGTTCTTTATATAGTAAACATTTCATTGGACTATCGTAGGATGTTTGCACATCGACGACGCGCAGCGATAAAAATGATGGGGGTGAAATAAATAAGAAAAAAAATCCGAACATAGCGAAAAATGATAAGCTGATGAAAGAAGAGACACAAAGATTATTAACGATTACCTATATCAACTATAAACGTCGGTTGTACATGAATTTATCGATTCGGTAATATTATTAATAATACTCGCTTTTTTTATTATTGATAATATTACTAGCTATTATAAAACATTATTATTTTTATCTCTATTAATATTAATATTATTATTCGCGTCATTTGTATCATTCGTATCATCGTCACCACCTACGGTTAATACTATTAATTTGAATATTATTATTGACACCTTTATTATTGTAATTATTAATTAATGTTATTATTATATTATTATTATTATTATTATATTATTATTATATTATTGGTAATATTATTAGAAAAAAATAAAATACGTGCCGTTCATTTTTATTATCTAGCATTGATAATGCCGCAGAAAGTTACTCAACGCGAGATCTGCCTCTTTCGGCTTCAGTAGCGGAAGCAAAAAACATAAATAGCACACCGAATCGTCGAAACGGTTGCTTGTGCTCGTAATAAGAAAAAATTGTGCTGTAACCTATCGTAAGAGATAAAAAAAATAATCGCAACTACACCGACGTTAGAGAGCCAGAGAGGCCAGCGAACCGATAATAACATTGTCGCTTACAGTTGTTTCTTTCTTCTTATTATGTACTGTTGTTTCAAACTGTCAAACGATTAAAAACTGATGAGAAAAAAAACCTGAAATACAGCAAATTGTTTCACACTACAAACTTGATTTTATGTTTTTAATGTAACCTTATTCTCCTACTATTATCCTGTAATAAAAAGTATTTAAACATCGCTTTACGGTGAGGTCTATTTCATTGTTTTACAATAGCAAACGGACCACAACCATAAATCCATCAGGGATAAAGAAAATATTATAATAAATTATTAATTACAAAACATTAATATTTCATTCAATTGTTAGATTAACTTTCATATTTTAAATTATTTTATTATATTTCGTGAATTTCTTAATGACCACTTTCTTTCATTTGAAAATAAACTCTTAAATTAGATTTTTTTTATAAAACTTGATTTATTGTACAATATTGAATTAATTTAAAAGATACATTTATTATAATCGTATAAATACCATGAATATAGTATATAACTCACTCTTGCAGGATACAAGCATGATTAATATCAGAATTATGAAAAATTGACATATCGATGGCCCTTACGAAAACTAACAGCACGTCTTTTGCGTTTCCTACGAAGAGAAACACATTTGGATTTTCACCACGAAGACTAGCACTTTTCCTGATTTTCCCACGAAAACTGGGGCATCTGGCGATTTTTCTCCGCCTGATTTTTTTGGGCTACTTTTATTTATTTGGATAGCCTGATTTTCTCGGGTAAACCGATAATTTTTTGAGTACCAAAAGAGTCTAGTACTCGATACTGTACCCGATAAAACAAGATTTGACCCGACTTTTCGAGAGATTATCGGTATATCACTAATTTATATATTCTATGCGTAAAGTGCTAGCCTTCGTGGGAAGTGCTGAAATATGCTAGTCTTCGTGCGAGTTTCAAATGTGCTAGTCTTCATAAGGGCCGTCGATATTGGGAGTTTAAATTTACTATACGACCTCTGGCGGTACACCAGCGTCGGCCATTTTTCCTATAAATAGATATAGTTTTTCATGTTAATACAAAACATGGCACAGGCGGGTGTACCTTTTCACTAGCGCCACCACTGCCGCGGTTTCTCCCCCAATATACATACATATATACATCAAAATATCTGAGACAAAGTAACTCTTACGTTCAATAGATTGTTCGTTAAAATGTTTCTAAAAAACCGTTACTAATAGATAGGACATTATAAACTTGATACCTTGAAAAAAGATACCTGGTTGAACTAAAGTAAAAATGAAGAGTCAGGTTACAAGCAAGTGCTAAGTTAAATGAAAGACAATAGTATCAGCAACAAGAAAAATAAAAATAACACCAAGCTGAATAATAAAATAATTATTCGTGCGTTAAATATTTATATCATTAAATTAAATTAAGTTAATAAATTAAAGAATATTTTGAACTAAATATTTATCATAATTATTTTAAGCTGTCAGTGATATAGAAATCAAGGCGTTACACAAAAAACTTTTCATAATTGGAACTAGTAGAAAATCTCCAGAAAGAAAAAAATACAAAATAAGAGAAAAATTGGTAGACTTAAACTATGTCCGTATTACATAAATAAAGTTTTGGTTTCCTATTATCGTCTCATGTATCAGAAATCATAAAAATCAAAAGAAACTGGCTCCCTTCTTTATCGACGCCGTTTTTATTTCATAATTTAGCAAACAATTATTGGCACCTTATTTGTGAGAGACTTCCAGCACTTACATTTTCTGATAAGATTGGATTCTGATTGATTTTTAACTGTGTAAGAAATATCTCACCTTGTTTATTAAAAGCATCAATGTTCAGGAGAATTTGGATCAAAACTACGAACTATGACTAAGTTTACCTGCAGCAATTATACGAGGTATTTCCTTACCGGATATCAATATACGAAGTAACGGTAACTTTTCACTTATCAATTTATCATTTTTGCACTTCTTTCATCACTTTGGCAGACGTCTGATATACAGATATAATTAGATATACAATTATTTATTTTCTTTAAAATTAAAACACAATGTATAATCGAATCATATTAATATATCACGAGTCTCGTAATTGTATTTCACCAGATACCTGATATCATAGCTAAAGTACATATTGTATAATTTTAAATACATTTTAACATATGTTAAAATTCTAAAAATCATTCACATTCATTACTACCCAGAACCGAACTCTATTTGATAGTAAGCCGATCCCACTGACCCTGATTTCTGATGAAAATTTTTTGTTCCCGTCCCGTGATATAGAATTTAATTTACAGAATCACATCCTTGGAACCCCACACTAATCAGTTGGCATAGTAATCTCAAAGTTAAAGCGTAATAGTATAGTTACCAATTATTTTATTAATGAAATCCAATTTTCATTAATATCGCACCTCTTGCGTCCAGAGTCAATTTAAGTAAAGCGGTCTAAATGTTGTGGTACTATCTAGAACCTGTTTGAAGAGCATCGAGGATTTTTTATGCAATGTATTCTGTGTAATCTAGATGTGCACGATGTTCTCGAGGACCTTGGAAAGAAGTCTCTAAAAAACTATTGTCCATGACCGAAAATGGTAGAACAGTCTTTCTCGGAGGCAGCAAGTAAGCCTTCTTTCAATCCCCTGGAAAGAAACCATTTGAAAAGGAGGAATTAATTTGGCAAGATGTGAGTCAATAACCAGATGAACTTTGGCTACAACTCTTTACGGGATGCCATTATCTCTTATATTGCTTACGAGAAGAAATGAGAAGCAGTAATAATAACGTCTGCCAGAACGATCTCCATAAAAACGAAGCCAGAGACCGATGGCATGACGTCGTCTATTTCTCTTTCGCATTCGCTATGAGAGACCGACAGCCGTTCAGAATGAGAGTAAAGCTCATTTGACATAAAACTGCACAGATCTTCATATTCCAGCAGACTGCAATTGGCTGAACGCCACTGTTGTATACTAGATATTAAATATTCTGTCCATTATATATGTTCTGATGTCTCGAAACGTGCAATTCATCACTGTTAGTATTGCAATCCTTTTAAAGAATGAAGAAACCATCAATGTCGAATTTAACTCCGAGTGACTTTTGTCCTCCGCCACTGTATTTATTATGTTTAAGAATGTCAGAACAGAAAATATACTAATAACCCTTCTCATGAACAAACTAATCATCTAAAAATATTTATTAATTTTAAAACTGCTGTATTATACGATGGGCATCTCCAGTTGGAAAATAATTGATTTTCCTAACCCTTTAACGTGAATCATGCATTAGGAGTAGTAACGCCGTAAAATCTATTTCGTTCGATTGCCCACCTAATTTTTTACCTTCTAAGCTGAAAAAGTACTTAAATTGTACTTAGTTGTAAAAGTACTGACAAGAAGAATCCACGACCCGCGGGAAACGGTTTTCGATAAGGTTTTGGGAAGTCGTTTTTGGTACCTAAAAATGATGCCTAGCATCCGTAGTTTCGTCACATAAACCCTCGGGGTCAAGATATGACCTTTTGTATTTAAAATACGCGTTATTTCAGTAAAAAATGGTACCTATACTTCGAATCATAACTCTGCAAGTTTTTTTGCTAGAAAAATGATGTAATACGATAAAAAAGTTGACTAAAAGAGCTTTAATTTAAGCTTTGTTTGATATAAAAATATTGTTCTGTTGCAAAGTTATGAACAATCAAAAATGATGACGAAAAATGCATGAAAAACTACTGAATTTAAAGAGCTGAAAATCCTCCAATTTTCAAGCATTTTTCGTCATCATTTTTGATTGTTCATAACTTTGCAACAAAATAATATTTTTATATGAAACAAAGCTTAAAATAAAGCACTTGGTGTCAACTTCTTTATCTTGTTGCACCATTTATGTAGCAAAAAGCTTGCAGAGTTATGATTCGAGGTATACGTACCACTTTTTACTGATATTACGCGTATTTTTAATACAAAAGGTCATATCTTGACCCCAAGGGCCTATGTGATGAAACTACGGATGCTAGGCATCATTTTTAGGTACCAGAAACCATTTCTTGAAGCCACAGCAAAAATCGCTTCCCGCAGGTCGTGGGCTCTCCTTGTGAGTATACATTAAAGTAAAATTATTATTATTTTAATTTAGCGTGTAAGAAAATGAAGTAGAAACCATGATTTACTAACACCAACGCAGGTTACAACTATATGGTTTCGAACGTTGTTCATGTTAAAGGGTTAATCGGAACATCCTTTCTTACAAGGAGAGTGCACGGAGATTGGGTCACGGATTTTGATGAAACTTTGTAGATCGTCTTTTAATACCTACCTAAAAATGTAACCCAATGCCTGCAGTTCTATCAAATGGGTTTTTGTACAGAGAATATAGCTTATTTCTTTAACATTGGTAGTATATTTCTATATATATCTTTTTTCTAGTATTGCGTATATAAACAATACTAATGTCATTGTTAGCTTTATCTCAGGTTTTCAGGGTCCATTTGATAAAACTATCGGCATTGGGCTTCATTTTTAGGTGCAAGTGTAAACGATCCCCAAAGTTTCGTCAAAATACATGACCTAGCCTCTGTGTACTCACCTTGTTAGCTGGACTCTCAATTCGTTTCTATTTCATATTATTTCTAGAGATCATGCATTTTTATCATTTCATGTAGATTTAAAGTATCCTGCTTCCGTTAAAACATAAACAGTTGACGCTTCCCTTAAATATTCTTCTTTTGTGCAGTATGTAATCGCCATATTAAACTACGCCTGCCATCAGTTGCTCAGCCACAAAAGTAAGTTCTTATAGAAACCTGTTAGCAGACGTAAAATATTGTATCTACTTAAATAATAGCAAAATACAGTTTTTTATTAAGAATTAATAAGAAGTGGAATTATCCAGTTCTGTTTCGTTACTCCTCATTGTCTTACTGTATCAATACAGTTAATAGTCGGTGGGAATAGAGTCATTACTAAGAAAGGAAGAATCTAAATTAACCAATGCAATCCGTTTCATCTCAGGTCTGCCTACTGGGCTCATCAGTAAGGCGTAGGCAGACCCTGCCTTAGACGCGGGGATAATTAAGAAAAGGTAAAAAAGTACAATTAACAATACTACTGCGGTGCCCACACACTACACTATGAATACTATATTTGTTACGCAGTTCTCAATAAATGGCGCTTTCAAACGCGCCAAGTTTCAGTCCGATCTACATGCACAGCAATTACATTATTATGCAGTATTGGAAAATAAGATTACATCTATCTATCCGTCAACTACTCCCATATCGAACGAGCGCAACTCCAAATTAACACCTCCGACTTATTAAATGTTAACTAAACCCGCAACCCTCTCATCATCCATCATTCTCACATCCATCATAAACTCGACATCCTACCATCGGACGAAATTCAGTATATACGCAGGCCATGTAATTCAACGCCCATACAGAGCTGTACAGCCCCCTGAATAGGCCGTTGCAGCCAGGGCGTCGCGCTCGCGCCCTCATTTTCAATACAAAATTCGCACTGATCATTTCAGCCGCAGGACACGAAATGCGGCGGCTGCGGCGCAACTCGGCTCCGCGCGTATATCCATTATCCCCCCGTTGATTTATCGAGCCTCGGGGTTGTCCAGCGGTACACACCGCAGAGGGCGAGAAATATTCATCGAACGTCGATCCGGCCTGACTCTCTGTCGACTGCTCCTGCTTCCGCTTTCTCTCTTCCTCTCCCGTCCTCTGTATCTCCCCGTGCGAATTAACGTTCGATCTATCCAATCGAACGTAACGCCGCGGCGCGCGGGACTTACGCCTCGTGAACGTCATTGCGCCTGTCATATTACGGCCCGAGAGAGAGAGAGAGAGAGAGAGAGATAGAGAGACCGCCGCGCAATATTAGTACACGCATCACGGATGAGGCTCCAGAGCGGCGGAGGTGGCGCGGGCGGATATGTGCCGTGCTGCACGCCGGCTGGATATGGGTGACACGCACGCGGCGCCCGGGGGGCCGATTTGCGATGCTGCTGGTGCCGGTGGGCTGCAGTTGCGCGATGCGCGCGGAATCGTATTATGTATTCAGCGTGGATCGGGAGGTCAATCTGCGCGCGGCCGTTATGGGGACTGCGGCGTGTGTGTGCGCCTTGAAAGTTTTAGGGATAGATTGTGCACAAGTATTATGCGATTTCTGTGCTGTGCTTTGTGTTGGTGCGCGCACTTGATGGGCAGCGTGCTGCGTGACTCACTGACTGATCAGGATAGTACGATTTTTAAACGTATATTTTTAAGATGTTAATAATACTTTTGCAAAAAATAATATTATTGCCAATTTTTTGTTGGTAGATTTATAAATACTATTCAAACAGCAATGTAAAATGCCTATATTTTTAGAGGTTTTCGAGTTTGCACCTGAAATTGTGGTTTAGCACACTAATTTGGGAGTCAACTCGAAAAGTCATTTATAGTATATGGCTTGTAAGCACTTCATCATTACACTGTCAATCAAAAGGTTGAATTGTATATAAAAATGTTAGTTTTATGGCGTAAATCGTATGCTTGTAAATAACGAAAGATAAATACATTTCTTTTATTTCAAATACTTGTATAATCTATGTTGCATAGAACATCAAGAAAACAAAAGAATCTGGGGAATATATTATATATATATATATATATATATATATATATATATATATATATATATATATATATATATATATATATATATATATATATATATATATATATATATATATATAATATATTCCCCAGAGAGATATATATATATATATATATATACGTATTTTTATTGGTATGTATAAAACGTATTTTATTATATTTCATTTTTAAATATGCAAATCAAATTGCGTGTCCATATCTAGATATTTCTTTTTATTTCTCTCTATTCTTTTGATTTTTACGTTTTCTATGAACAGTGTTACCGATCTTTTGGGTATTTTGATGCTTCGTTGACTCCGTGCAACGACGAGGCGGTATATGACTTTATATTGGAGATTAAAATTTATAGTTCGGGATTTTACGGTTTGGAAAGTTTTTAATGTTAGAAATAGCTTTCTCAGAAATTGTACTATTACGTTTTTATTACATAACGAAAAAATACGATAAAAAACAGTTTGTTGTTTTACTTTTTTATTTAATTTTTGACCTACTTTTTTTCGTTAAATTTGAACATTTTATCAAAATATAACGAAACCATGTATGGTCGCTAAGCCTCTTTGTTTGATCATAATTCAAACTTGTATATTTCTTGCTCTGACTCAAGGTTATGAGAACCAAATTGATCGGATTGAAACTTTTGATGATTTCTTGTACTCAAAATACATATAATTAGAAGATGAGTGTGGGAATTCGAAGAACAAAATTATTGACCAAAGTTATAACCTATTTAAGCTATAATTTATGATAAAAATTTAAAATAGTCAAATAATTCACTATAACTTTGGTTAATAATTTTGTTTTTTAAATGCCCACACTCAAATCTTAATTATATCTATTTTAACACAATAAGACCTCAAAAATTCTCATTTGATCAAGTTGGCTCACAAAACGTTGCGGCAGAGCAAAAAATATACCGAAAAGAATTAGGTAATGTATGATGAATAATTTATCCTCACCTAAAAATATAGAATCAATATTTTTGGAATTTTAAGGCGGTTAAGTTTCCTTAATAATCGTCTATTACAGCTTCTTATGTGTGATTAAAGTTCTTAGCTAACTTTTAATATAACTTAAATATAATGCAATAACATAATAATACAGTAGTAATATTAAAAACCGGCAAAAGATTTTTAGTATTATTGATTTAAGAAAATTGGTTAGTAATTATATTATTATATATTTTTTTATTGTTAAGGAAATCTTTGAAATAAATAAAAATGAAAATATATAGTTCTTATTTGAAATACGAGAACTAATAAATCAAACAAAATTATTCTGCAATAATGAAAAAGGCCCGCATATTACGATAAATGTAATAAATTCATAATGACCCACATGAGAATTTTGTGATCGTTATTCACAGCATACTTCAAGCTGCATGTTTTATCTGCAAATGATTTATATGTGCAATGATTTTTTAAAGAAATTTAAAACGCATTTTAATTTTTATTTTGAAAGGTATAACATTAATAAACACGTATCCAGAGAAATATTACAAGAAGAATTTATTTAAAATTATGATATTAACTAATTTATTTAATAATTGATCGTATCTGCGGCACGTTTAAAATTCACATTAAATTCACATTTTGCAATCATCATAATGATTCTTCACGTCATTCTTTCACTCATCGCTACAAATTTTAAAAACTCAAAATACGATTTACTGCAAAACTCTATCACACAAATAGAAAAGCAGCGATACCGCCCCCGCAGCTAACTCATTCTTCGCGCGCGCGCTATCATCCGAAACAATACGCGCGCCGAATCCCTTTCAGCTCTCCTCTCAAGCTCGAAGCGCGCGTTACATATCAAACACTCACGCGCGCTACACACTTCAGCATCCTTCATCGCGAAAAAAAGGCGAACAAGAAGAACCGAAAAGCCTTTCGGCACACACGGAGATAGAAGAGACAGACGGACAGACAAACAGACGGACATAGAGAACTCGACTATATAACAACCTCGTGACGGCTTGTAATTCTACAGTTGAATAAAACAAGGCAGAGCAGCGGCAGCAGCAGGTCGAATATCCCGGAGAGGGCAAAAAGCGGAAGCAGATGGGGCGAGAGCGAAGAAGACGAGCCGAGAGGGCAACAACACACACACACACACACGGCGCACGTGTGAGAGATGCGAGGAGGTTACCGAGTCAACGCTGATCCCTGCTGCTGCTGCTGGCCTTTTGAGTGATTTATGGACAGCCGCCGCGAGAGAGAAAGAGACTCCACATCCACTTGACCTATTCGCCTCGTTAGAAAGGATAATGTATTCATGAGGGCCGCAGCTTGGCTCTGCTCTGCTCTGCCTCGACCTCTGTCGGATTTTTGGTTCCGCTGCCGCGGAGAGAGATGAACGAGCTGACCGAGAGTTCTCTTCCGTGACGCCTTAATGTCGTTTTCTAGATGTTATTTTTTTTTGTTTGAGAGAAAGAGAGAGGGAGAGAGGAGCCATCAATTGGCACCGTGGCAAAACTGCTTTTTAATAGGCTTTTTTCGCCGTCCAGTCGGGAGTAGTGCGCGAGTTCCTTCATTACTTGCCGGAGATTTTACGAGCATTGCGGAGTCGGCGTTTGAGCGAGTGATGCACGTGTGAAAGCCGCCTAATTTTATTGTTTTGAGAAAATTAGAAGTGTTCGAGGCTCGTCGGGTTTGAAGAGCGCCGGGATCGTAAATTTCGTAGACATTATGATTTTTTAGTTTCGTTAGGAATTTTTATTTCTTTGACTGATATTACTAAAATTGTTTGGTGATTTTTTAAACTTTTTAATTTTGACTTTTAAAAGCGTCGATTTGTTCACAGCAAAATAATAATAATAGTCAGCTATTTTGATTCTAACATCCCTGCACTCAATATGAAAATAGAAATCAAACAACAGATATTCATCAATTTATCAAATATCAAATAATATAAATTGTATATTAAAAAGTGATACAAGGGTGTTGTCTTCGTGTCCATTCAAAGACTGTTGTAAACGCTGTCTTGACATAATGCAAATTAATGTAAGAACACGATTAGCGCAAGTCGATCTTATACAATACATATCAGAGATATAACTTAAATAGCCACAACATGTACAATAATAAAGCTCATCGATGTCATTTCTGGCAACTGTCTGGCGCGTCTAGTACGAACATGAATTAGATTAACGAGAGCGTTAAATTTTGCAAGCAAGCCATCTTTCCGATATATTGACTAATCAATTCGCAGCTGTCCCGGATTTATTTTGTTCAATTCGAGAATATCCGAGAAGTCCGTCAAAGCTTTTGACGGCTTGTGCTATTGACGTCGTGTCATTGGAGTTCTACTTTCGCGGGCTATCGATTCTGGTCGACATTTATATGTACATACGTAAGTATGCACATCTTAAGCAGATTTTACACATTGAACAATTTCCTGTATAATTCTGGATTTTACGGACTTCCTTATACATAACTTCAAGAACTTGAAATAGAACAAGCAGAAAATATAACATATTTTAAAATGTAAACGTCACAGACTAATATAACTTATATATCAATTTAATTCTTACTTCAGCTGTACTGAAAATCGAAGTGTTTAAAATTCATTGGTCGCCAGTTTGACATGTGTATATTTAGATACAGTTTTCTTATATATAGATACAGTTTATCTGGTACAATTCCGACTGTTTTGTCCATTTATGGAAGGCGTTTTCTAACCATAACCAGGTATTATTTGGCCATGTTTATGAAATAGTATAGAAATGCCTAGTTAATGTTAGAAAAATCATTTAACAAGTGAACGAAAATAGTCACATTTCTACCAGAGTTTCAATATTAAATAACAAATGTACATAGTCTATTAAAATGAAACGTTTAGAACGAATTTAAACTTCAAATATGTAATCGAATTTGTTTGATTTTTTTATATACATTTATTTAACTCGTATAATTTTAAACTTTTAAATGTACACTGTACACTGAATAGAACAAATACATAATCGAATTTGTTTGAACTTGTTTACTGCAATAATACTGCAATTTCATTCAATCGATTATTTGCTTTTACTAATCTCATTAAAGGATTTAAAAAAAAATTCAAACAAATCCAATTGGACGTTTACTCAGTCGAGTGTATACAAGAAATTACAAGATATAAAATGTATATAATCAAGTTTTATTTTTTAATACAACCAATTAATAAAAACAGTGCAATGTAAAAACATTTATCGATAATCTTATAAAATTAATTATAATCTCTCGTCGTTCCACGGAACGCGCAATGCCCAAACGTCGTTCGCAAAGCGCAATTCACTTTTGCGAAACGCGATCGATCAAGCTCAGCGCCCGTTTAGAATCACGATCGCGTCTGGACGTCTTCGGATTATGATAAAAGGAAGTCTCGGCTTGAAGTGGCCACGTCGAGAAGCTGCTTCCGGCGATGTATTCCACATCAAGAGGAGAACGCAAAGCGCGAGTGCGACGCATCGACGGACGGCCAAATGTGCAAGACTTATGTATATACGCGTGCTGCACTTGACTGGCGCTCGCCGCTCACTGTCAGCCGCCATACGTTAAATCGCATGTGGATTTTCCAAACAATCTCGAGCTTCTCGTAAACGGATCGCTGACTTGCTGCTTATTTAACGGAAGGCGGTTTTGTTTTTACTTTAATAGCAAAATCCAATTGCGTTAGGAGGTGGATGCGCTTTATTTCTATCATTTTGTACTTTGTTATAATACTCGAAGCTGAAGATTTATATGGAAATCATATCATATCATTGAAAGTTCTGATTTAAATTGTGTATTATTGTGAAATTACTTTTATATAGATATAGATTATATAATATATTCATAAAATAGAATTTATTCTGAATTTGAAAGAGTAAATTATCTAGGGGTGCAATCAAAAGAAAATAATTATATATATTAAGAAGTTTTAATTTATTATATTACGATTTGTTTTGTTACATGTCTGTTCGATTAATTATTTTCATACGTACAAACATATTTACGCACATTTAATTACAGTTCATTACTTATATATCAGAAATGCCCTTTTTCGTACGAATAAAATAAAAAATTTCCATAGCCTCTTTAATGTGAAACCGAAATGAAACACATATGTGGCATTTTGAAACTTCCAACAATGGTCCATTAAAGAATATCCTTGAAATAAATGGACCTGGGCCACGAACTCAAAAAGTATAAAGTCTCTGTAGCAGAAGAGCATGACACATCGGTAAAAAAACAGAAGTAAAAAAATTGTAAAGAAGAATCACTTTTTCATTATCTTTCTCCTTATTTATTTTAATTTTTGTACGCTGTTTATATTCATGTATTTATAAAATACACCTACCTATTTATAGTTTAGAAGATTATTTAGTTATTATAAATTTTGTTCTTGCTTTATATCGTTTCCTTGCATATGGTTCTTTGTCTTCTTATTCAAACTAACCGTTTGAATTCTATAATTGTAAAATCAATGCACACCCCAGATACTCAATACTCATGCATATTTAGAATATTCAAATATTACTTGTAAGTTGATTATAATACACTGTATGACTCACAATGATTTATTGCTTTGAAATTTCTATTTTATCTCTTTGATTAATAATTACCATTTCCAATATTTGATAGCCCGAGTTATATAATTATCAAATAAGGAGAATCAATTGTCAAATACTCGCTTGAATAAATGAGAATTTGAAATTTTATAGTTTCGAATTAAACTCTTTCAAATAATGTAAAAAAAGAGTTTTTCATTCTGTCCAAATCGTACTTTCAACGTATAAAAATAGTACTTTTCCAATTCATTCCAATAATTAAAAATTCAGATCCACTCGCATTAAGCATCGTCCGATTGCACCATTAGCTTCAAAGCGACAGCCTCCACCGGGAATTACATCATTACAAAGTATCTCGAGCACGAACACACGGCATAAAAGTGCACGGCAATATGGATTTTCCGAGGGCAAAACGAGCCTTTGATTTCAAAGCCCTGCGCACTCGCCGCACATTTTCACCGACGCAAGAACTTCCATAAACACACACACATACGCGCCAAACAAGAATAAAAAAAGTGTAAAAACCCGGCCAACTGTGAGATGCGCCGCACAGTTCGCTACACGCGGCTCTTTCCGAGACAAACGACGCGTAGGAGCATTCCGAGTGGAAGAGATTATAGTATCCTCGGGATGACGGACGACGGCGGAAAAAGTTTGCACCGCGTTCGACGCTTCGTCTGGCCTGCGCAATGAAATTTCGCTTTCGTATAGCGTGGCCGTGGCGCTTGTAATTCGCGCTAGCAACGCGCTATGAAACGGTTCGGAGCTGGAGCTGCCGCGCGAGGAAATGGGATTCTGTCGATGGCAGTTGCGCGAACTTTAGCGGTTGTTTGATATTCTCGGAAATGACTGCGTGTCGATCAAAGTCTCGTCGTGGAAAATCAATTTTCGTATTAATTATTTTTGACGCGGTTGCGATTCTTCTTTTTCTTTTTAAGCTGTAACGTTGTTTGTATGTGACGGTTTGTACGTGGAATTTTGTTGACTAAATAACTTTACACAGTAAAGGTTGCATGATAGAGAATATTCTACAGATTATTTGAAAATGTAAGTTTTGAAAATTTAATAAATCTTTGAAATTTATAAGTGTCACAAAACCATTTTTGCATAATTTCATGGTTTTAATTCTTAATAAACTTGATAAACTGCAGTGTAACAGTTAGAGTTGACTAAAATAATATAACTTGCAGTTAAAATAAAAATACATCGGTTACGTATCACTATAACTGACAACCCGAGTTCAACCTGCAAAACTTTACAATAGTTTCATTTTCGTTTATTATGGATAAAAAAATATATTTAAATTCATATTCGTCAATGTCGTAAAATGAATTTATAAAATCAGTAAAACTATAAATCAATATATGAGTAATTGTCAAAAAAAGTAGACTTTCTTTGTCTTGTCAGTTTTAATGATTTGAAGAATATAAAAATTTTCAAGATATAGAAAGTCTATATGTTTTTACGATCGTCATTTAATAATAATCACATACACACACACGCAATCGTGTTTTTTACAAAATGATTCTTAACTCGGAAAAAGAAAAATAAAATGGCTCAAAAATTTTGCTGAATATTGTACTGGATGTTACTGATCATCTAATTTTTTTCAATATATTTCTGTGATATATTTACGAGATATAACCGTTTAAAGAAATATGACGATCCCGTGTATAACAGAGAAAGATAAATAATAGCTTATAAAAAATGTCGGGTCGGAAAAGATTGATAATTTTAAGTTCTTTCAAATGCATTGTCAATAAATCGATCATATTATTTCTAAGGTATAACAAAAAACGAAAAACTAAAATTCAAAAATGGAAAAGCCGATAAAAAAATCACAAAACAAAAAAATAAATATTTCTGAGCTGCCTTCCTTAAAAGAACAAAAGATAAACCCTGAAATATTAAATTTAACCGTGGATTGCTCGAGATATAATGCTACACATACATACATACATACATACATACATACACACACACGCACACAGACACACTATTATAAATATAAATTGTAATTTGGCAAAATTGTTGAACATAACATAATTTTTTTTTGTTTTGTTATTTAGACCAAAAATTCACGGACTTCTTTTTAACATAAATAAAATTTATTTAAATTAACAATATCCTATGTTGAAGTACACGAATTAGAGTTCTCATATTATTTTCTTCATGACAAAACAATTATAAATAATGAGTTGACATTGAAAGTCCCAAAACGTGTTTCATATCTGGTGAGCATGTATGCATATAAAATACATCATATTTTAATAATATGATGTATTTAATACTAAATTCTATTAAAATTAAATTGTATTAAACTAAAAGTAATAATACTAAATTCTATTAAATTGTATTTGCTAAAAAAATACTTATTTGCTAAAAAGAATTTCTCTTATCAAATTTTTATTGTAATTTATATTTCTTCTGCATCACTTTACTTTCTGTGTCACTATCAGATTGCAATAAACTAAACATATCTAAAACCGTACTGGCTTTTGATCTCTTCATAGGATTGCTGTCGAAACATCCGTTCAAAACATTTTTAATATCATCAGAAACGTTGGACGTGTTAAGTTTCTTATTTTTAAGCATGAGATCTTGGAGTTGTTCTTTCAAACCAAATCCGAAACGGATTTCCCATACAAATGCCTCTGAATATACTTCTACAATCACACAAGCGAGGGCCCAACATAAGAATGTGTTGTAATTGGTCGATCATCAATAATTTGTTCCGGTGTCATATAAAAGATTGTGTTATAAACATTTCCTATAGTTGTATTCAATTCAGATGGCATGCCATCACATTTGCTGAAGCCCATATCACATAGTTTTACTCTGCAACGTACATCGACCAATATATTTTCTGGCTTTATGCCCTTGTATACAACTATTGGACTGCTGGTATGTTAAAAGGTTTTAGCTCGACACAGCTGTAAACATATTGCAGTTTCTGCTTTATGGATAAATCTTATGATTTACGTGTATTTTCTTTAAATAAAACATTACGCAAAGTTGCGCTTTTGAAGTGCTCCATTATTATAAAACAATTTTAAAAATCTACTGCCACAGATGGAAATAACATACGAATTTCGAATCTGGTCTAGTATTTGTATCTCTCTGATAATATATTTATTATCATTTGTCTATCGTATCTTTTTAATTGCTACATCCGTACCTAGCCACAAACCTTTAAACACCGATGCAAAACCACCTTTGCCAACTACTATAAAACTATAATCAAAATCATCACATTCGACAATAGGCACACTCGTAAAGTTTCTTTTAGATTATTCAATTCTGAAAATTTTAATTTTTTGGTATTGGTTCAGAATCTTCTTTAAGGTAAGGCAGAGTCGATTTTGAAACAGAGTCATTAATTTTCTTGATGACGTGACTAACTTCAGCACAGACTGTTGATTTTCTTTTACATTTCAGGCTGTTTCGTATGATGGAGAGATACAGAAGATTTGACAAAAATGACATTCTCCTCAAAATTTTTCAGGACTTTTGTCCTCTAGCATCTCCATACTGTTATCAGGTGTTCAACGATTTTCTTTCATTCTTCTCTTCTAATTATTTTTATATTTTAAATGCATTCTTCGCTTCATCTTTCTCTTATTATTTCTCTTTTTCTAGATATAATTTGAGAGTTTACCTTACCCTGTACATCATTTTGTGTAAATATATTCATGAACGTTTTTTTTAAATTGAACTTGTGCAAAGCCATACTTACGGCCTGCAGTAAGTTTGAAAAAGTGATACTTATTTACACCTGACACAATTGGGCTAAATCATTCCAAATGATTATTGACAAAATCTCTACATTTAAAGAGTACGTTAATTCTTTGACATCTGAGCAGTACTGCCTAATTGTTTCCATCGGCAAAGTTTTGCATTCAGAATATTTAAAAACTTTGCCTCCATCCAAGATTTGTATAAAATCTATATTTCGTGACCTCCTATGCGTATAAGAAGAATTACTGGAAACGTGAACAACTAAAAGAAAAAACAATAAAAGTTAGATTATGTTATACAATTTTATAAAATTTTTAATTTATATTTATAATTTAGTAACAAAGAATAAATATATCACTTTTAGTTAATAAACAAGTTGTACTTGCAAATAATCCACGGCTCAGCCCCGCAAGAAAGGCATTTTCTTTTCACTTGCATTCAGAAAACACGTGCACAAAGGCTTCCTCTCTCTATCGTACAGGTGTCAGGACCGGGCTTCCGTACACATACACACATGCACGCACACACATACGCACATAGCTACACATTCATGCGCACACGCACACACACATACGTCCATACGGACATTTTGTAACACTTGTGTAATTAAATTTTAAAAATTATGTCCAAAACATGTTCTTTTGAAATCTTTTTTTACTATCACAAAGCTTTATCTTTGAGGAAGCAATATGCATAGTTTTATTAAAATATAATTATTTAAAGAATGTTCTTTAATAATTAAATTGATTATTCAGAAAATAATTAAGAATACAAATATATTGCTTTTTGACTAACATTAGGTTTTTTTAACACACTTTCATTATTGTCTCATTGCCTCGAATAAAGCTTCAAAAAGATTGGTGCATTTGTTATGCGCAATGAGCATTTTCGGATTCGTACGTTTTCACGGGTTTTATCTAAAAAAACTGTGATCGATTCATTATTACTGTTTTAACATATTAAAACATGTACTAAAATGTTGGATCTCTAAATGGAATCGGATATATTGTAGAATTTTGGGTAGCCCCCCCCCCCCCCCCTTAAATAAGGGCAAGGCACCATATCGATCTGATGCTATTTCTAAAAAAGCAAGTCCCATTATTACAAAATCCTGTTTGCAAACTCGTAAACCGCAGCCAACGGCAATACAATAAAACTCTCGAGTATCGAGCAGCGGGCGATTTGTCGTGCGGCAATGCATGCGCGCGGCCAAGCGAAATGCGAGCCCCCGCGTCGAACATCGAAATAACGCGCGTAAACAAGCATCAAACGCGATATTTCACCTTCCGGCATTGACGGAAATTTCACGCTGCAGCGCAACACTGCTTCCACCTCGCATAGGTATACACACACACTCTTTATTTCATTCGAAGCCACAGCGCGGAAGAGGGGACGATCAATGAAAGTAGCGTGAGCGGCTCAATCGGAGCGTGCACAAGCGCGTTATACGTACACACAGAAGCAGGAGAAAAAAGTCGGACGATTCTCCATTCCAAGACTTCTATCGTTTCCTTATACACCGAGCACAGCAGCTTTCAGCGTGCACACGCATATTCGTGCCCCGGGTCTTTTCATCGTGGTGCGCTTTGCTCGCCGGATCCCTCGCGCATGGCTGCCGCGCTCGTATTTGTACAACGCAATTTGGAATTGGCGGTAGCGCGGTCGGTCTACTGCTGTGTAGTGGGACCCCTGAGACGGTCTTATAGGGGCTACTCGCGCGGATTTACCGCAAGATGCGGTTTGCTCTATCGGAGGTATGTATGCATATAGGCAGAGAGGGAAGGGAATAAAACGGCTACCCGCGGCGACGAGCCCATTAATCGATTAGGCGCCGTGAAAGGGAGAGAAATCGCTCGCATAATGGTTGGCTCGCTCTGCTGCGAGGTAAGCGCATTCGCGTCTTGAGGATTGTGGTCAAACAGGCAGTTAAGGGATGCTGCGATTTCAAATTTTCGCCGTTGCTTCAGCTTGGCTGGGCTTTCGCTCAGGCTGAATGGGAGGTTGGACTTTGCAGATTTATCGGACGCGTGGAACGTGTAAGGAAAACCGTTTTTTAATTTGCGTTTTGTATTTCTTTAGGTGAGACTTGGAAATATAAGGATCAGGTATGACGGTTGATTTTGAAGGCGCACCTGGTCAATGGTTATACTGGAAATTCGAATGAAGGAATAAATCCTGCAATCAAATGTATTCTGATATTTTGGAAAAGAAAGGTTGTAATTATTGTGCTTCTGTGATTTGATTTGAATTACAAACAGAAATTGCGTATGTGCAATAAGTCACATAGACAATATTTAGTTTGTAGTAAAACTATAAAATGAGTCTACTATTCCAAATTATTAATCTGTTGTTAATTAATATTTTATTTTTTGCATGTTCATTGTATGTTATTTGTCATATAGTAGGGGAAGAGTACCCCAATATGACCACCCATAGCTAATTTAGCTGTAACTTTTGTGTACAAAGGTGAAAATGAAAATTTAAAAATGGAATTAGTTGTGTGAATGAACCTTTGTGACGTAGTAAATTAGTTTTGGTCAAAGTTAATAATCTGAGTTAAGTATTATTAATTAATAACGTAAGATGGGGGTTTTGAATTTTTGAAAAAATCTCTCGCAGTATATCTACCTAACTTTTATAGAAGATTATTTTTTATCTAATTGCTTAAAAATTGTGCTTCAAAGACAGGTAAAAGAGATAAAATGGTATATTATTTAAATTTATTTTAATTTAAATCATATCATACTTAACCCTCGGGAAATAATTTTTGACGCGGTAATTAACGGCTTTTTCGTTGTTCTTGTGGGAATCTTCGAAGTTATTATTTAAAAACAAGATCCTCCGATAATATTTAAGAGAACTATAACCTGCATCTAATCCAGCATATAAAGTACTGCTATCTAGCAGTATGGGTCCAAAAGCCGTGGGTGGTCATTCTGGGAAGGGGTCATGCTGGGGGATTCTCCCCTATGGCATATACGAAATTTGTTATAACAAATCGCAATTTATAAAAGTATAAAATTAGTTCTGAAATACCAAAAAAGTTATGTAATTATAATTATAGTAGAACGGGTTACCATACTAATTTGGAGTTTCAGAAATAATTTATTTTGAGATTTTAAAAACTATTATAATATATTCAATAGTATATTGTGTACCTAGGACGCAAAGTGGACTTTTTTAGACCGAGTGTTGAGATTGCAATACGAGCCGAAGACGAGTACTGCAGCCACACGAGGTCAAAAAGCCCACTTTGCCCTTGGTGCACACCATATTTTTTGTAACACATGTATTGATTTTTGCGTTTTTCTGTCATATTAAGCGGGGCTAAATATATATATATATATATATATATATATATATATATATATATATATATATATATATATATATATATATATATATATATATATATATATATATATATATATATATATATATAATAGCAATTTTCCGAAAATTTTTAGCGAGCCATTTTTCAGACCGGCGGGCGCTAATACGCATAAGCGGGCGCAAAGGTAAATAAGCGGGCACAAAAATAAATAAGCGGGCGCAAAAGTAAATAATCGGGCGCAAAAATAAATAAACGGGCGCAAAAGTAAATAAGCAGGCGCGAAAGTAACTTTTGCGCCTGTTTATTTACTTTTGCGCCCGTTTATTTATTTTTGCGCCCGATTATTTACTTTTGCGCCCGCTTATTTATTTTTGTGCCCGCTTATTTACCTTTGCGCCCGCTTATGCGTATTAGCGCCCGCCGGTCTGAAAAATGGTCCTTTAGCCCCGCTTAATAGGTACAGAAAAACGCAAAAATCGTGCTTGTATTACAAAAAAAAGATTTATGAATTTAAATTATAAATACAGTATATAAATTATTACTAAATATTTTCTTTAATTATTAAATTATATTTTATAATTGATGTTTAATAATTTATATTTTCAATAATTTTCTATTTCCACGTCAATTTCATTGTGAATATTGATAAAATAAATTTAGAATTAATTGTTTAACGTGTTCAATATTTAGAATATCAGCATATTCGCGAAACTAATTCTGATTCTTCCGTTCTTCCCTATACAACTATTTTGACTTCGTCGAAACGATCATTTCCAGCAAATAAATACGTATTTTCACATACGCAAATATATGTTTCTGCAAAAATCGTACGCTTCAACGCTTTACTATAATACCCTTAAGACGTCCATGGCGCAGTCAGGCACACATTTCACCACCCATCGAAAATGCAAAAGAAAAAAAAGAAATCTCCGAGGAGCGACGCGAAAATCGATTGAGCTCACGTGCCACGGCGATTACACGCGCTATACGTCGCGTCGCGTCGCGCGCGTGAAAGCACGAAGCCACAATAATACGAACAGAGCAGCCACCCGGGGAACTGCCAAACGAATGCACTTACCCGTGTCGAACTCCATTGCGGCGCGCGGTCCACAACCTTTCGTGCGCTCGCACGCGTGAGAGCAGCTAATGCGCGCGTGCAGGGATCGGATCGGAGGTTTAGACGTTCGCGATTTTATGCCTCGCGCGTTTCATTGTTGTGCCACGTCGCGCCGCGTTTGTGCGTTTCCCTTTCACGGGTTATGTATAACGTGCTGTGTGCAATGCGACGAGCTAGTCACTGATGCAAATTATTGCGCAGGGATGGACGTTTTTTTTTACTAATCCGCGCGTCGATTCTTTCGGGGTTTCTTTCTTTTTCGGGGCAGGGGCTTGGAGCACAGGTATTTGTATGCTAATTTCCGTTGAGCGAGATGGAGAAGTCGTGAGATGGCGGAAAAAACGCTCTTTCGAAGGAGAGTGGAAAAAATTTGTTTCGACCGAAGTATTGTAGTTTGCGTGCGTTTGTTCGCAGCGATGTTTGTGAAGTAGGAATACATATTTTTAAATGAGATTATGCTAATAACTGTTTCATTTTGTCTTGAGTTTCCAAGAGAAATTCAAATTACAACTATCGTATTATAAATATAAAATAGCTGAAGAAATGTGCTAGTTATTGAATATAAAAGATTCAATGAACCTAATAAAAGTATTATTATTATTGTTATGGATTGGCATAGTATATATTTGTAAAATAAATAACCTTCTTCTTTTAACTATAAAAGTATTTTTACACGTAAATTATATTGTATCAATATTTGTAAAACGATATAGAATATATTAGATAACATTGCAAACAGTATAGGCTATCGAGTGATGTTTTATGTTGAAATAAAGAAATGAGTATTTGCAAAGCAATTTCGGCTGTTTGCGATAATTGCAACTCAGTCTTGTTCGAATCGTCGTAGAGTTAACACGTCACAGATCGCTAGGTTTATTGTTATTTTGCGAATGTTAATAAATTTCGGTAAAAGTGAATTATCGTTTGTTATTGCAGCAATAATCTGCTTTGTATACAGATACATTTTGGTGCCTGAAACCTGGGAGCCTTTATTACGAATCAATCCTTAAGGGCGTTCAAAGGGGTAAAATGTGTTTACTCGGATTCCTCAATAACATTTTTTTTTAAGTGGCATTTCGAACTCGAAAATTCATCACCTCATCTACGCAAGCCTTCCACGTTTCCCTATTTTGTGCCAACCCCATCCATTTCGCGCCATCCCGCCCAATTTAGTTTATAAAATTTGATTCCGATATACAAATATCGTTGACGAAGTTGTGTTACGGAATGCCAGTCTTATATGTAATTGCGTCTTTTCGTAAAATTATAAAATTAGTTCAAAGAAACTTTTAAAATGTTCAACAACAATAACCCTTGGCAGTGCATGGTAATGTTTCATGAAAAAATTTTTTCTACAACTCGGCGAAATAACCTGTTTTAAAACGTTTAAAAACGATACAAGCACTGTAAGATTTTTTTAAAATGACCAGTTTTTGGCGAATGTAAAAAATTCAAAGCATTTTAGCAAAGGCCAAATTTAATAAATCGGGCTAAAACTTGGAAAACGCCCTTTTTCAATAACAAAAACTTAATTTTTCACTGTTGCACAAAAAATCGAGTTAAATTTCGTTGAACCCCTGTGCAGCGTTTTTGAAAAATCCACTAGAATTTTCCCAAATAAATGAAACATAATAACCTCTGAAATTCTATTTCAATGAAGTAACGCAGCACGCAAAATTTACCATGAAGAGCAATCGCCCGCAGGCACAATTACATCCAACGACTGGAAACGCCCCCAAAAACAATCACCCATCAATACCCAACTCAATAACCCACCGAAACAACTACCCCGTCACTTTCCGGCCCACTCAAAAACCCCATAACGCAAAATAGATAACGCATTCGCGAGCCATTGTTATCGCCTCGGGCGCCTCGATCCCGTCCAATGGCGAATTTCTCGCGCATCGCTGGGTCGCGCGTCCCGGTGCACAAAACGAATCGTCGAGAAGCCCGGGCACGCATACACACCCCTTTCTCGTAATCTCGTTTACCGGCGATAATTGCTTTCTAATCGCGGCGAGCAATCGTGGCCAAACCGCGTTAGAGAGCTCGGCCGCTCATAACTTGGTTATAGGGGGTTTGTAGCTCTAGCTGTGCAGCAGTGGTATACCGGGTAGAACCGGGGGACTCGTAATACACGTAACGGCCGGCGCATCCCGAATGACGAGGGTTCCGAGTCGTACAGCGTGTTGCGGTATAAGTGAGCCTCGAGGGCCGATGCTGCTGCTGCTGCTGCTGCTCGCGGTTTGGCTGAACTCGCGGGTAATCGCGTTTGCTGGACCTTTGCTCGTCACTGCCCCGTTGTCGACGCGAAGTAGTAGTGGTTTTGCGCGAGACGTGCTGAAGGAGCTTTCCAGGATAATTCAGTGATTTTTTGGGGGGAATAATGGTAACGTGGAGTTTACTGGAGGGAAAGTGTCGACGTGAAAAACATTCTTATGCGTAGAATTTTTTTCTCTTTATAATATTAAAATTATTTATTGGAATGTATGTGAGACGTTTATATCAGCATTCGTTAATTGCATATGTGGAAAATTCTCTAAAACTTTTAATTTTGGCAAAAAAATTATTTTTCAAAATGTAGGCATGCTCTTTTTAGATATTTTCTTGCATCATTAATATCTTTAAAAAATTTAAATTAGTACCTAACAATAATTTTTTACATTAAGTTTATATTTATCAAATTTAAAGAAATAACTCAATTTATATTTTTCTAAGATATTTCTTATACCAAAACATTTTATTTATCTTACAACTATGTCAGCTATATTTGCAGGCATAACATTATTAATAGTAATACTTCACATACTTTTGAAGGCACATTATTTATCCAACAAGTTTATATTGTATTGTATTGTATCAACATCCTCTATCCCCTTACGTGGTCCCGTATAGGTTTTACATCTTTTTACGAGGGACATCTATTACCTCTATGTGGATGCCCTGTGTATAAATCCAACTTTTAATAACTCCAGTTGTGCGGATACCGTGGAACGAAACCCATTTTCTCTGCTTATGGTCTCAGACACTTTCGGCAGGGAGTGCATACGTCTACATCAAGCACGATCCGGCAGTAGAATTCAATTTCGGATGCACCCATGCCACAGCTCATGGACATCTAAACTATCACTCCCTACCTTATCGCTGGCAGTTCTCGAGGAGTGACGATGATATCCATAAATCCACGTGAAAATACTCATCGACCCTCTACTATTTATGAATGCTGACATAAAATTGTGGCGAAAAAAATATTACAATTGATATACAACAAATTTCAAGTTTTTATACAATTTTAACATTTTTTCATAATCTATACTGTACTATTGCAGAGGTTTAAATGGCAATTTAAAAATTTTAATCTATGTATCTCGACATTTAAGAAAATGGACTTGTCATTTCGAATTTTAAAACATAATTAAATAGAACAAATAATTTTACTAACAATCTGAATTTTAGTTACTATATTTAATTTGTGAAAACCAAACTTTTTTGTTGTTTTATTAGAATCGAGCATAGCAACATCATAATGCTTTTCGTTTATCTTTTACAGCTCAATAGAACAACTAATATAGTCGAAACGCCATTACGTTCTAATCGATATTTAATTTTAACAAGAGTTCGACGCAATTACGTGCTGAAATATCTTATGAATATTATTAAATTCAATATTGTTTGAATTTCTGAAAGCGTCTTCAACGTCAAAATGTCGAAGAGACAAGAAGTAGGCGAGTTGATACAAGTGGCGATTAAGGTGTATCCAGAAATAGAGAAATACAAGCACACAAAGACGCACTGGACTCTCGAAGATAATGAAATATCTGCTGTAAAGCCTGAAAAATGCGAGAAAACCCCATCTGAATATGGTGAAGTGTACATTTTTTATCAAGTTTTTCTAATCTAGACTCAATATTATGTATCCTGTTACATATTATTGAATCTAGTTTAGAAAAGCGGTAAATAAATGGTTAACCACTTATGTAAGGCTTCTTGTTAAAAATAAAAAAAAAATAAGAATTGGATATAAGGCTACCATTTATAGCAATCCATCAAAATGGTGCGCTCGATTTATGAATTATAAAATCTAAGAATTTTACTGATATCTAAAGTGTTACTAAAAAAACTAAGATGCAAAGAAATTATATAGCTAAGTGTGGATGATATACAAAAGATAGTAAATAGTACGGAATCTATAAAAGCAACAAACAGGCACAATATTGTTCGGTACTTAAAACTGTCTTAAAATTATTTTGTTTACTGTCTTGAAATTACGTACTGAAATATCTTATGAATATTATTGAATTCGATATTGTTTGAATTTATGAAAATACACTATGTCTATCCGGAACAAATAAACTTATTTTATCCTTATGTATAAATAAACAAGGATATGCACTTTCTTAATATTTTACATCTTTCTTATTGTAATTAATAAATTTGTTACATTAAACAAATGTTTATATATGAATAATAAACTATACTTAGGGCCTTCTTAGTTTTGAATACTGTATAAATAGGTAAAGTTATATACTGGACATTTGTTTAGAATGAGAAGCACAATTCGAATAGGTTAAAATATATATACGCCCATTAGAATAATGATATACGATTTAAAATTATTCAGCTACGGAGTTTCCGTATAATTACTCTCGAGTGCTCTTGAATGAAAACACGTTTTCGCGGCATTCGAGGGACCGGTCAAAGACTCCATAGGCATAATACCTACGCGATCCTTCGATTTATAATAGGGGTGTGCGTGCGAGAAACCAGCGATGAAAAATAAAGAAATTATATATACCCCCAACTGTGCTTGGATTAATCGCATTCCCGAAAAGTCCCCGCTTGAGCATGCATATTACGCATCTTTCTGGGCCCGTGCGCCAAACGAAACCGGGTCGCCCAGTTTTGGAACGCATTCAACGGACTGTATATACGCGCTTGATTTTTCATGCGAGTCCCGACGAAGGACGGCCCATTGACCCATACACGCATACAATACGAGGCGGATGGCGGAAGATTTGAAATTAAAATTTTTCAGTGGAAGGGGCGTGATCAGGTGTGCCCGCGAGCATTCACAGCGCAACGAGTTTACGGATGTAATATAGTGGATTTCTCGAAATAGCTGACTACGGTGACCCTTCATTTGCATGCGGAAAGGTGCCCGGCTTTTAATAGTAATAGGACTAGATTTAATTTATGTATCAACATTGCGATTATACATTGTACGGCGCTTTCTATGAATTAACTGATTTGCATTTTTTTACGATGCGGCGAAAAATAGTTCAGTGTTTTGCTATACGTACAGTTACAATTCTTTGTTGTTAAATTTCCAATTAGAGAAAACTTATGGTATGTTTATTTAAAGTTAGGAATAATTAAAATTCAACAAAGATATTTTTAAAAAGAAATTTAAAGGTATTTAAATGAATTCATCAATTGCCGCGAGTAAATTTTGATTAGTTTTCTTAACATTTCTTTTGATAAGGATACATTAAAAAATACTTTTTAAAACAAAATATTTTGCAACAAAGATGTTGATAGTTCTGCATTTAAACTATACTACATTTTAAACTCGTTTTTGGAAAAAATAATGTACATATAATTATTATGTTTGAAATTACTATTTCAGTTATTATGGAAGTTGGAGGAAATATTCTTCAAATAAACTGAAAATTTAAAAAAAAGATGCTAGAAATAATTACTGTTTAACGATTGGATTGTTAATAACAATTGACATTATATTCTAAAGGAAAGAGTAAGACAAAAGCGGATTGTATTGTTTAGTTATATAATGTAATGATTTTCTCGTATATTAGGTAAGTAATTTTAGGATTTACGTTGCCAGCTCGTTTCATTGTATATTTATTCACCCTGATTTTTATATTTCTTTTAAGCTTTACAAGTAAAAAAACAATAAAATTAATTAGATTTGATTCAAATTTATAGTTATAAAAATAACATTTTTAAGGTGGATTAGATATATCCAGCGTTAGATATATCACACTAAATGATCTTGTAATATAATTTTTTTTAGTTCTTTACTGAGATATTGTAATATGATATGAGATGTAATATGAATGAATGGCTTACACATTTCAAAATTTTCCATCGTATATTTCCCAGATATTACTGTTTAATCTGAAAGTGACGTTTTCGTGTTTAACAAAGCAAGATAAATAATAGCTTATTAAAAATTTTGGGTCTTAAAAAATAGGTAATTTTATCCTCTTTCAAATGTATTATTATTGAATGGACGATATTATTTCTAAAGTATCGAAAAAACTCGAAAAAATAAAATTCAGAAATAGAAAAAAATCTAAAAGAAACAAAAACGCATTGAATCAAACAAAAAATACTTTTGAGTAGTCTTCCTTAAAAAAAAACAAACTAGAAAATAAGCCCTGAAACATTAATTTTCACCGTGTATATTCAAAGTAATGCACACACATACACACGCACGCACCCACACACACGCGTACACGCACACACTCAGGCACGTATTCACGCCCGCTTACACAGACACACGCACGCACGCACGCACGCACGCACGCACACATGCACGTACACACACACACAACCATACAGACATTTTATAAAAATAGTGTATTTTGATTCCTAATGCCTCTTTTAAGTATAAACAATTTCAACTCTTATATTTATATACGAAAATCAGGAAAAGTTCTGATAGCATTGAGATAAACATATTTGAATGGTAGGTAAACATATTTGAATATTATACGTTAGTTGAGTTTTGAGATTGTTTCTCCCTTTGCAGCTGCTTCTGTTTCATTCAAAGTAAGCACTTTGTTTTCATTCGAAACAGATGGAGGCTGCATTAGCTTAATGTCCAGCATATACTCTACTTCATCCATCGTAAAATGAAAATAACACAAAAGTAAATATGTTGATTTATTGCTACATTTATATAATATACTATACATACATTCTAGTTATATGAGCAAGAGCTAATGTTAAACTTGGATCACAAATAAATTTAATGTAATGATGTTTATACATTTTGGTAAACCTCTACGTGTGGATTTTTGTATATACAAATTTATCAGGAGCCCTTGTTAAAATAGCTTTATAGTTAATTCTGAACCTATTTGATATTTGATTTATGATGCTTAAATTTCACCAAAATTAAATAATACACCAAATCGTCTATTCAAATAAAAATCACATCTTTTGAGAAATGGAATTGATTCACTATCAATATTCGATATCATTATCACTTAGAATGATTATCGTATTTAATAATACTAGAAGCTGATTTAGCGCTCGCGATATGCGCGCGTGGCAATCTCTCCTGCTGGGCTGTAGTGGGGTTGAATACTTTTATTATAACGAATATGTAATTATATTGCATAAATTTTTATAATTTTTAATACAATATCACTTACTTCACGTAATTATTGGAACATTTATTTTGTGTGCACGTATTATCAAATTTATCGATTAAAGTATTGTTGGATATTTTCTTGGCCTACTGTAAATTGGTCAAGATTGAGTAAGAAAGAAAAGGATTTTAAAAGATATATAATTGAAGTTTAATATAAGCTATTTAAAATTTCTTAAGGTGCTTGTTTATGACTAAAAGTACTGAAACACGAATTTTATTTTCTTGTCAAAAAACTATCTTCTGTAGATAAGTAGAGCAAAATCCGTCATCAGAAGGATGTCAAATCTTTGTCGTGAGTTTATCACAGCTATCGGTAATATTAAACTATAATAGACGTTCTACACTGATGCGGTATGTATATGATGTGCACGTAATGTTACTGTTCTTCATGTCGCTGGTAGAAGAAAGTGACACTAAGTTGGACACTTTTCTTTTATGATTTCCCTCTATTCAGATTGTTACAAAATTGAGAAATTATATGTCATTTAAGCATTGCAACTTTATAAATGAATTTGATTTAGATATTCAAATTATACACCGTAATTTTATGCTCATGACTAATTTGTAGGCACGCATAAAAATAGTATTAATATTTCGAATATTTTCATATATTTGGTTAAGCGCATAATACATTGTTATATATAAACTTCTTAAGTATCGTTTTCCATTTAGAAAATGTAGAAAATAAAACCCACGAATTATTTAAAGTACACATACTTTCCAATTTAGCCCCAATTCTAATACATATTGTAACAGTTACAATATGAACGTTTGGAACAAACGTTTAAACATTAACTTATTCTGTATATGCATGTTAACAATAATTTTTTTTTCTCAGTGCAATGTTCAGTTTTCAATGATCTGGAACTCTGGTTACTAATATCTTTTTCGTATTTAATGTTGGTGAAAAAGTAGGAAAATAAGAATTAAGAAAACCTCGTAGCTAATTAAAGAAATTACCGTAGATACTACCGGCTTTTCAGAAAATTTTTTCCATGTACTAAAGGAGTCTATACATTAAGAAATGGCTATGAAAGTCGTTTAATAGACCTATAAGTTTCTAAAAGTTGTTATGAAAAATTTTAATTTTATTTTTATTTTCAATAAGTATAGCCGATATATTTAAATAACACATATTAGATTATGGATATTCACTTTATCTAAGTTTGCTTCGTATCCAACTTACAAGGAGAGAATCAGAGATGCAGGTCTCGAAATTTTCTGAAACTTTGAGGATCATTCATTGATAGCTAGAAATGAAGTGTATTAGCACCAGTAGTTTTTGTGAATGGGCCCTTTTTCGGAAGATATCATCTATTCTTCTCCGAATATGCATTATTTCATTTAAAATGGTACCTCTATCTGTGATCATAACGCCGCATGTTCTTGAATTAAAGAAAACTGCCTGAAAGTAGTACTGCCGAAAAGTACCTAAAAGTAGTCAAAAAGAGCTTTAATTTGAGACCTGGAATATTAAAAAATATTAATCTGATCCAAAGTTATTAATAAATTAAGATATCAATTATAAATGCATGAATATTCATAGAAATTGAAGTATTTAAAATCCGTTGATTTTTCATGTATTTTTGTTGATATGTTCAATTGTTAATAACTTTAGCTCAGCTTAATATTTTTAAACGTTCCAGGTCTACAATTAAAGCTCTTTTTGACTACTTTTAGATTCTTTCGGACAGCTTTCTGTAATGCAAAAACATGCAGAGTTATGATCACAGATAGAGGTACCATTTTAAATGAAATAATGCATATTCGGAGTAGAATAGCTGATATCTTACAAAAAAGGGCCCATTCATTATAAATACGTCTAACAATACTTTAGGCCTCCATGTCGATATTAATCGCCATGGTTCTTTTATAAATGGAACAAGAAATACTTCCAAGATATTACATAATATTTTTTCAATTTTTTACGCACAACACCTCTAAACAAAGAAAATGTCACATATCTACATTATTTCATGTGATTCCATACTCGGAAATAAAAATATATAAATATATTTGTGTTAAACAAATAATTGTTTCTGTTTTAAATTATCGGTGGTCCTTAAAAATGCCGATTGTTTTAGTATAGTGTATTTTTTAGTGTATTCTTTATATTGCATATATTCGAGGTCGTACGTTCGCATAACAGCGAATGGGGTGAGACGAGCCCTCATCATCGTCGTCATACTTTCTCTTCTGACTTCACTCAACGAGTATCTTAACTTCGGGTAACAGCTCTGACGATGACGAAATCACGATGACCTCATGGGCTGCCAGCTCGAACTCCATGGCCTCGTTTGGCCCCCATGTCTTCGGAGAGAGCTGCGGTAGAGTTTATCACCGACTTTCGATGACAGCGAACTGCCACGAAAAAGGATTATACGAGAGCAATGACTCTTGTGTACAAGCGTTTTTTCAATCATTTCGCCATTCGGAAGATCCAGTAATAAAATCACTCCTACGACTCCATGGGTCTCGCCGTCCAAGATGTTCATCATTAGTAGAGTTGGCGGTAAAGTCCGCGGCAGTCTGAAGTTCGAGATGATAACACAAGAGGTCATCGTGATCTCATCATCTTCAGAGCTGTCGCTCGAGGTCAAGATCCTCTTTTAGTGGAGCCAGAAGAGATAGCGCGACGACGATGATGAGGTTTTTTAATAAGATACTCCGCTAGCTATATAAGAACTGCAATGCCTCTGCCACGTGAACTTGAATTTGACATTTTTCGCTTGCGCATCAAAACTTTTCAAAGACTCGGAGTATGCTGCAGAAATTAACCCTCACAGGTACGAATTTTCCTTCAAAGCTGAATATATTCGCAAGGGATGGTAAAAGGATTTTCGAGGTCGCTGATTAAGAATAGGAGGTCGAATTTGACAAATTCAAAATGGCGTATCCAAGATGGTGGATCAGATAAATATAAAGTTTTGAACAGATCAGCTAAAAATTATTCCTAGGAGATTTTTTATGTCGCTGATTAAGAAACCAACGTCTGATTTGCAAAATTCAAGATGACAAATCCAAGATGGTAGATCAGATTAATAAAATTTCAAACAAGTCGGCTGCAAATTAAGACTGGGGGATTTATGGGCGGATCGGTCATTTCCAACATATGACCACAAGAGTCCTACATTATTGATTTTCAGACGATCTGTTCTACATTTTATTAATCCGATCCACCGTCTTCAATCCGTTATTCTGAACTTTGAATAACCGAAATCGGTTTTGTAATCAGCGACCCCTAAAAACCCTAATAATATTTTTCAGACGATTTGTTCAAAATGTTCTCAATCCAATCCGCCATCTCGGACGAGCCATCTTGAATTTTGCAAATCCGACCTCGGATTCGTAACCAGCGTCCCCCAAGAAATCCTAATAAGAAATATCAGCCAATTTATTCAAAATTGTATCAATCCAATCCGCCATCTGGGATTCGCCATATTGAATTTGATAAAGGCGATCTCGGTTTTGCAATCAACGACCACATTAACCATTCAGTAATAGTTTTTCAGCCGATTTGTTCTAAATTTCATCAATATGATCCAATATCTTGGATCCACCATCTTGAATTTTACCCCTGCGAACCGATAAGAACGTTGTGGTAGAAAATCGAGGTGGCAAAAAGTAGAATAATTGGAAGAATGAGCAGTTGAAAGGAGTTAAAGTTACGTTATCGGAGGATAGCAATGTAGCAGTAGATATAGAACGGCCAGTAGGAGGTAAGCGGCAGTCCCAGTTGCAGTCACTTCAGGTCAGGTCGTTCGAGAGAGAGAAAGCACGAAGAGTCTTGATGTTTAACAGATCTTGTAGAGTGCAAAGCAATCCCAATTGCAGTGACTCAGTACTGTAAAGTTTGATGGAGTAGAAAAAAGTGAGTATGTGAAACAACCTGTGGGGAGTGAGAAGCAGTCACTCCAGACCATAGTTTTCATACATCCAGTAGCAGAATAGAGTAAAAAAAATCGGACAGTTGGGAGGGAATAAGGAGCGATCCTAATTGCTTAATTTTAGACCCAAATGTTCGGAGGTGTAGAGGAGAATGCATAATGAACAACATGTGGGGAGTGCAAATCAGATCACTTCAGGCCATGGTGTCCGAGAGGGGTGTAGAGAGCTGTAATGAATAAATGCCGGGGCTGAAAGCGCGATCCTAATCGCATACACCTCAAGTCAGAGCATTCAGAGACGGAGTAATTAACTTGGGACGCTCGATGAAGAGTGAGAGGAGATTCCTCCACGCCATGTTACCCAAGAGACGTACAAAAGAGAATACAATGCATACAGGAGAGACCGTGTTAAGTGACAAGCAATCTCAATTGCACTCACTTCGAGCAACTGTACCTAAAGAGGCGAGTAATATGGAGAAAGAGTTTCAAGATCTATTTACGCACTTAAAAGAGAGATTAAAAAATTATGGATTAATAATCAACCTGATTATAAACGAATAAACAATTATTGAGACAGTAACTATTGTTTCTCAATTTATTTATTTTCCACATTAGCTGTACCCTGCTAATATATATGTAAATAATATTTTCTTGTCAATAGTTAAAGAAGTATTCTTTAAAAGGTAAAATAAAATTTGTTAGATTATGTTGATTCTATTGCTCGGTCTATACAGTCATGTAGATGCATTTTTCTCCGAAGAAAAATATATTCGCAAGGGGTGGTATAAGGGTTTTCATGGTCGCTGATTACGAAGCCGAGGTCGGATTTTCAGACTTCAAAACAGTGGTTCCAAGATCGTGGATCAAATTAATAAAATTTAGAAAAAATTGTCAGAAACTAATACTGACAGTGATGTGAAAGTCAGAAGAATTCTCCTGGCACATTTTCAAGGGTCTGAAAATGTCGAAGTTGGCATGATTGACACTTCCACTCGTTCCGCTTCATTCCTGTGTTTTTGCGCGCAGTTGTCAGAGTCAGCTGCTCTGAATAAGCAAGGTTAGGCTGCAAACCTGGAAAAGTGTATTTACATAAAGAATAAAACTATTATACGGAAAATAAACTTCGATTAATGCAATAATTAGGTAAGTAAAATAATTTTTAAATTATTTGTTATTTGTAAAAAGGAAGATGCTTCGTGTTTCTTTCATAATTTTGCAGTTTTCCATCAGTGCTCAGGTAAAAGAAGTTTCCTTACAAGAATTTGGATACGCATTAGATAAAGCTGAAAAATGTATTTAATATTAAAGCGCAGAATGGTTACTTTAACTACTACAGTTATTCTTTCTCACTGCAGATATAATTTAATTATTCTCGAACATTAGTGTATATTGTATGGGTGCATCGGTGGGCCCCATCATTTACCAATTATTATATCTGAAATTATATAGCAAGGTTAATAACTTGTATAAAACGTGAATGATTTAAAAAATTTAAAGTGGATTTAGGTTTCTTACGGTGATTATTATCTATACAGATTAGTTTTATTAAAAGTCCCTTTGCTAGAAATATACTTATTCGTCAAATCAATCGAGTAAAGTAACAATTTTTTGTAAAATCTGTTGAAAATCAAAACTTTCAAAGTTATATTTTATCGATAACTCAATCTGAAATTTTATAGATTAAAATAACGTTCATAGTAGTAATAGAAAACTATTATTGATTGTTAAAACAATTAAAAAATTATAGATAATAACAAATGTATATTGTATTATTTTTTCGATGCCAAGTTTTCTTCTTCTAGATGTATATCGTACATATATATAATATATATATTTTTTTTAATTAGATTGCTGACAATGATTAGGATTATTATTTTGACTCCAATTAATATTTTTTTAACATTACAGGTATCAAATTAAAGCTCTATCTGCCTACTTATATTATCTATCAAGCCATTTTCTCTAATGCCAATATGTACATATTTATAATCACTAGAAGAGGTACCTTTTTTCACTAAAATAACGTATATTAGAAGTAAAATAGTTTGTATCTCGAATACAAAGGCCCATTAGAACAAACTATGCGTGCTAGGCTTCATGTTTAGGTACGAGAAAGTACCAGAAAGTACATCCCAAAGCCTGAGTAAAATCTGAGTTATGCAGGGTTGGTATTCTCCTTATGAGTAAGTTCTGCGAAGGGCTGCGGTATCGGCGGTATATTCCTATCCCTAGTCCAGTCGCGATTTTCAGTCAAATTAATTTTAAAGGACTTTCCACATAATAGATTACATTAAAAGTTTGTAGATTTATGTAGAAAAATACACAGGATTTATTTCTAAAAGATTTAGCGGGATCAAGATATTATTTAATATAATATTGAAGATTTCGTTGGTTTTAGCACCATTTTTGGTAACAAAAATCACTTTCCGCTCATAAAATTAGATGAGAAAAATCAAGTACATCAGTATTTATTATATTAGATTATGTGAACATTTTATATAAAGTAGTAGCGGGTTCAGATTTTTAGATTTTGCAATAAAAATTCAAAATCACCAGCAGGAGGATGCCCACGGATGTGTAGTAAGTCAGAGAATGCATGGGAACATACAAAACTGACTCTTTTGTTTAGAGCTTGACAAAATATGAATATTAAAAAAAAAAAATTAATGCTCGGAAGTGAAGGGAAACTTTATAAAAAGAGGACCAAATTCGATAAAATAAGTGAAAATATCATGATTCTATCAGACTATAGTACTCAAAATTAAGAGAATTAATTATTTTTTATGTATTTTACTCCATTAAGACTGAAATTTTTGCTTCAATGCTTAAGCTTTTATAAATTCTTCATGTTCATATCAGTTGTATAGGTCCTCCATCAATGTTTTACTTAGGGTCGACATAGGCCAACCATGGGATCCATCTTTAGGCTTTTTTGAATCTTTTAATACCTTCCACATAATAAATACTGATGAAACTTGACTAATATATCAATTGAAATATTGTCGATGTAGTGCATAATACGTTTTCGGGATTAGGGCTTAACTTTATAAGTAATCGAAATTATTTAACTTTTTAAGGTTATTTTTATACTATCCAAATGATAAATTTTACTAAAACTCCACAAAATAGATTCTTTAATCATTTAGAGTCTATTGGTACCGGATTTAGTGGGTTCGCACTTCTAAAACACCTATAATACAAATCTCGTACTTAGTTCCAAGAAAGTTCCAAACTTCAAGGACATTATTTTCTTACCTTAAATGCTTTTTAATTATTATTTATTTGTCCAATTACACCACTAAAACTACGAGAACTATTATTAACCTTGACAAAATTGACAATAGCTTACAGTACTGTTTTTTACTCTTGTACTGACTTCGACAGAGTCACTGTGACAAGTGAGATAGACAGCTAATGTCTACCCTAGCCGTGTGCAGCAGCAGTCGTCGTATAGCTTTGGCCAGTGCTGCTCGCAACTCGGCATGAGTGACCGGCACGAAGTACAAAGGGCGGAGACGGATGGGGCGATCGAAATAAATGTACAAATATTAGTTTGGTAAATATGCGCATTGTAATTTCTGAGTGACTGTAGGGTAGAGAGAAGACAGTAACAGAGAGATTGAGGAGCGTATAAGTAGGTATGTGAGAAACGCGGTAGGAGTGAGGAATAATGGTGATCGTCTTGAGGAGCTTTTTTGGCTACAGGCCGGCGACAAATACAACAGGCGGAAAAACGAGGAAGAGGCGTGGACGGAGCGTGAGGTGAAACCTCGCGGACGTCAGGACTTTTTTAGTATGTAACTCAGATCACATGCACATAATACGCAGAATAGCATAATATTTAAAATGTATCTTTTGCATTCGAAGAGACACCGTTTACACATGCAGAATTTTAAAATATAAGAACTGAGTAGGTATTGTGAGACCTGAGAACGCTAAACTGCAAGGTGCTATCTCCGTAATTTTCTGTAACTTTTTGTAATTTCTTGTAATTTTTTTATCAGGGCCGATTAGTGGCGTGAACGCATATACTCATCACTGTGTAGCTCGCTTTTACTTAATCATTATTTCAACAAATTATTGTTCTTTTTTACTGAATATTTCCCTGAAAAGAATTTAGATAAAAATTTTAAACCGTTTGATATATAAATCATTATACTCAAATCGCACAGTAAATTCTATCTCTGATCTCGGTATTAAATTTGATTATTCTCTTACTTTCCCCGTTCACATTCGGTTAGGTTATTGAGGACTATTGGATTGGATTTATAAATAAATCTACTCGAGATTTTGTGAATGTTGATTCTATTATATATCTGTACAACTCATTATTTATTCCTATTTTGACATATGGTTCTGTTATTTGATGTCCGAATGTGCCAATGTATAAACATCAATTAAAATCTGTACAACGTAAATTGTTACCTAACCATTCTTATAAATGCCATTAATGTATGAGTTGCATTGGTCAATATTATGATTCATTATACGTGAGATTTTGCTTACTTACAATCATTATGCTTCACCTTTTTTTACTTATTTCTTTTTAATTCTTTGGACATTTTTACAGCACAAAGGAAATGTTCAATGATGATTTTAAAGTATAAATAAGAATTATTTTTGGAAAGCAGCTTTTTTCCTTACAAAAGTGTGTTTATTACAGTCCTGTATTTTTAAAACAAGTATTTGGGTATGAAATTTTTTTTTGAGATTGTTACAGTATTCACTTTTTTTTGTTGGTTTGCACTGAAATCTAGTTCGCAAAAGACTTGAGCAAATATGTGAAATTTTATTAAAAATTAATTCATTATCTATAGTTTGCTTAAGATATTCAGTAAAAATAACTTAAAATATTCTCAAAATTTTGTTTATTGATGCCAAATAGGGTAACTGTCCATAATAATGAGCCTGTCCCTAGTTTGTGCCTTTCTTTTCAAACAAAGCGCATGAAGAACAATCAACAAATAAATAAAAGAATTTATACTTTATAAACATTCACATTATATTGATTAATTGTTATTATGCAGTTCTGACTGTTTCAAAATGGTATCAGAATTGGGGACTCTTAGTCCGTTCCCTCCTCAAAAATGTTAAGCAATGCTTGATTATCGAAACTTAATTTATTAATTATTAACGCAATACGTTGCATATAGAGTACTATTTATATCATAAAAGGGTTCAAATTAATTAAAAAAATCGTAAAACAATGATATTTGGTGCGATTTAATAATTTTATTATTAAATCCACTAATACCGCGAGATTTCAGGATTTGTCCGTAGTTGTGTATCCAGATTTTGAAAAAATGTTATTACATGGTTTCAAAGTCTGCGGCCTTCATCCATTCTCAGTAAAGGGAGTCGATTTCTCTAAAGTATTCATCAGATCAACAGAACATGATCAGTCAGTTTTAGATAAAACACCGTCAGCGCACCGTCATTCACATAATATAGCACTGCAACATCTTGAAGAACAAATTCAGCCATCGGCGCCAGAAAGCTTTAAGGCTAATAAGAATCTTGATGAATGGAATGGTTCTAACGCAAGATAAAAAATCTTTTTTTGGCATGGAAAGGACTCTCACACGGAGAGAATTTTCTAATAAAAATGATGACGAAATTCGCAGTAAAAATTACGGTGAATGACTATAAAGCTGGGACACTCTAACTTTCCGGCAGTTTTTATTCATATTTACGATAAATTTTACCGTACTGAAGGGTAAAATATGCCTGCCGTAGAGTAAAAGTTCCCTGTATAAATCTTAGAGAAAACCAAAATTTGTGGTAAAATTTGTACGAAATATTTTTTAAAAATCTGAATTTTCTTCCAATTGTTGTAGCAGTATCATTAATACTTAAATAAGTACATTATACACATTTATATTTGAGTTAACCTAAAATATGTACACGCTCAGTTGTTTTCTTTATCAGCTGTCTTCTTTTTCTCAAATTAGGCAAATTTTACCATTCGGTACGGTAAAATTTATAGTCTGTGTAGTAAAATTTGTAGTCAATGAGGTAATTTTTATAGTAAAAATATCAGTAAAAAGTGCCAGAAAGTAGGAGTGTCCCAGCTTTATAGTTATTTACGGTAATTTTTACCCTGAATTTCGTTATAATTTTTATTAGAAAATTCTCTCTGTGTAGGAGTGCCAGATTTTGAAAATCATGAAGTCGCTGAATGTAACCCTGAAGTTAATGTAAGTATTTTAATAATGTTTTAATTTATCTTTTAATCAAATAATTTAGATATTATATAAATATATTTTTTCATAGAAAAGAAATCCATCCATCGAGTCAATTTCTCAGTCACTTCGTGTAGCTGATAATCACCTTAACGAAGAAGTTCTAACTAGCGAGGGAAGTGTGCAACTGCAAAGTAAACAGGACGAACAACTTCCAGAAGTAATTTAAGCTTTAGCTTTAAATTTTCAAATATTATTTAAGAATTATTTACTTTTACTTTTACATAATCAAGTTCACATAATAGATTTTTGTATGATATTTACTCAACATATTTTTATATATATTTACATTATAAAATTATATACATTATAGCTATACTTATTTACATATTTACAGAAAAAACAATATATCTTTTGAATGATGATTTCTAATAAAAAGTTTTTGCAGGTTATCTTTGTGCAAAATAGTAATAATATAGAACAAGAAGAAACTTCAGAAACTTAAGATTTTATATTGATGATGAAGGCAATGTAATAATTGATCAGCCTTTAGACTTACAGCAAAATCCTACTATTTCCAATGAATTGAGTAGTATTAATTGTAACACGAATATTAGTAATGAAGCTAAGTTAAAAAATACTTTTAAAGTCAATGTTAGCGACAAAAGTAAAATTATTGAAAAAGTGGATCGATAAAAAAAGTTAAAAAAAAAAATAATTGTATTACTTATTTCTAATAATTTTGATTCATAAATCTACTCTAAAGTTAAGAACAAATAATGTACAGTTAAATAACAAGTTGTTAATGTTGTTTTATTGTAGTTTATACATCATTTTATGCGTTATGTATATAATAAATTATTTATTGAAGCTTTATTCAATAAAAGTTGTAAACAATTGACTTATTTGTCACCATGTCAAAAAAGTATTTTTTAAACAGTCAAAGTCTAAATTCACATGTGAATAGTACATTATGTAACAAGGGCAAAAAGTCAAATATTTTTCCCACGGGTGAGTTTGGTGAGTAAGCAAGGGTAGTATTCCAAAGGAAAAATCGACTTTTTTCTTGAGTTACATATAGTACTTTATGCCCATCTCAACTGTGGCTACTTTTTGACTGACGTAGAATGTTTGAAAACGTGGTCGGTGCGCGGTGTGGACGGCGCTGCTCTACTCTCTAAGTAATAGTTTTTCGTATTAAATATTGAATACTCTAATAGATTTTGTATAAAATATATATGTTTTAATTTTATTGGATAAAACATAACTTATATTGTTAAAAGACAATCGAAAATCAGGGTTATTGGTAGAACTTGATGAAATAAAGGAATTTGGACTAGTTTCTAAGGAAGTCACTTTTTTCCCGCAAATGCAGGAAAAAAGTGATTTGCGGGAAAAAAGTAAATTTTCCTCCCTAATCCTTTTTGAGGGGAAAAAGTGTTACTTTGGTCTCGCTTTTCAGGGAAAAAAGTGTCTATTTTCGTTGAGATGGGCATAAAATAATTTATTTTTCATTATAATTTATTTTTATTTTAATTAAATAAATAACTTTCTTGTTTCGTGACAGTTCATGCCAATATTTACCCCTGCCTTTCAAAAAAGATTAAGAAACTAACCTTACTTATTGACTAAATATTGTATTACTTTTAAAAATATCTTAAATTAATAATGAAGCTACAAATCGCAATACTGAGTTAAAATATTTTGATCATTCATGAGTACTTTAACCGAGTATACAGAATTGCGAACAAGCACATTAACCGGGGAATTAATAGGGACAAACTGGGCATAGTAACACGCACATTGCCTATTGAGAAAGCACACTAATACGGACAAAACCTCTTTTTTTTAATTTAAATTAATCTGTTTAAACAATTGGTATTTCTAACTGAAATAAATTTTTTTTATTATTCAAAGGTTAAGCTACGTTATAAATTTTGAATGCAATATATTCAAGAATAATTTATTCTTTAATTAAATATTTAAAGCGAAAAGTTGCTCCATGACACACTATTACGGACCGCTATCCTATGTGTTCAAATTTTGGAAATAAAAGGCTGAATATTAAAAAAGTTTTCAATGTTGCCACAACCCCATCTTAATGAAAGCACTTGAAATGTTTGTGTATTTTATTGTCTATTCATAAAGAAGAAGAAGCTAAGATCCGTATTTAAAAAAACAATTTGAAACCATTAAAATATAAGAAATCTAGTTGGTGGGGGGGAGGGGGGGGGGTAAGATTGATATCATGTCACTGCTTCACATAATCATTTAACAAATATACAAATTTTATGAGTTTTAATTGTCAGTCATGGATAAATAACTATAGCTGTTCAACTGTAAAACATAACATACATTACAAGTGTGGTGTAGTTGCTTTAGAGTCCCTAACTTGTACGAGAAAGGTTTGGGTTCAAATCCTCGTCCTTTCTTTTTTTTCTTTTTTTCTTTTCTTTTTTTTCAATATATTTCGTTTCTTGAATTGACTTAAACACATTATGTATAATGCAAAAATGCAAATCTTTTTATTTATTTAAAAATATTTAAAATATAAAATAATATAAATTCTGTTATTTTCTGTAGATTACTGTAATTTACTGTAATTTTCTGTAACTTACTGCATTTTACTGTAATTTTTTTGTACTTTTTTGTGAAATTGTCCAAATGTAGTCAGAATATAACAGAAAATTATAGATAATTACAGAATCTTACAGAAAATTGCAGTAAATTACGGAATATTATAGTAAATTGTAAAAAAATTACAGATAATTCGAGACATTCCAAAGAATTACAAAAATTCACAGTACATCACAGAAATAATTTCCGCCAGGGTTATATTGGCGTTCTAAAATCCTCTAATTTTGTTTATTGCCTTTTTTAAGCAGAACAAAACAAGTTATCAAAATTTTAATGTTTTTGAACAAAGTGGAAAGATGTTTGTTATATCAGTGGAAGACCCGCTTGAACTTTATATTGTAAAAGCATTTTTACACCGGTGCGGTAAGTCTAAAGCAGTGATATAAGGTAATAACGATACAACAAAATTGGAATTTTTACCAATTAATCTCTCATTGTTCCAAGTGATTGATAATTTTACCCCATTTTTATATCATGATTTTAGAGTTTTCTATAATTAAAGTGATGCTAAATGCTCCTATTACCAGCAAATACAAGAAAATACTTTTTTCGTTTAATTTTTAATTTTGACAAAATATCTCTAGAGAGTTTTTGTTTATAAATGGGACAACAAGAGATATTTACAGAGATATTTACTCAAAATTCGAACGAAAGACATGGGTCCTTATAATTTTTGATGACGGGTGGTTTAGCAATACCTTAATGATATAGGTATGTACTGAAAAAATATTTTATTATTAAACCACATAAATTAATATTTCATTTTATTTTGTTTTTAATATATTGTTAAACCAACTGGGAGCAATAAATTGGATGCATTTCATGATAGAAGCATATCTTCTTTGAAAGCGATGCAAGGCGCGGAGAAGCTTCAGAACTAGTGAAGCTAACTCACTCTAAAACTCCGCAGACCGCGTGAGAATTACAGGGTAAAAATATTTGACGGACACAATAATAGCTAAAGCGCTATTCTCTCTTATACTCGCTAAAGTAACAAAGTTTTGGATTTCTCGCAGCGATTAAACAAACCGCCCGTTCATCGGCCACGATCATTGACTGAGAGACTTCGTTTTCTCTCTCGTTAGCTTACAGGCACAACTCTACACAAAGAACTCTCGTAAAAATCGGACGTCCTCGCGCGAACATGATGTAAGAACGTGTAGAACTTAACAAATTTTATCATGCACTCTAGTATCTCTAAAAAAGCATCAAAATAGATTGTCGAATATTATACAGGCTATCCACATCGATATATGACTTTCCATATAATTAATCATGCTTCTTGTATTAGCATACAAAAACCAAAGGGTAAAAGATGTCATTCTTAATCCTTTGAAATAATATTCTTATTAAATATACGTACGTCATGTTATTAATGCATTAATATAAAAATATTAAATATTGTTAATGTATATATTATAAAAATGTATAAAGATTCATTAGGGTTATCCCTTCAAAAGTTCTTTTCATATGCACATAGTTTTTAAAACAGTATTTGTAAATACACGTATTTATTGTAAAACAAATAAGAATGATAATTATTAATAATAAATAATTGTTTATTTAGGTATTAATTTTTTGGATAAATTGTACAATGAATGTCAACTTTGATACACTTTACTACATATATTTCACATCGGCTTTTCATTGTTAGTCACTAGTAGAATTAATTTACTTGGTAATGTCTAACATATCAAAATCCGGAGAAACTTAAAATCAATAATAGGAAAACCGCTAAAAGGTAAACGAATTCAATAATCAATAAAAATTGTTTTTGTCTCCATTGCGTTAAAGAAACCAATAGATACCTCAAAATACATTTCTAACTTATTTTTCAAAAACATTCTTTTCACTCTCACAAAGTTTCCTCTACAAGTAGAAAACATTTTTCGATCTACCTGGACCTCGTCTTTGTCGACCCTCGATACGTAGATGTTATAGAATTATGATTTAATAAGTTTTATCAGCATTGCTGTAGATAGACTGCTTTGCTGTGTTACCACATTTTTCTCAGAGAAAACGCCAGGGTCTCAAAATAAATGCTCTTTATGTGCTCTGTACATGGTAATTCGTTACTGAGATTGTAGGCGCTATCTAGCGGTTAGAATTATAGTTACATCAGTGTTCCCGTTCAAAGCAGACGTATACGGCATGAAACAGTACAATGAATACGCTGCTAACTGCTTTAGCAGAGTGCTTTCTCAAAAAGAGATCCTGAATAAACTTTTTTGTTAAAAATAATAATATAAAAGTTGATTCTTTTAAGTTAAATAATCCTTTTAACGACCACTATCCTTTGATTTTAAACGTGGATCACTAATACAAATGATACACGAATTTGTTGAAAAGGCCACTACATATAAACAACTAACAGGAAAAAATAAAGACTTAATACCGAGAAAAAATTAGATTAGGAAAAATAAATTAGACAATTAGACACCGATAAATTGAAACTTCCTACAAGGAACCACAATTTCATTTTTCTTCGCCCTACAGATTCCAATGAGATACATAAAATTATTATTTCAATGAAAAGAAAATCTGGAGGGGTAGGTAATATAAATATTAGTACAATACAATCAGTATGTGAACATATACTATTACCACTAGAACATATTTTTAATTTGTGTATTGAGAAATCCATATGGCCTCATGCTCTTAAAAAATCGTGTATTTCAAATTATAGGCCAATTTCGCTTATATCTAACATTGCAAACATTTTTTGAAAAAATAATTCACAATAGACTACACTAATTTTTGAAAAAATGTAATATAATATCTGACAAACAATTTGATTTTGTTAGAAATAGACGTACGACGGATGCTTTGAATTATATAACAAATATCATATACAAAAATTCGGATAAAATCAAACCTATAGTTACAGTATTCTTAGATTTGTCTAAAGCTTTTGATACTGTGAATCATAGAATACTGCTACATGAGCTTGAGAGATATGGTATAAGAGGTAGTGTCTTAAAACTGTTAACTAGCTATCTCTTAGATAGACAACAAAAAGTTAAAATTCAAGATTGCAAGAGTGAGTACAAATTAATCTCCACAGAAGTTCCGCAAGGGACTATACTAGGTCCTTTGTTATTTATACTCTATGTCAATGATCTACTGAGAGACACTGTCATCATATATTATCAAGTGATGATACGTGGTCACGGGCACAGGATAAAATGAATGTATATCTATATCAAGTGTCAAAGTGGCTTACTTTGAATAAATTAGCTTTAAATGTAAGTAAAACTGTTTACATAACGTATGGAAATTACTGTGATAGTGTGCCAGATACTCTAAACATTAATATAGGTAACCAACCAATAAAAAGAGTAGAATATCATAAGTATCTAGGATTGTTATTCGATTTCAATATGAAATTTATTCTTACCAAAATTAAAAATATTATGAAACCCAAAACATTAATGATAATTCTTTATGCATTTTTTCAAAGTTTAATAAATAATGGAATAATTGCCGGGGGAGTAGCATATAGTAATACCCTAATACAAATAATTCAAAACAAAATATTAAAAATCATAAATAAAAATCGATTCTCAGAGCAATGTCTTCCTCCTTCTGTAATTCAATTATTCCTTTTAGAATCTATTTCGTTTCATTATGAAACACTAAAAGAAATATATAAGTCGAAAACAAGTAATACTAGGAATAAATGTATTCAATTACCAAAAATAACTAAAGCAATAGGTAAAAACAGCTACATAGTAGCTATAAAAGTGTTCAACGAGTTAACAAATGGTGTGAAATCATTACTACCAGTAAAGTTAATACAAAGAAAAAATTGAAACGATTTGTAATAAATCTATAAGTTAGATTTAATTATCGGCTTAGATCACTTTGCGTTGAAATTTTATCTGATGTTAACAAGAAATTTTTTATTTATTTTATTTATTATTTTTTTATTTTTTATTTTTTATTTTTTATTTTTATTTTTATTTTTAAATTAGTTTTTAAATTAGTATTTAAGTATTTTGGTTTCTTCTCTAGGTTATATAAGCCAGCCAATGTAAGGTAATTTTATTTACCTCTTTAGGATTTACTTGTAAATACCAATGTAAAGGTAACTCAATTTTATCTCTATTGGTTACATGTACATTTTTCTGGTCTAATAAATATTTAATATTAAATATAAACAAAGCAAAGAATCTTTTAATTGATATTAGCACTGAATAAAAGTATTCTAACAGACTAAATCAGTGAAAAGAAACATTTTTACAAATCGCGGTTCTTTCTTTAAAAAATCTTTAGCGTATTCCTGACAGACACTGGCTAACTGAAAATCATACGTGTTTTGAGAATATGTATGATTACCGCCTACGCTGAACTAATCGAACGCCAAATTCGCAAGTTATAAATTTCAAAATATGCAACCATTAAAAAGTAATCTAAGCCTATTCATCGAAAATATGCACACTTTCTATTGGTTAGAAATAAAAAATTTGAATTTACGAGTTTGGGATTCAAGCAATTCACAGTATAAGCGGGTTTACGTACTTGTTATATATTTTCAGTACAAAGTGCTGAATTTTGCAAAAGATCGAACACAGTACGGCAACTGTGTGATCGCGCAATTGGAAAAAAGTTTTCAAAGCCCCGCAACACCCTCCACTATACCCCTCGCGAGTCACTCGTCTATAGTTTCCCAGCACTCGAGACTTTTCAAATTTCCATAACAGCGAGCTCGAGCCTCTTTCTCGGACCGCCGATTGAAATTCGCGCTCGATTCTTCAAGTACGCGCACGTGCACCTCGAGCATCCAACGGCAACCAATAACCAAACTCTCTTCCTCTTCCTCTCTCTGCCTTTCTCTACGTCTCTCGCTCTCTCCTAACTGGCCGCGCGCAAAAGCACGCCCGGCGCATCGAACGCAAGAGCTCGCGAGCCTCTTCAGAGATCAAAAACACGGGCACGGCTCCGTACGCAAGACCTTAATTACTCGATCTAATACCGCCCGAAGGCTCGCGCTGATTCGCCAAGTGAAAAGAGACGTCCCCCTCTGTACGCACGCAGACAGCAGCAGTTGAAGCAAGCACCCCCGGGGCCAAATCGGGCCTGCGTCTAATCACGCTTGACGAATCAAAGGTATGCGCGCGATTCCAGCGCAACTCGGGAGGGGGCGGAAAGCTGGCTTAACGCACCACCCCCTTGCTCATTCGTGTATATATATACACACCCCGAGGCTGTCTATGCCTCTGCTACTGCCGCTGCTTGCTGAAGGCTGTGCCAGCGCAAATCCACTTATACGGAAATTTTCCGTCCGAGCGAGCCGACTGCTGCTGCTGCTGCGCGCAAATGTCTCTTTGAAGAGTATTACGAGGAATTGCCCCCACTCGAGCGCCGAGCTTCTCGCGAGCGCGCGCGCGGCATTACGAGTGGAGGCGGCGCGCGCTCGTTCGCGAGGATTTAGTTATGATGAGCATTGCGGAAAAATTGTTTTGATGGCGGACTTTGAGGGGGTATTTAAGCGAGGCTTTTGCGGTACTTGTCGATGCGATGTATTTGTTTAACGCATACTTAGGGAGGAGATGGCCGCGCGCGGGTGGGGAGAGCTTTGTGCCGAGCTTTTATACGCTGTATTTATTTTTTATGAAATCATTTGGATGAATGTGGCTGCGAAGCTCTCTTTGAGGCTTTTATCAAAAGTATGAATAGGTGAAAGAGCAGCGTGGGATTTATTGAATGATCACGATGAATGCTAAATTTCTGTAGAGCATATTTAAATAGTGAATTTTATAACCTAACTAAATATGAGATTTTCTTCAATTAGAGTTTTTGCTTTATTAGTGGTATAATAGATCACGTGGGAAACTTTTTAACATTTATAAATTTCAATAAGAATAATAATGTTTAAATGCCAAATCTGTCAAAATCAATAATACTAAAATATAAACAAAATAAAATATTGAATACTGCTATCCTTTGTGTTTAATATTACACATGTTGAAGTGCTACTAATAAATCTCAAAATTATTTTAAGTGAACCTGATGTATATTTTAATATGAACAAACTAATTCTGGTTTTAACTAATTTTCAATCCGATAACGTATTTTATGATGCATGTAAGAAGCTTTCTCAAATGACTTGTAAAGATAAAATCGACATCTTCTCTACAAATTTAGACTGTAATAATTTATAGGTATATTTGTATACAATTTCTACATAAAAGGTAGCAAAAGATACCCATGATTGATCTTCATAAATAAAAGTTTTATACGCGGAGAAAAAGTTTGTAACTTATAGAGCTCAACGAAAATACAAATAGAATATTATGTATCGAGGGGAAAAAGTAGGCCTTTTTTGCCCTAGTTCGAGCCGGAAACGAGTAATGCAAACACATGAGGTCAACAGAAACGCCCATGGTGGACACCATGTTTTTTGTAACACATGTCTGGATTACGTATTTTTGTATGCCTATAGAGCGGAACTAAAGTGTGCCGTTTTTCGATACGACGCAAACGCGAGCCTGTTAGATTAGAAAATTAAAAACATAATATGTATAACCTATTTTACACAAATCAAGCTACTAGAGTATTTAGCTTCCTGGAATGCGTGATATCATCCGGAAGGTACCCCATGTTTAGAAGGGCCTAAATACTTTTAGGGCCAATTTTCACAAATTAGGCTACTAGAGTGTTTAGGTAAACAGCTCTAAGTGGACAATAAAGTCAGAAGTGGACGAAAAATCCCTTTTTGCCCGTTTATTTTGCCGGTCGGAAAACGGTCACTTTAGGCCCGCATTGTAGGTAAAGGAAAAACGCGTAAATCGTGCGTGTGCGTCAAAAAATAAATTTTATGTTGATAAACGACATTTAACTTGTATATATTTTATAACTTTTTGACTGTAACTTATAAATGAAAAGCAATTATACCGTTACAAATGGCAAACTGCTACGCATCCAGGTATAAAAAAGTGCTCCAAAAAATATATATGCGCTTTATTGTATGAACTAATTAGAGCTATAAAAATCATAATAATTCCAGTAAGGATAAACACTACAAATCTCTGCCCGTATATCTTCATGATCATTTTATGAAACAAAAAAGCATCGTTCACCAAATCAAATACATTCCAAATCCCTCTTTAACAACGCCATGTACATCGAATGCCCAAGGCGCAAACATGAGTCAGCGCTTAATCCGCTTCATTACCCCGAAAATTACTTTTCTGGTCGCGTTGTATTCCCTCGCATCCAGCGTCGAAACGACACTTCTTGCGCCTGCCTGCCTGCCTGCCTCAAAAGTGCTCCGCTCCGAACAATAACAATCGCCGTCGCACCAGGGCCATTTTCGGGAAAGCCACTTTCGAGCTATGGCCGTGCTTGGCTCGCACGCTGGCGAGCCGCCAGCCAGTTTCGCCCCTTTTTTGCTTATAATTCGCTAATGATCATTGGCCCCTCGGGAAACGACAACGACGACGAGCCGTCCGCGCGCGCGACCATGTGCCGGGGCGACTCTCGAGGACTGCGGTGGAAAAAAAGCCGAGTATGCCCGAGTGTCGAGGAGAGAGCGAGTGAGTGTACATCACGGATGTGGCGCGCGCGCGAGAAAAGAAAAGACGTTGATGATGGGTAGGAAAGCGTGCAAAATGAGGAATGGCGGGGAGGGAAGGGGACCCGACGAGGACGAGAGCGTGAACTGAATGAACGGGGCTAATAGACCGAGGGTCGGAGGAAGTGGGAGAATGAACGGCACACGGGGTTGAGCGAGACGGTTGTACTTTGCGGTGTAGAAAACACTTGTATGATACGTAGAGAACTAAAAACTAATGTAAACCGTTGTGTACTTAAACCATTCAGAGATTCATTATTTTGTGTTGCATTCTCTACAGTCAACGTCTATTGATGAGATACCTTAACAATGTACATATCCTATAGATTTAAGTTTAAAGATAATACTACTTTTGTACATTAATGAATTATTTTATTGAAAACTCCTTGTACTCCGATGGTCTCAATAACTCAAGGCTCTCTAATGTGAGTTACTCAATTTTGATAGTACTAAAAGGCATCACTATGATAAATTTTGCTAATCTAATGGTGTTAAATAAAAATTTATATCAAATTTACATATATAATTCCCATCCATTTTCCAAACTTATGATCTTTCAACATTTAAATGTTTTCTGGGTAAAAAAGTGATACATTTTCTTAATTTCTTTAAAAAAACTATTTTGATTCTTTCATTTTAATTTGCTCATAACTTCACTATTGGCCAACATTTGAGTGCCTGGCCCAAATTCGATCACCATAGCTTAATCATCGTGAAAGCTCTAAGATTTAAATACGAAATTACAACCTTAAAGAAAAAGAAGAAATGAATCTACCAACAAACGCATGTCAGATACCTATATATCAACAAAGACCAATTCATTCATCAAAGTCTATCCCCAATCTTACGCGTAAACCGCCACGTATTCTACTTCCCGTATCCTATATACCTCCAACCAACAACGGACGTTCGCGTCAGGGGAGCTCTTCGAGCCCAAGCCGGGCGTCCGCCGAGTCATGCTCGCTTTCACGCGGCCTCCTACCGTTTTCCCCGTGGCTGCTGCTGCTGCTACAAACAACTATACTGCACACACACGTACACACACACACACAAAGGCAAGCAGACAGGCAGGCAGGCGGTGGCTGTCAGCCGGGCACAAACCACTAGACGTTAATTACGACAGAAAAAGATTAATGAGGAAGCGCCGCATGCGTGCTGAGCCGCATGCCCGCGCGATGATAATCGAGAGGCAGGCAGGCAGGCAGCTCCGCGGGCGAAAAGAGGCCCGACGAGCGTCGCGTCGCTGCCGCTGCTGCTGCTGAGTCAGTGGCATAGAGAGAGGAGAATAATGCGACGTGTAAGTTACTTGAGTGGCCCCGTGTGGTCATGCGCGATTCGTTTCAAGTAGCGTGTTGTGTGTGCGCGTGTATGTGTGTATGCACGGGTAGAGCGTTATAGAATTTTCGGTGGGGATTTGTATGGACTGGAGTAGAGGTTGAAGTGTGTAATCTTGATTGGTAATATATCAAGCGAAATTATTATGAAGGGATCGCTAATTGTTGGCTGATGTTGAAGACAATATTGTTAAAAGATAATAAAAAATATGGGTTATTGGTAGAACTTGGTGAAATAAAGGAATTCGGACTAGTGTCTAGTGAAGTCACTTTTTTCCCGCATTTGCAGGAAAAAAGTAGTTTGCGGAAAAAAAGTAACTTTTTTCCCGCTAATCATTTTTGCGGGCAAAAAGTATCATTTCAGGGAAAAAAGTGGCCATTTTCGTTGAGATGGGCATAGAATAATTATTTATTTATTCTTTTGTTAAATTGTATAGGTCTAAAGGCCTAATAAACAATATATTATATAATATAAGGGGGAAATCACGTCAACTCTCCTAGCGCGGCGCGCGAGCGCTTAATACTGTTGTTTTCAACTCGCGTTTGCGGTATGAAAAAAATTATATAAAAAATATCCAATAAACTATTTCGATGTATTTTTTCCTCAGCTTTCCAATGGTGTGGTCAGATTTTCCAAAATTTTCCATATTCCTTAAAAAAAACACAAAACGTGTTATATCTCGAAAAGTCTATTTTTAATATTTCTTTTAATACTTTTAATCGAAAGCTGAGGTTTTTTTACATAAGAAAAGTTCTTTTTCACAGAGTGCCCGATTATATGTCAGTGAGTAATAGAACGCCGAAAAGTAGAAGTACCGCGCGCGACTTGGCGCGGCGCGGCCGCCGTCACCGCCACATCATGCTTACTTGTAAAACAAGTTCTTTTTTCAGTCGGTAGGTGGCTTAAACATAAAAAACTTTAATCTATAAATGAATTGTCACAAGAAATTCATATATACGACGATGTTCTTTTTTAAATTTAGATTTTTTTATGATTAAATCATAAATCTATTGGTTACGTATTTCTCCAGTTTATTGTAGTAACTACAATGGGTTCAACCTGGAAAATGAAATGCATAAATCCTTTCTCTCGAGAGAATCACCCTACGTCTAAAGATCTGTTAGACTTTCCTTCAACTTTTAGAAGTATATTTCCGTTTGTACCCGAAGAAGCGAAAATATGTGGTACATGTCGTAGGCAAATTTACAAACGTAAAGCAGATTTACCTATTTCTGATACAAAAAAAGCTAACATAAATTGTTGTGATGAATATCATAAAGCTGGCGTAACGGTTCTCGAACAAATTAAAAGAAAATTTTCTAATACTATATCGAAGCAAGATAGAATTCAGCTACTCACTCTTGCTCCCGATTTTTGGTCTCGTAATGATTTAATCAGAGAGTTTGGTTGTACTGAATGGGAAGCTCGAGAAGCAAAAGAGTTAGTAGCTGAAAAAGGAGTTTTCTCAGTTCCTGAAAAAAAACGCGGCAAAGTACTTTCGGTGGAAACTACAAATTTAGTTAAAAGTTTTTATGAAAAGGATGACATAAGTCGAATTATGCCAGGCTTGAAAGATTGCATATCCGTAAAGCAGGACAACGGCAAACGAGAACACGTTCAGAAAAGATTACTTCTTGGCAATTTGAACGAAATCTATTATTTATTTCAAAAAGAATACGAACACATTAAAATTGGGTTAACAAAATTCATACAATTGAGACCAGTACACTGTGTTTTAGCTGGAAGCAGTGGTACACACAATGTATGTGTATGTGTACATCATGAAAACGTTAAGCTCATGCTAGAAGCTGCTGAGCTAGAGTGCTTAATGAAAAATAGTAAACTATATCTTACAAATTATCATGACTGTATTCAGGCAATCGTTTGTAAAAATGCACGTGATGAGTGTTTCTTGGGTGACTGTCTAAATTGTCCTAATACGTCTGCATTGCGAGAACATTTGCTTGAATGTTTTGATAAAAATAATGTTTTTGAAATTCAATTTGAATCGTGGTTTCAAACAGATCGGTGTACGATAGCTTCAAAAAGTGAGAACGTTTATGACTTTCTCAACACGCTGGGCGACAAATTAATGAAATTGAAGACTCACGATTTTTTTGCTAAGAAACAGTCACAGTATGTGAATAAGTTGAAAGAAAATCTTCAAGAAGGGGAGTTTATTGTCTGTTTTGATTTTGCGGAAAACTATGCATTTATAGTACAGAATTCTACGCAATCTTTCCGTTGGAATAATAACCAGGCAACTATTTTTACAGATGTAATTTATTACAAAGAAAATAGTGATCTTAAACATGTAAGCATTGCTGTAATTTCTGATAAACTAAACCATGATACTGTTGCGGTTTATGAATATCAAAAAATTGTCATACTTTATCTGAAATCTAATTTCGTAGTTAAAAAAATTTATTATTTAACGGATGGAGCAAGTAAACATTTTAAAAATAAGAATAATATGTAAAATCTTCTGTTTCATGAAAAAGATTTCGAAATCTCAGCGGAATAGCACTTTTATGCTACCGGGCACGGCAAAGGTGCATGTGATGGTATCGGTGCGAACTTAAAAAGAGGTGCAAAACGTGCTAGTCTACAACTTTCATCCAAAAATAGTATTTTAACAGCAAAAAGTCTTTACGAATCGGCTAAAAATTATTGCAAAGAAACCAAAGTATTTTATAGCAATAAAGATGATTATGAAAAAACTGTTTTAGAACTCAAACCAAGATTAGATAATGCTAAATCTATACCAGGGATTTTACAGTATCATGCTTTTATTCCATTGAATCAAAACACATTCAAACTACAGAAAACGTCTTTAACTTCTAAATATCAAATCTTTCCAAAGAAAGACACTAAGATAAAAGAAAATAATGTATCCAAACCCGCAACAAAGACAAAGAAAGCCACGAAGCTAAAGACTTTGAAAGCCTCTTCGAAAGCCAAAGTAACAAATAAACGATTAATAAAAACAAAAAAATAACTAAATTTAACTAACAGGTTTAATAGTATATTATGACACTGTTGTGATTAAAACTCGCTTCGCTCGTGCGAAAACCCTCGAGCAAGGTAGAAAACCATCTCCCACAACAGTCTCATACGATATTTTATAGCACAACAACCTCAAAATCGACAATAAAGTTGGCATTTTGAGGTTAGTGTGCTATAAAAGAAATTATAAGGTAGCAAAATATGAAAAGGAGGACCGAATCCAGCGGCCACCGTCGAGCGCGAAGTCACACGCCTTGCCGCTGCGCGCGATACTTCAACTTTTCGGCGTTCTATTACTCACTGAAATATAATCAGGCACTCTGGGCAAAACAACTTTTTTTATGTAAAAAAACCTCAGCTTTCGATTAAAAGTATTAAAAAAAATATTAAAAATAGACTTTTCGAGATATAACACGTTTTGTATTTTTTTAAGGAAAATGGAAAATTTTGGAAAATCTGACCACACCATTGGAAAGCTGAAGAAAAAATACATCGAAATAGTTTATTGGATATTTTTTATATATTTTTTTTCATACCGCAAACGCGAGTTGAAAACAACAGTATTAAGCACTCGCGCGCCGCGCTAGGAGATTTGACGTGATTCGCCCCTATACATTAGACGTTATATCTACAAGGATAGAACAGAATGCACTTGTCATAATCAATATAAACAATAAATACAAAATCATTTGTCAAATAACAGGTACAGTGCGAAAGTAAAAATTAATGAAATTATTGATGCAAACTTAGTCGGATAGGCCTGAGTTAAACCTAACAAAATTTTGTTTTTCGAGTTGGAAACATTTAAAATTTGTAAGAGCAATCATTCTGAAATGATTTTACTATAAGTACGTAGTTATATTTTTGATTTTACCGTTATAAAATCTCAAAATCTGGATCGTACACGTCACACAAAATCCCTATTGTTCATACCATATTTATTGGAAGAACTTTGCGGCATGCTCGATTGTAGATGTCATGATAAAAGAATAATCTTTTTGACAGTTATTCGACTCACTTCGACATATATATAACCATATATATCTATATATAACCATACATATTCATATATAAGTAACTTGTATACAATTGTATATAGATTTTGATTATATATAATCATATATGATTATATATAATTATATACTGGTATATAAATTTTAAATTCAATAAATTAATAATATAATAATTAATTTTTGCAAATTTAACATAAAAAATAGTTTTTATTTGAAGATTATCAATCTTTTATGCATTTCTTATTACAAAAAATTATTAAAAAAAATGCGAGTCCCGAAATTTAGAAATGAAGAGTATCAGCGGCAGTTTTCATGAATGGGCCATTTTGTAAAATATCAGCTATTCTGCTCCGAATATGCATTATTTCATTAAAAAATGGTACCTTTAGATGTGATCATAAGTCTGCATGTTTTTGCATTAAAGAGAACTGTCTGAAAGTACCTAAAAGTAGTCAAAAAGAGCTTTAATTGGAAACCTGGAATGTTAAAAAATATTAATCTGGGCTAAAGTTATTAACATATGAAAGAATTACCGAGACAGAACGCCGACCTTTCAAATAAGAAAATAAAATCGACTTTTTTATTTTCTTTTTGAGTCTCAATTTGGTTCCTTATGAAAGAAATTGATGAAAAAAATTGTGTACATAGTTTCTAAGGCTGTTCATTTACTCGCACAAGAATTTGCGAGATCAAATGTATAGATAGGGCTGCAAAAATCATTCCTTACTTTTAGGCTGTTTTTAACCTTATTAAGGATCAGTCCTATTTTAGGTATGTCGGATACTTTGTTTTAGACCTTAACAAAACGATGCACGCAAAAACTGAAAATAGTTCCATGAACGTTCCAAACTTCCCCTACATTCTATGGGTACTTAAAAAGATGAGCCGGGTCCAATTTTCAAATTTCAAAATGGCGACCTATTGCCACGTTTTTTATGCAACATTTTGCATTTGCTGTCACGTATGTCCCTCTGGAATTTTTGAATGTAACTGTTGACAAATTAAAGGTATTAACGTGTAATCTATGCATGCAAAAGTAAAAAATTTTAGTTTTAAAATTACCCCTTTTTTAACGAAAACACTTAAATAGCTGATGCGAAGGCGCGTTATCTTCGAATATATTGCAATATCTAAGTATTTCAACTAAGTGCATTGGAATATGGTTAAAAAAATATGAATTTAAAAAAAACGTTAAGATCCAACCAATAGGAGCCAAGATAATTTTTCTCGTCTGAATGTCGATTTCAAACGACCTAATGAATATATTTATTAGAAATTTGGTGTGGTAGTAGTAGACTATATACTGTTATAGGTGAATTTCTTTCCGATCATTTTGGCCAACAGGTTCTTTAGAAATCACCAACAAACAGAGAGATGTCGCGCAAAGCAGGCAAAAGAGCAGTCGGCGGAGCATCCGGCGCGCGGCCGCTCTCTTCCCCTCATGCGGCGGCACGGCGCGGCGCAGCGGCAGTGGTGGGGGGCCACTTTGCGAAGTATGCGCGTCGCGATTGTTGTATCTTGCAAATCGGATATCTCTGCATTAAAAGAACGTATCGGACTGAATTTTATTTTGAATTTGCGTATTCTTTTCCGTTCTTTAATATTCTTTGACCAGAATACATGCATACTGACTAGAAACAATAGTAATTTCCTTTTTTCCCCTAAATATCAGTTTATTAATAATTAAATCATTTTTTAAAATAGTGGTACGTATAACAATACATTAATTTTCTAAAAATTTTTTATTTATTTTCGTATTTAAAATTAGTTGTACATAAAGTTTTAAATAAAAGTGGAAACATTTATTGAAGTTCTTATAAAATCGTAATTCTAATAGTTGCAGTTGTGCTACAAGGTAATACATTAATAATAATTATATTCTCAGAATCGTACATAATAAAGGTCTAAATTTCAGTATTGTAAGGTTTCACTTGTATTTATGTATCCTTTATAAATGTTATCGGAATTATGGACATATAATTGTTTCTACTTTACTTACTGAGTATAGGTCCACCGTCAGCAAAAAAATTAAAAATATGTGAATAATTTTGTAATTGATAGTATAAATTGTGAAAATGAAATAATAGAATATATCATATAATATAAACAATGTGTACCTTCTTATTTTCCACAAATTTATTATTATTATTATTATTATTATTATTAACCAGGTACAATGTACCTTGATGCTTTACATTAGGGCAAGCATCAAGGATCGCAGGAGGTAGTTTAACTACCTGTACACGACCCTAGTTACAAAAACTTAACAATTATGTGTAATTAAAATTAATATTATTTAATATTAATTAAATTACTGTATAAAAATAACTTACAACTAAATACTTATAAACTATTAACGTTATTAAACTAAATCTCTTAATTGTACATTCAATATCACCCATTTTTTTATTTTGATTTTTATATTTTCCTTACTATGCTTGATATTTTTGAGTTCGTTTGGTAATTGGTTAAAATATTTGGTAGCATTATATATATTACTTTTTTTCCCTATTTCAAGATTGATTTCAGGTAGTTCTAGGTTTTTGTTCCTAGTTTTGCTTTTTGATTTTATAAACTTTTCTCTAAGCAAATTGTAATTATTTAATAATGTTTGTAGAACATAAATTTTTTTAACTTTTAAAATAGAATCCATCTGTCTTTTTGAGTTACTTCTTATTATCTTTATTAATCTATTCTGCAGTTGGTATAGTGGTTTCATAGCATTATAATACGCTGAACCCCATACTAAAATTCCATAACTAGCCAGACTGTTAAACAAACCATAATATATGATAACTAGAGAATGTTTGTCCATTACTTTATTTAATTTAGCAAATAAATAAACAAGGTATTTAGTGCGTTGTACAACACTTTGTATATGTTCTTTCCATTTCATATTCATGTCAATAGTAACCCCTAAATATTTGCAACTTTGTACTCTTCTTAACGATTTATCTTGTATTCTTATTTCTACATTATTATATATATATATATATATAATATGTAATGTGTATATATATATATATATATACACGTGATATTTTTCCAAAATCTACCTAATTAAATAAATTGTTCATTATTCAAATACATTTGGATTAATACGTAAAACAATTCATTTTTTCATAAAAAATAATTTTGATTTATATTACCATGTGTAATTGTATATGCTTTCTTATTTTTCACCATTGGTACATAATATGTTATAACAAATAATAAAGTACATGCAAGGATTTATTATTATATATTATTAGAAAGGTATGTATATGCATAGCTAAAACAAGGGTATTGCAAACCCGGGTATAAATGAGTCATATATAATATTCATATATGACCATATTTATTAGAGTTACTTTTTCCGATAAATTACATATTTAGCGAGTTGTGTTAAGGAGAGTAGAAAAGGAGCGGTAATTGGGTCACTTTTGGCGTAAGAATAACAACTTGCTTACCAGACCCAATTTAACGGCCTTAGGGGCGTATTCTATACGTCAAAAGCTATCATAAGAGTCCACGGTGACCCATGTAAATTCCGTGGAACATTAATAAAGGTTCATTTAAATAACGGTAATTAAGGATTTCGTCAGAAGTGCAATGGTTACCAATCATGAACCTTTATAGCTCGAAGGTACATTATAACTATTGAACCATTTCCATCTTAATCAGTTTATGTTCAACTCTGTTTGAATCACAGTCAGTGTTTATTCCACCCGTGTAACAGTGCGGTATATTAAACATTATTTAGTTGTTTGGTTTGATTTATTTTTGTTCGTGTCACTGATAAATTTTATAAATTATATACAATAATACTTTGTTGGATTAGTTAACTTTATAAGAATATTTAACCATTATTACAATAAATAAATAGTTAAATTAAATTCACGAAAAAGATTTGATTTTCAAAAGTACTGCTTCTACAATCTTTTATAACCAAGAGACGTGGCATACCGTAATTACAGTTAAAATTCTAAAATATTCCTTGTTGATCAGACTCTCTAAACGCGATTAAATCAAAGACCATCTGCTTGTAATTCAAGATGCCAAAAAGTGAAAAAATAAGAAGAAGAATAATGACGGTGAAATTCAACAAGGGAGAGACCTTGCTACACTTGGAGGTACGCGCGGGCAACGCGCGTCAGGTCGAGCTGATCCTAGCTGGAGGCGAGGACATCGAGATCCGGCAGCTTCACGCCTCTGCACCTCGCGGTGCTGTCCAACCAGGTGAACGTGGCCCAACTGCTGCTGCGAAGAAGAGCTCAGGTGAACGCGCGGAGCGCGTCCGGCGACACGGCTCTGCACGCCGCGGTGAGGAAGGGATTCAAGCAGCTGGTCGAGCTGCTTCTGCGGCACGGAGCAGATCCGAACCGCACGAACAACGCCAAGGTGTCGCCGTTCCTCGCGAGTCTCGATCTGCAGGACGACGGTGGTCTAAGTAAGCTATTGCTGGCAAACGGTGCCGATGTGCTGCAGACGAACGGCTGGGGCGAGAACCCACTGCATCTAGCGCTTCTGCACAGTCAAAGCGCAGAGCTGGTGGAATCGCTGCTGGAGATGAATCCTCGCGGCTCCGCCAACGAGCCGAGCCCCAACGGATCGTTTCCGCTGCATCAGGTGATGAAGAACAAGAGCGCGGCGACGTTGGACATGGTGCGATTATTGGCGAATCGCGGTGCCGACGTCGATGCCGTGAACAAAAACAATCACACGGCGCTGTACCAAGCCGTCGCTCACAGAAAGTGCGATATAGCCGAGTATCTTCTGACTGAGGAAGGTGCCAATGTCAACGGTAAGTCTTTTGACAGCGGTGTCGGAATACCGCTGTTGGCAGCGCTGGACAACGGGGACGCGGAATCGGTGCTAATGCTGCTGGGCCACGGCGCCCGAGTCGACGTCACGCGCGACGGAAGGACTTGCAGCCTGCTGCCCCTGGCGATATGGGGCTTTGGCGGTGAGAGCGAGCGAAACCTCGTGTGCTCGTCGCTGCTGGACCACGGAGCGCGGATCAATCAAAGCAACCATGCTGGCTTGACACCTCTTCATTTGGCGCTCGAGCGCGGTGACGTGCAGCTCGTCGGACTGCTGGTCAAGCGAGGTGCGGATGTCAACCTACGGGATTTTCGTGGGCGCTCGCCACTTCACCTGGCAGTCAAAAAGAATATTCCTTCCTAAATCACAGGGACATCCAAGATCGGGCTAGCTGATCCTTCAACTGGAGGACGAAATATTCCATGTTCTTCTGCAGCACAGTCTTGATTGCAAAGATAAAACAGTTGTGCTAACGAAAGCGGAAAGCGGTTGCGTAAGCATAATATTTTATTATATTTTTGGTTCATAAAAAATTCTATAGCTAAGTTAAGTTTATATTTTTTTTTCACAAAAATCATGTATTTTATTATTACTATTGTCAAGCCAAAATTTGTATTTAAACTTTTATCAATAGGTTTCAACATAGTCTTATAAAAAATTCATTTAAAATGTAGATTACCATGCATTTGAAACATAAGAAATAAATCTGGTGCTCAAAACGCAACTGAAAGTTATGGAAATAAAAAATTGAGAAAAATGACTTTAAAGTTAAATAGTAATAAAAATTCAATAAAAGTTAATTCGTAATTATTTATGATACTTTTTCTGTTTACGGGATATTGTACATTATCGTAGTTTATATTTACTATTAAATTTATAAGAAATAACAAAATTAACAAACAATTCATAAATTATTTATATTATACAAATAAGGCCTTAAAAAAAATAAAAAAATTTAAACTTTGGCAATAGATAAATTTTCACGATTACTATACAATCAGCCGCCCCCATCCTCCTCTTTTCTATTCATCCTTTTTCCCTTTTTGTTATTATTGGTACAAGATAAAAAGAATACATTGCATTTAATTAAAATTGATTTAAAATCTCCTCTTTTGTATTATAGTATTGTATATAGTATTGTATTGTATATATATATATATATATATATATATATATATATATATATATATATATATATATATATATATATATATATATATATATATATTGTATGTAGTATTGTATTGTAAAGAAGGATGTTTCAACAATAACCATTATATATCATAATATAAATACCTTCCATGTATATACATTATTTTAATGCATGTTACACGCTTAGAATTCTACTAATATTTTGTACTACAGCATCTTATTTGCATGGTAAAGCTAACCCTTTAATATAACCTCTAGAACTATAGTAAACAAGTGGAACTGTTTATATTATAATATATAAAAAAATTTTATTATATTTTAATTTTATTATTTAATAATGATAATAATAGATATTGTAATTAAAAATAAAATCATATAACTTTAATAATTTAGAACATACTTATATCCAAAATTAATTGTTTCAACTTAAAATATTATCCGTAAAGTGGCTATCTTATAGTCGCTGGAAAAGCGAAAAGGGACAAAAGGGCGCACACATGTGCGCAAGAGAATGGAGAGGTTTTATGGGCCTTTTTATTTTTGTTTTGTTGCCGCGCGCGGACGACGAAGTCTTCGCCCTGACCATTCGTAGAGTGTTAGTGCGTGTAGCGGGTCGTTCGGTTCCAAAAATCCAAAATTTTACAAAAGTCCCCTACCGATTTGACAGTTGTCTTTATTTTCAAGTCAAATGTAATAATTTAGTTTTTAATATGATTTTTGTTTGAATTTATCATTATATTGTAATTATAAATTTTGCAGAAGAAAAATGTGGTGTTTGTGTTACATTGATTCTACAAAACGTTACAGGTATGAAAAAAGTAATTAAATTTGGTTGTTTTCTTTAATATACTATTAAAATTTTTTTTATTTATTTTTTTAAATATACGTGCGTCTATGATAGAGACTGCCTGATCATACTGATGAGGCCTACAGGCAGTCTTGAGGCCGAAACGCTTTTTAATCTTTACATTTATAATATTGAAGGACCTATATATTTCTTGCTTTGAAGAGGTAGACTCTTCTCTGTAAGAATGAGCCTTACATATAAATACAGTGAAAAACTAATAATACGATGTAACAGGTTTATCAGAAACCTACTTTAAAATGGTTTTCCCTTTATTGCTATAAAAAAAGAAAAAAAAACTTCAATTCGCAGAATAAATACAAAAAATGTTTGGTTTTTTAATGTTAAAATATATCTACATATTTTATGAATTAACAGTTTAATTCAATGCTGGGAGGGGTATTTGCTCGCAGAGTAGTTGTTTCTGTTGTTCTAATAAATCTAGTAGATTTTTTGTTAAAAAGTGTATGAGACACTCTAAAAATGTCGTCTACAATTTGCTGCTAGAAGCAATCATCGAAATTTTATCAAAGATAGGCGTTCAAATCATTTTTAAGAAACGAGTGTTCGTATTAACATCATACAAACATTCCAATCATAAAAAATAACATTTTGGTAAATACGTAGCTGATTAATGTCTAATATTTAATATAACCACGATGTGTTGTACTTCAATTCTGAATTTTAATTTTGATTATAATATATTATAACTTTTATACTTTTATAACTATAATCTGAAATAGAACAAAAAAATATAGATAAACTAACAAGTGACATATATCCTTCTAAACATTCATATATGATCATATATGATTCTTATATATAACCATGTATAATTATATATAAAATCATTTTTACTCGGGTTAGGCAAAGAACTTTTGTGTTAAAATTATTTTAATTATTAAAGTAAGAAAATGAATAGATTGATATCTACGAGTCAAATTACTGGACTATATCACATCTTTTGATTCTTATTTAAAAGGAATGCTGTACATTTTACCAGCTCTTAAACCCTTTAATGATCAAATAAAATGCGTGTGATCTGCGTTCAAAATCCAGAAAAATAAAATACAATATTACAAAAAGTGGTTTAATGTTATAAAGACGAAAATTGAAGAAAGAATTGATTAAATTTAATGTGTGTTTCGCCTTCAGCTCTGCCTAGTAGGCTTGCCAGAGAGACGCAGGCAGGTCTTTCTCCAACACACGGTGATACGTACAAAGAGGCTGGTATATATGAATTCTAAATGATAAATTCGCTAATGGAAACCTGCAAATAGGTATCCATCTAGTGGTTGAATGTAGATTTATGGAAGGCATATATATGATCAAATCTACATGCAACCACTAGATGTATCATTTTCTTACTTTAAAATCTTTTGAGCGTGTAATAAATTAATTTCCTAAGAAAAGAGCAATCTTTTCTTAGACTTATAAATTTATTTTAATTATTATTTTTAAGATATAACTAATTTTCAAAAAACAAGTATTAATACTTTTTTAAAAATTAACTTTAGAGAATACCGCATTAGGATAGGAAGTTAAAGAATAATACCCATGAATACCCATATATGCGGCTGCAGATAAAATGTTAATAGGGGTTAAAAAATCATGATCAAGAAAAATTACAAAAATTTGAGTATTTAAACAACAATTTACTTATGTATAAATTAAAAACATGAATAAAGTTAATTTTTAAAATGCTTAGTACTGAATGCCTGATAAAATTTTGATTATTTCACTTATTTAGTCGAATTTGACCTCCTTTTTTTAACTTTCCCTTCAATTCAACAGATCAATTTTTTTTAATTTTCATATTTTTACGAGCTTTATATGTGATATATGATATAATTAGTATTGTGCATTCGGGTATTCCTACTTACCATGCATCTATAGACATTCTCCTTCTCGTTTCCTCACTTTATTCAATGATTTTTAGTTTTACAAAAGATTACACCAATTTGCCTTAACATTAGCTGCACCGATTCTGTTAAAACACGAATTTGGGAACAAGTACGTTATTATAGTTATTTAACTGATAGTTATTTAAAAATAAATATTATTTATTGATTATTACAACACTCATTGATACACCACCTGGATATATATGTCAATGATACGCTGTATAAGATATCAAGTAAGAAACAACAATAATGTTGTTATAACAATTAAATTATAATAGTGTTAATATTAACCAATGTATTTTATATTAAGCCATATAAATTAATAGTGATACGATATATCTTTACTTTATTTTTTAAGAGATTTAATATATATTCTTCATTTGACAATCAGGCGAAAACTGATTCCTTTATAATTATTAAATAAGCTTCTTGGATAAAATAAACATAAAACTATTAACTGTGTGATAAATGTATCATATTGTCCGAACAAACTCGTACTTTAATTTACCTACTTGTTTAAAATTCAATTCAAACCAATTCAATTAAAACTGTACAAAAACTGAGATATACTAGTATTAAACTATAAAAAATGAAACAATTAATAGTGATATTTGATCAGAACAAATATAGAAAAACCCGTGCAGGAATTTCAGAGAGCGTCCCCGCGATTAGCCCCGATCCCGACCCGATTTTCGGACCAACGGAATTAATACTTTTAAAATTCAGCCCCAATTCAAATCCGATTTTCCCGTATTTTCATCGTATTGAACAGGACTCACGGATTCCCTGTCAGAATCCTGTCTGATATTCTAAGGTCCGTGCTTTTTTATTTTGAGATTATGATTCTTTCGTAAAAGAAAGGATTTCCGTACCCCAGTCTCGTCTGAACTCCTAATTGTTTTAAATCAAGCAAAAGTGGGGTATAGCACATCGGAATCTAACTAGTATTTCCTCCCATCTATACTAAGTTATATTAACGTAACATGTCAGAAAGATAGATCTCTATATTGAAATTAACATTTATTTTTATTAACATTAAAGTATTTTTTTATTAATGTTTTCATGTTCATATACTATTATTATTGTTTTGTAAGTAATATAACAATAAAGCAGGTGAACCAATTACTATGACCTTCGATTTTTGTATTTAAAAACAAATTTTAAATCTAAAGTTATTTGGTGAAATAATAATATTAATAATTAATGTTTTATTTCACCGAGTAACTGTATGATTCCATGTTTTTTTTTAAATAGACATATTGAAGCCTACAGTAATCGATGCAGGGTACAGTAATTGACTCAAATAATCTAGTTATAACAATTAATATGATAAATGGTACTATTATTTTGATTAATTTAGTTATTATTATTGTGATTATTATTATCGTTGTTATTAGTACAATTTTCTGTTGCAACGCCGTTACCCTAAGCGGGTCCTGGGCGTAGTCGTCCAGAGCGGGCGGGTGGGTGCCTATCACCACTACACAGCGCGTCCTCAGGTTGCGGATAGAGGAACGACCCCTGAAAAAGGGGTTAGCTGCGAATAAACTGAATAAGCAGTCGCGGACAGACGATAGGCCCAGGCGTGGGTGTGATGAGCCCCCACTGGCGAACGCATTCATCTAGAAACACTACGCAAGCACCACAACAACTACAAACACTATACAAAATCTCCTATCTTACTTTCTTCTTCTACCTTACTCTGTAATCTATCTCTTTTACCAAACATTTCAAACAAAAAATGGGCCAAAAATCCTGCTGTCGTGGAGGATGCGGGAGCGATGACAACTGCCCTGAGAGGGGATGTATAGAATGATTCGCCACCTGGTCTTACACGGCAACAAAGCCAGCGAAGGCGCGCTGCCTTGCAGGGGGGCGTTAGGATATGAGAATGAAACCGAGTGTGTCTGACGACGAGTTGACTATGTCCTCGTCAAAGTCGGAAAGTTCTCATACTTAGTTCTAGGGAGGTATGAGGGTTATCACCCCTAGACGGATGAACTCACCTGCGATCGGAACAGGATCCAAAACGCGCGGGTTTAACTTATTATCATGGCTCAAAGAAAACAAAACCAAACCAAAATCAAAAACAACTTAAGGGTGGGAACCTGGAATGTACGTAGTCTACACAGAGCGGGCGCGTTCCGGGAAATCATAAATGAAACTAAGAGATACAATTTAGATTTGGTAGCAATACAAGAAACCCGATGGAAAGATAACGCGATGCTAGGATGCGATAACTTCACCTTTTTATATGGGGGCGCGAGCGGGCATTCCCTAGGCACCGGATTTCTTGTTAACAAAAACATCATACATTCCGTTAAAAGTTTCAATTTTGTGTATGACCGACTCTCGTATATCATCATCGAAGGAGCGTGGTATAATTACGTGGATATTAACGTCCACTGTCCTACGGAGGACAAAGAGGAAGAAGTCAAAGATCTTTATTATGAAACTTTAGAGCAATTAATCGACCAATTCGCGTCTTACAACACCAAAATAGTAGTGGGGGATTTCAATGCTAAAATAGGGAAAGAGGAAATGTTTAGGCCCACTATAGGCAAAGAAAGTCTGCACGAAACCAGCAACGATAACGAGAAACGAGAGATAATGAGAAACGCGGAAATCCTTATAAATGCGGCTAAAGACACGGGGTTAGAAGTGAGCGAATCGAAAACGAAATATATGATCATGGAGAAACTGGGCATTCGCGAAGGAGAGGGGGATCTCATAGTCGGAAATTCCACTTTTGAAAAGGTTAGCGAATTCAGATATTTAGGTACAACTATATGTGATCGAAACGAAATTAAAGCCGAGATTAATAAGAGACTCCATTCGGGTAATGCCTGCTTCTACACTGTGAATAGATTACTTAAGTCAAAGCTACTGTCGAAAAATGTCAAAATAAGGATATATAGGACTATAATAATGCCGGTAATCTTGTACGAGTGCGAAACCTGGGCGCTCACTAAAGCGGAAGAAAATCGTTTTAGGGTATTTGAAAATAAGGTTCTGCGGAAAATATATGGGCCAAAGAAAGATGAGGAAACTGGAGAGTGGAGGAAACTGCACAATGACGAGCTACATAATTTGTACGCGTCACCAAATATTAACAGAATAATAAAATCACGGAGACTAAGATGGGCAGGGCACGTGGCAAGAATGGGCGATGATCGTACGGTAGCGCGCATAATGAAAGGAAAACCGAAAGCAACGCGACCTCTAGGTAGACCTAGACGCAGATAGGAGGATAACATAAAAGCAGACGTAACTGAAATTGGGCTGGAGGGCGCGAAATGGATGGGGTTGGCACAAAATAGGGAAACGTGGAAGGCTTGCATAGATGAGGCGATGAACTTTCGAGTTCGAAATTCCACTTAAATAAAAAAAATAAATAAATTGGTACAATTTTAATTACAAAGTTCACATTTATTTATTATAGAGAAAAATGTATAAGCGGTTAAGGTCATCCCGTGGAAAATTCACATCTCCTTACTTATTTTTCAACTATAAACAAATCATTCATACTTGTTAGGTTTTTAAATACCAACACATTTATATTATGTTTAATTAGAATTATTAAGTGACCATCGTTTATTGCTGTCCAAGTCTAAGCAAGTTTTCGATAGTCAGAATAAGATAGCTTTCAAATTACCAGATGTTATCTATATTCTAAATTCAGTAATTATTATCGAAATTATTTTTGTATTTCCTTTTTTTAATTTTCTTGAAATTTTATTGTTAACTGTTTGAAAAAAATAAATTAAAAAATATAAAAATATTTAACTATACCTTGTATATTATTTAATCCATCTTTCTCCTAAATTAATTAATAAAAACCTTTAAAAATGTAACTGAAGATTTGTGGTATGAATTTGAAGTTTAATACCGAGAGCAAATTATAAAACTAAAATGCCGGTAAAGTTGGAATCGGGTTAGTACTTTACATGCATGTTTTTGATAAATATCTCCATTATTTTATCAATATAAAAGAGATGATATGATTGAAAAGATATACAAAAAATTGTATCGGTAAATTAGGAATCGTGTCAATATATATTATCTCTTTGATAGCTTTCCATATTTTAATTATATAAATCTTTTCGAAAAAAAGAATGGTATAAAAAACATTAAATACCTACGAAAAATAAAAATATAAATGTGAACTTCAACGTGTAACATAATATATGTTTTGAACTTACACAAGTAATAGGTCCATGTGGTCAAGTGGTTAGAGCATCAACATAGCAGTCTCGAGGTCGCCAGTTCGATTCCCGCATAAACCAAAATTTTGTTTAATTTATAATTATTTCTATATTTCTGTTTCATATTATCATATAATAACTACTGTACAAATAAGTCTGGTTAAAAAAATAAGTATATGTTAGTGTACACGGGAAAGAGATAAATAATTTTTTTTTTCTGATGATTAACATCCTAAAATCGGGTCGGAATCAGGCGTAGATTTCTAAGCCGAATCGTACAATAAATGGTGTATACAAATTGGAAATCGGCTCGAGTGAGGTTTTCTCGTCCGATTCCTACCCGACCTATGGAACTTTGGTCTGAATCAAGTCTCGTTTACATGAGATTTGTTGCATGGGAAGTTATAATATAGGTCAACAGTTCAAGAATTCAAAAAAATTCTAATGAATCTCAATTTGAACAACGAAGGTTAAATTTGCAGTTGTATCTTTTCCATTGATTAGTTTTGCTAGTACAGCGACGATGAATTTTCACTTCTTATGTACGTCCTTCAATTTCATTTCTTTAATGACCGTTGACGGAAATGTCAAGAAAGATTAACGCATGTAAGATCTCTGAAAGTGAAATGCACTGAGGTATGCAAAATACTGACGGCCGTTAATCAATTTTACGATGATTGTAAAATATGTTAACGTTAACATTAATAGTAGACAGCAGATTTAGTAACTTAAAACTAATTTGCAAATTAAATGCATAGAAAGTGTTCATGCAATTATTTTAAAATATAGTTAAATCTTTAAAGTGAAATACTGTTAACATTTTTTAAAATATTTTAATATAATGCACAGTGAAAAATAGAAATAGTGTTTTTTATCGAAGTACTTATCGATTACTTATCAAAAAATTAAACCTGTATTATATTTTACAGTAAAAAGATCCATTTTCTATTAATATGTTCACGAGTAAAATCTAATAGGTACGTATTTGTCATTACTTCATTTTCATATTAATGATATGCTCCTGAAAATATATAGGTTTTTCATTAAAAACTTTCATCTTACATCTCCGAATCCCCCACTAACCCATTAAACAGCATCTATTGTATCTCCTATTCCTGACAACCATTAAAAACAAAAATAAAAAATACACACATTTTATCCTTAATAATATTTCGCACCATCAATCAATGCCATTAATTATTTCACGCAGCTTTTATTCTATACACCCAATACACATGCACACACGCAACGATGCCATTGTTCCACATGCCAAGCGTCAGATGACGCCTCGCATTATGTCCGAAGCCGCTTCGCGATGACAAGTAAAAGTCTCTCGAGATCAAAGAGAAAAAACGCTCGCCGTACACACACATACACACACACACACACACACACACATCGCGTTATGCGCTCGCCCCCTCGCCGCCGAAGGTTACACTCGAGTTGATTTTTCACGCGCTCACCTCCAGCTCCGCTCGCGCTTTGTTTCAATAATCCAAAGTGACTCTGCCGCTCATCGCGCGTTAACGAGTTTCGTAATTGAAAAATCGTCGGAGCATCGGACCATAAAAATAAAATTAAAAAGAAGAGCAAGAAGCACAACACAAGAGATCGAGTGAACGGAATATAATATCGCGCGGTCAGAGGAGAGGGAGAGAGAGAGAGAGATAAAAAGCGCAAACGACGCGCGGTACGCCGCGTATAAAACGTAAAATCAGGCCGACAGGCCTGTGAGTCGAACAGACGAGGAGGAAACTACACACAATACAAAAGAAAGAAAAAGTAGAGAAAGAGAGAGAGAGCGAGAGCGAGCAGGAAAGAAAGAAAGAGCGTGATTAATGTTACGTCATATAACGGCCGCGCAGTACAATGGGGCTGTTTGTAAGATCGCCGCGCGTGGTGTGTTTGTTGCGTCTGTATGTACCCGACTTATTATGTAGACACGTCGAGCTTATACACACGTACACACGCATAACACGCGCGAAACAAGATGATTAATCGCTCCGAAGGATGACGAGGTGCATATATATATATATATATATCCTTCGGGTTCGAGGCGAGCTTCCATCTTCGCTGCAGCGAGAGAAGCCGCGCGCGTAATGGGCATTATTGCCTGTGATGTGTTGGCCACCGGGGCGACGTGCATGCGCGTCGATCGGTGAGCGCGCGTATAAGTGTACGCTGTGCACGCGAGTTGCACGATGTGCAGGGGTCCTGTGGGGCCTGTTGAATATGACGATGCAGGAAGCGGCGAGTGCGTGCACATACGTGTATGTACTTTTCGTTGTGATGTTGACGCCTCTTTATTCTGGTTGGTTGTCCGTCTGTCTATAATATAGCGGTTTCTAGAATTATTCGTGCAGTGTAGATGATTTTTCATGAATAAGTATTTTTTAACCTGGTATAAATTGGATCATTGATAAAACGCTTTTATACCTGAAAATAATGTGTTGGTTAGCTATAAAATGTATTATACCTAAAATATATTAGAAATTGCTGGGCAGTAAATGGCAGTATTTAATCTTAAAATTTTTACTTATTAGAAGATATATCGGCCATGCAATAAATGACTATGAGAGTATAAATGAGTTTTTAATGCTTTTTACTGCTGTTTCCAACTTTTCATTTATTTTAATTAATTTTTTGAGAAACTAAAGTTTTAAGCTTTCTCACAAACCTTTTAAATCAATACTATTTTTAGAAGATTACAAACATATTTTAGTTGCTTACTCATAAGGCGAATGTAAGGGACTGTAGTCAAATTGTGGTCAAGTATTTTAATGGAATTCTGGGAGATGGATTCTAACACAATTAATAATGAAAAGTACCACGCCTGTAGCTGTTTATATGAATAAGAAATGGTGTTAATATAAACGCTAAATACTCAACAAACTCAACAAATTTAAACGACTTACAAACTGATTTAAACAAGAAATTAAATCTAGAAAGAGCAAGCTTTAATTTCAAACTCTTTGGATAAAGAAATATTAATTCGTTGCAAAATTAAATTATCTAGAACTATTTTTTTGATTCTACAAATCTAAAATTAAACTTGTTTCCTTTATAGATTTATTATCTCTTTTTAAATATTTTCTGGGTTGTTTAGTTGTCGAGTTCCCCATTTTGTATATTATTATTATTATTATATTAGTACCAATTTTCATTACATTTTGTAAGAATGTTTGGCCTTTTAAATACAGGCATATTCAAATAAACAAAGGGTAGATATTTTTATTATTATGTATTAGAAACGATATCCCAAAGTTTTATTAAAATGTGTGATCTGTAATGATTATACTCACCTTGTAAGGGAATAATTATATATTGTACCGACTTATCGCGAAACAATACCTACAATATCAAGAAAAGATGCGCTTACAATTTACGTGATAAGTCCAATACTTGACATATAAAGTATAATATATTAAGAAGAGTTTATAAGAAAGATGTTGCAACATTATTGATCTTAATTATTTTTTAAAGAAAAGAAAATTCCTTGATCAGAATTTAATTATTGTGATAAATATAAAATGGAATAAAAAATCTTAATATCTTTAAATACTAAATATTAACTAAATTTCAACTAATGAATTGTTTATTATAATGTAGCAATAAAATAAAATAAAGATTTTAATATTTAATTTAATAAATTTAATAATTTAAATAATTTTTATTCTTGATGTCCTTTACTTATTTAACTATTAATATATTCATTTATTATATATAATCTCAGAATAAACTACAAAATAATCCATGACCAAATCCAATATTTTTCCAGATAACATTAACAAAATATCCAGACGAAACAATATTTTTTATGCCGATAATTAGACAAAAACAAGACAAAATTAGCATATGGACAATATTTCTTAAGAACAATACAATATTAAGTAAAATATCTAATTATCTCGTATCGTGGAAGCCCTAGAAAAGTGTTCATCAATTCCATATATTTAGTCCACTACATTATAATTTTTAATGAAGTGTGTTCCATAATTAATAATACATTAAAACAAAAATACATTTTTTGAAAAATAAAAGTTGATAATTGTTTTATGTGAATGTACATTTATATATTTTGTTTGTAATGAAATTTTCGAAAGTTTGATGCTGTACAATGAAAAATGTGTATAAGTCACCATTTTCTAATAATAGATTATTATCAATTTTATGCTCAGTTAATCGTACTTATTATCAAGCATAATTTCCCTGAAATTTTTACATTGTAGGCAGTCTCTGCGTCGTTAAACTCAATGTTTAAAATGAATAGCTTGAATTAGCGCAGCGGCGCGCGCAGGCATTATATCCTTCCTCCCCCGCGGTGCCGTGGGCCGGTCATGCGCGGCGCTCGCCGTGGCTCCAACGTGTTATTTCAGTAATTTGAATAAAATTCTCACGTGTATAAATAGAGTCCCGCCTGAATCTGATAAATTATTCAAGCCATCAAATTACGACGGAGAACAAGTGAATCAGCGAATCGTCACTTATGTATCAGCCCCTGCAATCTCGATTCCTTTGCAAAACAGCCCACGGCGAGAGGCGAGTTGCTCGCTCTTTCTCTCTCTCTCTCTCTCTCGCACTCTCTCTCTCTCCCTGTGTATAAGCGCTCGAGGGCGAAAAAAATGTCGAGAGCACCTAATACATAATACAAAATGTACGCTCACGGTAAAAGGTGGAAGATCAATGAGTCTCGCGCCCCCCCTCGTCAGGGTATACGGTGAGTTCTATGTTAGTGTTATTCGTAAGTATAAAAGCGATCCCGAAACGTAAATTGCGATCTAATACGTAATTTCAATTTGAGCGTGAGTAAGATGAAAATTAATTTGTTTTATAGAGCTTTCTTAGGTTTATATTGCATTGTCCTTTATTAATCCAAAATTAAATATTTCTGAAAATATCAATGTATTTTGATGCGTTACTTTTCGAATGAGATGGTAAATTTTAGAAATTTTGGTACTCGATTGTTTAGTAGATATGATGCATCATCTTAAGGTGGGGTTTACCCAAAAAGTCAAATTCTACCAGCTTCCGAACTAACACTCTGAATAAGTATGCTAAATATAAGTATATCAGAAAGTTATTTGTGCATTTTGAACTTAATTTGATCAATATATATTTTTTGATTTTTTAAAAAGATAACCATTTCTAACGATAAAAAATAGGATTAAATATATATGTTTCATCGCGTTTCATACCCATCTAATTTTATCAAAAGTCAATTACATTTAATAGAAAATATAAACATTGTAGAGTTTACATTTTTTAATGTTTTTAAAATTTGTTATCAATACCTAAAATAAAAAACATTATTAAAAAACATAAAGGTACTGATTTTGGACCTTTTTTTAACTAATTCAGGCTCTCATATTTCAAATATAAATTTTACGAATAAGTAAATTGTACAAAATTTATTAAACAAGATAGTAATAGATATTACCGATCTATCTTGTAAGAAAAATTAAACCTCATGTACATGGAGCATCATGAACATGAAAAAGTTTATGTTGATGCTAATACATAACGTTAAATTATTTATTAAAGTCAATATAACTTTATTTAATTTTATAGTTATGATATCTACGAGGTCTTAAAATTTAATTATAAACTGTAATATTGAATTCGATAAAAAGAATTAACTTTTTGAATGATTATGAGTGTAGCCTCATCTTAAGAATATTAAGCTGGTTAAGGAATTAATTAATGAATCGATTTTAATGAAATATGGTATACCGATAGATATAGTTCCCAAAATGATTCAGCTAAATTTTCGGATAAGGATATCTAAGAAGTGAGATATTAATATTTTTATTTTGAGACATTTAGCGTGGAAACTTACGAGAAATCGCACTTTTGTCGTTTTCATTTGCATCTTTCAAAGACCTAGAGGAAGAGTTTTTCTTGGAATTTTTTATGATATAAGACAAATATTTGACCAACATTTATTGAGCTGAAACATATGAATTGAATGCTTCTGAATGTAAAAATAAATTAATTGAAAACAAAAAAGGTGCATTTAACCTCATAAACAGAATCAAATCAGTGTTTTCATTATTAAACTTTTTATACATAAATAAGATGGATATAATATAATGGATACTTGAATTGTATGTATAATCGTAATTTCTTATAAATTTATTTATACAAAAGATTAAATGATGTATACTTCGCAAACAATAAAAACTAAACATAGCACATTCATTTTGACTAGCTATATACGAGATGAATCTCCTTAATAGAGTTATGGATATTTATGTTTAATTACAAAACTGTACAAAATAAATTATAATACTTATGTTTATTGAACGGATAATAATTTGAAGTTTACTATCCTTGCAGTATTTTGTATTTTCATTTCTTTTTTCTTACTTTCCAAACTAGCAGTTAAACTATGCAATATCCGTTAAAATAATGTTAATGTTAAGTAATTTTGGATTCTGTACATAACTACTGCAATCCAGAACAATTACTGATCTGTAAGAAAAACTTAAAAATCTAAATAATTGCACAGAAGTAATTGGGGAAACTAAAAAAATCATATTTCAGTCAGACAAAAATAAGTAATAATAGAAGGCTATTCTACGCAATGATCTTTCTAGTCAAGTCTTAAAATTCATGTGTGCTAAAAAAACATTTCGAAATATTTCGAAACAAAAAGGAAGTCGTTAAGTCTGCAAATACACTTACTTTTTCACCAAAAAAGAAACATTTCAAAGAATAAAAAAATATTCGTTCGAGCTCTAATTTTCCTACCAACCAATCACAAGCTACAACGGTCGTGCGTTTCCTGCATAATTTGCATATATCGTGTACTCGTCAGTACATCAGCAGCAGAACGTTTATTTTCTTCCATCCTCCGCTCAACACTACAACGACGCAGAATACTCCCCGTACAGGCAAAAACACGGCGCTCGCAAGAAAGGGTGCGCGCGCGCACATGCACATTATAATACACACACTCACACACACAGGCCCACGACCCGATGATTTATGCCGACCGCTCACTAATTTTATAATCCGGACATAATGAAGGCCATTATCGTAATACTTGTCTTCGGAACGAGATGATCCGCGTCCGCCGGCTCATTCGCATACTACGAAGCAGAAAAGAAAAAAAGAGAGAGAAAACAGAAAAAAAAAACACACACCCCGCACATGATCACTAACCGCGCGCGCGGATGATTGCACGTTTATGCGATTCCTGTTATTTTCAATCATTACCGCCTTGCGCTCCACATGTACACGCGGGGCCGTAATATTTGTAATCGGCGCGCGCTCGGCCAAATAACCGCTTTTACGGAGCTCGCCCTCGGACGCATCTCTCTCTCTCTCTCTCTTGTGCCCCCTTTTACTGGCCTCGCGCGGTATAATATAAGCTCGGCGCGCGCGATGCGCGCAATGACTTCGAGATGAGGATATTTCGTTTTTTGCACCGCGCACGCACACCACTTATAGTATGCGGTTTCGCTCGATGCGCGTCGTTTTCTGCTGGAGTTGAGCTTGTAAAAATATATACCGTACGTATACAGAGGGAGAGACGATTGACACGTTCGATGGTGGTGCTGGTGTTTTGTTACGCGAGGCGAAGGGACGACGGCACGGGCTGCACGGTAATAATAAGACCATGGGCCGTGTGACGTGCGTCGGTCGTCACGGTCGCGCGATCGCGATGAATGCGTGGATAAATCATTTATTCGAGCTGCTGCGCTGATCGATTTTGCATTCGGCTCGATATTTTTAGTGTCTACGTGGGTTATAATGCAGGGGAAAGCGTTTAATGATGATTGATGTGTGCGCGCGTATGTGCACGTGGTATAAAGGACGTCGGGATTTTTTAATTATTTTCTGGATAGTGACCGATACTCTGTACGTACTTGACGAATTTGTAAAGTGTCGAGTCTCGTGATAGGTTGTAACATACATGCAGTAATTAAAATTTACTTGTTCGGGTGAATGGTGCATTATTCATTGGATTCGTATTATTTTAACATCGTTAAAATAGACACACACGTCTTGTCACTCGGAGCGCAATAATAGAGTTCTAACTAATCATTGAATAGTTTATGTTGAACCTGACTAGACGCTACATGTTATATTATAGAGTGGAATATTTTTAGGAGTGGAGTGTGCTCTAACTGTAATTGGGGAATAATAAAATAATTAGTTTTTAATCTACATCGGTCGCTGTATATCTTCTATAATAAAAAATACACTGCAATTGAAATAATTAATGATGAATTAATAAGTAGAATAATTGTGAAAGTTACTGAACTAATATTTTTAAAGCATTAACTTTTAATTGATAAGATTTATGAAATATAACGTTTATTATAATTTTATAAAAAGTATGATATATATATAAAGCTTACTTTGAACTATACAGAACAAAAGTGGAAATAAGTGTCTGGCATTAAACGTTTTAAAAATGTTTTAAAAATGTATGTAAAATAATTTGAATAATTTGAATACTGCAGTATACTAATTATTTTGCAGTAAATTATTAATCATAGTAATTTAAAATCTATTAAATTATTATGTGAATATTTCGAATTTTTTGTAATAATCGAAAGACTTTATTCCTGAACGCTCCACATAAAAATTCAATTTCCCCGCAGCAGCTCCAAACGTTTCATCAAACTCGCCTAAAAATTTACCACTACCCAATCCCGCATCTATTAAAATTTCAAATATAACGAACAATGAAACCAAATCGAATTTTCCTCGCAACACGAGCCACCACCACCACTAGCAGCAGCTATCGTTCAAGCATCCACCGGCCATATTCCCCAAAACGTCAGTCACCGATGAAAACCACCCCAAAAACCCACCCTCCCAGCGTATTTTCCTTTGAACTCTTCTCTCACGCGCATATAAACGCGACGCACTCCTGCATTCTCTTCGCCTTCCCCCTTGAAAACCAGCAGCGAGGCCGCGAGCGAGTATAGGTTCCGCGAAATTACCGTGATTAGACAAATCTCGTTAGGCCGGTGTAATTTTCAACGCGCCGCTCGCTCGCGCTCGATCGGAGATTGCTCCGGATTCCTGGAAGTGCTCGCTCTCTCTCTCTCTTTCTCGCTCGCGCGCGGCTTAACGAGTTGCCGAGCACTATGATTACGCGCAGCGCACGCCGTAAATGTCCGGCCTCCAGCTCCAGCTCCGGTCATCCTCTTTGCTCTCCTTCTCTTCTCGCCCTCCTCCCGGCACGTCAATTGTTTTCTGCGCCCGAGCTGTTGGCGCTCTCTTGTCCTTTGTTCGGCAGCAGCAGCAGTACAGCGCGGCGGTAATTATTATTGCGCTGCCTGTGCGCGCGCGCGCGCGCCTTTTTTCGTACTGCTTGTTTTGCGCGGAGTGCGAGAGCGAGCGCGGGGTTTGAAAAAGAATTTATGTTGCTCGTGGATTACCATTCGCAAAGTTTTATTATACACACGTACTGAGCGATGAGATATAAATTTTAGTTGGGTGCTTTTTTATTTTCGTTGGAGTGCGGTTCGTTTTTCTTGGGATGGTGTGTATTGTTGTATATCTTGGCTTTTTTAGGCGGTGAGTAGGTAGGTCGTATAAATAATTGTTCCTTGCGTTTAAAGATGAGAAATATACCTTTTTGTGAGTGTATAAATGTACTTTTAAATACGGTAAGCTAATTGTGTACTGAGAAATATGCTGTTGTTTAGGTGTAATTTTTTAAATCTTTTGTTTAAAAAATAAATCATTTTTAATCATAAAAAAGGTTTTGAAGTTAAGATCTAACATGAATAGGTAGATAAAAATCCAATCACAAATATAATCTTTCGTTCTTTGAATCACAATGCATCGGCGAGGTTAACTTTTCGCTAAATTATCATCGCTTGAAGATCTACGTACATTTCCCCTCCTTAATTTAATGAAAGGGGTCCAGTGCCTTTTAATGAATGCGAGATAACGATTATCCGTATAACTAAGATCATTTGCACGTTATGTTCCGCTACATTACCCAATAAACGAAAGAAAACTTTTAAAACTCTGTAAATTAGCCGGAAGGACACGATGCCTTCACCACCTTATAATACATTACACAATGAATATTTTTCCTCATTTCTTTCTAATGGTTTGTGCTCAATGTCCTATGAGATAATTCTAAAAATAAGAACAGCGATCGTCTTTATAAGATAATATATATTCTTTAATCAGTAGCATTCCTTCTATTATAGATTTAAAACTAAAACTTTTTTAAAACATTAAAAAAAGTCTGATGTTTGGATTGTATGATCAATACTATTATTTTCAGAAACAATATACAAACAACGCTCTAAACAGAACATCAAATTCATAATTTGAAATTTTTAATTTTAATAAAAAGTAATCTATTTTGATATATCGAAAATGCACGGGCTTTTTATAGGTTCTATTGAAGTTCATGCATTGGTGTGTGAGCATCATTTATTTATTATTAAAAACAATAATAAATACTTCCACAGAATATTATGTTAAAATAACAGATATCTATCTGATTGCCGTCTTACCAATCTTTGATTTTTCTACTTAAACGTATATTTATTCTCACACACGATACCAAAAACACTTTTTATAGAGTCTATATATTTTCTTTTCTAATTTTTAGTTGTGTTTTACATTTTTCAATATATAATCATAAACTACATATGCACATCCTAACACAACAAGCTATGAAGATCTTTGCACAAAACTAGTAACGGGAGCACACACGGGAACAAACACAAGAAAAGTATGGAGTGTTATATCTATACATATAAGGAACAAACAGCTTATTCCTTGTGTCTGTTCTTGTTATTCATATAATATATAGATATAGTACTCCATACTGTTATTGTGCATGCTCCTATGCATGTCCCTGTTCCTTTTTCTGTGCAAAGCCCTTCGCTCCCTAATTCCGAATAAACTCCAAACTGTCAAGAACCGTCCATAACACACCTAACGCAAAGGACCTTCTTCATCCTCGCCCCCCTCTAATTCCAAACACCTACAATATAGCCCCGATAAAACCGACAACCGCTTTGGGACGGGAACTCGGCTCCTATACACGCGCTCGTACCACGCAAGGCGTAAAAAAGCATCACCCCGCAGACCATCTTCCTCCTTCCTCCGCGCGCAGCCGCGGCGAAACGAGATAAAAAAAAAGAGAGAGAAGCGACTTTACCGAGAGAGAGAGAGAGAGTAAAAAGACGAGCGTTATCGGCCATAGCCGTATAAGAGCCGCGCGCTCGCTCGCATCTTCGGGTTTATAAGAAGGGAAGCCGAGCGACGCGGAAGGAGTTTAAGGGAGGCTCGCGCGTAAGTCAGCCGGCGATAAAAGCCGCTTTAAATAAAGCGCTATGTATGGTAATCGGCGCAGCGGCGCGGAGACACCTTTAGCAACAAAGAGAGCGATACGAGGAGGAGAGAGAGAGAGAGAGAAGAGAGTGCACGGCGGCACTTGTGTGCGCGCACACCTTCTCAAGGTGGGTATTCTATCAGTCTGATAGCTCTCGGCGGGATGCGTCCGCGCGTATTATCTAATACTCTACGACGGCAGTTTGCCTGTACCACCGGTGCTGCTTTTGCTGCTGCTGCTGCTACCGCCGTGTCCCTCGCTTTTTCTCCATTGTGCTGGGTATAGGTGCATGTAAGGGGTGGTTTGAAAGTTTTGAAGAGGGTTGTGTGTCGCGATAATGTAGAGTGTTTAGAGACTGTGTTGAGGACGACAGCTTTGAGGTTTGTTTATTTAATATTTAGATAAATGAACGGAGTAAATTAATTGATAGGGATTAGAGAAGTTTACTCTAAAATAATATTTTTTGTGAATACATAAATATTTTTTCTTTTAAAAACATATATTCTGAATCTTTTTTACTATAAATACTTGTAAATACCTTTATGTCACAATCTATTGTCATTATTAATACCTTCTTTATTTGCGGCTTTTGCCTTTGAAAATACCACTTAAATTATAGGTAAAATATAAGTAAAAATATATAAACCAGTATGCTTTAAATAAGAACGGGTACTAATATTTTAGTGACTATGAATATAACATCGATTTTACCGACACTGAATCTGCGATTTATAGATGCTGCTACCCTTGTTTTCATAGACTCGGTATCGGAAAAATCCTGAGCTTGCATCGGGAACTCTTAAATCTGAGTTCGAAGAGAACAGTACCAAACGAAGTCGTTGAAAATTCAATATTATCATTTATCAAGCTTATATCATCTCCTTGGATTTTCAATAAGTAATCATAATATTTAAGCGCAGTATTCATAGTACCGGTTTTTCCTCCAGAAATCCCGGAAAGCCGTACACTTTTCACTCGTCTACTGTGGTGCTGTTAGAGTCATTTCAAACATCTATACATACGTATGTAGACGCTATTTTCTGAATATTCTTCAAATATTTTTATTTTTTATTACTGTTTTTAATTGATTAAAAAATCCAACTTTTTAAAAATTATGAATATAAATTTTTTAATCCAAGCCTGCCACCTGAAAGAAGCATATCCACATATGAGTATAGTACAGTATGAAGGAAACGCAGTAAAATTCTTCTTAGCGTCAAAGTTAACTCTATTGTTCTAAACTAATTAAAATATGAAAATTACAACAACAAAAAAATTGATTCGGGAAAGTGAAGGAAAGCTTTAAGAAAGCGGTTGAAATACGATAAAATAAGTGAAAAAATCACGATTTTATCAGACATTCGATAATAAAAATATAAAAAAATATTTTTTTATGTCTTTTAAATGTTTAAGATTATATGAATTTTGTATGCTCATATCAGTTTATAGGTCCCGTGTTAACATTTTACCTGGCATATGCATAGGTATCTTCGTCTATTGTTCACTGTGGTAAATTTGAACCATGTGTCATTTCAACAAGCTTCACTGATTTTCAATTATATTTTACCGTATTCTACGCTATATATTATAAAAATTTTCTCACAAGAATTGGAGAGAACTAACAGACAAATAGAATATAATAACTCCTGTGACGAAATAGATGGTTAAATCTGTCTAAGAATAATAGTTTTAGAAACGTAGATTTTCTTCCGATTCTGTCTATGTGTAAGCGAAAGAATCAGTATATAAAAGTCAGAAGCAAATTCTTCTAGTAAATTCTTTGTAAATTTATCAAAATTCTTCGATATATATGAAATATTGAAGGAGATGCAGAGCTTGAAAATTTTCACTTTCTTGTTTAAAAAGTTTGAACGGATTTAAAAATTGGCTGAGTGCATCTTATACTCGCATAATGGACACCAATAACGAAAATACTTTGATTCATATTAACATTTCTCTTACCTATACATAGTAAATTTCGGTCCATATCTATTAAATAACAGTAACATAACTTCTACAATACTAAGAAAAATATATACTCATTCTAACTAAATTCCAATGATTGTTTCCCTAAAATGACCAACTAACGCATTCTTTTATTCTACCCTTAAAACTTAATTTAAAGTTTTCCGATTCGTAGGCCACCCTATAGACACAGTACACGGAGACTTCCGTACGTCCCGAATTTTGCGTATAAAGCGAGCACAAGCACGCAGAGAACGTGCGCGCAAGTCGAAAGTGCGCAAGGAGTCCCACAGGACGATCGAGGCATTATACGCCAGCGGACCCTTTCTTCTTTCTTGCTCTCTTTGCCCCGTGCAAGTTCCGAGGGCACGAATCGGCGGCAGCTGCAGCTGTTCCCGCGTGTATTTCTTTTTATCGCGTATTCTTCGCGAAACAATGAAGCGCCTCTGCAGAGAGGTGCGAACGCGTCGCGAATTTTCCTCGATTCCGTGAAACGTCGTGCTCCTGCAATAACCGAAGTTTTGAGCGGTCGAGTTTTTTATCGGCTCGAATGTAAAGAGATTAGATGAACTTGAGTTTTTGAGGAATTTAATGCGAAACTTTTCTAGGCTTAGTTTATAGTTTTGTAAGAGAAATCTAGACAGATTATGGGATACGATCAAGTAAGCTGAACTTGATATATATAAAATAATATGTATATATCGTAATATATTATACAAAACCGCTGCCAATTCATTGGCACTTAGCTTCCTCCAACTAAATTAAGTGTTTCAATATGAAATTCTATGCTCTTATAAATTACTTCTAAATTGCTATATCTTAATAAGCTAAATACAAGTGATTTTAAAAAATTTTTAAATATCATAAAAATGAAAATAAATAATAAAACAAAAACGAATTGATGAGTCTAGAGTAAATATAGTATAGTCAAAAATTTTATACTGTTTCAAATGCATTTACACTGAATCGATCATATTACTCCTACATACCAAAAAAATTTACCTCTTCAATTTCTGAATATCGTAAAATTGAAAAATCATTATAAAACAAAATTCAGTCAATAAATCTTAACATTTATTTATAATTCCGAATCCTTATTGAGAAACAAAAAAAATGAGCCCTGGTTGACAAAAAATTTTAAAAAGACATAACCTTAAATATCATGAAAAACAAAAGTCCTCATGATCTGGACAAAGAACTTATCCAAGAGTTTACTAAAAGTTACCTTTCTGGAAATATTCAGACAAATTAAAGCTGTTTTACTCAAATAAATGGACGACAAAGAAATCGATTTTTTTCACAAAATAATTTTTTTCTCACAAAAAGAAAAGGATAAAAACTTGAAAATTTTGCAGAATATTCTTCGTCATATTCCTAATTATTTCAAAATTTTGCAAAAATTTTCCTTCATATTTTTCACAGATATGGCCGCTTAAACAAAAAACAACATTTCCGTGTATAACGTAAACAAGAAAATGACTTTTGTTAAATTTAGGATCGGAAAAGTAGACAATTTTATGATCTTTAAAATGCATTTAAAATTAATACATAATATTATTTTAAACATACAAAAAAAAACGAAAAACTAAAACTCAAAAATCGAAAATCCACTATAAAAACAAAAAAAACATCGAAAAATAAAAAAAAAATTCAGCCACCTTCCTTAAAAAAAGACAAATCCAATGAGCCCTGGATCAGGTAATTTAACCGTGGATTACTCGAGATACAGAGGGATACATACATACATACACACACACACACATCCATACGGACATTTTCTAAAAATAGTATATTTTAACTTCTTATGTCTCAAAACATGTTTCTAACATGATTTAAGCAAAACTTTTTTTTTACTATTACAAAGCTTGCAATAAGTTACTTTTATAAAAATATACTCTTTTCCTTTTTGTGAATGAATTGTAACTTTCAACCCGGTATATTAAACCAAGTATAATTCGTCCAATTAGAGTTGTTTGTGCCCGTAGGCACATGGACGAATAATATATTTGGCCTAGTATTTTTTTCCATAAGTTTTAATTTACCTAACTTTAAGAGGTCTGTGATCGTATACATTAAAGCTTAAGATCTATTTTGCATTTTTTACGTTTGTATTATTACACTGTACAGAATATAAAGTGTAGTAATATAGTAAGTAAAATTACTATATTTGGATGCAATTTTTTGGTAGATATTCTTACGCAAGGGGGTAAAGATATTCGCAATCTTAATCAACATCTATTATTCAGAAAAGTTGTTGTACAAAGTGCACATGACAAGAACACGAACAAGGAGAGTGTCCCACCTGTGGGAAACGATTTTCGATGAGGCTTTAGGGGTACTTTTTAGTACCCAAAAATGAAGCCCAGTGCCCGTAGTTTGTTCTAATGGATCCTTGTTCTCGAGATACGAGCTATTTTACTCCAAATATGCATTATTTTGATGAAAACTTGTATCTCTACTTCATATGATTACTATATAAGTTTTGATGCTAGAAAAATTGACCGAAAGGTAAATAAAATTAGGCGAAAAAAGCTTTAATTTAAGCTTTGCTTCACATAAAAATATTAATCTGGTCCAAAGTTATTAACAATTAAACAGGGTGACTAAAAATGCATGAATATTCGAGGATACTTATCTTTTATAAATTCGTTGATTTTTCATGCATTTTCAGTCATCATTTTCTATTGTTAATAACTTTGGACTGGATTCATATTTTTGTACGTAACAAATCTTAACATAAAGCTCTTTTCGACTACTTTTATTTACTTTTTTAACATTTACTCCGCCATCAAAACTTATATAATAGTAATATGAAGTAGATGTACCATTTTTCATTGAAATAACGCATATTCGGAGTAACATAGCTCGTATCTCGCGAACTAGGGCCCATTGGAACAAACTATGGTTGTAGGGCTTCATTTTTTGGTACTACAAAGCACCATCGAAAATCGTTTCCCACAGGTGGGACACTCTCCCTATAACAAGTAAGATAATAATACTTCACACAAAAAGATACTCTTGACCCTCTACTAAAAAAATACAACTTATCAAGTGTAGGGTATTTATAAATCTAAGAAGTTCAAACGGACAAATAATTCCACGCCCTCCATCCTACACAAGCAAATAATATAATAATTTTATAAATAAAATAAAATAATATTTTATTCTTATTAATTTTATTTTACTGTACTTTATACAGGAGTCCCATTAAGTTTGATAACACATATTTACAATATTAATCAGGTTCGAACAAAATTTTCGCAACCGATAAATCTGGATCGACAAGGAATTTTTCCTCACCGTGAAAATCTAAAAATATTTATTAAAAAAGAAATTATCGAAAATGAAATCCCTTTATCTATCAGACGAATACACACAATTCCGCTGGAATCAATCAATTCATTTTCATTGTTAACACGCTACCGAGCAAAAGGAAGAAATCTAAATGCAAAGCTCACGACAACGGTATTAAAATTCACACCGCATCCACCGAAAAATGCTCGCCCCCCCCCCCCCTATTCTCCCCCCACATAATACACAACCCTCGACAAGGCCGCAACTCGCGACTCACGCTAACAAAAAGACCTGACACAGCTCGCGCCAGAACAGCAGTAGCGCGGATAAATCGGAGGCTCCGTCGAGCGGAGGAAGAAAGAGAGAGCATAAAAAGGCGAGCGCGAATAGATCGGCCATACCGGAACGATTCTGCTCGCTCTCCGGGTGAGCTATTTAACATTCCGCCTCATTTCCCGCTGCGCGCCTTTCTTCCCACTCTCGCTGCTCCTGTGCAGCTCTCGCCCCATCGTCGTCTTTTCCGCCTCGCGAGCGCGGCCCCCTTATATTCGCGGAGGAAACGCTTGCGCTCGATGTGAAAATTGCCTCGGCAAGAATTATTGACTATAAATTACTCGTCGCGCACTCGCGTACCGCGCCAGGCTGCGAGCGCGAGCCGCCGTTACTCATGCAAATGACGGCGAACTGCGTGAAAAAGCAAGAGAGAGAGGGATTGAGGATTTGTGCTCTTTTTTCAGGAGCGGGTAGAGCCGCTAGCCAAACATTTGGAAAAGCTTTATGGTGTAAGTAAAAAAAGAGGAATTCTTTTAAAACTATGGAAAGTTCGTAAAATAAACTATTTGTACTCGATGTTTGTAAAAATTGTAGGTTATATAATAGTGAGTTCATAGGTGTGTATATGCTTTTTTCTAGGACCGTTAGAAATGTCATTCATACATGATTATTGCTGATAGTTACGGAAGCTTTGCATTGAATATATTCATATGGAAGATAAGAGAACATATTTGTTATTATACAACGTTCACATTCAATTAACATAAAAAATCTCACATTTTTCTGAAAACTAGGGAAGACTGGGGCTTATTTGTACAATAATACATGTTTAGGAAAGAAAACACAAAAGATTAAATAATTGGTAGAAGTGTTTGCTTCCTCCTAAAGGAAACCTTGTAAAAATGAAAAGTTTTCTTCAAAACATGTTAGAAACATGTCTTGGGTCATTTGGAATCAAAATACACTATTTTTACAAAATGTCTGTATGGATGGATGGGTGTATATGCATATGCGTAGCTCTATATATATCGAGTAATCCACGGTTAAGTTAAATGTTTCATGGCTCATTTTCTTTGTTTTCTTTTTAAGGAGCAGAGCTAAAAAATAATTCTTTTTGTTTTTTGATGCGTTTTAGTTTTTCGGTTCGTTTAACACGTCAGATTAGAAATAATATCATCGATTTAGTCCTAATGAATTTGAAAGAACTTAAGATTACCTATCATCTCCGACCCGAAATTTTTGATAAGCTATTCCGCTTTTTCTGTTATATACAGAAACGTCATGTTTTTTTAAACGGATATATCTCAGAAATATATAATGGATATGTATTTTAAAAAAATTATATGATCAATAACATGGAGTACAATATTCAGTAAAAACTTTGGGCCATTTCTTTTTCTTTTTCTCTTGCTCAGAAAAAAATCATTTTGTAAAACAATCGATTTTCTACGTCGTACGATAACCTGAGTAAAACGGCATTATTCCTTTTGAAAATTTTCACAAAGGCAGCTTTTAACTATCTCTTATATGAGTACTTTGCCCAGATGATGTCGGAGGACTTTTATTTTTCAAGGTATTGGAGGTTATGTTTTTTTTTCAAACCTTTTATTTGGTCGCTTGAGGTAAATGTACGAATAAGTAACCAGCTAGGGATATACAGGCATATATTACAAATTTCGCGTTGAAAAATATTGCCACATTACACTTTTTTTTTAATTTTTATAGTAGGTAGCGTTATTCATTGAAAAAAGTTTTAAAACTTTAAATTTCTACTTCGCAATTTATAAAATAAACGAAAATGTGGTAGAGTAGGTTTGTACCAATACATAACCAATGAAAACTAGCTGTCCCATAGTACAAATTTTGATGTCCTAGTACATAACCACAGCTTTTAAAATTAATTAAAAAATTATTTTTACTGGTATATTTCATTATTAACTTGTTTGTAACATTACTTAAAAAATATTATTAAAAAAAACATCTAAAATATGTATAAATATAATTTATTGACAAAAATTGTCATAATTGGTAGGTGCGAAAATAAAAATTTAAAAATTGTTTTTCTGAAGTAAATAAGTAATTTTTTATAAATTTATTTATAAAATTGAATAATTATTACAATCTAAGTAACTTTGGTAAGCTGCGGTAAGATATAGTATTATTATAAATGTATTATTATAAATTATTTACATCTATAAAATTATCCAAAGATTTTTTATCTGATACTACAACTATTAAATTATTTACATCTATATCTGTATGTAAAGAGGGTATCGAATTTAAAGTCTGTAAATCCTCTTGATACTCAATTTCTACTGGCACCTCAACTAACAGTAAATCTTTTGAATTCTTGCGTAACTTATTACTAACATACTTTCCTAAATAGAATATTAAGAGTTAAATATACAGATTATTTTAAATTTCTCAAAAAAGTATAATATAAATTGAATATTTAGATATTAGAATGTTAATTATATCATTGTAAAAATATAAAATGATATTATAAGCGTTAAATATTTTAAATATTTTATTCAACTAATAACCGGAACGACACTCCATGTCCAGCCAGTAGTTGAATAAACCCTTATTTTCAGGATTAGAGATTTCGTCTGTTCCACATAAAGAACGTAGGAGACTGATATTTCCATTCTCTTATTTTCTTTTAAAATAAGATTCCCTGCTTCTATACCTAACACTGATTCCTCTTAAACATGCTGAAGAATTATTTGTCTTAATGTTTTGAAAATACTGTAAAAGAGTCCTTATCTATTGCTACATTATTTGACGCTCCTGAATGAATAATCCATCTATATTTTTGTTTTCTCTTTCATGTAAGCTTAATTGAAAGAGCTTGTTTCTTAGATAGCTTTCATTAGCCAACGATGATTTCTGATTACATTTCTTTAAAATTCTCCAAGCTTCTTTTGCTGTTTCTGCACTTATAATATAATGTGAATAATTTGAATATCTTCTACATGCATGTTGATTATTGCAAGGGTATATTCATCCATTTTCATGAGCTGTATCCCACATCATTCAGAATCTGACTATCCCCACTAATCACTGACCAAACTTTATCTTTTATCAAGAGCATCTTTACGTTATGCTTTCGCCTGCCAATTTCTTAATGAAACAGGAAATTTTCTCTATTTATAGGCAATGTAGACGTGATTATGTACACTATCCTTCTTTTCTTTACGAAAATTTAAAAGAATGCTAATGTTGTGTTTATTTCTTCAACGAGTTCTGGGTCTCACTTACTTATCCGGTCTCATAACCTGTATAAGAATTAGAAAATAGGATATATCCACTTAACACTTTATTAACTAATAAGATAGGAATGTATTTATTACAACTGTACCCTTATGGATTCTATATGTTTTCTAACTAATTCAATAAACCCCTAATGTATCCTACCTCTTTACATTGGCCAGACCTCAACTGCATATTGTTGTACTATGACTACTGTAGATGACTCATGACGTTGCTTGAATAAGCAAATGAAGGTCCAAATTTACTCTTAATTGTTCATATGTTTGCAAATATAGATTTCGAAGAATATATGAGCCAGTAGTCAAATAGTGTACATTGTGGATCGAATACTATTATTGTTTGTAATCCTTGCCTGTAACTTTTAAAATTTTTGAAAAATTTAGTTATATTCTTTAAACTACAGATTATTAAAAATTTTTTTATACAACAGAATTCTCGGAAAGTAATTATGTTCAGAGCTTGTAATGAATATTTAACTGAAATTCGGAGTTGTAAGAAGTGTCCGCAATCAATTTGTCTCTAATTTTTTATCATTATCAGGTGACATTGATATTTCTTAAAAATTATCTAAAAGGAAAATGTTCTTTTAGATGTTGTCAAGTACAATAAATTTAAATATTGCAAAAAAAACGAAAGACAAGAATTCTTTATGAAAATTTGAAGACCGTCATTTAAGATCTAGAAAAGCTTCCCACATTCAGTTCATATTGCGTATGCATTTACAAGTAATCAAGGACGATAGATTTCAGATATACCAATTTTACTTTTCAATATCTAACGTATCGTCAAATTCCAAAAAAGTGGAATTTCAAATGGAAGCTCGTCACAGCAGGCACGTCAGAATACCGTGTTTTCACACTGACTACAACGCTCGCAAACATTCGCGCCTGCATACCTATATACTCACTGCATACCCGCAATGCACTTCGCGGTTTTATAGCGCGCTCGCGCTCCCGCATATATCCATCACGAGCGCGCCCGGTGTATACGGATATGGATGGACCTCGGCTTAGGGAGAACTGCGTGCGAAGTGCCGGCGATCGTATTCCCGCGCGTTATGCCGCGGAGTCATTTTCCTCTTGTAGACAACGACGCGGGCTGTTAATGGACGCGGACGCATGCCAGGGCTCGCTCACTCTCCGCATCTCTCACTCGTCCGTGGATGGAATGACGACTGGAACGCTGTGATGGCTTTGTGCGAGCAGTGCCTACCTACGGTGTCAAAAATCGTTGGATACGAGAGAATGATTTTGATTTGGTGTTAATGAGTTTTTGGGATAAAAGAGAAATAGACATAATTTTTTTTTAATCGTCGCCATATTTATGCTCCCATATGGTGCTAATCGACCGCGGGAGTCTGCGGTGTGTTTGTAAACATAGCACATGCAATTTTTACAGAGGTGCTTGTATCAATCGACAGAGACTGGGAGTTGAATCCGGGTCACCGGCGTGGGAATCCGGCACTCTACCGACTGAGCCACCGTAGGCCTCTATAGATATAATTATAACGCTGTTTAAAATAGAAAAAAAATACATTTTGCCCTTTTGACTAGTGGAGCTTAAAATTCTTTTGCGTTAAATAGAGTAATTTAAACATAATTTTAGAGGTATAAGGCTCACTTATTTTTTTTGTTGAATTATAATCTTACAAAGACGAAAAATAAAGATTTTGATTCTATTCTTTTCTTACCACGAGATCGTACGATCAACTTTATATGAACCGTCTTAAGGGAAGAAGATACATGTTTTTGGTAAAAAAATCGATTAGTTTTATATTTTTATACTAATTCTTAGCCTTTTTTTAATAATGAAAGATGTTTCACAAGAATAGACAACTTTAAGCTGTTTTAATATTTTTTACTATTTTAGTTTTTAACAAAAAAAGTTAGATAGATAGATAGATAGATAGAAATACTGTTCATTCTTTTAAGACGAAATTCTTACAATTGCATGTACATGTATAGTTATAATAATTAAAATATCAGTCAATATTATATATTTGTTATCTTACAGTTAACATTCACTTATTGCATTTCTTATGTATTAAATAACATTATTCGCTGTAACAGTTCGTCAGTTTATAAAATCTAAATATAATGAACTAGTCATAGTCAGATGGCATATCACAGAACACGCTTCGTCAAAATACATAGAATAAAATAAATAAAATAGAGATAACATATTACGATAAAAATAAAAAGAATACATACACATACTTTACTAAATCACGTCGAAAATTTAAAAATACACTCATTCATATGACACTTTTACAATTCGCGCTAATAAATACGTTCACACTTAACACTTAACATATATAATAAATAAGTAAATTAATAAATAACTAAGTCAAATAAATAAATTTAAATAAATAATTTATTAATTTGACAGCGACTTTAGATACAAATTGTTTATATTGTAAAAATCGTCAAGTTTTATAAATAAAAAAAACATTTCTTCATATAGTAAAAAATTTTCTATTTTACTCTCTTTTTTACAAAAATTGATTTTCTTTGTTAATAATAAATCAAACAATTATTATTTTTTTTATAAATATGTTTGCAAACCTCCTTAAGCAAGGCTAAATGTCAGTAAATGTCAAAATCTTATAAGAGTGGTGGATAAAAGAAATATCTCGTAAACATAAACGGTATCATAAATAATTACGAATTAACTTTTATTGAATTATTATTACTATTTAATTTTAAAGTCATTTTTCTCAATTCTTTATTTTCATAACTTTCAGTTGCGTTTTGAGCACCAGATTTTTTTCTTAGGTTTCAAATGCATGGTAATCTACATTTTCAATGCATTTTTTATAAGACTATGTTGAGACCTATTGATAAAAGTTTAAATACAAATTTTGGCTTGACAATATTAATAATAAAATACATGATTATTGTGAAAAATTTAGAAACTTGACTTAGCTATAGAATTTTTTAAGAACCAAAACTATAATAAAATAACAACATAGATTTTTAAGTTTTACAAAAGAATACATAAATTAAAACTGATCAAAATTCACCGATGCATTATGTTTACGCAACCGCTTTCCGCCGCGGTTAGCACAACTGTCTTATCTTTGCAATCAAGACTATGCAATCCTCCAGTTAAAGGAACAGCTAACCCGATCTTGGATGTCCCTGTGATTTAGGAAGGGCCAGCGCCCGCCTCCCGAAGCTTCCTCGCGACCTGCGAAAGATTCATTTTGTCTGCCAGGTGAAGTGGCGAGCGCCCACGAAAATCCCGAAGGTTGACATCCGCACCTCGCTTGACCAGCAGTCCGACGAGCTGCACGTCACTGCGCTCGAGCGCCAAATGAAGAGGCGTCAAGCCACCATGGTTGCTTTGATTGATCCTCGCTCCGTGGTCCAGCAGCGACGAGCACACAAGGTTTCGCTCGCTCTCACCGTCAAAGCCCCATATCGCCAGGGGCAGCAGACTGCAAGTCCTTCCGTCGCGCGTGACGTCGATTCGGGCGCCGTGGCCCAGCAGCATTAGCACCGATTCCGCGTCCCCGTTGTCCAGCGCTGCCAACAGCGGTATTCCGACACCGCTGTCAAAAGACTTACCGTTAACATTGGCACCTTCCTCAGTCAGAAGATACTCGGCTATATCGCACTTTCTGTGAGCGACGGCTTGGTACAGCACCGTGTGATTGTTTTTGTTCACGGCATCGACGTCGGCACCGCGATTCGCCAATAATCGCACCATGTCCAACGTCGCCGCGCTATTGTTCTTCATCACCTGATGCAGCGGAAACGATCCGTTGGGGCTCGGCTCGTTGGCGGAGCCGCGAGGACTCATCTCCAGCAGCGATTCCACCAGCTCTGCGCTTTGGCTGTGCAGAAGCGCTAGATGCAGTGGGTTCTCGCCCCAGCCGTTCGTCTGCAGCACATCGGCACCGTTGGCCAGCAATAGCTTGCTTAGATCACCGTCGTCCTGTAGATCGAGACTCGCGAGGAACGGCGACACCTTGGCGTCGTTCGCGCGGATCGGATCTGCTCCATGACGCAGAAGCAGCTCGACCAGCTGCTTGAATCCCTTCCTCACCGCGGCGTGCAGAGCCGTGTCGCCGGACGCGCTCCGCGCGTTCACCTGAGCTCTTTTTCGCAGCAGCAGTTGGGCCACGTTCACCTGGTTATACAGCACCGCGAAGTGCAGAGGCGTGAAGCTGCCGGATCTCGTGCGGACGTCGATGTCCTCGCCTCCAGCTAGGATCAGCTCGACCTGACGCGCGTTGCCCGCGCGTGCCTCCAAGTGTAGCACGGTTTCTCCCTTGTTGAATTTCAGCGTCATTATTTTTCTTCTTATTTTTTCACTTTTTGGCATCTTGAATTACAAGCAGATGGCCTTTGATTTAATCGCGTTTAGAGAGTCTGATCAACAAGGAATATTTTAGAATTTTAAGTGACACGAACAAAAATAAATCAAACTAAACAACTAAATAATGTTTAATATACCGCACTGTTACACGGGTGGAATAAACACTGACTGTGATTCAAACAGAGTTGAACATAAACTGATTAAGATGGTAAGGGTTCAATAGTTATAATGTATCTTCGAGCTATAAAGGTTCATGATTGGTAAGTGAGGTAAGTGAGGTAGGTTCTCGTAACCATTGCACTTCTGACGAAATCCTTAATTACCGTTATTTAAATGAACCCTTATTAATGTTCTATGAAAATTATATCAGCATTCATAATGAAGAACTTTCATGAATTCGAGCACCATTAGCTTAGAAATTTAATCAATCCTGAAACTTAAGAAAATAGAATTTAAATTTGAACATCGTAAGAAAAACCCGCTAATAACTCATCAACGCATAGCTTCTTCTAAGTTATTTAATTGTTCCAATATAAAATTTCTTACTTCAATATATTAATTTTAAAAGGCCTATTTATTTTAAAACAATTAACTAAATTGCTTTTTAATCTACTAAGCTGTAAAAGTAAGTAAAAAATTGTAAAATATTTGCTTACAATTATTCCATTTTAAGAAGAAAGTTATGGTTTAAAAAAAGTTTCTGTTAGAATTACTTATTTTCTTAATAAATGTAGATGATTAGAAAACGATACTGAATATTGTTCTTAATAATTCTGATAAATGCAAATAAAATTTTATAATTTACAATTTACGTTACAATTCTACTGTAATGTGCTAAACAAATTTATCATTTTTTCATAACCTATATTACTGTGTTTAAGTAATCTCGTAAATCTCGAAATTTGTTAAAATCTTAAATTTGAAACCATCATATTTCCTCAGTTTTCTCTTTTTGAAAGCAAAAAAAATGTCGAATACCATCAACAAAATCGACTGTCGATTCATCCTCGTCTAAAAGAATGACCTCCCCTCTCCCTATTCCAATCAAATCACCCTAAAAATAAAGCATGGCTTATGAATTATTCCCATCGTCAGCTCTCGCCGCAAAGCAACTATGCGCTATACCGCGTCCTTTCCCTGCGCAAAACAATCATACAACCCCACAAAAGCGAGCCCTCGATAAAACCTTTGACGCGCGCGCGCGCGTGTGCGGCTGTTCAGTGACAGCAGACAGCGGAGCAAGAGACTGCACGCATGCATATGTACATCCTCGACGGGGCAGACACAAAGCCCCATCAAAAGCTATTAGCGTTAAATAGCTCGGTGCGGCAGTAAAGCCGCGCGGCCGGTCTGCATTATCCATGCGCCGTCGCGGCGCTATCCCTCTCTCGCAGACCTGGAAATTATTCAAGGTTGCTAGCGCACCGCAGTCGTGAGATTCCCCGACCGGTAATTGCGTATAGCAGACGACTCGAGAACGGCGTGCTTTTTCCGAGCTACGGGTAAATCCACCGGCTAGACCGAGTATGTGCCAAGTGAACTAAACACATGCCCTCGCGTGTGTTAAATCTCGCGGCCCGGATTGCGCGCGCGTGCAGTGTGTAACGCGACGATGGACGAACGTGGATTATAGAACCACCAGGAGGGACCGATGCCACTGCCAAGATTTTCGCGTGTCAGTCGGCGCTCGGCCCGACGACAAGACGTCGTCGTCGTCGTCGCATCTGTGGCCGACTTGTTTTTCGAACCGCGCGGCGCGGCGCTTCGCGAGGAGTGCACGCGTAGCTGCGATTGCGATCGTCCACGTCGTTTATAAATAGTTGGGGGCGCTGACAGGACGATCGGCTCGCTCGTTGCTGCACGCTGCGCCGGCCGATTGACGCGTCGTTGGTATATCAGGGCGTGGAGCTTTTTGCGGCGCGGATGACCGCGCGCTTTCGTTTTCTGCTTCGCGACGAGATGATGGACAGTATAGGCGCGGGGTAGATGGGTCTATATGTGTCGCAAGATGATTTAGGAGAGAGAGAGAAGTTGTGTATAATATTATACTTTGTATCTAATGTGATTTGTTATTCAATACATAGCAGAGGTACACTCGTATAAACAGAAAATATTTGTTACTAAAAACAGACGCTGCCAACTGATGTGGCACTCAGATTTCTCAAAGAGGTATCGGACTTGGTAAACAGTATATTTGATTGTTATACATAGATCAATATCTGTTGATGAATTTGGCAGAATACATAATATTGCACCCCCAAAGCAATACTATGACAAGTCGAAATTCTATGTCTTTATAAAAACAAGCTAGTACGTAAATTTTTCATGAAGTAAACGTTCTTTTACATAAATTTTATTATTGTATTATAATAGTTTCTCAACCTTTCTACTCAATTAAGTACTTTCATTTTCGTATAAGACATGTTGTGTACGAAAATCAAGTTACAATAATTTCGAGTTGCCATAGACTTGTTCTGGAGATGTGATATATTATATTATAAAGCAAATTTGCTTTAGAGAAGTTCATAAGTATTAGGAATATTTTAATAAATTTGAACTGCAAATTAAGTTTTTGGACATAGTTTGATTAGATTATAATAAATATCAACTGGTTTTTTAGCACGGACGAGCTGAGTACACAAACACACACGAACGCATGCACAACATACATTTTTTGGAAGTACCATATTCGAACTCCCGATGTCATGTAATCTGGTTTTATATGAAAAGAATGTTATCAAATCAATGCTAGTAGGCTCATATCCCTAGACTTAACAAATTATCACTGTAACTTTCAAAGTAAAATGTAAAAAATCTTTTAAATTATCGTTTTCCATAAAAATTCATTTTTTAACATTTTGTTTCTTTCTCTCAAGAAAGATTAATTAATTAACTAATTAACTTTACAACTTAGCAATTTTAAGGATTATAGTTATATATGAAGCTAACATTCAGTAACAATTTAATTCAATTATATCCTTTAGTTTTAGAGTTATAGAGGTTAAAAATATTCTTAATCACAGAGTATAACAAATGAAAACGGTATATTTCGCATCGTCTTCAATCTCTGATTGGAAGAGTTTATGAGTACTTTGCAAAAAAGAATTCTCTTCCCAACAAAATATTTCTTCATTGAAGAAAACTACAAAAAACCTAAATTTTAAAATTTTGAAAAATGGTTATAAAATCAAAATGTGTCGACCACATTTACTGAATTCTTTAAGTCCCTCGTAAGTATGGATAACAAACATGCATGCAAAGTTTGATCAGTTAATAAATTCAATGGTTTCTGATTATTCTTACTAGCACAAACGTGCTTCCGCCCGAATGTTATGCTTGACAATGTCACTATTTAGCTTTATAACACTTAATAAACTTTTTCTAACCAATCAAAAATTTTACGAGGCATGTTCATTACTCGTCTTAAGTGTTCATTCATAGGTACAATTACCTTAAAAGATGTAAAGTTTAGAATTGAAAGTTAAAAATAAAAACCACAAAAAGTTAAATTTGCTTTAATATCTCCTTCTTAAAATTCTTAAGTTGCTATATGATAAATAGCAAATTAAAAAAAAATTTTTTCACCTATAGAATAGAATAGAGTACATTTACTTAAAAAATTGATAACCCCAAATAAATTGTGTTCTACTAAAGTATTTAGTAGCTACCGCTAATTGTATTTTTGTTCTTAGTATCAATGACTGATCTGCCGTGCAAATGAAGAAAGTGGGTATCTGCATTTAAAGTAAATCCGAGACTTATGATAAAATTCTTTTTTATTTGTACTTATTTGTTAACATACTTGTTGAAAAAATAATTATCGTTTTCACTAAAATCAAACTAGAACTATACATTTTTGTAAAAAAAAAGTAATGTTTCTAATCATTTTTATACTTAATTATTTATATTGTTCAAATCTTTTTACGAAATGTAGATACCGTCTTTCTTCATTTGCACGACAATGATAAATAAACACTTTATATTGTAAAGATCAAATAACGTATAGAAAATAAATTTATTGTATGGAAGGGAAACATGTTTCCCATAAAATGAAATGCATGAAAATTCACATTTGTATAATGATGCACTCAGCTTATTCTATGGACCACTAAACCCATTCATATGTACCCATCTGTTTGTTATCCTTATAATGACATTTTATCTAGAATACCATCGAACAAATATATACCCTTTGATAGGATTCATCCTTATTATGTAGTTGAATGCAGACCCTCTCTCAAGGAAGAATCTAACTATGGCATCGTTTTATATATGTAACAGCAGAATTTAATAGATTAATGGCTATGTATTTCTTGTTACGCATTAAGATAGAGGCGACAGATTGTCATTTTCTTACAAAGGGTTATTATTACAGGATTATCACAAGATTACCATTGACGTTTGATGTAGTAGCAATATTGAGTATCCCTTATGCTAAAAGTCTGTCTCAAAGTACCTCAAACGGTCAAGAAAAAATGTGTAGACAAAAGATATTATACAAATTAGAATTAGCATGATTCACGCAGCATCCTATAGATAGACCTTTAGGATTCATTACGAAGTTTTGCATTTTTATTTTATCTAATTCTTTTTTTATTATTTTTTGTTATAAGAAGTGGCTTCGTGTATGTTGATCCCCGAGAAAAAATATAAATGATTAAAACAAATATTCATATTATTTTACCTTACATGTCTCGTTTTTGTCTTATTATATATATATATATATATATATATATATATATATATATATATATATATATATATATATATATATATATATATATAATATGCATTCCATTTACTCTCACTCATTTTGAGTCCTTTTCATTTCACCTCTTATCTCGATTTTAACCTTTCATCAGATGTGCAACCATCAATTTAAAAAATATATACCTACGGCATACGTATATATACGACAATAAAAGTTCTCGCATCTCAAGACTCGACAATACCCACATAAATATCGAGCCAGTCGTACCTCGCGTAACTTTCGTCCCGGACTGCCATACACGAAAAATCCGCATAATACTCTCTCGCCGAACTCAGAGCGCGCATTATTCAGCCTCCTCGTAAAGTACGCTCGCAGGTCCCTCGCTACCAGGTTGCATCTTCGGGACCGCCCGCTTGCGGATTCAATGCAGAAAATGCCCACGCCGCGCTGTATAATACGCGGTACCAGGGGGGCTCTCCCCCCGCGTGTTCGATGAAGAGATATATATACCGACCGGGCTCGTATAACCCCATGACTCTCTTATTCACTTTTCTCTACCTCTGTGTAGGACGCTGCGTTTTTCTTTTCTGGAGTACGTCCGTTTAATTGCTTTATTTTGCATACGTGATTAAGCGTTATTTATTGTTCGTGGATCGGCATTGCTACAATGTTTGTGTGATCGTGGTTGTACGGAGTTTCGTCGATTGGTTGACGAAGCTCCTTTACGCATGAACATAACGTGATATCTAATTATAGTTACTGTCACTCTGAAATAATGCTGTTTTGTATTAGCATTTGAAATCCATTATCGGTTGTATTGTAATATATATGCTTGGTGCTATGTTACTTTTGTACTTAACGCACTCATTACGTTCACTGCTGAGTTCACTGCATCAACATTATCTTTAACAGATCTCTTATCTAATATAATTTCCTACTATTGTACATAATGTAATAAAATAAGCCTTTCAGGCGCCGTCAAAGTCAATGTAAAATTCAAATTTTCTGCATATAGAACAATATAATATTAAAACATATAAAGTAAATAAAATAGAAAAATGTTTTTACTTCCTACATTTCAAAGTTACATTACAAGTAATGAAATATTAAAAACATTTTACAGGTCTATTTTGTGTGGCAAAACCGTCAGTAAGGACTTGTTTTTAGTACATACAAGGAATATGCTGTAAAATTTTGACAACGGATTTTGGCCATATTTTTAGTATTTTTGTGATATTCCATAAATAACAATTGTACTATTTATACTATGCATAATTGGCATAAAAGCGAATTAATTAACGATCTGGGCATGACCTCATCAGGAAGAGTAATAACAGCTATTAGAAATTGCAATATGTCTGTATGCAAAAGCTTAAAAATTTAAAGTATTTATCCATATATTCATTGACAAATAATTATTTATCGGTCGGACATTTTAAAGATTCCGATATATTAAGGGCGAAAACTCTTGAATGTTCAATAAACTTTGACACCCTCTTCAGCGATAACGACGCTTTTACGTACTCTCCATCCTTATTACCGATACATAAATTCCACCTCTACAGTTCACGCGCAAAAATCACACTCACCACCGTCGGGGCACCGTTCCGCTAAATTTACGCAGCCACGCGGCACTCGCCCGTAAACCATCGAACGCCAACTTAAGAGCAAAAAACCCACAGCACCGGCAGCGGCCCAGTTCCACGTATTTCCTTCGAAAGGGTGAAGAAAGCGACGGCCTACGTGTGCACATATATTACAAGAATATAACCAGGGAGAGCGCGCGCAAAAAAGCGAAGAATAAGGCCCCTCGCAGCAGAATGCGAGATGCAGAAAGGCCGTGCCGACGCGCGCGCGCGCGCGCTGACACAAAGAAGCACCTACATACAACACGGGGCGACCAAAGAGAACGATAAAAAAAAAAGAAGAAGGATCTCAAGCACAAGAGAGTCGGAGATACGACGGCATGGTGTATATCCGCGTGGGCGGCCCGATATACGCGCACACTGCACTCGTCCTGGGTGGCGAGGCAGCTATCCCCGGCGTATCTCTCGCTCGCGCGCACGTATACTCGCTCGCCAATGTGCATTGACCAGTCAGGTATTATGATAATGCCTCGGCTATCTATGCGTCGTATCGACTTGTCGAGTTATTGTTGCTGCTGCGCGGCCGCGCGCGCACGGGCTTATATAGCCTACCCCTTGTCACGGCTGTAGCGCGGGCTCTCTCTTTCTCGGACTATAGAGGTCCGCTCCACGTGCAACACGATTCTGCGATCTGAGAGAGAGAGAGAGAGAGAGAGCAGCATTGCGAAAAATAGATGCACGTGGTTGGCTAGGTCGTAAAACAGTGAGAAGGCTGGTTTTGCACGATTTAAGCGGATTTTATATTCGCTGATTTGTTTGCTTTGTGGTTTAGAGGCTTGCTGGTTGGTAATGTATGCTTTTTTCAGGTAGTCGATTGTAGAAAAATATGATCTTCAATGAATATGATAATTTCCTTCGAATAGTGTAGTGCTGTAGAAAAGTGGAAAGATTTCTCGGATAAGAAATGTATATATATATATATATATATATATATATATATATATATATATATAATAAGTTAACATATTTAAACTTTAACTTAATTATTTGTTCGACTAATAATCTTTCAGTTTTACGATTTTGCAATATTCCATATATTTTTAGGAGTAAAAAAGATAGAAAATCTGTTTTAATAGTAAATTAGGTTTATTATTATATTTTATATTCACTAATATGCATTGACCAGTTAATAACTTTCATTGATATAGCGAGGAAAGAAATGGTTTCAACAAATACAACATCTTTTTCTAAACTGACAATAATTGTAGAGAGGAAGGAAAATAATTTTAACAACTTTTCATAGATTCAAATTGTATCGTTTATAGGGGATAGCGAGGTTGTAGGGATCATTCTAGGAAATTTTGCTACAAAGTATATTAACAACTGGTTATTATTATTGTGTTAGGCAATAATTTCAACTGGTTATCTTTTAAATTTCATTAATCATCACTTGAAGAAAAATAAAAAGTTTGTACGTTTTAATCAAAATAAAAAAATATCTGCTTTGATAATGATGACCCGCCAGGTAGAGTCATGAGAGTCGGATAAAAACTGCGTTAAATAAATATATTCAACCTTTAAATCTATATTTCCTACGTTTGTAATGTTAAACTTTAATATATAAGGGACTTTCCAGCATTAAAACGTTGCAAAATAAGTTTTTAGAAATATAGTACCCTATTTTTCTTTACAACATCTTTTTCTGATCTATCAATAATGTATTTAAGGAGGTTTTATACTTGAATCAAAATGATAAGATGTAGGTATCTGAAAATTTAATATGTCATTCTTCTATGATAAAAATAATAAAATCATAAAATATTACAGGATCAAATCATGATTAAATGTTTGTATTTTCTTAAAATAAACTTTATGTCAATTGAGTGACGTTTTACTAGGCAGAGACTTCGGCGAAGTCTCTCAAACTAACATATTTTACATTATACATTCTAATTATTAATTCAAGTATTTGTATCTAGAGTATAATGGTGAGAATGCATTTTTTTGTACAAGGAAGTTGATGATCTAACATATCAGATATAGATAATAGGTTTATTTAGATATTCTCTTATCTACGTATTCATAAGTTAGCCGTTACTCGTACTTATGTCAGTAAATTATGCGCATTCTAGATACTGCGCTTTATTTGGAATTACAGTGATTGTGATCAAAGCTGTATATCTGACATATTAAATTAAAGATATCTCGATACCAGTTGAATGTAAAATAGATCATGAAATGTAATTTATACAAGGAAATATAATTAAATTTGATTTATAAATCTCAGACAGGTACTCACAAAAGATATAAAGATATAAAAATGATGTTTTAATAAATAAAAATTAATTAACATTACTTAAAGTCTGTTGACTTGCTATTATCTTGCCATTGTAATTCATGAGGAGGCAAGCGTAAGCATTGTATTCTTCGCACCGCATTATTACTCGTATGGAAAAAGTAATGGCTGTATAGAAATAAAATTATACATTAAACATACATTATGCTCACTTCCATGCGGGAGCTCTGCGTGATTTCATCACGCATTACAATAAGATTTTTATCGTTTTGCCTGCCAAAAATGGTAGATTTAATAGCTATGTGAATATTTTGAATGTACATTCTTTCACGTATACGTAATAAACGATCATTTTGCCCCAAGAGGATAGACTCTTGAAATAAATATAGAAATAGAAATAAATATAGAACTAGATACCTAGTAGAGGCGACATTTCAATTGTGAGTATGTTGCGTATTTTCCATAAAAATTATTCCTTTCTTCATTAGGCATTTTGTTGCGACTAAATGAAACTCGTCTGCAGATATTATATCTATTTTAAGAGAACATCTTCTTGTTACTGAAGAATCATCTTCCGAGTTAAAAAATCTGTTATAACCCATTTTAATTGTAATCTATCTGTACAATTTCTTTTTAAACCAATCCACCCATTAATATTCAACGAAACAATTCTCACTCTCTATATTCCCCTAGAACACCAACTACAACGTATTCCATTATTTCAGCAACTTCTTACTTACGCTCGGACACATTCGTCACGTCAACTCCGCGCGAATTCGCCGCATCCACGCAGAGTGCGCGCGGGCGCGAGCAAACTTATAGCCTTCACGCGCCATTATTTATAAATTCGGAAGCCGTACATCATGATTCCGAAAGCATTTTTCAATTAGCGAAGCGAATATAAAGCGAAAAAAAAAACCTCACACGCACAGACGCAGCCGCCGAGCGCGTCTCGAAATATTTAAAGCCCCGCTGAAAGAATTACACATGCATCATCCGGCTGCGGCCCATATGTTCGTTGCTCGCGATTTCACAAGAGACAGCGGCGCGCGGCTATTGTACCTATTCTCCGTGGAGCGGTCAGCAAAAGCTCTCTCTCTCTCTCTCTCGCGCGCGCGCGGAATGAATCACGACTTTAATGAAAAGCCCGCGCGTCAGGTGTCCCCGATAAATCGCGAGCTGCCGCGCGAGCCGGCAACAGGCAGAGAGTCACATTTATACCCGAAATTGATATCGCCTCGCGCTTAAATATATATATGCCTGCCTATATATACATATATTTATATATCGAGGAAGTACAGAGGGAGGGAGAGGGAGAGAGTCGAGTGTGCAAGGGCACATACGTGACGCGTTTGACAATGAGAAACTGTAGGAAGTGTTATATAGCGAATGTCGACGTGGAGAGGTTCTGTAGTGGGCTTGGAGAGGGAGAGGGAGAGTGGAGCGTAAAGTGTGACTCGTCATTTGTCATTATGTATTTTCAATAATACCGCGTTGAGGATGCGCGAGCGAGCACGCTAATCGAACGTGATTCATTTGCGACGAGCGAAAATGAGATGAATTTTAATTGTCGTGACGAAGGGTGTCTAACTGTCATTCGATAAATGCTGCAAAAGTTATTGATTTATTTTTTATACTACTCAAAATTTCGTTTCTTTTCAGTATTCGTACATAGTGCAGCTATTATTACTATTTTAAGGACTATATTTTCACTATTTAGTTATTAAAATAAACTTTATTAATTATTATATTTAATAGCTTTTATGCTGTCAAAAATTTAGAAATTGTCAGTATTTACTACATCTGTTTATTTACAGAATCGTATACCTCGATATAGGGATTTTGTGAGTTAATCTGAAAATATATATTTATTGCAATATTGAAAATTAAAAGCTATAGGTAAGTCTTGTTTCTTGATTGTCATAATACATGAAACTAATTAAAGTTAAATATTTTATGATCTTCATATTATTCGTATGAAACATATTAAATACTTTCAGTTGACTTTAAAGTTAGTTCCACTTATTTATAACTGAGCCTCACAGAAATTAATGTGAACTGATACAACGACGTACTTTGCTAATGCTCTGCTAAAGAACATTAATTAAATTTAACGAAATTTATTACTCGACACCTCACGAAAGCATTATAATGCTGAAGAAAATTTATAATGCTTTTAGCAATTTTCATTGAAGAAACTATAAATCTATTGAAAACGTTGTTATTTCAGTTTCCAGCAACTAATGCATGTAACAAATCTACCAGCTAAATTAACAATTATTTTGAAATTTCAATAAATCAGCTGTGATGGAAATAATATTTCACTTTACGAATATTTTCAAGAGCATACTGTGAAACGATGTAAGTAACTGTTAATGAAGAAGCAAGCACTTTTTTGTTGAATAAACAAAATCTCGACAGTACAGTCAGTACTATGCAATTTTCATTCCAATAAATTATAGCCTCAAAACAACTGCAATACACGTGCATCGTAAACGAAGCCCACAGCAAAAAGCGCCAGGTATGTACACCAATTCTTCCTTTTTCTCAGCATCTCTCCAGCTCCTTCCTATAACAATCGCACTATAATTTCAAATTTCATACAAAAATCCCGAAGATCTCTCTCACTCTCTCTCTCTCTCTCTCTCTCTCTCTCTCTCTCTCTCTCCCCATCATTCATCTCGCACAGCTCCCTCTTAAAAACTTCACCTAACGGCGAAACGACAAGAAACCAACAAAAATTGATTTACTTCTGCAACTGGCCGCTTCTAGACTACACCACAAGCTGCATCGCACCGCGCCTAACCATAAAAGTCTACACACAGATTGTACGCCAAAATAAATAAAAAAAAAGCATCGAATCATGAAAAATATATATTCCCAGGCCCGCGGTGCATCGCAACCCTCGCTTTATCAGCGGCGAATCATCCGAGCGTGTACAGCCTAAGCGAGAATCCGAGCCCGTAATAAAACTGCGGCCGGTCACGGAATCATCGCTGCAGCACGCGCTACGCCTCCGAAATGACGATCATCGAAAGAGCAGAGAGCCGCGGAGATCGTAAAAAAGCCAGCGGCGGCCATTATTCTTCTTCCCGCGCGTAAAATATGACTCGGAGTAACTAAAAAGATAAGGATCGAGGGCGTTCTTCTCTCTCTCTCTCTCTCTTTTGCTCGGCATCTGCCATCGTATTATATACAGCCTTGAACCACACTCTCTATCTCTCAGACAGAGCGAGTGCGAGAGAGAGGTGAAAAATGCAGATCTCGCATATATAGCTAGGCGGTAAAAGCCGTTAGCTGCTGCTTCTGCTGCGTGGTAGCGCGAGGCCGGAATTACGAGGGGTAATTGGTAGTTGCGAGGTGCGCGCGGCTGCAACTCTCTCTCTCTCTCTCTCTCTCTGCCATCCGCTGCAGCAGCACAGCAGCGGCTCGACACCTCGTCACGAGCCGCCACTATACATCACTCGTGGTCGACGGTGTGCAGCAGGCATCAGTGCGCGGGTCGGACGGCGGGATGCGAGCGGCGATTAGCCTTTTCGACTTCGCACGCCACGACGTCGCGCGACTCTCCGTTCCACTTGATTATATTGTCAGCTGTGTGTTTGAAAATGCGGTGGGAATTGAATTTTCTGATTTATCACGAGGGATCATTGGTGCGTAATAGAATTGGAAAGTAGTGCTTTAAACAATAATTTCAACATTATATTTAATTATATATTGATAACATGTAATAATAGTATATTATGACACTGTTGTGGGAGATGGTTTTCTACCTTGCTCGAGGGTTTTCGCACGAGCGAAGCGAGTGAGAAAATCGAGCAAGGTAGAAAAACACCTCCCACAACAGTCTCATACGATATTTTATAGCACAACAACCTCAAAATCGACAATAAAGTTGGCATTTTGAGGTTAGTGTGCTATAAAATTTATTGTTTCTCACATTTATGAAAAAGGATTCTATCTGTATGGAAAATTTCATACTTAAATGTCTTACGGGCTCCAAAGTTTCAACGTAAAACAATCAACAAAAATTTAGATTTTGTCTTTCTATGAACATCAAGCTTTTTTACTAAATTGCCGATGCTGTATGCTGTTTATGAGTATAATATTTATCAATCATATAATATTTAATATTTATAAAGAATTATTTTCTTTATTAAGACAGTAGTGTAAGAATCGTTAGTCATAATTTCAGAAAATTTTATTTAATTTATACCAAAAAGATACGATAATTTTTAAGTTATAATATAGGGAAAGTATCCCAGTATGAAAACCTATAACTATGTAGGCCGAATTTTTTGTACGGACCTTTTTGACATAATAATAATTAGTTTAGATGGAGTTCATTTAACTGTATTAAATATTAATGAAATATGAAGTATTCAGAATTAGAGTTTTCAAAAAAGTGTTTCCCAGTATGGATATTGGACATCTATAGTTTTTAGAAGAGTATTTTTGGTTTAAGTGGTTAAAATGGTGCTTAAAATACATTTAAAAGTTATAAAATATAATGCTTTTTTAAATACATTTCCTTTAAATCATATCACATATAAAATAATTAGTATTTATTATTTAGCACATGCTCATGCACTGGGCATGTGTTTAAGCTTCGGAAAATAACTTTTTGTCACACTTGCACAAAAACGCATTTCTCAGGCCTATAATAAATATATAGGAGGATTAAAGTGTCAGATTACCAATCGTTGGGCGATAAATACATTATCGTAATTAAAAATGTTTTTAATATGTGTGTAGTCTCTTCTTAATACTTAACATAATAAGATAATGAAAATATTAAATTATTGATTTAACATAAGAAGATAATAAAAGTATTAAGTTATTGACTTAATATAAGAAGATAATGAATGTATTTAGTTATTGATAAATGAATTTATTGATCTTCATAAGCCAAGTATTTTTCTTCTCCAATTCCGCACAAAGATGAAATTTCTTTGTTATAGCCAACAACTTTATGGGGGAGATAAAACAACGAATTTAAAAGAATAGTGTCAAAACATAATAAACATTGACATTCGATCACTTATATGCATTTCTTAGAATTCTCTTTAAATGTATATAAGTAGACATAGTACATTTTCTCAACACGTGCGTAAAAAAGACTCTTTTCCATGCTGGCAAAACGAATGGAAAACTGGGCATTCCGAGCGTCTTTGCCGGAGTGGGAAGGAATTGGCATTCGCTCCCGCTGCAGCGTGAGGAAATGTACATTCCCTCCCGCTCCTGAAAATCTCTGAATATAATGTAAAAATTATATATTTGCCAAAATTTAAACTCAAAATTTTGAGAAAAATTCGAAAAATTGAAGAAATTTAAAATTTTGGAAAAATTCAAAATTTAGAAAAAAATGTATTCTTATTATTTTGTAGGTCCGGTAGACGACTCGAAATGCCCATTTCCCCATTCCCTTTGCATGCATGAAAAAGGAACTATTTACACACTTGTTAAAAAAATACGGTGTGCAACACGGGTGAAAAGGGCTTTTTCAGAAACTATATGAGGGGTTCCATGTCAACTGAGCATGTCCAAAAATAAAAATGTCTAAAACTCTGAAAATATGTTTGCATGTGTACCCAGAATACGTAAAAAATCAGACCCCAAGGTGTTATATGTCAAATGCAATTAAAGGTTGAAAAATGCATTTTTTTTAATATTTTGAGATTTTCCCAACATTGTTTGATTTTTACATCAAAACTACGGACTTTTGAGAAAAAAGTCTATCAACATTTTTTGTTCAAAATGAGGTAAGGAATCTAAAAAAATGTATTAGACCCTATCGTAACACTTAATGAACCTTTTTATTGCGATATATTGTGATATTAAAATTTTAGAAAATTTTCGTCAGCTTTTTCAAAATAAAAAATCTAAAAATTTAGTTTTTCATATTTCCTCTAATTCTAGACTTGTTAGAAAATGGTCTCAAGCTGAATATAACTTTTGCAGAATTTTTAAATAACGAACTTGTTTCGGTATGTCCATTGTGTGACTATAATAAAAATTCACCATTTAAAAGTTCTGCAGGAATTATATTTAGTTTGAGACCATTTTGCTCGTGGTCTAGAATGGAATCTGACACGAAATACTTTAAGTACTACTATTTTAAAAGTTTTTGCTTTGAAAAAGGTGATGGCGATCTGTTAGAACCTGAATATTATAATACATCATAATGCATCACTTTATAAAGAAGAAAGACCGAAGAAAAATGCGCTATATAAAAATTCTGCAAAAATTATGAATATAATAGTTGCACTGAATAGTTTGAGAACATTTTCTAACAACTCTAGAATTAAAGGAAATATGAAAAACTTAATTTTAACATTCTTTATTTTGTAAAAGCTGATGTCGATTTTATAGAATCTCTATATCACAATATATCACAATACGTGTATTGAAAACCTAATAATAATAATGAAAGTATGCCTTCATCATTTTTCACTAAGATAAGACTATAATAACTCAAACTATTTTTATAGAGTTTGATTTTATATACAGTATTGCGCCGATTATAACTGTTGCTCATTCTTATTATCACACTATACAGCAGCTGTCATATATTTAGACTCACATCTTTTCATACGTACACCTAAAGTAACCACATCTCTGTACACTCCCATTCTATTTATAGATTTATACACTACATATTCTGAATAGTCTGATATGTGCCCTTTTCGGGAATCGACGGGTCTCTCAGGCGCTGGTATAAGCAGAGACATTGTGACCAACGTGACAATCATTTCGCCAAATACACGCTACATTGTTACTGTTTTATTGTTGCTATTCATTCGTTAAAAATAAATTATTATTATTACACAATGCAATTAAGTGCTTCATTATTTGTTACACCTGACCATCAGTCTAATCCAGAATAATAACTGCAAAAAACACTAATAAATAGTATTTTACTTTACAAAAAAAGGTTAATTTCTCGGACATTTTTGTGAAAATATAGAATTCCAAAATTTTAGTCTTGTCTTACGGGTGCGATTTATTGTTATGAAAACTAATCCTACATTCAAAATATTGTACACAATTAATTACTTTAACATATTCACAATAACACTCTGTTGAAACGAAACGTCCGAACCATTAATCGGTTTAGATCGAACCTTTTAAAACCCAGGATTCCTTCATTCTTCCATACCCTTTTCTCCGCGACTATACCCTATCGGCCAATCATGTTTCCATTGCTAAGACAGCAGCAGAAGCGGTAGCAGCTATAAGCTACGCGCTTTTTTTCACAAAGCCCATAGCGCGATTCTTCCTCGTCTCTCTTTCCACCGCGCACAGAGGCAGGCGTTTGCGCTTCTCTCTCCAACCCTCGCGCGCGCGGTTTTCTGATTTACGAGGAGTAATTGTACGTGCGGCTGGCTACGCCATCATCGCCTCTCGCGCCTCTATATATTCCTTTCCAATAATAAGCGGACGGCCACCGCTGTTCTCTTCTGTGTACGCGTGCAGGAAAAAAATGGCCACGACCGTAAGCTTTGCTTTACAACCCGGTAGCCCGGGTGGAAAGAGCGTGCAAAGCATTCTTATTTCAAACAAAATAATGGCCCGAGCTCAGTTTACGCGTTGCTGCAGCCGTGCTTCCGATGTTATTGTTGTTGTTGTTAGTTGATCTCTTTTTATTCGATTTGCAAAGTGTATAAGAGCAGCGTGCGGCCGGTCGAGTCGCTCGACGAAGTTATTGACCACCAACACTCTCGTTGTATTGCATGGAGCGCGCTGGGGAGATTTGGCGTTTATGAAATGACGAAGGAAGGAATGTGTTGATTGATGTTTCATAGATTTTAGTTTTTTTTTAATGCAATTTTTAATTTTGATTGTCTCTTTAATTCATACACGTGATTTTTCTATTAAAACATATAGCTATAAGTTTACTTTTATTGCTTACGAATAAATATGTACGTTGTTTGCTTATAATTAACAATTTGAAGAGTTTATAAAATTTTGCTTCCTCAAAGAGAAAGCTTTGTGATAGTAAAAAAAAACTTTTGCTAAAAACATGTTACAAGCATGTTTTGGGACTTAAGAAATCAAAATACGCTATTTTTATAAAATGTCTGTACGGATGCGTGCGTGCGTATGTGTGTGTGTGTGTGTGTGTGTGCGTATGTGTGTATGGACGTGGATCACTATTACTCTGCATATACACGGTGAAACTTAATGTTACAAGGCTTTTTTTCATTTTTAGAAGATGGGATGTCAAGACTAATTTTTTTGTTTTTATAACGGTATGTTTAGTTTTAGATTTTAGTTTATCGGGTTGTTTTGGAGCATTAGAAATAATGTCATCGATCCAGCAAAAAAGCATTTGTAAGAGCATAAAATACTAAATGTTCCTACCTGAAACATTCGATAAGTTATACCTCGTAAACATATGATGGAATATTTTTGAAAAAAATTGAGACGATTAGCAATATGGAGAAGAACGTTCAGTTAAATTTTTAAGTCTTGACCTTTTTCTTTTGTCCAAGAAAAATAATTTTGTAATCAAATCGAATTTCTTTCTCCGACCATAACTGAAGTAAATCAAAAGAATTTTATCTGAAACTTTAGAAATACGTAGATTTTTACTATCTTATGTCATGTATGATTTTTCAGATTAAGAAATGTTTTATTTTCTAAGATATTGAGGTTATGTTGTTTTTTAAAAATATTTTTGATTGCTTATATCTCGAGAATGGTGCGGTCTTATTTTACCAAACAGGGCTATTTTTTGTTTTTAATGTAGATTAGAAATTTAATGAAATTTCAAGATTTATCGTCTTGTTTTTGTTTTATAAATATTTTTCAATTTTTGTATTTTGTGTGTATTTTATGTGTGTGAAATATTATGATCAATTTAGTGTAAATGCATTAAAAAGAGCATAAAATTACCTATCTTTTGCAACCATGAATTTTATATAGGCTCTTTCCCTTCATTTGTTATACATGAAAACGTAATTTTTAGTTTAAACGGTTATATTTCGGGAAGATATAGCAGTTTAAAATTAACTTATAAAAAACTGTTTATAAGTTTGAGGAAGCTAAGTGTCACTTAATCGGTAGCGGTTTTTTTTTCTTTTCAATCATTCTGAACATTCTGACATACTATATTTATTGGAAGTTTGATACATTAATTAGATACGTCCAAAGATACAATTAGAAGAAACTTAATGGTTAATTTTCGTCCGTATAAACCTACGAAAGTACAAAAAATAAAAAATACTGACCACCAACTGCGTAAAAGGTACTGCCAGTGAAGAATCGAGCAGCTGAACAGGGATTCCCAATTTTTTTAGAAAAGTTTGTTTCACAGACTTGGCCACTTTCACCAATAACGGGCCCCTCAATAAACAAATATTAAGAAAATGGCGCGAGACAAACCTGCACTGTTACTTAGAAAACAATAAACAAAACCGATGGAAGGTACAAGTGTGGATCGGCATCGTAGGAGACCGCCTCGTAGACCCATTCTTTTATAATAGGAACCTGACAGCCGTAAGATTCAGGCGGACATAGTTGCACTCCTTTATGTTATAATCTACCATTTTACAAATTTTCAATTAAAAATTACATTAGCTCGAGGAATAAAGTATGAATGAAGTGATTTGGGGACATTAATCAAGCTTTATTCGTCGAGCTATTGAAATTTTTAATTGAAAATTTGTATAATAGTAGACAACACAACGGAGGGCAACTATGTCGTCGTTTTTCTTAAGGTTATGCTAAAGTCACCCTTTTACAACAATAACGAGTGCTCATTATTTATACTATATTTTTTATTTTAAGGAAATATCTCTATGGAACGTTGTTATCTTAAACAAAAACAATAACACTCCAGAGAGATATTTTATGAAAATTGAATATTAAATGAAAATAGTGAGCACTCGTATTTGTCGGATTACAGAGGGTTTAACATCACCTTCATTCGGTTTTTATCTTTAATTACAACTAAAATAGTTGGTCCTCAGACGGTAATTTTTGGGTGTGAAAATTTGAATTTTAAATTTACTTTGACACTCCCTTAATAATATTGATTTCTTTGACATTATTTATTTATTTATTTATTTTTCAGGAAATAACAACAGCTGAGAATATGCGAGAAAGGATTAGGGCGGGATGTAGGTCAATCACCCCGATCGAGATAAAAATATCTCGACTACAACTAAGAATAAGGTTCAGATTATGCATCAGAAACGATGGAGGGAACTTCCAACAAAAAATGAAGTATAGAAATCCGTGATTTATGTGAGCATCCTTTATCTCCTTTTTGTCCTGTTGCTTTGCTCTCCAGTGCCATTTCCGAATTGCTGTATTATACGTGCAGCCATCGGTAATTGCGAACGAGGCGACTCTTGATAGATCGCACCTACGCAAAATTGAAATTCCTTTTCTTGCTCTCCTTTCACATCGCTATGGAACATTTTTGACACATTAGCATGCTCTTGTATATATATATATATACTTTCATTTTCAAAATTGCTGCTAGCGGAAATTCCATTAGCGCGCAAGTATGAAAGTTCAGAGCGTCGTTTTGTGCCAAAATCTCGCGAGGCAACTTAATTACGGTTTTTCGCAAGATGTATGATGTACGGTAGAGGGCATGACGCTTTGTTACTCACGCTTTTATACAAGATTATATTGATTTCTTTTGCTTGGTGTACGCGGCGTGACATTTTTCACGAGGACTGGGATGGATCGTTAATGACGAGCTTAATGTAGTACATTAGAGCGAGCTTTATGTTTATTTGGAGAAGTTTTTTAAGCTTCGATAAAATTCATAAAGTGGTTCATGTTAAATAAGGTTTAGAAATTTTGTTAAATTATTTAAAAATGTTAATTTTTAAGGTAGGTAGGCTTTGAGTGTAGAAGACACGTTCATTAAAATTGTTCTTTCGTTATTTATAATTTTAAATAAAATATATTTATTCTACTTCGAATTTTACTTTATTATACCTGCTGTACCTCTTTTTATGTAAGCAATTTTTAAATTACCTATACCCTTAATTAAAAACTTCTTTGTAAATAATAGTTAACTTTTGTTTTGGGCTTCTTTCAAGAAGTTTGTAATATTAATTAAAATTAAAAATTTTACAACGAAATGGTATATTAGGCAAGTAAGGGTTTTCCAAGCGACTATGATGATTGAGCATGAGTGGAGGCTAACACGAGTGCTCGAAATCACCATTAGAATCTGATAAAACCCTTTTGCGCCAAGTTGCGTACCGTATTTTTTCTAATAAGTGCATGTGAGGCCTTTTTTCCCATATGTAGAGCGGATGGGCAACTGAGCTTTTCGAGTCGTCAACTACATAGTACAATTATAACATTATTTATATACGATTATAAAAATCAAACATACATACATATATACACACATGCACGTTCACGCGAATGCACACGCACACGTAGGCGAGCGCACACACGAACAAACGCGCATTCACGCGCACCTACGCTCACGCACACACGCACAAGCACGCATGCACGCGCACACGCTCGCACACACACGCACCAAAGCATGCACGCACACGCACACGCACACATGCACACGCACACGCACAACATGCACACGCACGCATGCGTATAAGCATACGCACACACGCACGTACATACGCACACGCACGCACGCGTACAAGCAAACGCGCATACACACACGCGTATAAGCACACGCGCACGCACAAACGCGTACAAAAACATGCACACGCACACGCACACGCACATACGCACACGCACAAGATACTCAGAACATGCGAATGACTACAAATATGAGAATTATAAGTGTTTCAGTGAAGCGGGAGGGAATATAGTACTTTTCTGAACGCTGGGCCGAAAGTACCACATTCTCTCCCGGTGCGGAAAATTGAATGTAATATTTTCGACCCGCTGTTGAGAAAAATAGTATACGTACCACGGGAGAAGAATTGTCAAAACCGCAGAACGTGTTCTCGCCTTCGGCTCGGGTGGCAATTTACACGTGCTGCGGACTAGCCAACTCTTTTCCTCCATACATACGTAATATAATATTCCCTCCCGGCTTTATTATTCATATTTCATTCGGCAGGTTTTAAACATCGCATTATTATGGGTGATGTGAACGCAAACATGCTATCAACATCAGCGGAATCAGATTTTATTAGGAAGCTAGCATGTAGCCTTAACATAAAACTAGTTAATCACGGCGTGACTCATCATGCCAAAGAGACTCGCACATGGATAGATGTAATTTTTATTGACAATGACGACGTCATACTTGACTCGAACAATTTGGTGGCGACCTTTCCAAATCGACATAACATCATTGACGTGACTATTGACCACCCAACAACTAAGACTCCGATCATAAGTAACTTCTCGTACCGTAATTTTAAGGCAATAAAGCAGGAAAAGCTTCTGTCTCTCCTGCAAGAGTACGATTGGTCGTCCATCAATTGTTCGGATGCGGACGTGGACACTCGTTTAGAACATCTGGGTGTAAATATCATGAAGGCGTTAAATAAAGTAGCTCCAGTTAAAGAATTTCGGCCGAAAAAAAGTGTACAACCACCGTGGGTTGATTCGGAACTTAAGGAGCTATATAACAAGCGTGATGCCTTGCGCCGTCGGTTTCTCCGCACGAGAAATAAAGAAATTTGGCAGGAATGTCAGACTCTGGTGACTGTAGCGGCGGATCGGACGGTGAAAGCACGAGATAACTTCATTCAAAGCAAGATTTTTGAGGCCCTTGAAAGCGGGAAGGACATCTGGAAAGAGCTTAGGAGTCTTGGACTCTTACGGAGAGCTCGGGAGGAACTCCGTGGTTTCTCTCCGGGTGAACTTAATTCACATTTTGCGGGAGTATCCATTTCTGATAGAGAGCGCGAGTATGATTTAAATGATATTATGTCGTCAGCTAGTGATGAAGGTTTTACTTTTAGTAAGATAACTTATTCGGATGTGGTCCTAGCTGTCGCGCATTTTTCTTCTCAAGCAAAGGATGAAGATGGAATTCCCCAAAGTGTTATTGCTAAAGCACTTCCAGTCATCGGTCCTTTTCTTGCTGACGTTTTTAATGCCTCCCTCTCGAGTGGGATCATTCCCGGTACCTGGAAGAAAGCTCATTTGGTACCGTTAAAAAAGAAGGCCATTCCATCTACAGGCACGGACTTTCGTCCTATTGCCCTTCTTAGCTTTCTTTCCAAGGTTCTGGAAAAGATTGTGCATGAACAAATGTCAGCTTATTTGTTTTCGAAAGAAATCCTCGATCCCCTTCATAGTACGCAGACAGCACTACTGAAATTGACTGAAGACATACGATCCGATATAGATAATAACAAGCGGCTAATTACCATCCTTTTACTATTTGATTTTAGTAAGGCGTTCGACACTATTTCGCCATCCAAGTTGTTACGCAAGCTGATCAGAATGGGGTTCTCCAGGGGAGTAGTCATGTGGATAAAATCATGTATTACAGGGCGTAACCAAAAAGTTGTTACGGCATCTAATGGTAGTTCAGATTGGCTCACGACCAATCTCGGCGCCACAGTACCACAGGGCTCTATCTTGGGGCCCCTTTTGTTCAGCCTTTATATTAATGACCTTCAGGAAGTTTTATCGGGCTTTAAAAGTATGAGAGATATTCTTACGGATAATGTATCGCATTTATTATACGCGAACGATTTGCAAACCTACACTCAAGCTACTTGCGATAACCTTCATCAGGGGATAAGACGCTTGTCGGCTGTGGCCAAAACAATGTCGGTGTGAGCTTCTGAGAACGCTCTGTGTCTCAATGTCGGGAAAACGAAGGCAATTATTTTTGAGTCAGAATCTAACATTAAGAAAGTACAGAGTATGGATTTGCCTGGCATAGAGATTCAGGGTAACGTCTTTGTTCTCTTTGTTGACACAGTTACTAACCTCGGTGTAGTCATGGATTCGAAGTTAACATGGAGACCGTAAGTGGATGCAGTTAGCCGAAAGGTTAATAAGGCCCTACATGGGCTTAAATCATTTAAATCAAGTACCACCGAGGCGTTACGCAAACGGCTTGCAAGTACTCTTGTCCTGTCTTATTTAGATTATTGCTCTTTAGTGTATCTTGATGTGTCAGGTGAGCTCCGGATGAGACTGCAAAGATGACAGAATTCATGTGTGAGGTACATATGTGGCGTTAGAAGGTATGAGCATATCAGTCCCTACAGGAGTAAACTTGACTGGCTTGATCTTGATGGAAGAAGGGCGTATTTTGCGGCGGTGCATTAACGGTTATTAACATGGGCCAACCCACGTATCTTGCAGCCCTTTTTCAAAAAAGCCAGGCTCGGACCTCTAGTAGGACTGATTCTAGGGAGCTCTCGATTCCATCGTCGCGTACCGATACAGAGTTGAAATCTTTTCAATCTCACGGTGCGCGCCTATGGAATACGATCCCTCGACGTATTAAGCACTTGCCCTCACTACGCAGATTTAAAGCGACAATTCGCGACTATTTGCTATGTAAGTCCAGGGACATGGACCATCTAATGTAGAATGACGCTAATCATACGAATGTTGACTATAATAGAAATTGAAGTTTGATAGTCACAAGAAAAATGTATTATCCGTAACGATAAGAATATGTGATAAGTGTAATGACGTGATTGATGTACGACAGATATAATATTGTGCAATATATGTAAGTTAATGACGAGCAATGTCGAGCTGTGATGTGATTGACTATACTAATGATGTAAATATGTATTATTATTAAATGTAGTTTTATTGTTTTTGTCTTGCACAAAATAAACATCTAATCTAATCTAATCTAATCTAATTAGACGCTCGGAAAGATCAATTTTCCACCCGCTTTTCATGCATAAAAAAGGGCCTATACCATGCACGCGTTAGAAAAAATAATATATCGCAGTAGCAGAGAACATTTCATTTAATATTACTTACTCATTTATTTACTTGAATAAAGAAAATATTTATTAAATGTATGAATATATCTTTGATCTAGTACAAAAAAATTACTACTTCTTAAATATTATTGAAAATTATCACTGAAAAAATTGATTCAAGATCGTCTATTGGAAATCATACATATGCAGTACAAAATGACATTTTATATTTGTACGAAAAAGGAAATAGTATTGCTGGAAATATGTTTGCTAAACACTTATAGGCAATTTATATAAAATAAAGTTAATTTATGTTTACTCAAATTTGACATAAGTTATATCAACATGTCCTATTAAGAAAGATCTATCTTGAGAGCTTTAATTAAAAAGGACGTATCTTATTTTATATAATTTGTTACACCAATTTTTAATGCATGAAAGAATTACAAAACTATTTTAAATACAACTTTCATTTATTTGTTAATACTACTTGATTTAAGATTAGCTTTTTCGTATTAGGACCCATCAATATGTTTTATATATAAATTAATAGAAAATAATATACACTGCTTGGAAAATGCATGCATAATTTTCAGAAACTGATTAAAGATAATTATTTTTATTTCTTTTTATATTATGACATTTTTCAAAATTATTATTTTTATTCAAAAAACTGCGCGCGAAAACGCAAGCTCATTCTTCGTCGTAGAGTTTAAAAATGTCACGGTGATTTTCGAGTATTGCTGCGAGGCCTTGAAGCAAATGCGAATTCCGTCTGAACCTTGGATCTGCACAATCATGTAGAGGCATCAGTATTGAAATGTATTAAATAGTTACATTATACATTAAAAATTATAAACAAAATTCTTTAACATCTAAAGACTAATATATCTACCTGAAGGAATTCTGGAGGTTATGTTATGAAGACTTTCCTTACTATACTATAACTAACATCATATGTATAACAAAAATAGAAGTTAGGTGTACTCAACAAATATTTTATCATCTCCGGAGTAACTTCTGTTATTACGAATCTATTTTTCATCCAGATGGGTCATTGACCTTGTATATGGAATTATAAATGTAGAAATAATTTTAAAAACATCTTGATTATTGATTATTGAAATCATATAATTATCCTCATCTTACTTCAATTTCTTGCTTTTATTTTGACTTGACACGGGTCAATCTTGTTAACCGTGTTTTATTCCCTTGCAACTTGTGGGGAATATGAGTTGAACCAAGAACTGTTACTTTAATGTGCTTATACAATATTCTCTAAAGCTTCTGCATACCTTGAGACAATTGAAAATGGGTTCTCGACGCATAAATGACTTTTGGGATTGTCCAAACAAAAGTGTTCGATTGCGGCTTATTCAATTTACCACCACCTCTACGGAAGTCCTTTGTAAATTGATCTAAATTTAGATTACCCAAACTCGATTCATTTTGCGTTTCAGGTAAACTCTTTTTACTTAAAGATTTAAACATTGATTTCAAATTTGAACTTGTAAAAAACACTAAAGCATCAGGTCCTATCCCGCGAGGGGAACGTGGTCAACTTTAATTGCACACCTCTTTCTTAAGATTTTAACAATCATTAAAAATTAATTAATGATTAACATTATGTAACAAGGGCAAAAAGTCGAATATTTTTCCCACGGGTGAGTTTACTGCCCTATATCACCCGAGGAAAAAGTCGACTTTTTTCTCGTGTTACATATAGTACTTTACGCCTATCTCAATTGTGGGCACTTTTTGACCTGGAAAGCGGGACTAATGGACTTTTAAAAGACAATATTGTTAAAAGACAATCGAAAATCAGGGTTATTGGTAGAATTTGATGAAATAAAGGAATTTGGACTAGTTTCTAGTGAAGTCACTTTTTTCCCGCATTTGCAGGAAAAAAGTGATTTGAGGGCAAAAAGTGTAATTTTTGTCTCGCTTTTTAGGGAAAAAAGTGGCCATTTTCGTTCAAATGGGCATAAAAGTACATTTATTTTCTGTCAAGTATGTATGAACACTGACGATTTATATTGAAGGCACTTTTATTATTTCTTTACTTTTTGGGTGAGCTCCACTTACTTGCAGACTTACAAGTAGATCATGAATTGCTTTAACTAACTTCTTGCACGATCAAAATTTATATCAACACGATGCGCAAGGGCTGCTGCTAAGTACAGAATTGCCCAAAATTCTTTTAAACAAAATAAAATAACTGTCTTGGACTGCGCTGCACATGCGCCAAGTTATCAAACTCCAAATACAAGTTGAGTACGAGTTTCATTAGAACTGAATAGAATTTAAAAAAAGTACTACAAGTATTATCAATATAACTTCTTACGAGTGCTTTTTTATATAATACCTCAAAAGTAATTTCCAGTAAATTATGTTGAAAATCTTGAACAACATCATTCACAAAACATGGTTGTATGCATAAATGATTTGCTGCACCATCAAAATGATAAATAAATAATTAACATACTTTTATCGTTTCACAATATACTATTGGCAACAAATGAGTCTTAATAATGCTGTTTTTCAACTTCAAAATAAAACACACTTGTTCAGCATTTAAATCCAATTGCACTTGGTAATCAAATAAACAAGGTGTTTTAAATACTGCTAGTGCACTCTGCAAAATTATATAAATTTAAAAATTAATGCTGAAAGAATTACATTCATACATCATGCTTTATATTACTAGAATCATAATTTTACATCTTATTGCATCATATTTTTCTAAATACTCATAGGCGTAATCTGCAAATTCTGAATTGGCACCATTAACTGGTCAAAAAGACAAGCATTTTTCTTGTCGTTGTACTCTCCTGATCTTCTAAATCAGAGATTCCTGGACAGAGAGGCTCTGGATGTTGCTCCTGTCGACGGCGCCACAGGACGACTGGTATAATGGCCGAAGGCCGAGTAGCAGTTAAAACCCTTGTTTCAAAATTGATGCTTTTGTAGATCCCGGATCACACACGTATTTATCTGTCAGCACCAGAACCGCAGCGAGGCTGACAGTAACAACTAACCTCTACTACTTGCGAACACAACTATACCAGCGCAGCGATTCCGTTAGATCTGGTGCTATTCCGCGAGGAGAACGCGGACAAATTCAATTTCACACATAGTTCTGACGATTTTAACAATCATTAAAACTCATTTAAAAATAAATTTAACAATAAAAAATTAATTTTATTCGCTGTCTCACATTGAACCGTTACTGTCATTACTGCTGACGTTGGGAGGCTGGGTTACACCACTTCCAATTCTGAACTTAGGATTACTTTGTTGAGTCCTTTTCAGCGCGAAGGCTTTATTGCACTGTTAGCAAATCAATTTCTTGCATTCGTCGTTGTGCAAGACGATGATGTTTATGCACAGTTCAGCAGCAGCAACGGAGCAACAACAAGTTTTCGTATTACTTTTGTATGTGTTTTCGTATTACTTATTTCCCTCCTGCCGTTTAAATCTGCTTTGTGCAGATATACCAGGTTTATAATAATTTTTATTCACGACTTAACTATAATAACCAATTTATTGACCTACAAATCGGGACTAAAGTAGCTTTTTATTCCATCATATATTTCACTCCCGCATTTGTGGTAATATCGGATGTTGTGATCCATACATAGGAGAGGCTTCAAAAATTCAGCAAATATTTTCGTGAAGTTTTGAATTGAAGAATTCTTTTTTAGTAATTTTTTTTGCAATTACGTACTCATAAAATCCTTCAATTTTGAGACCGAAGACGATGCGAAATGTACCATTTTTCATTTATTACACTCAGTGATTAAGAATTTACTTTAACGTCTATAACTCTGAAATGTTTACTGAATATTAGCTTCATATTAAACTACTAGTCATAGTTTATCTTGATGTACCAGGTGAACTTCAAACCCGGCTTCAAAGATTGCAAAATTCTTGTGTGAAATATATCCATGGTATTAGAAAGGATGAACGTATCACTCCCAATAGGAGAAAACTAGAGGCAACAGAAGGCAAGAAGGATGTATTTTGCGGGGGTGATTCTTTATAAAACTGAATTCGCTGAATTTTTTAAGCCTCTCCTAGGTATGGATCACCACATCCGATACTTTGTTACAACTTCTCTCAACGATTCAACCAGTCGCTCATCCATCGGGACTCAATCTCCATCATAACTCAACTGAAGTTTCTCTGCCAAGTAACAACAAAAGCTTCCCCATCAAGCTACAGAAGCCAAATTACACGACCAGCAAGAACTCGATGAAGCACAAGCAACGCAAGTCGTCACAAAACCATCACTGCCAACAGTTAAAATGCACCGGGTGTCGCACATCGACGAATGCAAGAAATTGATCTGCAAACAGTGCGATTAAATCTTCGCCTTAAAAAGGACCCATCAATGTAATCCCAAGTACAGAATGGGGAGTAGTGTAACCCAGCCTCCCAATGTCAGCAGTGATGACAGTAAAGGTTCAATGGGAGACAGCGGCTGGATGCCCGTAAATACAATGTACCATGACGCTGGCAACTGCGGCTCCAGCTCCCAGACAACCGGTGACTTGAAAGAGGATTTAGCTTCTTTCTTGCAGTTCAGCGTAGCCAGCAACAACTGTACCTACGATTCTACTGGTGAAGTACAACAGTAAGATCGGGATTCAACCCAAGTTTAACAACAGTTTTAGTACCAAGAGGAAGCATCAGGGGTCCTTGAAGAGCAGCTAGTTCAGCAGGACCAGGTTGAAGATAACGAATGTATCCTTCGTATATGCGAAGAAGAGCAAGATTCAGACGTTAGTACTGGACAGAGATAGAAGATCGCCTGGACATAATGCCTGAAAAGCAACAGTATGCTGGCGCAACTGCGAGATTCGACTACAATGTGGCTTACGCTAGTAGTATGGAGAATATTCTACGCTACCTTTCAGAATCTACGCAGTGGTAAATTGAATGATTTTGTTTTCTTGTGCATAATTTCTACTTTATGTACTATATATATTGTCAAAAAATTATGTACAATAAAATTACCTATCTTTTGTGACCCGAAATTTTGAATAAGCTATTTCCATTGTTTTATTATTCACAAAATCATCATTTTTTTCCAAGGGTTATATCTGTAAAATGTAATAAGGAAAATTTTTGAAAAACATTATGATGATTAAGAATATGGAAAAAAATATTCTATAAAATTTTTTTGGGTTCATATTTTTCATTTGAAAGGGAAAAAAATCTTTTGTGCAACAAAAATTGATTTTTAGACAGCTGCGAATACTGCAGTAAATCGGCAGCATTTGATCTGAAACTTTCCAAAACGGTAGCTTTTTACTATCTCCTGAACGAGTTCTTTGCCCAGATCACAACGACCTTTATATTTCAAAATATTTGAGGTAACATATCTTTTAAAATTTTTATTTATCACTTATATCTCGAGAATGGCACAGTCATTTTTTACCAAATATGGCTCATTTTTTCGCTTTTTAACGAATATTCGAAATTAAAAATAAATTTAAAGGTTCATCAACTCGTTTTTTTCATAACAATTTTTGGATTTTTGGATTTTTGAACATTAGTTTTTCGAGTTTTTGGTATATTAGAAATATTATGATAATTTTAGTGTAAATGCATTAATATTATTAATATTGCATAAATATATTTTACATATCAATAACTCTTAGAACACATCTCACTAGTATGATACAGTATTTAACCACCAAAACTGGAAGCATAAAATTATTACTCACTTCTTGAAAAACGTAAATTAATGCATAAAAGTGAAGAAATGACTTTAAATGACAAAAAAATCTTATCCTAAAGCGTTTGTTTTTCATTGAAAAAAAATTATTACCATTATAAAAATATTTTTACATGATGAATTAATAGTTCAACTGACTTTTTAAACAAAAGAAAATTATTTCAAATTTTTGGTAGAAAATCACTAAAGAGCCGCCTTAAGCTTGATCCAATCCAAATTTCTTTTACAAAAAAACACATAAAAGTAAAGTTTCTCACCAAACAGTTATGTTTTTCAACATAAGAAAATTTTCTTGATTAGATTTTATATAAAAAGATTCAATTACTTTAAACTAATCATAATTTGTCTATTTTAGATTCGAAAAAGTCATATTCATTAAGTAATTTGCAACAAAAATTGTAATAACAGTTTTTTACATAAATCAATTTTCTTTGCTCTTTCTGTCTTGTTTTACCCCTCTCCATGACCCCCATCGCCCACTTCCCCTTCATATTATACTCAACCCATCCACTTCATCTAATAACCTACCTCGAATTTCCTGTCTTCCTCCTAAAATCCTTTCATTTCATTTTATTTTCCACTTGAAACATATATAGATATATCATACGTGTATTTAACAATAACTTTTATTCCCACGCTCCTCCATTTTTTCCAAGTCCACCGCATTCAGCCCAGGTATATTTTCTTTATTTTCTTACGCTTCCGTTTCTTCCTGACCCCTTTACTTCATTCCGCAATGCACTACATCGCAGGAAATTAAGAGTTAATTCGCGTCTTACTTTTAGTGATTATTATCATTATTTTGTTAAGGGTTTGTAAAATACGCTGATCGAACGAATACTACGTCTAATTTATCAATTTATGCATCTTTTTTACATGTCTATCGCATAAAACAATAAAAATAATTTTTTTTGTTTTTAAAATTTTAGCTAAATTTAAAATTTGTTAAACTAACTGTAAGTTTCGATGATTTATTTGCCTAATCTAAACAGTTCTATGTTGGGTCATATCTGATATACCGACAAATTAAAAATTATTATAAAACAAAAACGAGTCGATGAATCTAAATAAAAATATTTCATTTCACTGAAAACAAAAAAGAAACTAGTTCGCTACGCGGCTTGCTGGTCTGCGCTTTTTTAATTTGGTAGCTTATTTATTTGGTATTAAGCGGTAATTTTTGTCTATTCATAGCTCATTTTTTTTTGTTTTTTGATAAAGATTCAAAATTAAAACCACTTTCTAAATTTCATCAATTTGTTTCATTTTATAACGATATTTGAATCTATACTTTATCTTGTGGTGATATAGTAAATTAACTTCTCAAAAACTTGAATGTTTTACTAATTATAATAATTTGATGAATTTTTATCTGTTATTTGATAAACATATGAAATCAGAAAAATATTCCTCCATTCGTTTGTGTTTTATAACGATTATTCTATTTACGATATTTTTAAATCGATAATGCAATTTTTGATTATAAGTTTACAATTTTTTGTATTTTATCTTTTGACAACAATCAATGATAAAAAATACACCTTTTTGAGATATCAATAAGAAAGAAATAGAGCTATTTAAAAAAAATTTATTAGCATAAGGAATTTCATATTGGAACAATTTATTTAATTTAACGGTTATATTTCTAAAAGATATAGCAATTTAAAAATAACTTATCAGAACAAAGAATTTCATACTGGAACAATTAATTTAGTTTGAGGAAGCTAAGGGCCAAACCACTGAATTAGCAGCAGCTTTTTAATTTAACTTGCTTTGCTTTTAACCTTGTCATTCTCTCTCTCACACACACACATATATATCGACCAAAAAAGCTTAGATAGATCCTCTAAATATTTTAAAATTTAAATGTATTTATTTTAATTTGTGTTTTAAAACCTATGACTTTGGAAGAAATAATCGTAAAATAATTTTATAAAAGCAAATAAAAGTAAATTTTCATGTTCATGTGTTTCGTCTGGAGCTGTGTATCAGATCACATTACTAAAGGAACACAGCTTCTGTCCCAGACTTAATAAACAATAATAAAAAATTTTAATTTTGAACCTAAGGATGTAATAAATGAGGGTTAATATCACTACAAAAGATGACGTTTTTGACAACGAGAACGAAGGCGCCATCTATTATTAATTGTATAAATTGTATACATGTCACTGAGATTAAGTATAGATATTTCGGCATAATAAGTACCAACACATTGATAACACTTCATAACAGTTTATTAATAAAAGAACTTATAATAGTACATTATGTAACAAGGGAATAAAGTGGAAGATTATTCCCAAGGGCGGGTTTACTGCCCGAGCGAAGCAAGTAATCACCGGAGGGAATACTCGACTGTATTCCCGTGTTGCATATAGAACTTTATTCCCGACTTAACTGTGGCCACTTAATTGACTTACAAAGAGGGACTTCCGGTAAGAACTAGTATTTATTAAAAATGTATAATAATAGAGAAAAATAATTTTAAAAGAAATGCATTTGCGGGAAAAGGGCTACTTTTTTCCCGCAAATACATTGGCAGGGAAATAGTAAATTTGGTGGAAAAAGTAGATTTGCGGGAATCGTATGCTACTTTTATCCGGCATTTGTGGTCAATAAAGTGGCCATTACGGTTGAGTCGAGAATAAAATTATTTAAGTAACTCTTCAATCCTTTCAGCCATACATTTTGTAACTAGACCACTTTTCGTGAAATTCTGCATATAAGGGTTTTTTTGAGCCGTTGATTACAAATATAAAAGTAGATTTCCAAAATTCAAAATGGATCGTATATTTTAAAATTTATAATTTTAACGCTGGATTCGTAATCAGTGACCTCAGAAACCTTTATATCCATAAGTCTGGCAAAAGCCTGATTCAGAAAGTCTTGCAAAAGTCTTACTATGGAGACGATCCCAAACTTTTGGCAAAAAAATACAAAACAAAAGCATCGCGTTCCGTTATTTTTGATGTAACCTAACTCTTTGTCTCTTTTTTTACAAATATTTTAATTTCGTAGAAGATTACGATATTTAAAAAAATGTTTTCACTGTTTAACCGAAAACTATTATTTCTTACGATTCCGGTCGATATTAACAATAAATGTAGTGTCCTAATTACTTGTATGTAAAAAATAAGTTTTCGTGACATAATTTAACAAAAGTCTGGTATATAGTCTGACTTACAGTCTGGGATTGTCTGCGTAGCCAGACTTTCGCCAGACTTATTGAGCCAGACTTTTACCAGACTTGTCCCAGATTTATTTTTTTACACCCATGGCCGATCTGAACCAATTAATATTATATCTACTTTTCATATGATTCAACTTTTTCATCTTCACTGAACTCAACAGAGTCAACAGAGTCAACAGAGTCAACAAAAGCAAGAAAAAGTATAATATAACTATAATTCTTTACGCACATTTTTCTCTCGGTACAAAACATCGCCGTGTTCATATCCGTAATTAGCTCAGACCGCCTTTTAAGGCCAATACACTTTATATCACAGTTACTTTATAAAACGCATAAACGCCTCGAAGATTCTAATAACAACACGCAGAGACACGATAATTACTCAGAACTCCTCTTATAAGGCGCGATATATAAATCAACGTCATTCTGTCTGCGCTTCCGTGCTGAACCACAGTAGTGCCGCAGACTTTCCTAGGCGAATTATGCGGAGCGCGCGCGCAGATAAAACCGACGAGACGACGGGCATTAAAATGCCCCCGTACAAGAGAAGGGAATTGTTTGCGGATCGTGTGATGCGATAGTTATACACGAGAGCCAATTAAGAAGCTCCGTCGGCTGCCCAAAAAACACCGAGTAAAGAGGCGCACGTTCGCTCGCATTGTTTTCCTGCCACGTTGGCTAATTGTTCCTCGTTTATGCATGCCCATACATGACTCCTTTTGTTCGCATACGTTAGGTGCGGGTAATCCTTTTCTTTTTGTTTCTTATATACGCTGACGCAAGCTTATATTAAGAAAGTTGCTCGTGTGCACTTTAATGCCTCGCTGAAAGTGCTGCTCTTGTCGTGGAATTCTTTTTAACCCTCTAATTATGGATGAGATGCATTTGCATGAGGCAGTAAATTTGTATATAAGTATATTAATAATACGATTCTGACACATGATAAAGATAAATCAAACACATAATTCAATTTGATTATTTTTAAGTCATTGGACATTAAAAAAAGTGCAGCGTTTAAATTTTTAACATACTAAACAGTACACGAACAAAATAATACATCGATTTTGTTAATGCGAGTAACACCTCCCACTCGCGTGTCTTTCCGCGCGAAAATCCAGATCGTCATCGGGCTATTCATCGCTTTCACAGTTGGCGCATTCAATTCCACCCCGCTAGTGCAATGCTTGTTTATTTTAACACCGCCGTAACACTAAATGCGCACACAGCTCGCAGAATCTGACCGAATTCGATATCGCGAGCAGCAACAATAATTGCAATTGCAATCGACGCCGGTATATGGTAGTCGCGATCATTTTCATCCGGATTACGCGTCGACGAGTGCACAGTGCGCCGCGGCGCTCGCGCGAGAACTCGGTCAATGACATGGTCAGTTTTCGTTTTGGATGCAAGAGAGGAAGAGGGAGGTGAGAGAGAACGGGCGCGTAGCCATGATTTTGCGGGTTGAGGAAACCTGTTGCGGAAAACCGCTGATGTGAAATGCATGCGTGTAACGCGAACTAACGTGTCGGCTGTCGCTATTGGATTCCTTTGGAAATTATTGCTTTTTATTCCCTTTCTCTCTCTCTCTCTCTCTCTCTCTCCCTCTCTCTCTCTCTCTCTTTATCTCTTCTCTTTGGTATATTATTGCAGTTAAGTCCTTTACTGGTGGAATGGTGGATTTCAGAGAGAGGAAACGTAATTTGTTCTGCATGATGGTGATTTGTAAATAGGTGTTCAGTATCCATTGAGAAGCTCATCTTAATAATTCTTTTTATTGAAAATATAAACAATAAAAGTATTATGTTTACGCGAATAAATAATTGTAAGACTTCATCAAAATATCATTTTCAATAGATAAGTTTGAACAAGTTTTACTGAAAAAGGTTAAACTATTTCCTTGTTAAGAAATACCTTCAAAACCTTTCACAACTGATACTTCCAGTAAAAACATTTCAGCGTAAAATATAAAGGTACCTAAATCCTAATCGAGATCCTGATACAATAGTAATATTCCCTTGTTAATAAACCGCTTCAAAACCTAAAACTTTCAGAAAATTATATTGAAACATTAGGCAATTTTTTTTTCTTTTTTTCAATATGTCTACCTTCACAAATAACAATTATTAAAGTATTACTCCATTGTGGTAATTATAAAATTAACAATAACAAGGCATGTTGAAGCCAACATGTATGATTATTTGTTCTGGCAGATTAGCGTTTCACTACAAATTCTATTTAAATTACTTTCGTAATTGCAGTTATTTTAAGAAAAAATAAGAACGATGTTACAGAATTAGTATAACCAAATATGTAATTTGCCATCGGCCGTAATTACACAGCACTTTTATGCGAACACGCATCGACTTTTATAGACACGAAAGCATATATTTATATAATATTACTCGAGCATTGACGCAAAACAAAAATCAAAGAAAAGATACGTGCGACCAACTCTGTCGAGGGGTCGAGAACGACTTTGAGTTCATTCGAACGACTTTGAGTTCATTCGAACGACAATGACTTCCAGATTTGCTAACTGGACTTATGGTGAAAACTATAGGTGGAAGGTCAGAGAGCGCGAAAACTTCGCACATCTTGACAATTTAAAGAAAAGCGGGCTTATTTAAAATTTTTAAACGCAAATTTGCTTTTTATTAATAATTAAATATCAAAAAATAAATGCGAGCCATATTAGCAATACATATCTTGTACATATACCCAAAAAGACACACGTGCTATTTTTTTATATCTGTATAGAATTGTACTATATGCATATTTTCAATTAAAAAATAAATTCTTTAGTTCTTATGCTACATTTTAATATCCGACTTGTCTGAACAAAATTTTTTCATAATTTGAACAATGGTATCTGCTCAAAGCTTAGTTCACTATATTGGGTCCTCCTACCGTACAATATATTTCTCAGCAGCTTCATAAAAAAAACCCGTAAACTGGCTTTCCCATGCTAAAATCAAGTCAATACTGTGCAAACAGACGTTTACAACACTTGCTAGGCAGACAGACGCTTCTCCCCGCCGCATCTCGACGTCTATAATCGGAGTTGTAGGTGCGCTCTACCATCGGTAACAGCAGAACCTCCATAGCAGTAGCTGCCTGCAGCAAAATCGCAGCTCGTGAATCGCTCGCGCGCGGCCAACACTCGTTTATTCCAGGAAACGCTTCCCCGACGATTTGTTGAGCAATTGTTGCCTTCACGGCTCGAGCTCCTGGTTCGCAGTTAGCTCTCTCTCTCTCTCTCTCTCTCTTTCTCTCGCTCTTTCTCTGGGAATTCGCGCGACGACGTTGCTAGCAGCAGCAGCAAGTGCAGCGCGCACCGCGACCCTCCTAGCCTCGGAAACTCCTGAATAATACAAGATGCAAGCCTGTAAAACCCGACGTGTTTTCTCCCTCGCGCTCTCTATCTCGCTCTGCTGCTCGAATCGTTTACGGGTGTACATTGTCGGGTGTATATACGGGTATGTTTCTTCTTCGGAGTGTCAGACTGAGCAGCGTACATAAGGGACTCCGAGTGTACGTTGGGTTATCGCTTTCCGCAACGAGCCGCATCATGCGTTTCGTCATCCATAAGCGATGCGCGAAAACGACTACTTCTTCCTTCTTTGTGTGTATGGATGTTTTGCTTTTTTCTTTACGCACGAGTTTGAGATGCACTTCGACGATGAAGAAAGAATAAGTCTTGTACGCTTGTGCTTTTTCGGGAGTTTAGTGGATGATTTGGAAGGATGTCAATTTTCATCTTTCATATGTATAATGAACTAATAATAATATTCTTTATAAGTAATGGAAGCGTAGGAGAGAATACCAATAGTACGAATACCCATAGCTATTTTGGCTGTAACATTGAAGTGCCTAGGTAATAATCAAAATTTTTAAATGAAATATGTCGTATGAATGAACCTTTTTAACGTAATATATTAGCTTTTATTAAAATTATTTGACAACACGATCCAAGTGCTTACCAAAGCATTACCAAAGAAAAAGAGAAAAGTAAGTGTGACATAATAAAAATGTATACAATAAATAGGTACCACTGTAATATATCATATAATATAAAAAACTAAATAAAACTAATTTTGTTCATGTAGATATAGTGTATAATATTAAGGCAACCGCTGAGTTAAAAAAATGTGACATACTCGTTTTATTTATACGGTAAATTATTGTAACAATTAGAATTATAAGATCAAATTAAGTATTGTAAAAAGTGTATTATTGTAAAAGTGACTCAACCAAATAAAATAAACCAAATCGATAAAGGTCCGATCCTTTAAGTAAATAAATATAATTCTCTAAATTAAATAAGAATGAAAAACAAAAAATTAAGATTTTGAGTTTTCAAACAAATGTCAACCAGAAGTTTTATGGAGAAGTTTCTATAGACATCAGAAGTTTTTAAAAGAGTATTTTTGCCTACATGCTCAAAAATGGTGCTCAAAATATATGTAAAAGTAAAAATCCATTTACTTTAAATTACACCACATACGTCTGTAAAATAATTAGTATTAAATTAGCTTATGTACTGCCATCTAGCGGTAAGAGCTCAATGGGTATCGGTACAAGAGAGAACCCGTACTGAAGGATTCTCCGCTATTACTTACTGATGAAATTTAAATGTTGTTTTAAATTTGAATACGATGTTTTTATATGACCAAAAATCAAATAAATTATCTGATATTGAAATATCCCTGGTAGAAAAAAGAAGGATTATCTTAACAATTTTCTAACAGTATTGTTAAAAATGCTCACATTTGTAGGAGACAATTTTCTATTAATAAAAGCATTGCATTAATATACGGAAGAAATTGCTGTGTAAAAATTTAGCCAAGAATCAGATTGGAATTCAGTAAGGTTTCCCTAAGTTTGATTGGGATCTGGTAGAGTAGTTACAGTTAACAATGAAATTTATTTTAAGAGTGGATACTTTTAAAATAGGTAAATGTCTGGTTATTCTGAACGAACGTGCTTCGACAATGAATACTGTTATGGTATTAATGAACAATATTTATTTTATAATCAAAATATCAGTAATTGCTAGAAAGAAAATTTAATAAAAAAGTTCAGAACCTAAAAGTTTGTTATTAATATGCTCATCCATTCTCGACACTATGAATGAAATAAGGCGTACTTCGTTGATATTGACTTTGTATTTTTAAGCATTCTGAACCGTTGATTATCCTACAAAAGTAATTACCAAAAGTAATTAAAAAAAACTGTACCCATTTTGCTAATCCCTTCCACAATCATTCTAATGGGGTACTCACGTTACCGTCGAAGAATGATCACCCGTCAAACGCTACATTCAAGCCATCACGAAAGAATACGAATGTACTCAGTGCACACATACATTCGCACTCAAACCCATACAGCCATTCAACCCGGAAAGTCAACGCGCACCAGTCGCACGCATACACACATTTAGGTTAATTGCTGAAAGTTACGGACAATTAAGCAGCCTCATCTTTCTCTCCTCGCCAACCCCTCCCACCCTCTCTTTCCGCAAAGCATCGATCAGTCTATTAAATACTCGCGTCTCATTCATCAACGTCAAGCGGTACCGCGCACGGATATCACAGCTCTCTCTCTCTCTCTCTCGCTCTCTCTCTCTACCTCTCTCTACTCATCTGACAGCTGCGAACGCAAACATTTCGAGCTGTCAAGGCGCGAACGAGCTGCAGACACACTCGCTCTAATCGCCTCCCCGCATCCTCGCGCAGGCCTTTTAAGGCTCAGCGGCGGCGGCAAGCTCCTTCGGGCTCGATGCTAATCGAGCGAGGGAACAGCTGCAAGGTGTCGCGCGATAATGCGACGGGCCGTGGGCCGGCAATTACAATTACTTCGCTTCAATTAGCGCCGATTGCTCGAGGGAAGGGAGGGGGGAGGGAGGCACATACCGTATAACAGCCAGTGCTATATCGGCGTCGTGTCCGAGTGACGCTTTATAATTATTAGCCACGACGAGTTTGCCGATGTCGCGGACTCGGGCTATTTGCATAATGCTAATGGATTTGTATATGAGCGTTGTCGCGCGGAACACGGACGGACGCGAGTGGCCGTTTTGATGTTGTATGGGTGGCGGTGTTTATGCGGCTTGATAAGCGTACGGTTGTTTGTGATTCGTGTGCGAGTCTCATTTGAGGGTGGCGATTGTTTTTCGGTGTGTTTTACTAGCATGATAATTTCAGGCTGTGCGTACGACGCTTAAAGCCTGGCATTCATTATCGTGTGAATTTTTCTTCTTGTTTTAGACATTATTGATCTTCTTTAAATATCTAATGAAATATGTAATTTTTAATCTGATTAACACAAGATGAAATAATTTTAATTGCTAGTCTTAGAGATAAGGTAAAGTAGTGTAGTATTTTTAAATAATTATTTAAGAAACATGTGATGATATTCTTTAAGAAGAATTGCCCAAGGTAAAACCGCTGATAGATCCTGTGAATTCAACTACATTGTTCGGAGCCTTCAAAATATAATGAAAACGAAAAATTTGAGCAATTCTGAGTATAATGAAAGTATAATGGATTTACCCAATTTATCGCAATGTATTGAGTGTAACCATACTCGGGCGTTTCTACTTCTTTTCGCTTATTTAGTGTAGCTAAAAGTTTGGGTTTGAGTGTGTTTGTCTGTGAAGTTGTGTGCGTGCGTGCGTACGTGTGTGTGCGTGTGTGTGTATTTATGTGTGTGTGCGTGTATGTGTACGTGTGTGTGTATGTGTTGGTCTCGTAGGTGCTCGAATATTCCACGATGAAACTGATACATACTTTCCATCGTTAGTCATTATTGATATTTAAGAGGGGTTTGCAAATTACAACTATATAGTCTTATCGAGAGTTCGGCAAGTATGCGACCGCAAAATATTTTTGGATACTTTTCTGTAAATTTCGAGAAAAATAAGGAAATATCAATTTCTGAGCATTGTTCACCATGTATTAAGCCCATATACGATTTAGAAAACTATCCGACGGATACTTTCGTTGAATATTGAGTATCCGAAAAAAATATCCGATATATATCGGCATAATATATAATAGTGTACGCTGCTTAGAAATTGATAATTCGTTGCTTTTTCTTGATATTTACAGAAAACAAAACAGTATCCGAAGATATTTTGCGGTCGAATAGTATTGGTCTTATCTATTTAATTCTATAGCCATTTGTCGAAATTTCAAAATTTTTAATTTTCGAGTTTTCAACAATTTTTTAATGATGGAATGGTTTTCGGGAATTTTCAACACAAAAAGCTAGTCATAAAATCCTTCATTTCGAAACCTTTGAAACTTCGAGGGAGATTTTTGCTGAATATTATGCACGTAAATAGTACATTATACAACATAGGAATAAAGTCGAAGATGGTACGCAAGGATGGATTTCGAGAGAATAGTCGACTTTATTCCTACTGGAAATGGGTGTTAAATAAATGACAATACACAATGTATATTTCAAATAAAATAACTTTCGTTTATTCAAACTCGCACAAGGAAGGAATAACGTCAGTAATGTGCGACTGCTGTAGCTAGATGCTTTAGTACGACTAAACACTTGACAAAAGGGCATAAGAGAATATCGGGGCAGACGCATATAGTTCCCCACTCTTTTCTATATCTCGCATTTCAGTTTATGTCTTTGGGACATTTCTTAGTAAGTCGATTCATTTTTGTACAAGCATGTAGTAGTGTATAACTACAGTTACACACACACGTATGCTAAAGCATAGCGATATTCCAACAATTCCCGTGTTGCATATAGAACTTTATATCCGACTTAACTGTAACCACTTTTTGGATTTGAAGAGTGGGAACCACGAAAAGAGAAAGAAATAGCACAAAATTGAAGAAAAAGGAGAAAAAGCATTTGCGGAAAATAAAAAAAATGTATTTGCGGGAATCATATGTTACTTTTGTCCCGCGTTTCAGGTCAATAAAGTGGCCATTACGGTTGAGTCGGGAATAAACTATATTTTTGCAAATTTTTAAGTCATTATTCCAAATAAACATTAGTTATTGTATGAAATTCTCTGCGCTTATCATACACGCGCTCTTTAAAGCCGCTATCAGCTAGTGTTACTCACACCTGTTTACACGTAGACGGAATCTTCCCACAACTCCGCTCTACATATCTATAAATAGATTCGCGTTCTGATACTCCGTATTGCTAATCACAGATACACGCGTTTAAACTTACATGTGTACATTACACATTTCATACACTTACTGATTACCGCGCTTTTCGGGGATTTACGCGTTTTACGCTCGTTACTTATGATAGAGATGTAGTGATCACTGTGATAATCGCGTTGATCACCCTTTGCTTGTTATTGAATTTTGTTACTGGTTCATTACTAAATATATTAGTATTTCACTATGTAATTCAAGTGCTTTATTATGTCATTTATCACCAGCCCCATCCTACAAACTCTCCACAAAATATAACAGTTTTGAACAACGATAACTTAACCCTCTTGCGCAGAAAGCCGAGTATTCGCTGTAAGCATGTGGTATAATATATGTTATCTTATTTTCGAATAGCGCCATCTTACGTGATCTGGGTAGTACAAAATACACAGGCTCTTATGGGCATTCAATGAAAATAATATTTTCTTAATTACTAATGAATCTGAGAATATCCTTATAATGTTTTTTAATAATAAATAAATATGTCAATCAAGAAAGAAATTTTGAGAGCACACAAATTGTCAAAAAATTATTTTCATTGAATGTCCATAACTAGAGCCTGTGTATTTTGTACTACCCATATCACATCACTCGACCGTAAGATGGCGCTATTTTTGTGTACAACCTCTATCGTGCTAACAACGAATACTCGTCCAAACGGAGCTGTTCCCGTATGCTCGTCCAAACATTTATTATCATAACTTTTGACCAAATTGGGTTTAGAACATCAACAACCCCGTAAGTTAAAGCTTAGAATATATGCAATAAGGTAACGTCAGTTTGAAGTACGATTTTGAATGTAATTATAAAATTATTATAATCTAAAAAATAAGAAAATTACTGTTTTTATGCTTATTGTATGCAATTGGAAAATCTTTCGTAAATGGCCTAAAATAGCTCAAAATAGCTTGAAAATCCTTACTAAGTGGTTTTAACGGTTGCTGATTATAAATCTGCCGTTAAAATTTAAAAATTAAAAATGGCGGATCCAATATGGCGGCTGTAGATAAAATTTCCAAGAATTATAAGAATTTTTTCTAAAGAAATGAACGTAAATAGGCTTTTGACATTATCAATATTATATTTATTATTAAAATTTTAAAATTCAAAATTGCAATGAGTCCAATATGGCCGACGGAATATATCGAATTTGGAAATAGTACAGGTGTTTTGTAACGAGAATCAATGTACATCTATTTTTGGGGTCGTTGATTACGAATCTGCAGTCAGAAATACGAAATTCAAAATGACGCACCCAACATGGCCGCCACAAGGAATTCCAGGATATTACGAGTTTTTTCAATGAAAATCATTATACGTAAATTTTTGAGGATGCTGATTAGAGATCCGCAATTAGAATTTTAAAATTCACAATGGCGGATCCAATATTGAGGATATTCTTAGCCAATGTAGAGTGTGTAGTTCTGGTATAAAATTAATTATCAGCTAATTAAAAAAACTATATTTAATTATTTCAGTAAAATAAAATCTACTTCTCTAAAATTCCATCAGTAATTGTATGGATTTCAAAATTTTGTCTGTACATTTATAGTATATACATCGGATTTGGTTGAAAAAATTGTAATATCTCAAAATCTGTTATGTGACGGCCATATTGGATTAACCGCCAATATAAATTTTGTAGTTTTGATGGTAAATTTAATATTTACGATTTCAAAGACCTATTCATGTTAGTCTTTCGTGGAGAAAAGTTGCACAAGTCCAAAAATTTGTTCTGTAGCTACAATATTGGATCCGCCATTTTGAATTTGAATGGTTATTTTCTTTTAAAACAATCGTAATATACGCAAATTTTATGTGGCGGCCATATTGGATACGCAATTCTGAATTTCGAAATTCTGACTGCAGATTCGTAATCAGCGACCCAAAAACCTTAAAGCCATTCCCATTTATGTTTCAGACTTGCTATTAAAAATTACTGCATTTGGAAGGTGTTTCTGACATAATAACTGCTGCGCATGGGGGTTAATTAAGTAACATTTTAGATTTTGTATCAACCTTAACATGTTATAGTAGTTGCTTATGACATCCGCAAGTAAATTTTCTGGCATAGTTTTTTTTATTGAATTTTTGAATAAGAAATCTAATACAACTCCACAAAATAAATAAAACCATATAACACAAAGAAGAAACAACGAAAAATCAGTAAAATCAAGATCTCGACTACCATACCCCCCACCCCTCACCCCCTGACACACAAACACATAAATAAAGATGCGGGTATCTCACCGAATCGCATCCTCGGAGATAGCATTGAAATTTAAAGGTGATCCTGCACGCGGCTGTTGCGCCTCGCCGCTTCACAGCGCGTAATTGATTCGGCCGCCCGACCGGACTTAATCCCCCCGATTCCTCCCACTGTATTGCTACAAGTATACGGGCCGTGCGACTCGCGAGTCAATGATGGAGTGAGATACCGAAATGTGGGTGTCCCTAAGACGCGACCGACGCGTTGTATCATTAGATAGGGAGCGAAGTGATTTCGGCTCGCCCGGGGTAAACCGGTTTTGCGCGCTCTGAGTGTTGGTTTTATTGCAGAGAGAGAAAGAGGGCGAGGCGAGCAAAGTTGGCGCTGCTTTGCTTCGCTGACGTTGCAGATGTTTCTTGAAGGAGGGAGAGAGGAAGGGTCGACCGGTTAATTAGATGCCGGCTTAACGATTAAATTAATTTCTTGCAGTACCTACCGCGAAGCTGGAGATGGCCGATGGAGGCAGACGTAGCTACACGACCTTTAGACTGTAAGAGGTTTTTGAGACTTTTTGTGTCTGTCACTCTTTCTCTTTTAGCTTCTGACTTATTATTCGTGTGCGGAATAAGGAGACGAACAAATGCTGATGAGCTGAGTAATGTTGTAATTATATTTGTGAGTGTGAAAACTGAAGATGCTTTTAAATCATTAGTGTTTATGAGATCATTATATGTGAATATTTGTTTACTGTATTGATATTTAAACATTTTTCATCCTCGCAGAGGGATATTTGTGATAACTATAAATCATAACGGATATTTTGTTTGCATCTAGCCTATCTTTGTTGTTAACATACGCAAATCTTGAATCTCGGGAAAAAGATTTGGAAATTTGATTGTGATAATCGAATTTCGTGAAAAAAGTGACAAGATGATTATTTCTACGACTGATCATCTCTGTGTGATATTTGATAATAATAGCTGAACTATATGTTGTGAATAGCGAATAGTGGAGACGTGCAATGTGCAATATTTTTATTTTACAAATTTTATTTTATTTTACATCTCTCGAATAAATAGGTGTGTAATAATGTACGTGTAATAGTAGGTGCAGGTATGTTCTGTTGAAAAGTGATAGATAAATATTGTAAATTTTACTTTAAGACTGACCATTGTAATGTAATATTTAATAATATTATATAATTAACATTGACTGAAGTGTGTAATTAATGGAACATTGAACACTATTTTTTGTTATTACAGCAGAAATAAAATTGAATCTATTCATATACACATAGGTACAGATAATTTTTGGGAGTGTCATTAGTATAATGTAGAAGAGTATATAAAAATATTATTAAGTAAGACTATGAGATTTTAATAACTTGATTTACATTAAGTACTAGGGAAAATAATAACTTTAAATACATTTTTCTCATAACACAATTTATATGTTTAATGCTCATTATATTAAATTTTTTTTATAGGAAGCTTTCGTACATAACATTCACGTATTGTGTTTAAAAACTTTTATACAGTTTAATTTTTGCTTAAAATATATATTTGAAAAATAACAGCCTTAATCAGATGGAAAGGATCCAAAAGCAGTAAATTTTGATGGTTTTTTAAATAATTTTTGGTATACTAGATAAATAAATTTACACCAATAATATTTTACACATTTTTATTCTACATAAATACTTTATTTTACACAAAAACATTCAAGATGATTATCTACATAAAAATTCTCTTCACACAGTAACCGTAAAGATAAGCTTTACAATAATATGTATTATTAAGATTTAGTAGTGTATAATTTATCCGAAAAAAGAATAAATTAATTTACTGAATTATGTAAACGTGTATGTGTAAACGTACGTTTAATTCGTTGAACCCATTACAGCGTCACTGGTAATCCCTAATCTAAAACTACCAATCATTGATCTTTTTTTAAAATGAAACAATACGTAAAATTATGATATTATATATGACTGGAGACTGTTCATCCACAGAAAAAAGTTAAGACACTAAATTTCTGCAAGTTTTTTACACAAATATTTTCTACACATTTTTTTCTTACACAATATTATTCTAACCGCAATATATTTTTAAAATATTTTTTCAATACAATTTATTTATATTAATACTATTAGATTTTATATATTAATTATTTGGGTGTAGAATGAGGTAGAATTTAACATATTTGTGTAGTATTTACTATTACAAAAGTTTATAAATTCCTGGAATCTGTTTCACAAATTTATACATTAAATTTCTAAACAAGTTTTTAACAGAATTGTCTTCTACACATATTTTTTCTTTCAAAATATTATTCTACAAAGATACGTTTTTTAAACTATCTAAAAAACAACTTAAAATTAACACCATTATGTTCAACAGATTAATTATTTTTACGTAGAAAAAGGCGGTGTTACATTTAATTATAAAATTTTAAATAATGTTTAAATATATTTACCATTTTACAATTAAATTTAACTACGTCTTATTCTACACAAAATTAATTAACCCTCCTGCACAGTTATTTATTTTCTGATATTTGGATTTAATTGATTGTAAATCTGCATCCATATGTGATGTAATCATCTGTAGTCTCTTAAATTGAAGCTGTTTTACTTGGCTTTCATTAGATGTTAAAGATGATCATTCAATGAATGGTTTTATATTGGCAATACAAAATAGATGAAAAATTGATGAATATTTTGGACGAGTATACTCGTCCCAATGCGCAAAAGGAGTTAATTTATTGAACATACTGGTCTTAGTTTAAAAATGTGTTTAAATAATATTTTAAAAGCGTATCTTGTGTAAAATAATATTATATAAGAAAACATATGTTTCCAGGCGATATTCGTACATGAAAAATCAAATCATGCAAAATAATGTAAAACTTTTTCTTCTGTTATCGTGAAATACAAATAAGATATTCTGATACGCAAATGCTCATACGCCCAATATCCAAAAATAGAAAATTAAAAAAAAATCTGATATTAAATATTAAGTGGTGATATAGGGAATAAATTATTAGTATGGTACTTACCTAAGGGGGAAGTATCCTCTCACACTTTTACTGGAAATCTATTGATCTGTATGTTTTTTAAGAGCAAGGAAATTAAGGCAGAAAATGGATCTTTGCAAATAAAAAAGCATGCGAGAAGAGCGAAGGGAAGCCCCGTTTGGAGGGGGAATCCCGAAGCGCCTTCCTAAGTTTTCCTGTAAATTTGGTCAATTATCATACTTATCTCCGCGAACATGACGTATTCTTGAGTGGAGTTAACAGATATCAAAGACTAATAAGTATATAAGAAGCTCCATCCTGATCAGATTATTATCATTCACAATTGATTTTTTATCTTTTGAGTATAAATTGAAGCAAGCACTCGCTCTAGTCACCGTGTTGCCAGTGACCATTGCTCTTTTGAGCGGATGAAGACGCGTGGAAATTAACAAAGTAAGGCAACTTCTTTTTCATTTATATAAATTGTACATACTGTCGGTAAAAAAGTGAATAAATAACTAAATAGAATTTTAGTTTGTATGAAGAATGACAATGTGCAAAGTTTACATAGTGTCGATAATACAATAAAAATTTAAACGTATAAGAATAGCAATTTCTGCAGTTCATAAAATGTATTGGACTTTTCTTAATTATACATGTATGGGTGATTCTACTGCAACTCGTCCACTTCAAGCATAAAAATGGTGTAGTAGTAAAAATTGTCTATCGTTACTCATCCTGCACATTGGTTCATCTGAATTTACAAGAGTTATACAAAAATTAGTAAATATTCTTAAAATAAACCTGATTCTAATTCAATTTATATATATCTAACAATTATTTTGAAATCAATTTCGCTAAATAATATGATTTTAAGTCGTGTATACACATTTTGTAATAACTAGTTATTTTTACAAATCAATAAATAATTGTTGGTGCATTGTGCTGTAAATATTTTAAGAAAATATGAAATCTTAAAATGTACACGGTTTTAATTCGATTTATATATCGAACTTTTACTTGAAAAATATTTTATTTAAAGAAATAAGTTTCGAAATAATTTAAGATTATTGTTTAGAGCGCTTTGAGAAAGTAATCTGGTAAACCAATTAACATAGTTTTTCTTATCTTCAGAATTAAACTCATGGTCTTTCCAGATTAATCTTAATATATACATGGATTTAATTCGATTTATATATCGATCTTTTACTTGAAAAATATTTGAGATAAACAAATAAGTTTCGAAATAATTTAAGATTATTATGTAGGGTTATTTGAGGAAGTAATCTGCGAAAGCTATTAGAATCGTTTTCCTTATCTTCAGAAGTGTACACATGGACTTTTCAAACTACATTTCTTTAAAAAAATACTATTACTAATATATATGTATCTAACAGTTAGAAATAATCTTTTTAAATATATGTGGTCCGGAAAGTCAATGAGAAAACTTCTTTCGCCTGATTAAAAAACCCGTGATAAGAGGCTAGAAAGGTATAAATTCAATAATGCCGTTTTAAGAATACTCAGGGGACTGTAAATACCACTTAGAGGGGTCAAAATCGTGTCAAAATCATATATAGCATACACATTTAAGATATAAAAACTTGCATCCACTTAGATTACGTCAAAATAATTTTGCAGTCTATATAATTGATAATGATTTTTTACACTATTTAACTCGTGCTGATCCCCTTAATTTATTTTAGCGTAGAGTAGAGTGTAGAGTAAATTTATACTAAAATTTGAATTTGGAACATGTTACGGAACCGGATATTTGAGACCTATTTTATTAACGAGTTTTAAACAATTGTACTTCGATCTATTAATTTCTGACTTATTTCAAATGTAATTGTATTGCAAAACATGCCTCAAAATCAAGGAGATGTTTTTGGAATACATAAGCGTACCAAACAGACCTATAGGTAAAGTGAGCCAGTTGCGGTGCAATCACCTATGTATGTAAAGTATAAAGTATGTATACAGCAACATTTGTCAGAATTTTTAATTTTGTGAGTCTAAATAAACTCTAAATTATCACAACAGTGAAATAAATTAGTAGAACTTGTTTGTGATAGTTAAATGCCGCACATTTGCTATTATTAAAATTATACCAGGTATATATTACAATTTTTTATGCTGTCATTATTTCTAGTAATTACCAATTGAATTTTTCAGTCTATAAAACAAGAATTTATATAACATTGAAAACCACAATGGATAAGAAAAAGCCCAGCATGATGTATATAGTTTTTATACTGGTAAGTTTAATTACATAAAGTTAATTAATTTTGAGAGAATTATACGTTTAACTCATTTTCAATTTATGTAATTTTTATCTTTTAATGAATAAAAATATGATTATATTTTAAGGGTACTGTAGGTAACAATAAAATGTTTATTACAGTTACGATCGATCATCTACGTAAAATTCTTTTTTTTTATTCACGAAATATTGTATTGTGTACATCCTTAACATCTTGCAATATTAAGATGTGATTTGTCCGATTAGCAGAATTTGACTCTCTCTCTCTCTGTCTATCTCATTTCTCTATGTCTCTCTCGCTCTGTCTCTCTCTCTCTCTGTCTCTGTCTCTCTCTCTCTCTGTCTCTCTCTCTCTGTCTCTCTCTCTGTCTCTCTCTCTGTCTCTCTCTCTCTGTCTCTCTCTCTGTCTCTCTCTGTCTGCCTCTCTCTCTCTCTCTCTCTGCCTCTATCTCTGTCTCTCTCTCTGTCTCTCTCTATCTCTGTCTCTCTCTCTGTCTCTCTATCTCTATCTCTCTCTGTCTCTCTCTCTCTGTCTCTCTCTCTGTCTCTCTCTCTCTGTCTCTCTCTCTCTGTCTCTCTCTCTCTCTCTGTCTCTCTCTGTCTCTCTCTCTCTGTCTCTCTCTCTGTCTCTCTCTGTCTGTCTCTCTCTCTCTCTCGCATTTGATTAAATGATTAAATATCGATACATTCAAGTGTTTTCGCTATGGAATGTTAATTCGATGAATTAAAGTTCAAATTGATAAAGTTTCAAATTAAATACTCATCTGTCAACATACGCATCTATATTTGTATGTCTATAGCTAAAATTTGAATCAATGCATTGAGGCTCTAAAAATGTTGATATTGTGGGCAACGATTTTCAGTACGACTTTGGAGGTCTTTCTGATACCCAAAAATGAAGCCCAGTACCCATAGTTTGTTCCAATGGGCCCTTGTTCTTGATATATGAGCAATTTTACTCCGAATATGCATTATTTTAATGAATAATGGTACCTCTACTTCATATCATTACTATATACTAAGTTTTGATGCTGGAAAAAAGTTCAAAAAGTAAATAAAAGTAAGGGTAGAATGCTTTAATTTAAGCTTAGTTTGTATAAAAATATGAATCTGATTCAAAGTTATTAACACTTACAGATGGTGATTGAAAATGCATGAATATTCCAGGAATTTCATCTCCTATAAATTCGTTCATGTTTCATGCATTTTCAGTCACCATTTTCAATTGTTCAATTGTACATAGTAATGATATGAAGTAGAGGTACCATTTTTCATTAAAATAACGCATATTCAGAGTAAAATAGCTCATATCTCGAGAACAAGGGCCCATTGGAACAAACTATGGGTACTGGGCTTCATTTTTGAGTGCCAGAAAGCACCCCTTAAAGCTTCATTGAAAATCGATTCCCTCAAGTGGGATACTACTCTCCTTGTTAGTGTATTAATCTTTCGTTGTTATTCTTTTATTTTAATTATTCGTCTTTTGTCATAAATCATAGAACTATTAGGTTAATAATTACAATATTAGAATTAGATCAGAGTACTGATCAGAGAGCGATCAGTCTCACACATAATATATATCATTTTAATATGGGGTATTATAATCCATTGAATTGCACCTATCGTATAAAAGAGCACAATCTGGTATAGTTAGTGCATACTTTAAATTAAAAAGAGATATTGAAAAATTTTAAGAGATTAAAATGAAATTTAACGATTGAGCGCAAACAAGCGACTACTTGTTGTATTTTGAAGCTGGGTTCATTAATTCTTTAAACTAAATCAACTGTTATCTCACAAAAAATAAGAATATGCCTATCATACAGACATTAAATCGATTTTTAAATCATTTGAAATACGTCTAATGTTTTAAAAATGTTATAGCTCTTTTAAGTTTATCTGATAATGCCATAATTCAGTACACTATCAAGTATATCGATACTAAAACATGATGTTACGAACAGTTATAATACATCAATATCATTTTTAGTTTTTAATATTTTGCATAAATTCGAAAAGCTCCCAAAGTAAACATACTATGAGTGCCCATATCAGAATATGATATAAAAAATCATACATGTACCGAATCGTATGCAAGCAGCAAATCACAGATTCAGAAAGTTCATGCCACTTGAATAGGTAGATTAGAGAAACTTGTAATTAAGTAGAAAGTACAATAATATTAAATAGTGCAAAATCGTTCATTTATTAACGTATTCTGTATTAAAGGCAATAACCTGGATTTCCACGAGTGAAGCCTATAAATTTGATTTTCCTAAACATACCATCGGAGTAAATTACTCTGCTATGTAAGTTGACACTGTTTTCCTCAAATTCGCCAAAATCTTTATTTAGACGATTAAATACTACTTTTTCTTGCTATTAAGGGATGACTTAAAACCATATTTGAAATATAATCCAGTGGATCTTGGAATGGATAATCTAGATGACTATGCTCCAATACACATGAGAAATGCTCTAGTAAATGCAACACTTTCCGAGGACTTTTCAATGAATCAATACTCGCCTAATACTGTAAGTTATTTGGAAAGGTTACTTTTTCTTTCATTAAATCGTTTAATAAAAAGACGTATATAATATATTGATTGTCTTAGGGCCTGCCAATATTTTTGGAAGCTGTGGCGAAATTTTATTCGAGACTGATTGGTCATGAACTGATACCCGAGGAAAATATTATTGCCACCATTGGCGCTACTGGTGGCGTATTTGATGCGATCTACGGCCACACGACACCTGGTGACGAGTGGATTCTCATCCAACCATCCTACACCATGTACGTGCCAATGATCAAACTGGCCCATGGTATCCCAAGATTTACCAACTTGAAACTGGTAAGCATAATTAAATTGCATAATCAGAGTTATCAGAGTTGTTGAGTTTCGCAGCTTGCTTGATTTAACAAAAATAACCATACGCTCCAATTTGCATCTATTCATGACAGAGGAAAACGAGCGGCACGATCAGTGGAGAGGACTGGGTAATAGACAAGGAGCACATGGAGAGTCTCTTCAATAACAATACCAAGGGAATCCTGATCAACAATCCGCTAAATCCGCTCGGCAAGGTTTACACGCTCGAGGAGCTCGAGTTTATCGCTAGCTTGGCCAAAAAGTACGACACGCTCGTTGTCTCGGACGAGGCGCACGAATGGCTAACTCACAAGCCACACATCAGAATAGGTGAGTTAACAGCAGCTGCGTGTGGCCGTCAACATTTTATTCACGATTCGGTTGACTTGTAGCCTCTTTGCCGGGAATGTTCGAGCGGACGATCGGGATCGGCTCTTCGAGCAAATCGTTCAGTGCGTCGGGCTGGAGAGTTGGCTGGGCTTACGGGCCAGCTGTCATTCTGAACCAGCTGAAGACCATTCACGAGAGGACTAGCGACAGTGCGCCGACGCCGCAGCAGGCAGCGCTGGCCTTCGGCTTCGATGAGGAACTGCGCAACTGGGGCTCGCCCAACTCCTTCTTCGCGACTCATCGCCGGGAGGTTCGCGAGAAGCGCGACTTCATGGTGAGGCTCTTTGAGGAGGCGGGTATGAAGCCATCGATACCCGATGGCGGCAACTGCATGCTTGTTAACTGGACGACGCTCAAGGACAAACCGCTCAAGAAGATTGACGACGCGAGTATGGGCTTCGTCAAGTGGTTCATCAAAAACGTCGGCGTACTCGGGCTTCCGGGTTCCTCCTACTACGCCGATGGTCACAAGCATCTCGGCGAGGATTACGTGCGATACTGCTTCCACAAGGTAAATGACCCTGGTCCCTTTTTCGCAACACATAAGACTCTTTTTCTTCCTTTGCTATTCCTCCCTCTCTCGCTCTCTCGGTCTATAATTGGTTGTACTTGTCTATATTATTCACTTGCTTTTACTTTCAGAATATTGATACGCTCAAGACTGTGGAAAAGAAGCTGGAAAAACTGAGAAGGTTTAGATAACATAATGCACAATAGCATAACATGAATGTGATTCGCTCATCTTTTATATATAGTAAATATATTTTGTTCATGTAACATGAATCTCTCGTTGTCTGGAAACTATATAACATTCTGTATAACCATTAACATAAAGTTAATTCTACCGAGGGGCAACCGTACCAACAAAAAATGATTGTATTTCGTAGATAAAGTATTTGTACATATTATTTATTTATGTTATTAGTATACTTGACTGTTAATCTCAATTGCAAAATGGAGACCAAACTATTTATGTATTGAAATAAACAACAGAAGTTATTTCTAGAGAATTATTATTCCTTAATTAAGTATGTTTTATTTTCCAATATATATAATAAAAAATTCAGAAGCTTTCAAACATTTTTAAAATTTTCTTTTCAAAACTCAATAGATATTCATTATGCGCCATGTTCGGAACCACGTATTAGAATGTTTTGATTGTTACAAAACTGAAACCACTGGATTTGTGTATATAAAATGTTTATTTCATGATCAAATTAATGTTACAAGTCTCTTCGAATATGTTTTGGAACTAAGTAATAGTATATACTATTTATTTACTACCCGAGAAAAATACTTAAGGGGAATCTCTATCTTTCGAATCCATCCCATTTTCCACTGTCTTACTCTGAACTTTCTTTATTTGTACGTTTTTCTTACTTTAAAGGTACTCAACCTATATTCATACAGAGACTCTATTGTCGGTGGGAGAATCAAGGATAGGCTGTACAGTAGTGGGAGAATAAGGTGGATGGCGGCATGTAACTGTTGAGTAATGTTGTATGCATGTATGTATGTACGTGTATGTATGTGAGTAGTGTATTAGGCTGGATGACGAGAATTGAAGTAGTGGAGAATTTTTACGTCCTTTAACTGGACAGGCTTTATTTAGCATAGGCCATACTTTATTTTTATTTTGCAAGTTTGATAATGATTCAAAGTAGTATTTGTCTTTTGCTTCTCTCATAGCTGCTTTGACGAATCTTTGCATAGCCTTTTAATTAGCTAATAATAGAGGACAGTAGCGTTACGTTTAGCACGTTTATACAGTTGATTTCACTCTTTACATTTATTTTTAAGTTCAAGCGTGAGCCATAGGGCTAATTGCTTCCGAATTTTGCGAGATTCGAAACGGTGCGCGACTATCAAGGGCTACAATGATTGCATTAGGGAATGAATCGAGCATTCAATTTACATCAACACATGTAGGAGCAGAGTTCATAATATTCTTAATACATTGCTTGATTTCTGATTCTAGTGCATTGAAACAACACTTTCTATAGTCACGAGATGTAATTACTATATTTATGGGATTAAAAGAAGCAAGATCATAGTCAATGATAAGATAGTCGTGTTTATTAATGAATGAAGTAGATGATTTGGCAAAAGAGATAACTTTATCTTCGCACTTAACAAGAATAACATCTAACCATGTGCTTGAATTTTCATTATGATGAGTAGCGTCAAATGAGTTTAAGTCACCGCAAATAGAAAAATTTGAATAGAACGGTATGAGGTTTTGTATCTTCGCATATAATTGTGATAAAACATGATTATCAGGAGGTCTATAAACAGAGGCAACTAATATACTAGAATTTTTATTCGGACGAACTTAAAAGAGTAAATATTCAGGTGATTTAATACTAGCAATTTGTGGAGAGGATATTATCTTATAACTAAAAAATTGGCGGATATAACAGGCTACTCCACCGTCTTGAATAAAAGAAAGTCTACCTGTTGTCGAGGGAATCCGTCTTTCATCTATCATTTCGAATTGGAGTATAGTGGGTATGTTGGGCATAGAATCATAGTCATGTGGGGTTAACCACGATTCAGCTATAAATAAAATATCTACGTTTTCCTCAAGAAGAAATGATTTAATTAACTCAATATGCCCTTTCAACGAGTTTGCATTAATCTGAGCTATTCTTAGTAACAGGTGGTTAGCTATCTGTTTAGTAGTTGAATGACGAGATGATCGTTAATCTATTTTGGACAAATCCGATTAGTTTAAATCGCAACGTGTTTGGATTTCTTATCATTACGAACAAAGACACGACAATTGCGAATGCTAACATAAACAGATAAGATAAAGAGAGAGAGAGAAAGAGAGAGAGAGAGAGAGAGGCGCAAAGCTGCACCATATTGGATGCTTTACGTGCTCATGGAAATACGCGGGAAAGCAAGAGAGAGAGAGATATAAAAAGTGCGGTAGCGACGCAAAAGACGATGAGTGGTAGAGAGAGGCATAGATAGGCTTGTGAGGTATAACCTCGCAGATGTCAATCTTCTCATAAAATTTCTTGAATTCTTTGTAATCTGTCATGGAATTGTCTGATCATAAATCTCACTGAGCTTCTCCACCAATAAAATATTTTCGTTATCTCTAAAGAATCTATTTTCTATAACAAATATTTTGATTTCATCTACACCTCTTTGCATATTGATAAGCTTTACATATAAACTACCGTGTTTTTCTCTTATATATGTTTAGGACTTTTTTAGTAAAAAATAATTAATTTTATAAAAATTAATAGGATATAATAAAGTATTACTGTCGAACATATTATCAATTTGTTGGATTATTCGTTTCTTCAATTTTGAAAAGTAATTTAAAATCTCATATAGAGAACTAAAGACATTCACAGAAATACATACGAGACTAAAGTTAGGAATCCCTTTCCAGCAGCCAGTTTGAAAAAAACTATTTCCTACAAATATTTAAAAAATGAACAGTGATTACTTTGACATTTTATCTGAGTAAATAGTCACTGTAAAAAGTTTTTCAAAGTGGCTGTTATTATCTGCCTCAAAATTGCATATATTTATACATTAAAAAGTAAGAGTTAATTGCATGATAAATCTTCTTAGTTTACAATAATATACGATACATCAATAACTGCAGGCTCATGTGTATCAATATTGTTTTGGCGTTGTTCACCTGCAAGAGTAAACAATCATTTTTACAAAATCAATATTATAATTATTGAATTGAATTTGGATTATTATTACATATTTCAGCGAAGGGTTGCGTAATGCCTTTTCCAGACCTACGCTTGAAGCTCGATTTACGAGTCTCTCGCTTTAACTTTCAATGTTGAATAACATTTATATGTTAATAGTAAAGTCATTCTTTACAGTTCCAATAAAGAGAGAATATTATTCTTCGTGTGTAGACACTTCTCAGATTTCATTAATGTAAAGAGGATTAATGGTATTAATCATTAAACGTTAAAGCATTTAGAACATTGAAGTGTAGGTCTAGAAACGGCATAATGATGGCTGTTAAAATAGGCTGAATAGGAGTACTCTTAGAGTTGCTTTTTCTTCTATTTCTAATACATCATTTACCTTTTGTGCGTTCACCTTTGGCATATCATCATTCTTAACTTTTGAGTGTAGAACTTTTGTATATACAATATTAAAAATGTTAGCATTGTGAAACCTAAATTCACAGGTAGACCTGCACAGTATGTAGATTACGTGAAAACATTTACATTCAAACAGGTACAATTTTTAAAAAATTTATTATATTTTTCAAACATTTTGTTTTTATTACTACAATTATATTGGGAGTTTAAAATTTGGTTTGAGGGCACAAAGTTTTCGGCAGACAAGGCACACTTTGTATTATTTACATATGGAATTTTTTGGTTTTAAATAAAAATAAAAACGTAAAAGTGTTGACAGCTAAATAACTGCATTTAAATTACAAATGGTAGGGGTCTTTATATTCTTTAGACTATTTGTATTTAAAGATATTAATACTGTTTTTGGTAATGTTTTAGTCCATGTGTTCACATTTAATTGTGCATATGACCGATAACATCTACTATATTGCCCCAACTCAAACTCAATGTCAGACACGCATAAAATTTTCAAGATTTCTTTACCGGCTTCTGGAGATTTGATGTAGTTGACATATGATTGTTCTCCATAAACAATTTGTCGAGTGGTTCTCCTTGAGTCAGTGCATCCTAACTGTTCAACGGAATCCTTCCATTTTGTAATCATGCACGCGAGTAATATTTAAAATCTCATTCAAATAATTAACATTCATATTACTACTTACCTATTTAGTAGTAATAAAAGACCTACAATATACGTTTTATGTACAATATATGTTTTCAGTAATCAGAATTACCAGCTTAGCCCCTATAATGTGCGTTAATTACTTACTACTATTGTTAAGACTAATGTTTATATTAATTTCATGCAGGTAAGTTGTTCAAGAATTTGAACGTAAGCAAAGAGCTTAATATTTATTAATCCCATTTTTAGTTGAACCACAAAATCCACACACCAAAATATGATTTGAATTTAATATTGTACACCCTTCTTCGAAAGGTCTACTTCCTCAATCCACATGTCTTATTAATTCAAATATTTTTATAATTGCATGTGCAATTTTTACACAATAAAAAGTAAAACAATGTTGATTAATATTTAGAACTAATTCTATGAATTTGTATTTACCTCCACGTAACACGTGACTTTGGGTATAACTTATAGCCGCGGCATCAGCACCTCTAAGCGGGCGTTGGACGACCCAATACGTATATTTCTTGCAACAACTTCGCTTTTAATATATTTGTTATTGATATGTTGATGCGACTGTTTTCTCAGTACTTATTAAATACTTAATACTATTGTACCCTTATTTTCATTTTCCCTAGGGTCGCCCAGGCCTTCTTTCTTAAAATCTCTTCCTAGTAGTTAGTAGTATACTTCGTCAAATTTCTATTGCTAGGTCCAATTGTTTCGGATGAGTAATTCATTGAATAGATAATTATTTTTCAATATTACGATTAGTTAGTAAAACTATTTTTTATTCAATTTAAATGATTTTGTTTTAAGTAAGAACAATTGAGTGTACCAAGACCGTCTTTAAAAACACAAACTATTTCTAAACCAAAAACTTTTACTATAAAATCTGTTGACTACAATTAAAGTTACAATATTAAATCGTACTCTTATCATATAGAGCTAGAAAAATACCCCAACATTCATCACACATTTTAAATCAACCGTTTCCCCTACAAGCACATCCGCATCCCGCATCTCGCAAGGTGTAAAGCGTCCGCATAAAACAGCGCAAAAGAGACGAACACCGTGGCATCGCCGCCGCCAGTAGTCTAACAGTCGAAAAAGGAGGAACGCGATGGGCACACTGCACGAAGCATCAGCAGCAGCAGCACACGGGAAAAAGAACGAGAGACACGAAGAAGATGAAGAAGAAGAAGGAGTAGAAGGAAGAGGAGGAGTAAGAGCTGTGCAGCGTGGCGATCGTTCGTCTTAGCGGCTACACGCCGCCTTGAAAAGCCACCTCCGTGGCGGCGACCCGCGGGGTTCCTTCGTCTCCCTCCGGCTATAAAGATGAGCTTGTCAGATCCGGTGTAAACGCTCTCTTACCGAATAAATCTCTCTCTCTCTCTCTCCCTCTCGCGCTCGCTCGCCCTTGTCGGACCCCGACCGCGGATAACAGTTTATAAATGGCGTCTGCCATTACACGCCGCGCGCGGCCTGTGTGTAAGCTGCGCCGCTCTCGCGATTGATGAAGATGGCACGAGGCGCGCGGAGCGAAGGAGATAGAACGCCGGATTCCTATGTGCACGCATGTGTGCGTGCAGATGCGCGTATACGGATATGCGTATGCCGATGCGCTTGTTTGCAGCTTGATGCGAGCGAGCGCTGGATCTTGGGTGTATTAGCAGAGAGTTTTCTTGTTAGGTGTTTGAAATGATAGTTGAGGATTGTGATTTGACTGTACGTGGAGTCGGTGGTTGTGATGACTTGACGCGCGAGATGAGGATTGGAGTTTTGATGATTTGACGTGTCGTGAGACGTATGTTGATGGGACCGCACCCACGCTAGATTTTTATGACTCTCTGAAAGTAGCCACGCTGATAAAAATGATTACTTGAAGCTAGTGGAATCCTATTTGGTTTTATTACAAATTAATAGATTTTTTACTAGACTAAAGTTGAATCTGTTTCATGCAATTACATTCACTTTAAATTTAAGATTGTGAATTCTCAAATCTAAAATCTATTTACTTGCATAAAGCAGATGCAACTTGAGTTTAGTAAAAAAAATTCATTACGTCGTAAAATAAGAGGATTTCACTAGCTTCAAATAACCAGTTTTGTCAGCAAAAAATAGCCGCAAATATTTGCAAAAACTGTCTTTATCTACTTAACAATTCATTTTATAATATGAAATGTAGACACATAAAGAAACGAATTTTTTGTAAAAGAACTGTTGGAAATGTGCAAGATCGAATGTATATTTAATTAAATCTTTATTTAAAATAATATACTACGAAATTACAATATTCTTACAGAGTAATCAGCGCACTAGTGTAATGTTAGAAAGAACTATATATATAACACAATGAGTCTATTTGTCTATTATTTGGTACACTGAATTCACTTATAAGCACAATAACTATATATCGTGGGTGGTCTGCTCGACTCGGCGATCTGCCTCGGAATGAAGCACTGGACCTTGTGCGTGTTTCTGCTGTGGTCCGTTGGTCATCGGGCGGGTGCAATAAAATTGCAGGTCAGAAAAACCCTCTCCCGCTTTTCATCAGCTGAGAGCTTGATGTGCACGTCGTTGAATGTATATTCCAACAAGAACTATAACACGTACTGTAAACATTCTTTTTGTCTTATTAATACTAATTTAAAGATCTTTAAAAAATTCCTTTTTACATCTTTGGCCACATAACCTTGAATAAGTTGTTATGACGTATAAGACGATGAAAGATTGATTGGTGTTTATAATTTTGTATATTTTGTAAAGGACTACTTCTTAGTGCGTTCCATTCACAATTACATTAGTTATGCTATGATCTAAAATAAAAGGATTTAAACGATGAAATTTTATTTATTTATTTATTTATTATTTTCTATACAATCATTAACATTTCTGGGCCAATTACATAAGGTAATGGCACCTGTGTTCGACCAGCCTCTGGTAGCGCCAATCGACCATTTTGTTGATTATATTTGAATAAAAGTAAAATAACCAAATATAAATACAGATTCGTTTGTAGAAACTAACTTACTTTATTATTTTCAACTTTTAATTAAAAACATCATTGTTTTTAACTGTATGCTAGAGCGTATTTTGTATACTTATTTATATATGTATCTCTACGGTATAGAATAATATTTGATACTTCTATTTTCATTATTTTTTAATATCATATAAAATGGAGCTTGAAAATACGTCGCGTTCAAATACACTCCTTCGACATATTGTAAAATCACACATCTGCAGTTTGTCGAGCCTCCCGCGCATGAGTGACAAATGTTCATGTGGACCCTAAAATATAGAAGTCATCGAGCAAAAACTCTTCGTGCTGATACGTAAATGACCCGATTATCCTTTTGTTTTTCATGCGACGCGGATTAAGCAGGAGCATTAATGCATTTATTAGGGATACAGCGCCGCGCGCTGTTTTATTTCCCCGAGCCGGAGACGGATTCTCACGGCAGTCAACTCTTTAACCAGCCCCCGCGCTAAGGTAAATGTACCTATTATGAAACACCCCCTTAACTGTGTCCCTTTTATGAAATAGTATCAAAAATGATAAAATAAGAAATAATTATAACATGCATAAGCGAATATAAAATTTTTTTTGATAATTATGAATGTTTTCGTCTGTAAATACACGAACATGAGTATTGTTATACAATAAGTAGTGTTATAAAAAATAATTCAATTTCGCGAGTCTCCAAACCCGTGCAGATCGGCAGTTTTGAGAGCCGAAGCAGCTGATTTATGCGACTTTGTTTTTTAACTATATTTGTAAATATAAATGACTTGACACCACATGCAATAGCTTATGGCCAGGTTACTCCAAAAAACGTGATTTTTTTCAATAAATTTTATTCATAGTACAAAACATGTTGGGTAATCAATTTTTTTACATATGAAAGCACATATATTAAATTACTTGAAAAATTTTTTTTTTGTTCAAAATGGCGGTTTTGAAAATGGCTGCTGAAACTAGTCTGATTAGTAGATGGATGACATCATTTCTTGGAAACGAATTATCTGAAAGCAAAAAACAAAACGGTTTCATGTTCCGTATCGAATTGGCTATGGCCTCAAGCAGAATGAAACATTTTCAATGACAAAAAACAAAATGGCGGACTTTTGAATTTTTTCATTTTTTCAAAAGTCCGCCATGTTGTTTTTTGTCATTGAAAATGTTTCATTCTGCTTGAGGCCATAGCCAATTCGATACAGAACATGAAACCGTTTTGTTTTTTGCTTTCAGATAATTCGTTTCCAAGAAATGATGTCATCCATCTACTAATCAGACGAGTTTCAGCAGCCATTTTCAAAACCGCCATTTTGAACAAAAAAAAATTATTCAAGTAATTTAATATATGTGCTTTCATATGTAAACAAAATTGATTACTCAACATGTTTTGTACTATGAATAAAATTTATTGAAAAAAATCACGTTTTTTGGAGTAATCTGGCCTTAAACTGTAGCTTTCGGTCCGTCGATTTGAATTATCTATAAACTGTCTGAATGTCGATGCGATTTTTATTAAATATGTAGCTGTTTCATAGTAGGTGCACGAGTTAGTGGAAGTCCGTATTTATGAAACACCTTTGCAAAGGCTTTTTTTTTAATAATTTTAGCTAGTTGCATATTATTTTCTGTATTATGAAGCAATAAATACTATATTTTACTGATATAGCTCCTGTACATATGAAAACTAAGTAAAAATAAGCATGTTTATTGAATTTAGTGGCCTAACCTGTAACTTATAGATTGCAAAAGTGGTTGACTATTGACTCTAGACGGTCGATTACTGTAGTATTTACCAATATTTAAAAACAAACTATAGTTTTATCATCACATACATAAATTATTCAAGGCTACCTGGACAAAAAAACGAAAATTTTATTAATATTTTGAAATGTATACGAATTAATGTCAAATAGATATTTTACTCTATATGTATTATATACCTGGTTTAGTTTTAAAAATATTCTCAAAAAATATGTATTTTTATATGCTTATGTAAGAATGTACATTTAAGGTATCTTTTGAAATCAAGAATCATTATTCTTATAAAGTAACGTCGTTATACTGTTTATACACATTAATTTACATTAATCAAGCTAATTTATTAGCCAAATAAGATACCGTAAGCAATTATGTTAGTAAGGTTCTCTTTTGTTACAGGTTTAGCACATCCTCCAAACATTACATAAATAGTAAATTCTTATACTAATACTAAAAACAATAAACTATCTTCTGCCATAAATCTCCATGCGATAAAATAAATTGTATACACTCTCAAAAAGCTGATTATAAAATAAAAGCAACAAACTTTCCTCGACATTAACATATTTAAAGTCGAAAATCACTAATCCCTCTCAATACCACTATATAAAACTCATCTCGTAAATCCAGCCTCCTCGCAAAATCGATGCTCTCGCACTTCCTCCTCAAAAAAAACCTTTACGATGACGCACACACACACACACACACACGCACACACACACACACACACACACACAAATACACACACGAGATTTCTTTAACCATTACCCAGCTTCGAGTAGATTGCGCACCTCGGGGGCATCGGCAATAAGATAAATTTAATTGCCTCATTATCTTTCGCGCGTATCTAAACACACATACCTACATACACACACACACACACACGATCTTAAATTTCACAAAACTCCCGAGTCATTAATTTGCTCGCGCCGCGCGTGTATAGCCATAAGCCAAAGTGGCAAGCCGCCGAATAACGCTTCCGCGGGTCAGCGCGCCGGGTCAAATTGCCGTTAGCGTTAAAATGCTCTCTGTAGCGGCGCGCTGAGCGAGCTTTCTCTCCTTTCTCTCTGTCCCGGCGGCCGCACCGCGACCGCGCGAGGCGAAACAATCGTGTGCGAGTATATGGAGAGAAAAACTGAACGCCCAGGGACGAGGATCTCGCGGGGCAAGTCTGTATGGACGTTCGCCGGTATTATGTATTTACGTACAGTGATTTCAGGGATAATCATGATTATTGGGTAATGCTATTTCGAGTCGTGTATTATTAGGTTTATACATATATGTGTTTAATGGAGGATTATTAAGTACTGTTGGACGTTCAAATTGAGGTGTTGTGATGGCTTGTACGTTGCAGATGCGCATCTTGAGAGAAGAGTTGCTTCATAATTTTGTATGATTGATATGTTGTGATTGATTTCACTTTTGATGATTGTAATGATGGTATTATGTTACAAGCAGTTTTTAATGATGAAATTACTTGAAGGTATTTTATTTTAAATAAATCTGTAATAGGTATATCAAAATATTAAATATCCGTTAAGAAATGACAACTAAAACAGATATTTGTTGTTGTTGTTTATGTAGATGTATCATCAATAAAAATGAAAAATAACTTTATGATTAAAAGATAACAATTATTTATTGTATGAAATACTTATAAGCCACCATTTGTCGTTATTCTTTTATAAATCACTTTATGACACTTTCAAGAAGTGTGTGTAATCTTTTTAAAGCTTTCTAGTAAACTATTACTACATTTCTTATGTACACAATATAGTAACAATAAAAACATCGGGCAAGAAAGAATTTTTATATTTTACATTATCGGCGACAAGTTAGTAAGAGTATACTTTACTTTATTGTTCCTGTCGCAGGAAATGATAGAAAATAATGCAATAAATAAACTTTGGTAAACTGAATACAACAATAGGAAACAGTTAATTATTTACCCACATGATGTCACTTCGAGCAATCTTTGTGCGCAAACTCCTTCGAAACTATATGCAATTGTTTATAACGAAATTTTTAATACATATTTTGTATGATCTGAAGAAAGCATAAATCTAATTTGCTCCTACATATTTTTGTTTAAGAGCTAGAACGATTTTTTAAAAAAACAATTTCAACCACATAGAAAGCCGTGTTTTGGATGCTACATGTAGCCGCGTTTCGGATACTACATTTGTGACTGAAATACACTGCCGTCAGGTGACGTTAACAAAACTGCTAGCGTTTCATGTTTAAGTTATATATGAGGCTTCTGTATTCTAATAGTACGCATCTACCTGTTTATAGCTCTACTGTCGATAATTAACTTTATCAATTGTTATATCTCGAAGAAAATGTAGTAGTATTGGGAATAGCTGTAAAATCCGAAATCAAATAAAACTTGAAGAAAATTTGCAAAGCATTAAGTTTTATGAATGTAAAAATTCTTCACTAGTACTTATGCAACTGAATTATTACAGCAGCTAATAATATGGATCCAAGAATTGTACCTGTTAAGCTTTAAGAGCCTGCTTATATAGATCAGGATTAAAAACAAAAATACAACCGATGACTCGTGTATGTAGAGTGAAGTGCCAGGTTACTACAAACATTATAAATATTGAACAAAACGTATCTAAAATGATTCGTTGCTTACATGAATGATTCGTAAGCAGCTTGGAAATTAGAAATCGATGTGATTATATTGATAATTCAGATGTACTTTTCAATAATCAGCAAACTTTATGTAATTTTTAAAATTAAATTTCATGCGTTATATTTATATAACTATAGTTAGTTTTAACCATTAAAAAATTAACTAAAATAATTTCATATATTTTTGCTTATCAAAAGAGTAAAAATCCTGTGTTATATGAGAGCTATAACATTGATTTTCTTTAGCTTTGTATTGCACATAATCAGGCTCTGTATTACAAAATAAAATAAATGCATAATTTAAAGATGATAAAATAGAATTTTAATGTGATTGTATTGTTTATACACAAACCTGAAGCCACGTCGAGTAGTGACAATGAGATTCTAGCAGCGACCGAGCCCATGGAAGAACTAAACTTACCAGAAGATTTTATTGGTTTTCATGTTTTTATATTCTTTTCGTTTATTATTAAGATGAAGTTTAGAGTAAACTTAGAGTTTAGAAATTTTTTTTTTGTATGCCCGCAATATGTGAAATGCATAGTTCTTTAGAACAGGGCTAGATGATAAATGTACACGTTACGGAAGAAGTTGCATGATTTAATAAAATTTTGGCGAATTATTAAAATAAAAAGATAGCCTCGTTTAGCACTGTTCAAATTAGTAAACTTTATCGCTGATTCTCGATGAAAAAGTTAAATAACATTTCGCAACTCTCGACTAATTATTGTGACGTCCTAATATATTCATAGTTAAATTTTAATGTACAAAGAATAAATGCATTTATAAGGATGTTGAATTTGAATGTTCGCGCCTCCTCCCGTTCCCGCTACGGCCACGCCGTCCCAGATGGCAGCCCAAGTGCCCCCTCTCGACTCCAGCTAGATGGAGGCTCAGAACCCCCCTCTCGATTCCATCTCTGGGCCGCATAGCCACTGGCCCTCTCGACGCCAGTCCATTTCGAGCTTCCGATCTGCTCAGATCATTCACCACTGTCTTCTATCCTCGCTGTCACACGAATAAATTTACCTGATCTTCCTCTCCACAAATCCAACAGTATGCATGAATGAGTGACTGTATTCGTATGAAAGTGACTTTTAATCATTGAGTAGAGTGTTGTTTTAATATAGATACTATTTATATTTGAGTTTTTAACATGTGACTAAATGTAAATATAATGGACGTAAGATATGTAAATATTGTAAATAATTGTGTCTCTTGACGTGATAGATGTATACAATGACTTATGTTCATTTTTATACTGAAGTACCTGACGATCATAATGTGATACTTTACTGATGTGATATGAAATTTTATTGTATAGGGACTTTAAATCAGTAAAGCAGGAAGACCTTCTGTATCACCTAGCAGACTTTTATTGGATGCCGCTTGATTGCATGGACAATAAATGCACTTGCACCTATAACAGAATTTATTCCAAAAAACAAAGCGAATTCTCCTTGGGTCGACGCTAAGCTGGCTGATATGTTAAAGATATGTGACGCTGTACGTAGAGACTACGCACGGACTAAGGACGGCAAATTTTGGCAGCCGTACAATCTCCTGCGGCTAATCCAGAACAACGCATGAAGATGCGTGGGAGATTTTCTTGCACAATCTAATTTTTGAAGGCCTTGAAAATAAAAAGGATATTTGGAGGGAATTAGGGTTCCTACCAAGGATAAGAGGGGAGCTTGAACTCGCATTTTGCGGGTATATCAATCTCCCAGAGTGAAGACGATGTTATTTGGATAACATCCTGGACTCAGCCAGTGATGATGGTTTTGTTTATAAAGAAGTGACAGTATCGGACGTAGTCCTGGCTGTTGTCTATTTTTCGTCGCAGGCTAAGGGAGAGGATGGTATTCCCCAAAGTGTGATAGCTAACACTCTTCCTTTTATAAGTCATCACATTGCTAGGTTCTTGGAGGAAAACTCACTTAGTGCCACTTAAGAAAACACCAGTTCCCTCTATCGTATCAGATTTTCGCACAATAGCACTACTAAGCTTTCTCTCATAGGTACTGGAGAAGATAGTTCAAGATCAGATTACAGAACTCTTAAAAACTAAAAAGATCCTTGATCCAATGCAAACTAGTTTTAGACAGCATCACAGTACTCAGACAGCACTGCTGAAATTGACCCAGGACATTCGGACTGGTATCTATGACAAAAAAAAATTAATGACTATACTACTGCTGTTTAACTCTAGTAAGGCGTTTGATACCATCTCACCATTCAAATTACTCCGCAGGCTGTTACGCATGGTTTTTTCAAGGGGTGTTATTGCTTACCCAGTGGCTCAAGTCATATATCATTGGTCTCTCTCTATGTCGCTCTCTCCCTTCACACATCTGTCAGCAAGTGTTTCGTACCCTCAGACAGCTCCGCCCTCATTAACGTGCTCTTTCATTTGGTGTCCGTAAATCACTTGTGCACTCACTCATCCTCCCTCACTTTGACTATGCCTGCCTTGTCTACCATGACCTAACTGGTAAACAGAACCTGAAGATTCAACGAGCGCAGAATGCATGCACCCGCTTTGTTTTTGGTACCTTTCCATGGATGGCTCATGGTACCCCCTATCGTAAACGGCTAGGGTGACTCACGGTGAAGGCCCGAAGAGAGTAATTCATGGGTTCGCTGACGTTTACCGTACTTAAGGCTGGTTGTCCAGGTTATGTCAAGTCTAACTTTATACTCACGGCAGATAGTGATGTGCGTAGGTCAGCTCGACTCCGCGCTGAACCTCTCATTATCCGTTATTTAAAAACTTCCTTATATGCCAATTCCTTAGTAATAGCCGCCTCATATTTTTTGGAACAGCCTACCGGAACACGTTACCTCCTTGCCTCCCGATACCACCTCTCCCCAAACCATCAAATCCTTATTACTAAGTCACCTCAACAGTTGCGATGCTGAGTCTGATCCTGCACACAAGTGAACTTAAGAATCTAAAATACAAATGTTCCTAGTAGCTTTAATGCTACATACGCATTACTGCTCTAGTTTTAGCTTTAATTATACTTATATATCTATTTTCTATATTTTATATTGTTATTGCGTCAAATTTTGCGACCAAAGAACCGTCCAGATTAGTTTATACGTATTATATATTCTATTTTATACATTGAATATTGTTGGAACCTTGTACATACTGTTGTTAAGCACTACTATTGCGAGCGTACTGATCACGTTATGTTATATTATTATATTATTATATATTGTATATTGCTAATGATTATATTGTTCTTTATGCCCTATGGGACAATTTCAGTCCCAGGGTGGAAATAAACAAATAAATCTAAATCTCTGACACACACACTCTGTCTCTCTCTCTCTGACTCTCTCTCTTTCTCTCTCTTTCTCTCTGACTCTCTCTCTCTTTCTCTCTCTCTCTCTGACTCTCTCTCTCTCTTCTCTCTCTCTCTCTCTCTCTCTCTCTCTCTCTCTCTCTCTCTCTCTCTGACTCTCTCTCTGACTCTCTCCCACTCTCTCTCTCTCCCTCTCTCTCTCTCTCTCGCAACTCGAGGGCGGATTGGTCCTGTATATTCACAATACGTTTAATGCCAACCTCATAATATATTAAGTTCTCCGACTACACAGGAGGGCAAGCCATTAAGGCCGTTGATACCTGAATATATAATGTGCAGTATTCAACAGGGCAGCCTTACCCCCGTCTTTGTTGAACTCATCTATAGGCGACCTCATGTACCGATTCTACAGGGCTCTGATCTAATAAACCACCTTTCCTCTCACAAGAATTTTGTCACAAGGTTATAGTGGGAGATCTGAATGCGAATCTACTCAAAACATTAGCCGATGCAAAATATGTTAGGCGGTTGACTGATGATCTTAACCTAGAAATAGTTAATCATGGTGCGACTCATCATCTCACAGACTCTCACACGTGGATTGATGTAATCCTAACAGATGACAATGACGTTGTGCTAGGCAGCAGTAATCAGCCGGCGCCCTTTCCCAGTAACCATAACATCATAGAGGTTGAGATCGGGGTCGAAACTGCTGCATCCCCTGTAGCTGACTCCTTTAGGTACAGGGACTTTAAATCGATCCAACAAGAAGACCTCCTATCTCACCTTGCTGACTGTAATTTGTCACCGCTTGATGGCTCTACTACAGGTGTTGACAGTCAACTAGCGCCATTCAAAGAATTCATACCAAAAAAGAAAATTAGTTCCCCATGGGTTGATGATGAACTTGCACACCTGTGTAAAAAATGTGACTCTGAACGAAGACGTTACGCACGGATTAAATACGATAGACTGTGGCGGGAGTATCAGAGCCTTGCAACAGAAGCTGAACAACGAACGAAAGATACACGAGAAATTTATTTGCAGAAGCGAATCTTCAAAGCTCTTGATACCAAAAAAGACATCTGGAGAGAGCTCAAGGCTTTGGGCCTTCTGCCAAGAACAAGACAGGAGTTTCTCGCCGGAAGAGCTCAATGCCCACTTTGTAGGGGTGTCGATCTTGCAAAGTGAAAGTGACGAAGAACTTGACAACAACTTGACCTCTGCCAGTGATGACGGCTTTGTCTTTCGAGAAGTTAGTTTCTCAGATGTAATCCTGGCGTTTGCCCACTTCTCGTCATAGACTAGAAATGAAGACGGCATCCCTAAAAGTATAGTGGCTAAGGCTCTTCCGTTTGTGGGAGATCACATTGTCAAAATCTTCAACTCCTCCTTGTCCAGTAGCATTTTTCCGGAAACTTGGAAAGGAGCTCAATTGGTGCCTTTGAAGAAGAAGCCTGTCCCATCCACGGTATCAGACTTTCGACCGATTGCTCTGCTGAGCTCTCTTGTTAAAGTCCTGGAAAAATCGTACATGACCAAATAACAGACTTTTTACGAAAAAACAACACTTTGGACACAATGCAGACTGGTTTTCGACAGCATCACAGTACACAGACAGCACTACTAAAACTCACTGAGGACATACGAACAGGTATTAACAGCAACAAAAAACTTTTGACCATCTTGTTAATGTTTGATTTTAGCAAAGCATTCGACACCATCTCACATACTAAACTACTGCGTAAGCTAATGCGCATGGGTTTCTCAAAGAGTATTCTCCTGTGGCATAAGTCATATATAAAGGGGAGACGACTGAAATTCGTTACTAATACAAATGGGGAATCTGATTGGCCAACCACCAATCTTGGCGTGCCACAGGTCTCAGTCCTGGGACCCTTGCTCTTCAGCCTCTACATAAATGACCTACAAGACGCACTTGACTTAGATGATGTTGAACACATACTTTACGCTGACGACCTACAAACCTGCACTCAAATGACCCTGGAAAGTCTTCGTGACGGTATCAGTCGCATGTCGGCTGTCGCACGAGCAGTGTCGAATTGGGCATCGGCAGTTGACCTCAATGTCGGCAAAACAAATGCGATTATTTTCGGATCTGATCATAAAATCAAACAGATTCAGAGCCTTGACTTGCAAGGCATTGAGATACAGGCCGGCGTGCACGTGCCCTTTGTCGATACAGTTACTAACCTCGGCGTGGTGATGGACGGAAGATTAACGTAGAAGCCGCAATTAAATGCGGTCAGCAAAAAAGTAAACAGGGCTCTTTATAGTCTAAAATTTTTCCGTTCATGCACCACGGAGGCACTACGGAAGCAGCTGGCATGTGCACTGGCACTGCCTCACCTAGATTATTGCTCAGTGGCTCTTCTTGACGTGTCAGGGGAGCTTCAGACACGACTACAGCGCTTGCAAAATTTTATGTGTGAGATACATATGTGGTGTTAGGTGGGATGTGCATATCACTCCCTGTAGGGAGGGTCTGGACTAGCCAAACATGAAGGCGAGAAGAGAGTATTTCATGGGGCTGCTGCTTTATAAAGCGATTGTCATACAGCAGCCACCATATCTTACTACCCTTTTGGAAAAGAACTAGGCCAGGACTTCAGGTGGGGGTGGTATGAAAGAGCTTTCAGTTCAGGGGTCGCACACCGATAACGGCTTATTCTCGTTTAGAGTTCAAGGTGCGCGCTTCTGGAACTCGCTCCCAAGCAGTGTGAGATATCTGCCATCATTTTGCAAATTTAAAACGGCGTTGGGTAGATACCTTAATCAACTGCACGGTGCCACGATTACCAGAGATAAGCCTGCGGGCTGTGTTAAAGTAATTGTATTCGTCCATTTCTGTGTAGTCCTAATTTATTTTAAGTGTTAAATGTTAAGTGTAAGAGTATTTATTAGCGTGAATGATTGTAAAAATGATGGAAGAATGAGTATGTATTTTATATATGACGTGATAGATATCCGTGCAATTTGAATGTTGCTCTGTATATATTTCTTGTTATCTTTTTATTTTTATGTTTTGTGTATGACGAAGCGCTCTGTGATAAATTTTTTACTCTTGACTATATAGAATTATATTAGACTTTATAAATTGACAACTTGTGATAGCGAACAAAGTTTTTATTTTACTTAAGAAAAATGCAATATAAATGTAAATAAGTGACTAATAATGTGATAACAGAATTATAAATTGACTGATTTTTTACCAAATGTACATACAAATGTAAATGTTCGTCTCTGATGAATAAAAAGTATCTCTATCTATCTATCTATCTATCTATCTCTCTCTTTCACTGGACTAGATTCACTAGAAACATGATTTATGCCGATGATAAGCAAATCTGCAGAAGTTACAAGCGCCATTAGCTTATTGATGCCATTAATAAAGTATCTGAAGATTGCTCTGCCATACCGAGTAGACGGCTAGATATGTCCTTCGGCCACGTTTTCACTGGCACTTTAATAGAGTTTCGCTTTTCATACTGAAAAGTTTTGCTTTTCTAAACAACGTAAATGTTATTCAATATTGAACGTTAAAGCGAGACTCTATTAAACTGCCAGTGAAGACAAGGTATTAGTATAAATTTATCAAAAATCAAAGCAATGCTCCATGGTAGCACGTTAAATCTTCATCAGACAATTGCCCTTTCATTTAATGTCCGTAAATCGCTCGTCCATTCACTCATTCTTTCACACTTCGAATATGCCTGCCTTGTATGTCATGATCTAAATAATGAACAGATCCTAAAGCTTCAGCAGGTACAGAACGCTTGCACCTGCTTTGTTGTTGGTACTATTCCCTGTGTGGCCCATGTTACCCCTATCGTAAACGACTAAGGTGATTCAAGGTGAAAGCCCGAAGAGAATATTCCATGGGCGCACTGACATTCACGATACTCAAAACCTGCTGTCCTGAATATCTAAAAGCAAACTTTATACTCACGGCTGACAGTGATATGTGCAGATCAGCTTGACTTCGCACTAAACCTCTCCTTATCCGTCGTTACAAAACTTCTTTATATGGCAACTCTATTGTAATAATAACTTCATACTTTTAGAAGAAACTACCAAACCACATCACCCCACTACCCTTCAACACTACTTCGCTCCGAACCGTCAAGTCGCTATTGCTCAAACATCTTATCAATTATTATACCGAGCCTGATACTGCGTAGATTTAAATAACAAAAGAATGAAAATGTTGTTTTTCCTAATAGTTCTTAATTGTACATGTATGATATTGTTTGCTGATATTTACATCTCTATCTTTGTAGTCGTTATTTTATATATTGTATACTGTTAATGCGTTCAACTCCCTGGCAAAGCGCCATAAATGTATGATATATGTTATATTGAATGTTATAAATATATATACACTCACGTATATACACATTTATATTTATGTATTTTGTATACAATTTTATGTCAAATTTCGCCACATTGTCGTTATGTATTATTACTGCGACCGCACTTACTACGTTATCTTATTTTTATTATTTTTATTGTATACTATGTATTCATTGATCTTTATGCCCTATGGGAATATTTAATCCAAGGTCAGAAAAAAAATTTAATTTCAATTATTATTCACTGGCAGTTGATAGAATTATACATCGCATTCTGTACTATTATAACAACAATGGAAGGTTTTGATATATAAGTTAACTTATTTATACATATTACTAATTATAAATGATTATTCATAAATTATACTTAATTGATTTAATAACATTAAATTTTGTTTTAAGAGAAATTCAGCTGCTACGAGGACTAGCGAGCGCAAAGCGGAAGGCATTATTGAGGCTAGGCGATGAAGTATATGGAGGCCTTGATAACTTTATGAATATGATGCGAGAAGACGATGACTGCTCTCCGTTTACACAAGCCGGTACCTATATCACTTCGTTTGGCTCCCGGGAAGAATTTCTGAAGGCGATTACTGTCGAGGTCATCAGATATGATATTCGACTGGCTATCGCCCTCATCTTCAATGGTAAATCAGGAGCGGTAGATATTGCCCTTGGAAGTAATAGGCCCTTTTCAGGGTCACCATATTCAATCGGCCATTTTCAGCCCCCCCCCCCCCCCCAAACTTAAGTGTTGAACTATTCAGATGTTTTTAATAATATTGTACTTCAACCTTCTATACTTTATAGAATCCTAAAATGAATTCAATTTTTCATCATCTATAATTCTTAAATCTTCTCTTAAATAAATTTCCATTGAATTTTCGAATCTTAGCTTTAGAAAACCTCTGCCTTATTGTCACATTGGTCAACAGATTTTTCAATAGGTTTAACTCGTATGATTATGAGGAGTTCAAATGCCGAGTTCCATACCTCTTGTAACAGCACAACTCGAACATCATTGAGATTTATAAAACTTACATTTCCAATATACTTTTCCAGGTCTACCTCCATTTTTGTAAAAAATATTACCATGGAGTAGAAGCTGATCCTCGCCTTTTAGTGTATAAATTATTTCCCGCAAGTTGTTTTAACATTCTAAATCTATATATAGAACCCTTTCATTACAAATACATTCATATCCATCAAAATGCTTGTCAAATTTAAAAAAGTTCGAGAAACAGTTCAGAATTTTTTTAAGTTGATTTGTAGAAAGGGCTGTTGCAATGAACATTTGCTAAAATGCTTGTTTTTGCTAAAAATTAACGCAATCCGGCATAACTTTAAATAAACTACAGTTGAACCTCCCGCACTAATACTCACGGCACTGTTTCGTCACCGCACTGATACTGTCTGAACCTCAAGGTACGGACACTCGGCCAGGTCCGGCTTTATATATCCACGGGGCCCGATCGCAAAATTTTTGTACCGAATTCTCCGTACATTATTTTATTATAGAAACTCAATTAACATTACTGATTTAAATTATTTTGTATTTACATAAAAGATAGTATCATCTAGTTTTATAAAGACTTTTATAAATAGTTTCATAAAATCTTATTAACACCAAAAAATCTAAATATATTAAAGAGCATGTCCTAACTAACTGACTGGCTGAGACTGACTGATCGACTGACTAGCTCTCGAACTCGTCTCTTTCATGATAGTGCTAAGCGATATGTGATTTAATTATTTTAATGGGGTAAAGTTAAACTGCACCATAAACGTAGCATTTGCTCTTCAACTCTATTAGAAATGAAGTCCGTCAATTTCAATATAACTTTTAAAGTTGTTAATAATTAAATTAAAAATCTGAAAAAATCAGAGAATTTTTGAACCCTCATAGCTACAATATGAGGAGTTGTTACTGATCGATGTACTATAATTTTATAAAATAATGTTATATAAATATTTCATGTTTCTAAATAGTCTCAATTCTTGTAAAATCAAATGTTGACTAGATCACGTTCGATTTTCTATATAATAATTTGTTCTTTAAAGTTTTATTGAAAACATGAAAAGAGTTATAAAGATATCTTTTACAGATAAAGTATTATTTTAACATTGTATTTAAATGCACGTTACAAGAGTTTACCGTTTTATTCTTTGCAGAAAAATCGAAATAGTGTGTTGGAGTTATTTTTCTCTTGCCGCGATAATTCTGAACAAGTGGAATACACTGCCGTAGTTCAAGTAATGAAAGAATACTATTTGGAGTGGTTGAATATAAAAATGTAACACAAAAATAAATATTCGAAATTTCCTTTTAATATAGACATGGGGTAATTCTACATTGCCACATTTTTCATTCTTTAATTACTAATAAAAAACAAATATATGTATCGGAAGGGGTTGGGTTTAAAAATAATGAAATAAAATAGGTAAATGTTAAAAGTAACATATTTAATTAATTTAAATAAGGTTTAAGTATTCTGGTCAAGTCCAATCATTTTTGTCGGTAGTAGTAATATTGACGCATATTTTTGTGGATATTAATAACATGTATAATGCATAAATTATTTAAATACATATTAGTTATATTTCTTTTTCACTAAATTAATCAACAGTGTAAATATCTTTTGTAATAAACATCCTTTATTTATCCTTAAAATTTATATAATTTATATAAAGCCTAGTGGACTTACCAATTAAACAGTTATTTATGAAAATCATTAACATAAAAACCTCATCAACGACCTTTATAACTACACCAAAAATCGTTTAACGTTGCTATTACGTTATCTGTAGCAATTACGCATTCTACATTGCGACCAAAATATAAAATAAAAACAGTGCACGGCAATTTTGCTTATCAGTAACCACACCGACACACCATTAAACATACTTTTCCCACCATGTAGATCGCACGCACTACGCGCACTCAAAAGCGCTTTCGTGCCCCTATAATCTCATTCAAAGCTCACCGGCTGATTCTCATTTCAATAAAAGTGTCCAGCCCATTCAAAATTCCATTTTCCGCCATTATAATTCGAGCCCCGTAACTCTGCTAAGCCCACCGCGCGCAACGAGCTCATGCAAAGCCCCGGCTTCCACTTTCTCTCTCTCTCTCTCTCTCTCTCTCTCTCTCTCTCTCTTTCTTTCTCTCTCTCGCTCCGCATACTGCCACCCACGTATACTATCAAGAGATAAGTAAATATCGTAAAGAATTTTTTGCCCACCTTCGCAGCCACCGCCGACTGCATTTACATAGCGCTTACGGCTAACTGATTAGAAATTTTAATAAGAGAAGAAGGCCGCGACGACGACGAGCCTCTGAAAACGCGGTCCTGCATAAATGGCCGAGCTCAGAGAGCGAGTGAGCGAGCGAGCGAGCCATCGATAATGGGGAAGTGAGAAGGAGAGCGTGTGTGTGCGCGTATGGGTGTTATAGGGAAGTGAGCGAGAAAGAGACAGAGAGAGGAGAGGCAAAACGAGAGATGAGTGCTTACACTGCCGCTGCTACTGCTACTGCTGCTGGGGAGTGCGAATAGCTGATCCTGCTTATTTCACGAGCAAATGGCCGTGGGAATTACTGCAGGGACACGTACACCTCCTGATATCGCGAACTCGAACCCTCTTGAAGCATTATACGCAGCACCTACATCTACGGTTTCAGGGTATTACTTACTTACCTTGTATGTACTTGAGGTTTTTTTTTAGCTGGCGTTTACAGTTTTTATACGTACACTCAGGTAAATGTTCTTTTATATTGAAGGCTATTGTACTAAGACTACAGGTACGAAAGGACCTTTTTCATTAAAAGGATATATTTTTATAAGTGGGCATTGGTTTGAGATACGTTTTTATTCAGTTACTTGCAATGTTAAATTTGTCTTCAACTGGTAAAAGTAGAAATAAAATGACAAGGAACTAAGTTTATTTTTTAAGCGCAAAATAAGTTCCGAATGAGTTTCTTATATTTCCAACACTTTCTATCTTGACTTTATGAATGAATCATGTATACGTTTTAATTTTTCATTGTGAAAGATCAAGAATATCAATGGATTAATTTTTACTGTCTTTGATTTTGCAATAGAAAATGTTAAAAATATTATGAATGATACATCCAGGTCAAATATTTTCAATAAATCTATTATTTACTCTATAGTTAAGTCGCGGAGACTGAATACCAGGGACTGAAATTACGCGGGAACTGCAGTGCTCCCATACACGGAAATTTATCGGGAATTGAAAGACCCCTATATTAAATACACATTGCAATCCCCGAGACTTTTATTCCCGAGCCAATTCAGTACCCGCGACTCCACGTTACATTTATGGTATAATAAAGTACAGTAACTTTTATTGCTCTTCATTGTATTTTTATGGAAAAAATCACATCTTTTTCTAAAAATCTGACTAGGCAAGGCCCTACTTATTATTCCCCACACTTTAATATGAATACATAAATAATACTACCTAACGAAAAATGTAATGTATACATTCCAGCAAAGTAATACACAAATATCTATGTACTACATCCCCAACCAACGATCCTCCGATACACGTAATACACAATACATCTAGATATTTGAGCAAACACCCATTACAGTGAGAATCTCGAGTTCAACTACTCGGCTTTTCGAGCTTCCGTGTTTATCGACTCGCGCTAATTAATCGCCTATCGCCCGACAATCTCGACTCGGCGCCCCAGCACGACCCACCGCGATAGTTTCCTCTCTCGCCAGTAGTAGGCGGTTATTACTTATTACACTGTAAAACACACCGAGGCGAAGATCTGCCAGGCATTTCGCATTATACTCGTGATGTATTGCCTTCCTCGAGGCGAATCTCGATAGCCCGAAAATTGCGCAAGAAGTCAATTAACCGAATGTGTAATTTTCTTGTAAATTATACTGGTAAATAAAAGTTTTCTGAGTGCTAAGGCGAATTAACAGCTAATTTGCTGGATACTAAAATTTGATGCACTATACTTTGTAATTATAGTCATTGCGTTAGCAGAGTATCTTTTTTCAACGATCAAAAGTTAATTCTATTTTATGTTGAATATTAGATGCGATATCTTCTCCACCAATAAATACAACATTATTATTATTTATAAACAGTACAATCGATAATCAAATACACTTTTTCCGTCCAATTAATTTCAGGCGTCATCCCAACACTTGCACCAAAAATTCGTAACAAAACAAAATCATCTTGTTTAAGAATAATTATTCCACTCCGCTCTGACAGGCCTCAGTGAAATTGATTTCTCTGCTCATATACACACACACATATATACCCACACATGCATGCACACACACACTCACACACACACACACACACACGTGCATACGCGTACACGAAAACCGCGGGCGTAATCAATTAATAAAAGAAAACCACCTCGTCAGAGTCCCGTGCGCAAAGAGTCAGCTCTTTCTCTCCGCGACGGACGCGCGTAGTATAAAAGCAGCGCAGCGGCAGCAGCTTGTATACAGGGGAGGCAGGGGCAATCAATCAGGCGGTTGCAGCGAGGTCTGCATCGCAGTTCACGAGCTCGCGCGAGCAACGCAAACTCGTTTATGCAGGCAGGCAGGCAGGCCAGTCACGCTACGCCGATGACGTATTGCGAAATTCTGACAGTGGTGCCCGCGGTTCCTACACGGCGAACTGCAGGGCTCGAGTGATGCATCGTCGGCTAATTTGCAACTGAATCGCCTGCCCGCGCCACCGTCCGGGACAGGATGCGACGCGGTGAGAACGGAACGTTCTACGCGGCGATGCTGGCGCGCTTCTTCTATCCCCTGGAGTCGATTGTCTTTACGGTGTACATCGATTGTTCGATATCGTTGATTTTTAAGAGGAGAAAACACAAGATTTGATGAATATGGCCAAAGTTTTTTCGTGTCCATAAATGCATTGAACTTTCTATTAGCAAGTTGTCGATGTCTCACGCTGTTTATGAAGATAATGACGATGATGTGGTTAGGAACAACTCGAGATTGGGTATGAATTTTTACACAAATGATTGTATGAAAAATAGAATTTTTCAAAACCGACTTTAAAAACAACTGCTGACAGTGTATGCGTGTATATATGCATGTGCATATGTGCATGTGAGTGTGCTTAAGCGTGAATGTGTGTGTATGTGTGTGTGTATATGTGTGTGCGTGTGTGTGTATGTATGTGTGTGTGCGTGTGTGTCTGAGTGCGTGTGTGTGTATGTGTGTGTATGTGTGGCATATGACAGTTCGTTCAATCTCTAGTATACCTTTCCCAAATTTTGCACAGATGTTTGCTATCATTGCTCGGTATGCACTTAACCCTTTAAAGTAAATCGTGCATTAGTCGTGGTAACGTCTTAAAATCTATTTTGTTAGATTGCCAACGTTACTGGTGCATATAGAATTTTTTATACAGTCTAGAAAAATTCCTACTTACTTTTTATACCATTTTGAAAATATTTGTGCACTACGAGTATCATCAAAATTTAATACAAATAACCATAATTAAAAATTAGATCATTTTATTTAAATAAAAAACAATGTTTATGCGTAATTTATGCAAAAAATCATCCGAATTGAAGAAATGTGTCTTTTGTTTTACTTGCAAAATAGATGAATTGTATAGATTTTCATGGAATGAGTTTATATATTGCTTTATAAGATTTAATAAAGTATCTTACATTCAAGACAGTTCATGTATGTAAAGAAAACTCTTCGTAAAAGTTAAAAGATATAATAGAAGTAATTTTAAAAGCAATTTTTAATTTTCGAACTGCTTATTTATATTTAAGCACGTTATTACTACAAAGATACGTAAAAATATATATTAGCTTTATAAACATTAGATTTATCTACAAATTATTCTTCTGAAATAAAAATGAAATAACTTTTTATAAAAATGTTACCCCAAGTAAACCACCACAAGCAAAAGTTTGGAATATAACAATCGTTATAAAAAAAACAAATTAAATTTTTACACAAAAACAAAAAATTGAGCTTGAATGGACAAATATTACCGCTTAATACACAAGAAATAAGCGTGCAAATTAAAAAAAAATTGTAAAAATGAAAAATCATTATAAAACAAAAACAAGTCGATGAATCTAAAAGAAAAATATATTAAATGGCTGCGATAGGCTCTTACTTGACCTGACTATGCCCCGACTGTTATCTGGGCACATTCTGATTAAATTGACCAACTTCTTTTATGCCCCTAGCAGTACTAAGACGTGAAACATTTTACATCTTATTATTGAGTCATACCTATGCTTTCTTGAAATCAATGAATAATTGGTGTACCGTTTCCCCGTATTCCCATTTCTTTTCGAGGAGCTGCCTAACCGTGAACATCTGGTCGCTTGTTGACCTGTTCCTTCGAAATTCACACTAGTAATCCCCGAGGATTTCCTCCGCGAGAAATGTGAGTCTATCTAGTAGTACCTTAGAGAGAATTATGTACAGATAAGAGAAATGCCTCTATAGTTATTACAGTTTGTTTTATCTCCTTTTTTGTGTTGTTACATATGAATGGGAAACGAGGTAGGCAGCGAAAAAAGTAGACGACGGGACTCGAACCGAGGTCCTCAGTGTGCGGGTCTCGTGCTCACACCACGGAGCTAACGTCTACGATGCAGGCCAAGTGCATCGTAGTCCGGCTCCACTTATCGTTGACTCGTCTCATATGCTCGCGCTGCAAGCGTTGCAGACGTGTGTGTCTGTGACAGTGTATTGGGACTATGATTAGGTCTCTCGATTCTTTGGGCATTGTGTCTTTCTTCGATATGGTGCAAATAAAATTATGAATTATTTACTTGAGTGGTTCCCCTCCCTGTTTAAATAGTTCGGCCCGTAAATGATCTATTACAGGGGCTCTATTGTTTTTTAACTTGTTGATTGCCTTGCAGACCTCATATAGGCTATGTTGCTCAATTTGTGGTTCAGCAGTGTGAATTTCGTTATAGTATAAAGTGGTTTGTTGTTCGTGTACGTTTAGGAGCTCGTCGAAATAATTTTTCCACCTATTTAGTAATAGTCCATCTGTGTCCGTTCTAAGGTTCCCATTTTCGTCTCTAAGGAAGTTAGTTTTAGTCTGGGATCCTTTCCTTATTAAGTTTATATCTGTATACATTTCCCGAATATCATTTCTATTACTGTTTTCTTTTATTGCTCAGACTTTATTATTTTCCCACTCTCGTTTTTTATTCCGAAAAATTAATTTGGCTTGTTCTCTTATATTACGGTAATGTGCGGAGGTGATCTCATTCGCGTTGTTACGGCGAAGCGTTTCTGCTTTTTGCCTTTCTCTATTCCACTCCTCGCATTCCTCGTCCACAGTTTTTGCTTGTTCTTAAATATCTTGAAAAATAAAAATCCTCATGATCTGGGCAAATAATTCAGCCAAGAGATAGTTAAAAGCTACCATTCTGGAAATTTTCAAAAGGAATAATGCCGTTTTACTCAAGTTATCATTCGACATAGAAAATCGATTTTATTTACAAAATGATTTTTTGCTCGGCAAACGAAAAATGAAAAGGCTAAAAAATTTTACTGAATATTGTACTCTATGTTACTAATTATATCGATTTATTCAATATATTTCCATGATGTGTTTCTGAGATATAACCGTTTAAAAAAAAACATGACGTTCCATGTATAACAGAAAAAGGGTAATAGATTACAATAAATTTCAGAGCGGAAAAGATAGTTAATTTTAAGCTCTTTCAAATACATTATCACTAAATAAATGATATTATTTCTAAGGTACATATTAATGAAACCGAAAAACTAAAACTCAAAAATCGAAAAACCAAAAAAAAGCCAAACACACATCGAAATAGAAAAAAAATTAATTTTGAGCCCCCTTCCTTTAAAAAGAAAGAGAAAAAATGAGCCCGGAAAGATTAAATTTAACCGCGGATTACTCGAGATATGGTGGTACACACACACACACACACACACACACACACACGCACGCACGACATTTTCTAAAAATAGTGTATTATGATTCCAAATGGCCCAAAACCTATTTCCCAAAACATGTTTTTAGCAAAACTTTTATTTATTATCACAAAGTGTCCTCTTTGAGCAAGCAAAAATTAAAAAGTAATATATAACCAATTTATTTGAAATTTTAAGGCGGTTAGATCCCCTTAAGGAGGTTTGAGCGACATGGTCTGATAAAGAATAACATTTTGGTAAATACGTAGTTGATTAATGTCTAATATTTAATATAATCATGCTATGTTATACTACCGGCAGTACTGCAAATATATTTATAAAAAAAATAATAATTTCTTGACTTATTATTAACAAAAAAAACAATTATTGTAAAAATATGGTAGTATATATAGAAAGAAAATGTATTTCTATGCGCAAAACAAAAAAATTTCATGGAAAAAAATTGACGATTTTTTACGATATAATGAATCGTTATCTAAAGTCGCTGTAAAAATTTCAAATAGTGTAAGCATTTTTTCGAAAAGATATGGTAGTTAACAAAAAATTCATATACTCATATAAACCGAATAAAAAAATTTTAAACAATTATTTCTCGTTAACGAGCTTCCTAAAAGACTTAAATTTTTTTAGCAGTCTCTAGTTACCATGTTTGTTCTATAGTACAATTTCTTTCAGCTCTGTGCCTATACTTTTTCCTTTTGGCGCTCGAACCTCACCGACAAATGCAGACCCACTTTATTCATTAAATTTTCACTTTTGAGTAAATATCTCTCTGAAACATTGTTGTAAAAAAAAACTACTGCATATAACAGCAAAAACTTTTTTCCCTGAAAGTAGTCCTCTAAGAGAATAAAAAAATTTCTATAATAAACAGTATTTTTATAGTAATGCATATTTATTATTTAGTTATTTATTTATAAACAATCATTCTTGCTTCCCAGGTGATTTTGGACCTCTAGGTAGTCTCAAATAAAAAATTCAGAAACATTCTCAATCTATATGAGTATTGCTATTACCGGAGCCACAATTAATTATTATTAAAAATTAACAATATGGCGACGATTTTTTAACGCCGTAATTAGAATGAACATATAACTTAAAATTAAAATTTTAGATTGAGATTTGGAAGATAGCTATATATGTACTGTATATGCCTGCAAAATTTCAGATTGATTGGACAAAATGTTTTTGAGAAATCATCTACGCAAGGTGTAAAAATGTCGTTTCAACAAAAACGTGTTTAATGTTTTATAAACGCGTATCACCCTCACAGTACAATTTTTTTTAGTAGAATAACAACAACGTGTATAATTTGAATACGTAGAATGTGCATATTATTGTTAGAAAAAGCATACATCTTTTAAACTCTCTAGAGAGGTTATCGCTATACAGTTACATCAGAACCGAGCCATCTGCTTACCTCGCACAAGCTGTATTGAACAATTTCAAAAAAAAACAGCCAGGCTCTTGCACCTCCCTAGAGATTTCTATCATCTAATCATAGAAAATACAAAATCCCATCTTAAAGTAGCATCATGTGAAATTCCCTACATCCTATAGAAACATTGAAAACCGCGATAACTCCTTCATAGCTCACTGAAACCGCTAACTGCCCATACACGTGGAATAAATAAATTTCTGATTGCCAATACACAACCTTGCTGAAAACTCCCCGCCCCTGTTTACAGACACACAATCCCACGCCACAAGACATCGGAAATTGCGAGCTCACGCAATCGGAAACTCTCGAATAATAACAATTTCGCATTGAAAAAGGGCTCGCGAATATCTATCTCTCTCTTTCTCTCTCTCACCGACACGCGCGATTGAATTCTGCCACGTCTCTGAAAGCTCTCTCTCGCCGCTGCACTTCAGTGAGCGCGCGCATCGCACACATAGCGAAGCAGACACTGCTGTGCTCGCCCGAAGGCATTTTGCGCGGAAATCACGCTCTCTGGCAATCATTCGCTGGCGAAGAGGCAAACGACGCACCGCGTGTGTGACTGCGCGCTGCGGAGCGTAATATCGCGTGTATGCGGGCGCAAATTCGAAGAGAGCGAGAGCGAGAGAGAGAGAGAACGAGCACAGTACGCCGCAGGCATGAAACTCGGGAATCGCGCGCGAAAGAGTATCATTCCAGGGTTTCGATTGCTGCAGCAGTGGGAGGAGAAAAAGTTCGATCGCGTCGCGCACGAGTTGGCGGCGGCCTTTGAAAAAGCTCGCGCGATGCGAGACATGAATCAATCTCGGCTCCACGGTTTCGAGTAAAGTATAGATATGTGCGCGCAGTCGCTTAAGTTGTGACGGATAGATTGCCGCTGAGACGTTAGAATTTCAGACGTTTTAGTAGACGTTTTAGGATGACGGATTTAATACGCTTTTTGGGGATACGCAAGCATTTTCAGAATTCTTTTAATATTACTTTGAAGGATTAGCGAACATAATTAATATAGTTAAGAAAAAATCTGTTATTACGCACAAATTTACAAATTTAATTTTCATTTCAATTTGATATATAATAAGGACTTCCCTTATAACGAATATATTGGCTGAACAAAAACTGGTCCAAAATATATTTAAAGCTCATCAAGAGAGAAGTATTAAATTTAAAAGAGTGCACGAGTGCAGAAAAGCCAAATTGAATGAGCGTTTTTAAATCATTCGAAATCAAAAGGAAGTAAAAATATTCCAATTATATATTGGTAGTATTACGGGTAGTATAATATTTTTAAGTGTAGTGATGATTAGATTTTCAAGACTTAAAAAGCGACATATTATTTATTTGGATAAAATATGTATATATGGAAGCTTAATGTGAATTATACGGAATTAATAAACTGTATCGATGATTTTATATACTTAATTTGCTTATTTATTTTTTAACTCAAACTTTTTCACTCTCTGGAATGTTTAATTTAGACTAAGAATCCAAAAACAGTTAAAGGTTTTTAATTTAGTAGCTTTTTTCTGCCAATGATACGTAACGTTTTCACGTAAAAAAAAATCAGCGGGCATAATTTCAAACATTTATTTCACGAACTGCAGGAGTCCACGCAACCTTAAAGTCCGCTTTATAATGAAGTCCTTGCCCCTACACACGACCGCCGCCCGCACTTACCACCACTTACCACCTGCTGAAAGATATACACCGACACTTAATAATCGCGAGCTTCCCTAATCGATTTTAAATATCGGCATTCGCTTACACCCATAAAACTCGCCCTCCGCACTACCGCCCAAACACGCGCACACACCACCGTGCACTTTTCGATACTTTTTCCCTCTCTCTCTCTTTCTCTTGCTTTGCTCAAACTTGCCCACACAGCGCAGCACTTTTTCAGCGGGCGTCTAGCAGCGGCAGCAGCCGCAGGCTATATCGCTGCTGCCTAGCTGCAGGCGCGCGCCTCGCGCATAATTTATCCTAAGCTCCGGCCCATTACTCTTGTCCCGATAAATCTCGATCCTAATCTTGATTTATCATCGCGCGATACACTTATCGCCCCGTATATATATATATACGCGAGCGCGCGGGCGCACGGCAAACCCCGTATATGGCTCTATGTATACGTATACGCTGTACAGGAGGGTATCTACTGGTAATAGCGATCGCCTCGGCCTGCATGAAGGACTCCTCTCGCCCGGGACGCGGAAGGCTTCAGGTGCCTCCTCGCGTGCATGACTGATCGACCGAAAGACTGGAAGCTGGTAGACAGTGAGCGAATTGTTGTGAATGATCGCTGGTGTGTGCAAGTATCGTTTGTTTTGAAGAAGGAGAGCGAGAAACATGATGAGTATCGGGGATATCCATTTAGCTATGCATTTTATTGCTAGGCGAGTTGTGAGTAGCTGGAACTTTAAACGCCCGTAATTATTGTTCAACTTGTCGTTGAGAATTTTAGCATCAAGATCTTTGTGAGAAGCTTACTTTGAAAAGGAACAATGACTTTAATGTGTTTCAGAAGAAGAGCATCCGAATAATCGTTTTTGATGAAATGTAGAATGCAATAAAGATTATTGAAAGGTGTTATAATATGAACCTGATCTCGCAGGTGACATATGGAAGGTCAATCTGAAAGCATTATGTTAGATCCAGTACTGAATCAGGAGGCGTCAAAAAATTATCGTTTATTGTAAAATCAGAAACAAATAAATAAGTAAAATAAATGACTAAATCACATTGCTCTATATTGATATAACAAAAAGATAAATGGGGCCATCCATAAATAAAATAAGGCATTTTTGAAAATTCTCCTCTGCTTTCTGGATGATTTTATAGTTAATCGAGACTCTTTTGCGGAATCACTCTGTGATATATCCGAATGTTTTTTTTAAGCTGTTCGGCCCGTTAGTCATGCCCAATACTTTTATAATTATCATTAAACTCGTTAAACCATTATTGAAGATACATACATCACTAGTTGCTGCAATATCGAGAACAGCTTTGCCACTAGATCTTCTTTGCTTAGATCTTCGTAATCTAGCTTAATAGTATCGAATACTAATTCTAATAAAGCTGTGATAAAAATTGTCAAAAGTATTTGTAGCTGTTACTTTTTGCCAGGAATACCACGAATGTTCACAGGGTGGGAATTTCTTGTGCTGCGGGACTCTGCGGCGCAACGCTCGAAATAGGCCTTTAGAAATTATTTATAGCTGTAAGAATTTTTGTATATTATTTCTAAGATATTTAGGTATCATTTACGAGAATAAAATAATCGATTTTTATACAATTCTAGAATGGCGTTATCCCTTAAGAGGATGTATAAAGAGATGACTTTCTTAGCAAGGATTACATACCGCTAAACCATTTGCCTATAAAAGATTATAATATTTGTAAAGATCTTTCAAGACGCGAATTATTTATTGACTTGAATAAAATTTAACAATTGAATCGTGTTCAACCATGTAAGAGTTATATCGCGTAATAAATACAAAATTTATTGTACAGGTTTTTATCTCCCAATTTTTACAAATTCGGTTTTAAGAAAAATTATTACAAATTTTCTGCCTAATTTCAATGTAAAATATGAAATTTCTTAAGGAAGCACAGTACAGTTGTCAGTAGTTTAAATGTGAAAGAAAGAATTTCAAATAAAAATTTTCACATTAAATTAATAAAAGAACGCTTATAATTAAATTTTGAAATCACTAGAATGAGTGAAGTGTATACAAGTAAGCGCAGTAGATAATGTTCGACAACGGTTAGACATGAATATTCAACGTTCGCAATCACGGGCACTCTCTTACGTTAATATAGTTTAGATTTACGTCGATAAAAGCACTTCTGATGTACACAATTATGTTAAAGAATCTTTAAACTGATTATTTCTGCAAGCAAGATCATCTTTTTTCCTATCCACTTTTAACGGTCACTTACTTGTACTTTCTCATAAGATTAGACGTACCGCCTAATCTTTATTAGATGATTGATCGTCCCGATCATTTATCTTTTAATTGAAGGTGTAAATATACGCTCTAATGATTTATCTATACCTGCGCACATAATATTCTCATACATTTTAAATTTCTGACACTGTTAAAAATAAAACTCTTACATTCGATGACCCTTTAAATTTGGGCAATTTTAATATACATACTCCATAATGATCACTTAACTATTCAAGCTTGTTTATTAAATATTAAGCTTCGAAATAAAAGAATCTTAAGCGTTGCTATATCTTCTTCATATTAATAAATATATACCTCGGCCATCTCTTAAAAGGCCGACTATGCATGTAAATCTCCAAATCGCATGCGTATAAAATTCGTACATTCGGTATAGTATACGTATTTACCTATATTGATGCAGACTTACTTACACAAGCGGTATAATAGACCTGAACACGAGTATATCTCGCGAATATATCGGGCATGTTATAATTCTCATGTAATTTGCGCGCAACGAACCACCCGCAGAAACCCATACAACGTCGGTGCAATGCTATTCCGTATAATTTATCACCGGTATAATAATTATCCTCTCTCCGTCTCTCTTCTCGCGCGGGCTGCTATCGCAATTACAGTAATGATCCGTGCCTGTATAAACAACGCGCCGGCACCGACGCATTATACACCAGCGCTGCGGCGCTGGCTATCGCTCGCACGCAGACGTACACGTATACACACATATGATATATAAATGACGGCCCGCGTGCTTTATGCGATCGTGTACTCGTGGGCTCGCGGTGCGAATGATCGCGCTTATAACGTGCGCGCGCGCGCGTGCGCCGCGATGTACAGGTGGCTGTTGTTGTGTTAGGGTCTAATCACACGAGTGCAAAGCACTGCACGAACGTCAGCTGATGATTAAAGGGAAAGTAGAGGCTCGAGCGCTTACTAAGGAGCTCGAGCGCGCGCGGGTGCAGCCCGACGTGTAGAGTGGCTTGCGTAAATTATTATTAAGAACGTGGGCTATGATGCATAAGAGATGTTTGTGTGCGAGTGTGCATGTGTGTGTGTAAGTATTTGTGTAAGTGCGCGTGTGTGAGCGAGAATTTGTAAGAGGTGTTTTTGAGAAGGTTTAGCTGGTGTTCAGTTGCGAGAGTGTGATGGATTTATTCGCGTAATTGGTACTTTGTAACGTTTAGATGTAATTCGTATTGAAAAAGAAGTTTATTATAGAGGCTTTGATACGTGCTGTAAACTACCTGCTTTCTTGAACGTACACATTATAAATGATTTAACTATTTTTTTGATGAATATAGAATTAACTGATTTTTGTTACATAATACAGATTAAAGATATAATATTTTAAACATTACTATATTTTTCTTTTTTAAACTAAGGTAGTGCATATAATATATCAAAAGCAATTATTAAATTTTAAAAAAAGTTTAATATATTTAATAACTGACGTTCAGTTTGTTATTATGCTATCATATTGCAGGATCGATACGAAGATTAAGAATACAATATATCAACCAAAGAATAAATATAATATGTAAAATACGTAAGTTTTTAAACTAACTTACACTTCTGTATAAGTAACAAATTAATCATATCTTTTTTGTGAAATTGCAGAATAAAACCCATACATTACAACACTTAAATTAATTCGCTATTAAATTTCAAATTCATGATTGATGTACAGTCATTAGAAATCTTGCAGTGACAGCTTCATTATCGAGCGAAGGATATACGCAAATTTAGGATATAATAAACGCGCAGGGAAAAGAATAAAAAGCTGTCCTGTCATTAAAAACAGATTTTCAGCCTCGTTTATCAAAGACTGTCATTAATATTAAATGATAAATGAAATTAAAATATAAAAAACAGACTCGCGAATAAATTCATAGCCGTCAAAAGTGAAAGCAAACTTTACTTAAATTACACGTCCCGCGAGATACCACCGCGCAATACAACGATGTTTCACCTGCACACCAAAACAGCGAAAAAACAACCAAACGCTTTTTTCCTCGCAATCTTTTCCTTCGCTACACACTGTACAAAGTGTTCTTATCGCACCGACGGATCGGCTTATTGCGCGCGTTTTGCACGCGAAAGCTTGTATATCTCTAAATACCCAGCTGTCGGGCCTTTTTTTTCGACTCTCGCCCCCTCAACCCCCCTGACATTAATGCATTCCCAGATCTATGATTATCGTGCGCCTACCGGCGGGGCAGCTATTTCATTTTAATGCCCCGAACGCGCGAAATTTATTTGATAGGTGAGCGCGCAAAGAATATCGACGCGTATTACCCCATGAATTACCAGGCAGGCAGGCAGGTATGTATAGGTAGTCGCGAGAAGCAGAGAGAGAGAGAGAAAGAGAGATAGAGATAAGCACTTATTCATTCGCTCATGGGTATAGTAACGTGATGTACTGCCGCAGCCACTGCCGCCAAGTATACGCTATCGATTACACGCGACTGCAGATGTTCATTTTCCTCCCGGCGGCGCGGCGGTGGCGGCTGTTGTAAAACGCGGCGCCGTGTATACCGCGCGCCTCGAAATTGTATAGTGTTGAGTTCGCGGGTATAGGCGTATGCAGCGCAGAGCTGGAGGTAAAACAGTGTGTAACACACGGGGGAAAGGAATTATTAGCGCAGGAAACTCATATCGGATTAATGATGCGAGACTCTTTTTACGCGTAAAACGTGATCGATATATCGCTCGTGATTAATTGCGGTGCAGCTTAGCGAGGCTCATTGTGGGGTAATTTGATTGCACTGGTAATAAAATGTTTTTTAGTCGCAGTAGAATTGTTTTATTTGAACGAGATTAAAATTTACTGTTCCGATAAAATTTACAATCCACAAATATTTTTTTTAATATTATTTATGATTTATTGTTATTTTTCGGTATCGTTTAATTAGCCAATTTTCCAAAATTATAGGCATTTATTGCCTCATTTTTCTTAATTGTTTTATCTTTTCGGAAAAATATTATAAAGTAATAAATCAAAAGTATGATTTATTTACTAAATTAAAGCTTGCCAAACGTATTTTAGAATGATAAGATCATGTTTAAGCTGCACAAAAATGTAATACTTGACTTTCATTTCATATATGTAATTGTAAGATATAAAATATCGTGACAAAATTAAAATAAATGGGTGGGCATAAATGTACCGAAAAATAATTTGGCTGACGGATAATAATGCCAAATTTATTTTACCGAAGGGTAAATTTGCCAAAAGGTGAAATGTTCCAATGGCAAAGATTAACAAAAGTGCCGAAAAAAAAAGTTCCGACGAGCAAAAATGCCGATGGATAAAAACACCGAAAGTTAAAAATGCCGAAATGTTGAATGGCAACGGGTAAAAACTAAAAATGTCGGGTGGGACTCTAAGAAACGAAAAAAAGAATTATGAATAAATAAAACTTCGAAAATCAAAAGAACCAAAAATTAAACCTACGAATTGCAAAAATATAAACGAACAAGCTTTAGAAATTTAAATAACGAAAACTTTTAATAACGAAAAACATAACTTTTAATTACAAAAAAAAAGTACTGCGAAGATCAAAATAACGAAAAATCGAAATTGCGAACTGCAACATTCAGATGAACAAAACTACGAAAAATAAAAGCCGAACATTGATATTAAATGGTCGATTTTTATTTTTCGTAATTTTTATCCATTTAATTTTGCAATTCATAATTTTGTATTTTCGTTGCTTAAACTTCGTAATTTTATTTTTCGTAATTTTGTTTTTCATCAATAAAGTTTTTCGTTCTTGAAGTTTTGAAATTTCGTCTGTCTATATTTTGAAATCGTTTTTATAATTTTTCGTTATTTTGATGTTCGAAGTTTTATTTATTCGTAATTTTGTTTTGATCGTTATTTAGAGTCCCACCCAAAATATCGTATATTGAAAAGAAACGACCTAGCAACAATTAATACATTATTATAATACAGGCGCATATTCTAATGAAAGCTCTTTTTTATCCAAATTTTCGTTTTCGGCATATTTAACTTTCGGCATTTTCTTTTTCGGAATTCTTGTTTTCGGCATTTTCAACTTTCGTCATATTTATCCATAGGTATTGATTTTTTCGGCAATTTCAATCGTTCGGTAAATTTATCCTTCTGCAAATTTATTTTTCGGTGTATATATCCCCATCCCAAATTTAACATCACCATCTTGTAATTGGCCATTCAATTCAATTTTCCCTTAAAGTACAACCAAAGCCGTCCAACATAGTTGATTTACAATAACAAATAACAAGTATTTCCTTACAAAATCAGATTTAAAACAAATACACTTTTTTCAAAAAAGTTGTTTCGAAAAATCCACCATTTTCCATGTTTTCTTTTATTTTTACATAATTTAAGATTAAAAATCGGAAAGACCGACCCCAAAAACCGTTATATACAATGTTTTAAACAAATTGATCAACATTAACTTGATTAAAAAGACACACAAAAATGAAAAAGTCATTTCGGACGTCTCGGCGCTAATGGGTTAATAAAATAGTTTAAACTACAGATAAAATCTTTATCTAATGAAAAAATATTTACTATGTAAAGAAAGTTGAAGATGCGTTAACAAAATGTAGAAAAACTAAATTCAAATGCGGAAACTGAAATAATGAGCAAATCTAAAATCAGAATAATTAAAGTAAATGTGGTACATAAGTTTATGAGCTAGAAAACAGATACATTGAGTGTAACTGCATAGACGAATGCTAGTATGCATAAACAAGAATCATGAAAGTCATCAAGCAAGAGGTGCAAAGCTTACAATAATTTTCGTGTAAACTTATGTTATCAAGGCAACATGTATGATGGTCATAGGTCGAAAAAATGTACATCTACTAAATATTACTATACTTTTGGCTCCGGAAAGCATTCAGATAAATATTATAGGGATGTGAGAAATAAGATGTACAGAAATTGTCATAAGTATACTTAAAAAAAACAAACCTAATTAAGAAACTGATCATACAGCTGACAACAAAGAATCTTGTAGAACCTACATATTTTTACTACGAAGGCCATAACAAACAATTGATTATTCATACAACCCAATAAAAAACAATGACAGGAGAAACTAAACGGTTTGAAGAAACTGCATAAGAAGGAATGATACATCATGACAATAGTGATGAAGAAGAATTTATTAAAGAAATATTAATAGACAATACAAATATATTAAATAATTTCATTGTAAACAATGATGAGCCGTGTTTATTGTAAATTAATTATAATAATAACAATTATAAAAGGATCGAGAAATATAAATATAAATGTAGTAGTGCAGAAAAAGTAGTACAATTGAAATGGACGGATGTGATAATAAAAATTAAAGAAACATGATATAATTAAATTATTTAAGCTTTTATTATTTATACCTTAGAATAAAACATTAAAACTTAGTTATTTTTCTGTCAAGTGGTTTATAAGTAGTTTATAATTTTTGTTGAAAGTTTTTATAACTGCACTACGTACAGATGCCTGTATATATCTGCAGAGTATAATCTTATTATAGCTCTACGTTATTAAAGGTATTGTGTTTGTTACTAAATGCAACCTGGTAAATAAACAAATAAATAATTTTAGCTAAATAAAAATCAAATACATCAGCAAAAAATCTTTCAACGCTAAATATTAAATTTTGTATTAAAAAAATGATATCCGAATGAGCTCTACGAACTTCATACTACCACTGACAAGTTTCTACAAATATCACCCCTATTCCTTCCGTCATACAAAGCTCATTATATCACGCCCTATCCCTGACAAAAGCATCAGTGGCATCAACAACAGTACCAGCAATTACTCTCCTCGTTGCACATATGCACAAAAATCAATTCACTATCCCTTTGCACACAATCCCTCATCACCGCCAGTCTTTCTCTCACCGATCCCTACCTACCCTTGACAAAAAAACAAGGACCTCCATCATACACAACTCGTTGCTGCACTGTATACGGTTCAGTACACAACTCGAGCGTTCGAGGAGTATAAACTCGAGGCTTTGCCGCGATTTCATTATACACGCGGTAATCCAAGCTACGGGGAAGGGCGAGAGAATATAATAATAGGGAGCGAGAGCGAGGAGCAAAAAAAGGGTCAAAGCGGTGCGGTGCGGCCCATTGAAAGGGATGATGACGATCCGCGCACAGCTAAGATTACATCGTGTCAGTTGATACGCTGCCGAGCGCGGCGCTTGACGAGACAGACCCGGCACCCCGTCTCTCCTGTTCTCTCTCTCTCTCTCTCTGTATATACTTAAGGTCCCTTCATAGTGAGATACCGTAGACGAGACTGATCGAACTTAAACCTGACCTAACCCGACTAGATCTAACGAGACTCAACCATACCCCACTAGACTTAATCAAATGAGATTTGATAATAAATACGTAGATCGTTATAAAAGTTAATTGTAATTAAATATTTAATTTAGTATTGAAAAAGTATTTAAAAAATAGATTATTAATTTATTTGAGAAACTTCGTCATTAAAAGTCAATTTTATGTTAAATATTACACTAGAATTCCAATTTTACGAAATAAATTATGTTTTCACGGATTAAAAGGAATATAAAGAAAATATTTTAAAGTATACCTATATATCTAAACATCTATGATAATAGGGACATTTGATTACATTTTACAAAAAACCTAATCCTTCAGGCCAATTGTAGCAATGAATACACACACAAACATACACACGCGCACACGTACACGTACATGCATCCAATATCAACCTATGATAGACTTGTTGTTAGGGACTCTAAAGCAAGTAAATTAAAAAGACATACATTATAATAAGCTATAATAATATTTATAAATTTATTAATAATTAAGAAAATCAGAAAATTAAGAATTTTATTATAAAAATATTGTTTCTTCTGTTACTACGAAAATGAGCAGTGGGCGAACCAAACTAATTAAGTAATTCCTTTTTTTTTAATCTAAGAAAATCAAGAAAAACTCGAATTTTTTTATTAGTTGAAAAGGAATAACGTATTTTAGATATTTTTACTGATCTAATTTAAGTTTAGATTACAAATAGTACATAAAGGGGCGAGAACAATGTATATGACTTTGAAAAAACACATACAACCGATTTCTACCAAAAATTAAATTATTTGGTTTAGTTCGTTTTGATTTGGGTTTCGCCCAGTCCTTAAATATTTCTGCTTATACATATAGGAATTTAAGCAAATAACAGTGACATTTGTTGTCTGATAAGTTAGTTTGTAGTGAAATGCGAAAAAATGCCAATTCCTTGGCTTCCTTTCCTTCCTTAGAAATTATTTTTTCATTCTTCTATAAAACTATGTTGTATATACCACTTTAAACTAAACATGTTCATCTAATTTACACTGACGAAATTAGATTGAGTATATACAGTAGACTCTCAATATATCATCATTAGCTGCATCTTTACTTAAAGCACTTCCACTCATACGTTTCGCTAACCAAAGTACGTCCCGTTTCTGCCAATTCGAAGTATCTGAAATCCAGTGACGTATTAAGGGAAAACTGCCTATACAATTATTCACAGCTCATATTTCTCCCAAAATTTGTGACGATATATCGAGAGTCTACTGTATATATCTACTTATATTTATATTCTTAAATTATTTAAAGTAGCGGACATCGAATATCACAGTTGTACGAAAATCACACACATATTACAATAAAATCTCACGTCACCTACAAGGCATATCCTCAGGTAGACTTAAGTCTGATTGGGTCGATTAAGGTACAGTGACCCAAACAGTCCTATCTCTAAAATCTCACTATGAACGAACCCTTAACCCTCGAATCGAAATAGAGGGGAGGTCGAGGCCCGCAGGAGTGCAGGAGAGAGCGAGATAGACAGAGAGGGCGTGTATAGCACAGCACAGCTCAGTTCGGAGCAGCCGTCGTCGTCGTCGTCGTCGTCGTGGTGGGCTGTCAGCGTTGTCAGCGATTAGGCACGCGTTGTCAGCCGTTGAAAAGGGTTCATTAGATTACGGGAACACTTGCTGCCGGCCGCCGCGTCAGCCCGGCTGTCAGCTGTCTGGCGCGCGGAAGGAGCGACATTTTCGAGCGGCGCGGCACCGGCTCTCTTTCTCGACGTACCCATATATACCACGCCGAGAGCCTGTCTGCGCGATTTTCTGCCGAATATGCAGCAGAGAGTGGAGAAAGAGAGAGATAGCGAGAGAGATCTAGTCGTAATTAGCCGGCCGACGAACCGTGAAATTCCATTACGAGTGTGTAGTCGAGCGATCGCATGGGTATCCGCTGCTGCAGTGCGCATCTGGGAGATTTCCGCGTTCGGAGGGTGAACCTGGGTTATTGGGTGTCTAGGCTCTGTGCGGTTTGCACTGTGCGAATGGTGGGGGGTCTAGACGGACTTTGGGGAATACCTCTACTGATTTACGGATTGCCTGCAGATATACGCACGATTGTCTGGACAATTATTTTTCGATTTAGTTTTGATTAATTATGCTCGGGGCGCGAGTGGACAATTTTGTTTTTCATTCGTTTTGTGTAAAAGAAATATGCAGTGGATAAAAGCTTTTATGATTACTTATTTAAAATATTTCTTGTGCCATACAAATTCAATAGCATAATACTATATAGTTTTGGGCTTAAGTGAGAAATAAACAAAGCTGACAAAGTAGACTTGATTAAAACCTTGATAAATATAATTTTAGTTGTGGTGTCTATACAATTCGTGCCAAAAATTAGTCTTTCACTTAAAAATGTAATTTGCCTGATTATATGAATATGTACAGAACGATAGTCTTAATCTTCGTTGAATGTAAAACGTACTTTCTTATGCCGTTCCTCAGAAAACCCATCAATTCAGGAAAAAAAGGATACTCTAAACACAACTCTATCGAATGCATAAATATACTAAAACACCTACACTTTGCATTGTTCAAACCACTTACAATTCACAAACTAAAATCGTAAGACCTAATAACGTAGCAAAACTTATAATAACTCCATAAATATTTCTACGAGACGATTTTTCCACCCTTTCCTAGAAATCTATTCCGAGTTTTTCCACAAATGAAAAGTGTTCACACCCTCGCTTGCATGTGCAAAATAACATACCTGTACTGTAAAACTGTCGCGCGTGACATCGACTTTGACTTGCGTTTCAGCGAGGAAAATGAGAACGTCAGATATATATTATAGAGGCACGTGCGCGGCAAAAGCCAAACGCAGACGAGATAGTAGTCATCGATAAGCATGCAAAAGAGGAAGAGAAATACGGCTGAGAGGGCCGACGCTTGATTGCAAAGTGTAACATCTGTAGTGAAAATAAGTGATATTCACTGTCTTTGACCAATCGAGATTATTATTTTGTTTTCGGAAAATAAGAATCGTACGCAAAGTTTGTATTCTCATAGTACATTATGCAACAAGGGAATAGTCGACTATGTTCCCGTGTTGCATATAGAACTTTATTTCCAATTTAACTGTGTCCACTTGACTTTTATTGAAAATTTATGTTAATATTAATATAAATACAAAATTAATAAACAGAGATAAAGCCAGAGAAACTGAGAATTTACTTTATTCCCACTTTTGTGGGAATAAAGTAAATTTGCGGGATTAAAGTAGATTTACGGGAATAAAATAAATTTGCCGAAATAATTTGCAATTTTCGACCCGCTTTTCAGGTGAATAAAGTGGCCATTATAGTTAAGACGTGAATAAAAATATTTATTTTGGTGTTTCATCTTTAATATAATGTCTTTCAATTTTTATAGATGTATACACACGAATGAATTACATGAGCCAACTGATAAAATAATATGATAAATGCACTGGTGAAAATGTATATGCTTGTACGAGGCTCTCTTGGAGATCTATGATTTCCGCATATTAAATATACGATAATATCATACGATAATATTGTCGTATTATGAGATGCACTGAGAAGATCACACAGGTAGTGAAATACGATTACTTATACAGGCAGTCTTTATGGAGATTAGGCATGCGATGAAGTTCGTGATGATGATGGTCTGTGTAATTTTAATAATATTCTTTTAATATAAATGTCGTACATTAAATGCATAACATTATTCAGATGTCATGATTCCCGAATTACAAGTTTTAACTTTATGGGTGTTAAATATTTAAAAATAAATTTAAAGCATTTTCAATTCATTATTACGATATGATTTCTGGTTTTATATTTTAAATTATTGTAAACAATATATTCAAAAATATTCAAAATTTGAATAATTTAAAATATAGTGTACAAAGATGAGTTTGTAATAATAAAACCATGAGTTACTTCGTATTTCTTGAAATAAATATATGTTGATTAAAATCACTAAAAGCAATAAATGGCTGTAAAGCAACATATTGCAGTTTTATCACACTATTATTTTTATCCAAACTATACACGCTGTTGTTATTCTACACAGTAACATTGTACACGACAAATATGTGTACAACCATTCTCTACACCTAGTTTTGATTCATAGTATGTCGGTTATAATTCACTATTTTCAAAAGTAAGTTCAGACTCTGGTATTATTATAGAATTGAATATCCGATAAACATAAAAATTAATATATATGCTTTAATTTTAGTTCCATTTCAATTCGTAACAATCTTTGAAAATAGTATGCGTTTCCGTCACGGCCGCAGCTCCATATATCAATACGTAATACAGAGACTGAACATCAGTTTGAATGATTGATAGGCTACAAATGTACAATCAATATTGATCTTACGTAAATTATATATCCTCACCTATTCTATTTCGATAAGCCCCTATTACGTAATGCACGTATAAATACACGTTGCTACCCCGCGAATTGATTAAATATACACAGGGCCATCCAGCGCATGCATGCACATAATAATAAATAAAAGAGTACATCTATAACGCTGCCGATAAAAGCAATCGGATCCATATAACGTCTCGCTTTCGCGCTCGCCTCCCGTCGCGTCCTCTGCACCAGATCCAGCTCGAGGAAACGCGAATTCTCAGCGTCATTATACATACATTGGCTCGCGTCACGTCGATATGACACCATAGACATGGCATCGCGTGTCCCGATGAATATTTCCAATATACACGTCTCTGCTGCTGCTGCTGCACAGCGTCAAGACCTGAAATTCGTCAAAGTCTGTTGTCACTCGTCTCGAACCTTCCCCCTATCCTTTTTTTTTTTTCTTTTTGCACCTCTTCCTGCGAAAATGCATCAACTGCGAGCGACTTGACAATCGTAAGTCAATCTTCCACTTCGGCTCATCGGTGCTGCAGCGCACGGTTTTAGCATGTAAAGCCGCGCGCGCACATGCAAAGACCTTCGGGCGACGCGGAGCGTGACTGACATATAAATCTGCTGCGAATTCACTTGGCGTTGACTGAAAAATTCTCCCTTTAAAATAGTCTCTCGCGCTCTTTCTCCCTCTCTGCGGACTCTGCGCGTGCGAAACGCGCGCGCGCGCGCTCAGGTCATTGCAGATTTACGCGCGCGCGCGCCGTTGCTGCTGCTGCTGCACCGCCGCTGCTGTCAGATGCAGAACACGGCGTGGCAGTGCGCGAGCATTGGAAATACGTGCAATCTCGGCGATATTCGAGCGGAGGCGGGCTCTACTATGGATGAAATGTATACATGGATGGAGGTTGTAGGGTTGTGTGTATAAGGGTTGGGGAGGTATGCGCAGTTTGCGACTGCACGTGCGAAGGGATGATTTTCAAATAACGCGAAGATCGGGATTACGTGGATAATCTTTCAATAATTTCTTGCGATTTATAGGGAATTTGTATAAGTTTTTAGGAGATAAATTTATAAATGTAATTAAAGTATTGCTATGTGGGTATTTTATCATTCGCTATATGGGCTATAAAATATATTTTATATAAGATGAAGGACAGCATAAGTTTTATATTTAAGTAGAGCAAGAAATGAAGATAAAAGATATAAAGTTGTAAGAGAGATATTATTTCATACATAAGCTTTCTTGCATACACAAATTTTATTAATATTATAATGTTCATCTCGTAATGTAATACTATTTTTTATAATTTTAAACTATTTAAAAAGACTTTCATATTAAATTTTATTCTTAGCCTTGCTTCGCTCGGGATACAAGCTTCACTCGTCCAGGAATCACCTATTTTGTGCACTTGTTGCGTAATATATATACTATTAGTTGACTTTTACAACAAAATTAAGCCCCGACTAAAATAATTTATTGAGTTCAAGCTTTAAGGTTTATTATATAAGTTTCTGTGTCATATGTAATTGGTGCCAGACGTGGTATTTTATGTTTGCATGACTTTTTATAGATAATATGTCCAAAATATACACAAATACATGATGATTGTGTAAAAATATTAAATAAATTATTATGCTACATGGCTTTTTTAATGCTTACAACTTATTCAAATATGCTAAAATTAATCAATTTCCAATAGTAAATTCACTCTACTTTAAATCGACCCCCCCCCCCCTAAATAAAAATACAAATACATCCTCACACTAGCAGTCCGTCTATTCAAATCCAATAAAGAAACATCACTTTCATAACTGTCACGCGAAATTGCTCTCACCTCGCATTCTCCCCGCTCCGCTATACTACGCCAAAGAAGACGATTCGACAAAGGCAGGCGAGGGATTTTTCCCACGTATCATCCGCGCGCGCGAGCGAAGCTCAAAAAGTCAGTTTCCCTGTACACTCGAATCGCGTATAATACATCCCCCAACAGCCTTCGCTCTCCGTTCGTGCTACATATATCCAGGACACACGAGAGCTTCGCGGCGGAGCACTTCCACGCTACACACACACACACCTCTGTCCCCATCGCGAAAGAGAATATAAAAGCATCGCACGCGCGCGAGAGAGATATAGAACGATATAGACACGCACAGCCACATCCACGGAGGGTTAAAGTTTCGCTTTATAACACTTGAGTTACTCGGTAATAGAGACGAGCGCGCGTGTATATGTATCCATTGCAACGTAACAAGGAGGTGTATACGTGTGCACGCTGTACGGCGCCATCGGGAAGGCATCTGCGCCGGTGTGGTGCGACCGCATTGTCATCGGCAGTCGATAGCATCTCGCGCGCGGCTACGTTGGCTACAGCTATACCAGCACCCGACACTGCCGCTGACGTTTATGAGCGATGTACACTGCCTGTGCGGTACTTCCGTCCCCCTCGAGAGCCTCGCGTCTGAAACATCCCTTGCCCTGCACACACACACGCGTATACAGGTATACGGACGGGAGGCTCGAGAATTTTCTTTCTTTCTTTTTTTAATGCACGGTTTACCGTTTCATCGACGTGATACCTTTTGCTGCGCGGATGTTTCTCTTGTTTTTAACCTTTTTTGAAAGGGCCTTTCGAGCTGTCGCTTCGCTCGTTACTCGGGCTCGCGTGTTTATGGAGTTTGCGCGAGGCGAGCTCTTAGGATAAGTGTTTTTTGCTGTTTTTCTTCTGAAAGTGACGCTGCAAATTCGAGCACTTTGTGCGCAAGAGAGGAGATAGGCGATAGGTGATACGGGAAACGGGTATTTATAAGGTGGAGGATGGAAATTCCATTGGTGCGATGATATTGGGATTATAGTGGAGGATGGTGAGGAAAGGGTGTAGTGTTACGAGTTTTTGATGCTTTAGAGTGTCAGTGCGCTGCAGAGGTGTTGAATAAATGGATCGTAGCAGTTGATGCATTTATGGAAATTGTTGTCATGTCGATTTGTTTTGCTCAAGCTGATGTAGGTTGTCTTGTCTGGCTAGTCACGAGCTCTTTTCACTTACATCTCGAGTAATTCGTACATAATAATTAGATATTATATTTGTAAGAAATGATATTGATTCTACATAATTGTGACAGTTTTATTTTTCTAATTTTGTTCTTTTTTAACAATTAGACACCTCAGGCGCGCTATGCGTGATACGCTTTCAACCATCAGCAATGTCAATAGCAATTGCATTAAGTGCAGATACTAATATAATTTTAGTACGTGGAATCATGTGTATGTATTACTTATATTATAAAAAGATGGTTGTTAATGATATCATAAAGTTTAAACTAAAGTATTAAATCATATGCTTACATACAAAGAATTAGACGATAGTTTTATGACAATATGAGAATAGTCGGATACGTAAATGAAAGGGTCACTACAGAAAAGTTCAGGTGCCTTTACCAAACTAACTAACTAACTAACTAACGTTTTCTCACTTGATTTCTTACCTGATGGATTTTTAATAAATTAATATAGAATTCGTTTACCTATTTAAAATCATATATATAAACGAAGTGTGCCATATTGATACTGCCAGATTATTATAGCATTAATATAGCATACCCAAATTTACTAAGGTTACAAATAATTTCAATTAGAAATCCTATGATTTTTAATGTCAAAACATGATTACTCAATTACTTGTTTTTCTCTGATTCATTATTTGAGATAACACATTTCTACTGTTTTGTTAAGATACTTTTTATAGTTCTATAACTCGAATATTATTGTTGTATATCTTAAAGTAAAATTAATAAAATTATCAGCTTCTTTAAAAAAGAAAAGTAGAAAACAATGTCAAAAAGTTGAGTTTTATTTGTACAACGGTAACTCGTGTAATTCTATCTATCATCACCCCTTACTGATGCTATACCGTTACGCGCGCAAACCTAGGAATGCGCGCGCAGCTCACAGGATGCGTGCGTAACTCAAGGGATGCGCGCGCATTTCTGCGTGATCTCACAATCATTGTTTTATAGAGGGATAATTTTCTTTTCTTGGACTGTTTTAAAATGATTTGGATTAACAAAATAATGATTGCGAATTTGTTTGTTTTATATAGTATGACGAATTCTTTCAACGACGAAATATCTACTTACAAAAGAATTTATACTAATATTACTCATAGATTAAGATCAAACTGTTTTTAATCTATGAAATTGTACTAAAAAATATAACAAGAACTTCTCCCTTCGCCACTTTTAATTCAATATAACCATAATAATTTATAAAATATTGAAAACGTAAGTAGAAAAAATATAAAATATTATTTATTTTTTATTTTTACCGATATGCCATGGACAGTTATATTTATGTGAGACTTAAAGTGGTCTAATAAATCAAACTCTCTTATAGTTTTTGATATAAACAAAAACTATTTCACCCGATTTAAACCAAATCCATAAGTACTGTAACTGGATAATCCTTCATTAGATACTTAATTCGTATATAGATTTCCTTTCAGAAAATATCGCCTACATATTAAAGACTTGACGCTAGTTTTCTGACCATAATTCCTTAACTCCTTCCTTCACAATAACATCAGAACACAAACACAAATCATTTAATTTAAAAAGTACTCATTTCCACAGCTTCCCTCGCCCCCTACGAAACACCTCTCATCCCGCCCCAGTAAGTAGCTCAGCTCAGCTCGCCAAATCCTCGCGCGCGCTAAGTATCCCCACGACGAAAAAGTGCCGCAAGTGCACAATCCCGCACTTGTACACTTCTCTGATTAAATCCTCGAAAGCGAAAGGTCGCGCCCACTCCCCCCGCCCCCGCAGACAAACCATAAAAGAAAAAACCTGCCAAGTAAAGAGCGAGAGCGCATAGCGTTGCTCGCTCGGAGCACGCGCGCGGTTGTGTATTGGCCGGCGCGCGGCGCGTAGATGAATGCAGAGAGACGAGGGATGAAAGGCAGGGGGAGGAGGGAAGGGTGGTGCGCAGGGAAACTCCGCGCGCGAGGAGGAGAGAAAGGCAAGAGAGAGAGAGAGAGAGAGGGAGGGCGAGATAGAGCGCAGGACGCGCGGCCTCGGTCATAAAACAACGGTCGCAGTCTGCTTGTTACCCAGTCGCCGTAAACTCCGGGTATGAATCTGAATTATGGAATTATATGGCGCAGTAACTCATATCCTTGGCGCGCGTAGGGTGGGCCGACGCCGCTGCCGCCGCCGCCGCCGCCGTCGCTTTGCGCGCGAGAGACCCCCTTAAATCATGGGTTACATTCGTTTGCAGGGCTGCAGCGCGCTCTCGTGTACCAGACGCTCGCGCACTTTGCCTGCTCTGCGCGCGTGTCTGCGTTTATGCATGTGAGTGTGTGTATGTGTGTGTGCATGCGTGTGTGTGTAAGCTGTGCCAGGCCCGGATGTGTGAAACGTCGCGAATCTCTCGTCTCGACGTCAGCAGTGTTCGCTGAATATGTATGTGTGGGTATATGTGTGTATGCGCGTGTGTGTATATGTGTGTTTACGTGCAAAGGGGTGGGGGGAGGGAGTGTATAGCTACGCCGAACCCGGGACTGGAGAGTGAGTGGCTGCGTAGTAGGGAAATTTCGGAAGAAGCTGCTATGCCGGAGCGGGCGTGTCGCGCCAGACAGATTCACTTTGTATTGCCTCGCGAGAGGGAGGATGCGAGAGATATATGTGGCTGCAGCGCTGCCATTGACGGATGACGAGGTGTTGCGTTTCAGGGGAAGAGAGTGGATTCTGCACTTTCGGCATGTATATACGGTTTGACGTCGAACGTGAAGTATTCCGATGGATTGATGTTCTTTTTCTGGAGATTGTTTTTTTTTAACTAGTATTTCGAAATTAAGAGATCGGAATCTCATAAACAATTATTACATCTAAGATATTTATTCGCGCACCTATTTAATTTAAGATAACTTAGTATTAACTTTCCCATTAACACCCTATGGTCTATTGGTAAAAAAACTATTACAGGCAGGTTAATTAACATAAAAACTATTTCTTAAATCAATTTTAATTAATTTATATAGCATTATTTTAACTTAGATATAAATTATTAATCATATGACTGAAAGTCAGCCCGAACACCGAGGTGATTTTGATCAGTATGTTTCTGTATTTTCATACTACGGCACACGTAAAACAGAATTTTTTTTATTCTTGGAAGTATTCCGATGGATTGATGTTCTTTTTCTAAAGATTGTGTTTTTTAACTAGTATTTGGAAATTAAGAGATCGGAATCTCATAAACAATTATTACACCGAGAGATATTTATTCGCGCACCTATTTAATTTAAGATAACTTAGTATTAACTTTCCCATAAACTCTCTATGAAATGTTCTTTGGTTACCCATTCTAACTACATGATCTATCAACTTTGCAGGATTGAATGATTTGTGATAATCTTCGATAACTGACATAGCCTCCTTCTATTTTGTTATTATGTAATTTGATATTTTCACCGACCTGTTTAACTCCGATCATATTTCTTTTAACTAGAAAGTATTTTTTTAACACGATAAGAGTCTATGCTTCAAATTCACAATATTATTGTTTAAAAATGTTAATACATAAATTGCTAGATAATTACTGCATCTTTAATAATTTTTTTATAGAATAAAAACATGCATGATCTGAATGTAAAGTTTTCCTCATTTCGTAATTTACTTGATTTTCATCTATTATTCATCTATTATGTTTAATGATTGTTTTAATAAAAATAAGTCCCATATTTTTGATAAAGTTCGATATATTAATAAAGAAAAAAATAATTTTCTAAGATCCTATGATAAAAATTCCGATCAAACTGGATAAAAATAGAGACCTTTGATCTCATTGCCAGTTATCCGAACACCAAGATCACAAAGTCGATCTATATCGATACATCTCCGCATCCCACGAGAGTGAAAAATCTTCTCAAAAACAAATATCACCTTTCGCCAAACCCTCCAAGACCCGTAGAACTAGAATATCGCTCGAAAGGCCGCGTAACTGCAGCCCCGCTCTCGCGTTGACATAACTCTGCCCTCGCTGGACCTCATAAAAGCCAACTATCTCCTGCCTCCATCCCCCGCCTCTCCGTACACGTTAAGTCCATACGTCGGTACGGTACCTGCACCGTGCACCGTAGGTGCTGCTGCTGCTGCGTGCGTCCGCGAGGGTTTGCGCCGGACATTAATGGCCGCCATAAAGATGTGTTGCTGCGTGGCTCGCGCGGACCCAGTCCGTGTGCACGTATATATATACATACGTACATATCGTGTGCACTGCCGATGATGCATGGCTCGCGCTATATGGCTTTGATAGGCGGGTGATTCACGAGCCGACGGCGAATGATTGAAGCCGACGGGCCGCGGCGAGCTTCGGGATTTTTTTCTTTGCCTTTTTGCGGGCGGCAGGGCGATGGGTCTTTCTCTTTTTCGCAGAGTGGTGGCGCGCGGTTTTGGCGCGAACGAGCACGGCTTTGCGAGACACTTCGGCTAATTTAATGGCGCGTGTTGTGTGGAGTTGCGGGACTGGTGAGAGTGGAGTAGAGAGAGAGATGTATTTATTGATTTTTTTTAGGTGGGTTTTCCTGCTGGGTTTTTCAGGATTGCTCGATTTTTACGGAACTGAAATAGTGAGTATAGGAGTTCCGTGGTGCTGGTGGAGAAATGGTATAGCGTTCTTTTTAGCAAAATTGTATGTAGTCGATGTTTTAATAACAAATATTTATAAGTGTAATATTTACAAATAATGCAGTCAGTTATTTATTTAAAGAATCTAAAAAGTACATTTATTATAGTTACGGATAGATACAGTATCTTTTTTAAAAATTAATAAACGCGAATTATAATGTTGCATAAATATTTCTGAAACCTTTTATAGTTGATAGAAAGTATTACAAAAAAGCATTAGCATTAAGTAGCTGATGATAGTAATTACGAATGGATTTCATTTTAATATTCGAAACCTGCACGTGTCACAGAATTTACCGTTCAAGTTCTTTCGGGTTACAACAGAATAAAGTCATTTTAAAATTAAAGTCATTTATCAATTAATAGTACTGTTGTTTCATATTCACCTGTCATATTTTTCTGCTCTGAGAAAAGCAATTAATAATTTCTCAATGAATAATATTAATACATTAGTTGTTTCGCAAAAAAGTTTTAGAGTATACTATAAAAATTAACTTTATTAATAATCTTTGTTCACAGTTAAAAGAAAATATCTTAACATTTTATAAAACATTTTGCAGAGTTAGTACGCCATAAATCAAATAAGCAAACGTAAGATTTTTCTCGACTATAATATGCATTTAGAGAGTAAATGGAGCATAAATTATTCATTTACAATTCTATATCAAGCATTCGTAACTGTTATGACAACCTTAAAATCAATAATAAACGTCAAACCAATAACTAACGCTTTCTTGCGTTCGTAGCACCGTTGCCTTTTTCGTCTAATCTAATAGTATGTAATTACATCACATTTTCCACTATTGAAAACCGATATAAAAAGCATAGACACTATAACACGCCCGCCGATCTTAATTCAATGTTAATAAACTTCTTTATTGCTGTAATCAATAAAATGGCTATTGCAAATCATCATAAATCATATTACTCGAGACATTAAAAGTTTAAAACCTTATGAAACCCCGCCCACGCGTTCCTGATGGCATGCTGCACTCAAACCCGTATTACATGCGCCACAAAGACAACAACACCTGCGCGGTTCTTAAGACATCGGCTTTTACAAGCTATCGTTTCAACATCTTGTCGAAGCTCGGCTTGATAATTCACGTTTAATAGAGTTGCGTTCCGGCGTGATTTCATCTGCATTCAAACACCCACTAGACGATCCTTATGCGCAACTCGCGCGCAGTGAATTATTTGTTTCTCGCAGTATAATGTTCCTCACCTACATCTCGCCGATTGCTACGCAAGATAAAATCACACCCTCATTGATTTACTGGTTTGTAAAGCGAGTTTCTTAAAATTAAAAGTCTTAAGCGTTATTGTACTAGCATATCCATAATTTACAATTGATTGAACTGACTGCAATGTTGGGTTTTCTCATATTGCTTGACAGTAATTGATTTTGCAATAACGTTCCTTTTAAGAAAATATATTAACTGTAAAAGTTGTTAGAAATTAGTAATTCTTTTGTTATTTTTAACAAGATATTATAAAATGTTTAATCTTTTCTTTGATTTATAAAGACAATAACTTTAGAAAGCAATTTCATCCGTATTTTTTTTGCATAGTTACAAATTTAATTTCAAACAATTTTAAATAAACATTGAAAACGTAACATTTTTAATTGTCGCTGTTGGTCTGGCTCATTATTTGACATATATAATAGGGGTGACTGGGGTACCACGGGTCACTAAAATGCAATGGCCCCTAGATATTATAAAAATCATATTTTTAAATAAACTATAATGGAAATTAATTTACTATCCAATTAAAAAATGTATACCTATATTTATCTAAATATTTCATGTTTCATTTCAATTGTAAAATGGACTTGTAAAAGTACTTCGAAAATTGCCATTTCAAAAGCATTGTGGTATAACGGGATACCCTATTTGGTTATATCGGAACAGTGTATAATTTATTGCTCTTTGTTTAATTATGAACACAGAAATCAGTTCTGTACAATGTTCTTGTTATGCTTATACAATTTTAATATTATATCTAATTTTAGAACCACTGATAATTAAAACAAAAATTCATTTGCTTATATGTAGACAAATTTTTGTCATTTTCACAACTGTAAAAACTTTTGGTGCTGAAAAAATTTTTTTGCCCTAAGGAAAATTATCCATACATAGAATATTAAATCACACTACCACAGTAAGTATGTTGCTAGGCAGAATAAAATATTTTGCCTGTTTATAAAGGCTATTGGCCCGTTGTATCCCATGGCTCGTTATACCCTAGTCTACCCTATCCCTTTTTTATTACTTCATATACACCTTATTATCCTATATCCTGACTCGACAAAGGCCCACCAGTGAACCCGTAGGATTATAACTGGAAGTGATCTGAAATATACCAAGAGTGATTTTCTTTTAAACTTATTCCAAGTTTTATTGACGTAGTTGACCGGTTTTTCCACCTCTTTTTTCAATCTTCTTTTTTATTATTAATACTTATACGTTTATAGACCATCTAACCCGGAACATAGCGCTGTCTAAATCTTAGGCGACCGAAAGTGAATCAACAGGAAATGGAAGTAAACCAGTTCTAGGTTCTATTTTAAAATTTATTTTACACTGGGGCTTTCAGAGCTTTTCTCGTAAAGTAATTTCTTAAGAAATAACACAATATTTTCTTGGTATAAGTTATTGCTGTAGTAATTACTAAAGTAATTACATTTTTAAGTTCATTTTTAAGCAAGTATTTAGTAAGCATTTTAGTAAGTACTTGAATAATTACTTTTTCCTAAATACTGGAAAGATATATATATATTAACTTTAGTAATTACTAAAGGAATTACACTGTGTAAGTTAGGAATCTATCGATCTCTCCGAGTCAATTTATTTGTTATGAAACGTTATTTAAATAAATAAACCTTTCATTACCGTTTCAGTGGACGATACAACCCTCATCAGAAAACAACTGAAATTTATTATAAAAATTCTTTTTTTAAATGCATACAATTATGATTATTTACATAATAATTTTTTTGTACAATCTAATTAATTATCTTGGGACAAAACGCTTATGTGTGTGTCGAGTATTTTTCTTCAAAGGCTAGGCAATAAATGTTTAAGTTTGGGCAGCTGATTGACTTATATACAATACAAATTTTGGATGTATACGGAAGATCAGAGAGATCAATAGATTCCTAACTTACACAGTGTAATTCAACCGAGTGATAGAATCAACATAATTACAACTTAAAGGAATTATTATAGTAATTGATAAAGCAATAACTTGATAATATATTAGGGAGCCACCGCTTCTGGGTATTTATAAGAAAAGCAACAGGGATGCAGACCCTGAATTTTACTGAAAGAGTATGAGAACATTTTAAAGAAAAACGACGGTATTATACCTATTAATAACTCAAAAACTAAATGATTTAGGGAAATTCTCAAACAATAAAATAAAAATACAATACATAGGTAAGGAATGATACTTGACTAGCAAGTTGACTTCCTTACGGTACCGCGACCTGGTGGAGGTTTTTCCTACGGGTTTTCCTACGTCACAGGTTGTCGACATAGGTAGAACACCTGTCATTATCGGTAACTTGGGCGAATGCGGGAACGGTGTGGGGAATTGAGAAGGATTTATTAGGATTAAACACATCCACACAGAAGTGGTGGGAGTATCATGTAAAAACCCGAAAAGGGTATATACAGGTAGGAACAAGGTTAATAATAAAAAAGAAAAAAATATAATAGTAAAGTTTAAGTATATTTATCTATCGCTTTTTAGGTGCACTTATATTTTTCTTTCTTAAGAACTCACCTAAGCCAACTAAATCTTAAAATGTTCATAAAGATACCTCAATCGTTTTCTCAAAACTTGAGTTATTGTGAATTAATGTTCCATTACACACGCACATCTTTTGATGGAAGTAACTTTTAAAATGATTATGACCATTCCAAAGCAACGTTAGCAGGCAAGTAATCTCAAATCATATAAATTATACATTCAAAATGCAATCGTATTTATAAGACACAATCCCACCTCCAAAGTGTTCAACGTTTCTTCCACCTCGCGCTCATACGACTTACATTAGCAATCTAACAGCCACTCTCGACTCCATAAAACTCTCTCGCGCCCGCGCGTAAACTGTCACCCCCCCTCCCCCACCGTGCGCGAGTAAAGCCTCCTGTATGCACATCAAGCACACCCGAACAGATCCAATATCTCCAAGCGTTATCGCGCGGCCGGAAAAGACGGGGGCCGTAAGTTAAATCGGTTAGCACACCGGCAGCTGGTACATACGTGCGACACAAGAAGAAGAAGAAGAAGAAGAAAAAGAAGCCAAGCCAAAGTGGAAAGAAGATGGCTAGTGTAAAGGTCGTGACGTCTCCGTCGTCGAGGAGCGTTAAGGATCCTCGCGCGCCGCTGACGTAAACCTGTCGCTCGTAAACATTCGCCGCGACGGCGGCGTTCGTCGCTTCGCCAAGGAGGAAGCCGTAAAGAAGGACGACTGCCAGGGGGAGAGGCCGAGAGAGGATGGGATATATAAGGTATACATAAGCGCGAGGCGATGTCACGCAGCTTTCCTTCGCGCGATGCATTAGGCCAGGGGACGGAGTAGACACGTGAGTGTGCTCTCTGCGCTTTTTCTGTACGCTCGTTTAGGTGTCGCGTTTTTCTGTTTACTTCTTCGGGGAAGAATTAGGCAGTTCGTATGGAGGAGCTTTCACGGTGGGATTTATGGCGATTTGAGGAGGGAAAATGTGGCTTTTGTCACATACGCACGATGTTTGTGGCTTTTCCGACCTGTAAAGCGGGTCTAAAGGTACTTTTTGCGCCCGCTTTTGAATTTTTGGCCGCTTAGAGCTGATTAATTCGCGAAGTAAACAAGACAAAACTTTAGCAAAACGGTGTATAGGCCCCTCTAAAATCAAGGTATTATCCGGATGATACCACGTGTTTAGGGGTGCCTAAGCAGTTTAGTAGCTTGATTTGTGTAAAATAGGTCATACATACGTTTCTAATCTAACAGGCCCACGTTTGCGCCGTGTCGAGAAACGGCACACTTTAGTACCGCTCTATAGGTATAAGAAAAACGCGTAATCCAGACAAATGTTACAAAAATTTGGTGTCCACCACGGGCGAGTGGGTCTTTTTGACCTCGTGTGGTTACATTTCACACTCGGTCAAAAAAGACCCACTTTTTGGCCTTGGTACACAATATACTTTTGTGATGGTGCAGTAAGATATTTGGTTGAATTAGGAAATGCTGACTACCGAAAAGTCGCAGCACGGAGAACAAAGCTTGGTATTTTAAATATAATTTTTTTGTTTTTAAAATTCTTGGGCCTTATAATTTTTTTCGACATTATTTTCGGACCTTATAATTTTTTTAATATATTTTGAATGGTTTATAATGGTCGCTGATAAGAAAGCCGGAATTAAACTTTGATATGGCTAATCCAAGGTGGCCGATGAATACTTAAAAAGTTTAAATTATGAGCTTGTAACGGAACGAGAGTGTGGATATGGAATATGGGTGTGTGCTAATGGTATGTGTAAATGCGTGTAAGCCATCGGCTAGACTCAGCAATTTTTGGGTCTTCCACGTAAAGCGTCAAGAAGCACGAGTCACCACTCGCTCTCTCTGGACTCAAGCCTCGAGCACATCGGACATAGTTTGGGCGTGCGCTACCGAGAGTAAACGATGCACACGAAATTTCGCGCGACTACGCCTACGCATTTATTTCTTGCCACGATTTTCGCATACGTGTTTTTGTAGCTACACGCTGTCTATGCACGAGCAACCGTTGCCGTACCCACTTGGGGTAAGAATCATATTTTGCAAATTCAACTTTGCGCTCGAACCGCGTTTCGTTTATACGTTTCCTATTTAGCGGTAGTACTACGCGCACGCCGCTAGAACGTGCTGGCGGCGTATACCTCGGAATATATGTCGACGCTGGTGGAAAAAGTATTAAAGACTGGACTGGACTGGAGCTCAATGCGCAGAGTCACGAGGAATGCAGGAGTAACCCGGTTCACTGCTACGTTGTCAAGTGCAGCGAGGATCTCAATTGCTCACCATACAGGGTGACATCGCTTTATACAGAACTCTGCTAGCCAATATAAAGACAAAAGCAGTAGAGATACTGGGGTGGGATTCTCTTAGCTTACGGCGCTATATAAATAACGCTCTGAAATGAACAGTATTCTCTCTATTGGCTGACTCCGTCAGAACCGAGCAGAATCAACCAATTGAGTGAATGTTGCTCACTTCAAAGCGTTATTTATATAGCGCCGTAAGCTTCGAGAATCCCACCCTTGCCGCACTGGGACCTTATTCACTAATTTTAACAGCGCGATATACGCATTTTTCCATTTATTTAAACTCTTAAATGTTTTTTTACAGCTTGCTTTTAACAAGTTTTACTAAAATTTTTCTCACTGAATAAGTTAAACTTCCCAGTGGCTGGACAAGCCTAGTACTTGGATAGTCCTACTGTTTGCACGCTCTCGATTCTTGCATCTTATTGGTTGGGAATGTTGAAACACTTGTATGTATACGTAAGAGTGCAGCTACTGGGACATTAACCTTCATAATACTCAAATATTTGTACGTTACTCAAAAAAAGGCCTTGTATTTACGTAGGGGAGACTGAGGTATAACGGGACACAGGTTATAATGGACCACTATCCATATTTGCTGTAGAAGAGGGACGACATTTTTTATTCAGCGTCTTAATCTACTTGTGGTCATAGTGTGAGTTAATTTTCTTTATATGAATATTATCCTCCGAGCAAGTTTTCAATTAAATAATCAGGTAATATGAAAAACGACAAAACTTTTCAAATCGCCAACCGTGTATCGTCTTTAGCTCGCCTTCGACTCGTATTGCCAACCTCACACTTAGGGCCTCGACCGATGAGAAGAATCGACCGTTGTTGGATCAGGATTACAGAAGCTACGAAGCCCACCTCCCAAACCTCGTAATCGGTCACCACAACAACGTAGATACCTTCCTGGATCAGTACGTACACATAGACACCAAAAAATACGGAACGCACTACCTAGACCTCGTCATCGGTCACCATATTGCCACCTAGTCACTTTCTCCGACCAGCACGTACATCTAGACACCAAAATCTACGGAGTGCCCTACCTAGACCTCGTCATTGGCCACTATAACCATATATACACCTTCTACGATCTGGACGTAAATCTAGACACCAAAAACAACGGAGCGCACTACCTAGACCTCGTCATCGGTCACCATAACGTACGCGTGTGTGTGCGTATGGACGTGAATCAACATTACTCTGCATGTACACGGTAAAACTTAATGTTTCAAAGTTTATATTTTTTGTTTTTTTTTTTTTGAGAATGAGGGGACAAAAATATTTTTTTTGTTTTCCGATGTTTTTTTGTTTTTATAACGGTTTTTCGATTTTTACGTTTTAGTTTTTCGGATTTTTTGGCCCATTAGAAATAATATCATCGTACCAGCGAAAATGCATTTAAAAGAACATACAATTACCTAACTTTTCCGACCTGAAAGTTTGGATAAGGTCATTCCCTTCTTTTGTTATATACGAAAACCTCATTTTTTATTTAAGCAGTTATATCTCGGAAATCTATGATGGAAAAACGTTAAAAAATTTTAGATTATTAGAAATTGAGTGAATGTACATACTAATTACATATAATTTAAATATTTAAATAATTTTAATAAATTACGTACAGAGAGAACTTTGTTGTCACTAATAATTACCTTTATTTTAGATAAAAACTAAGAATACCTGAATTTACTGTCTACATAATTATTGCTATAAAACAAAAACGAATTCATGAATTTTTGATTTTCTCTCTGATTTTGTATCTTCATAGAAAGAACAATTAAAATTCGTTTGTTTAAAAAAATTACCAAGATATTATCGATATATTAGCAATCAAAAATAGAAAAACGTATTACCTTACATATCTTGAAAAATAAAAGACATGTTAGTCTGGGCAAAGAACTCATCCAAGAGGTAGTGAAAAGCTACCTTTGTCATCAATAAACTCAATTTTTTAAAAATATGTTCCCGAGATATCGACGTTTAAACACAAAATGACGTTTTCGTATATAACAAAATATAGGTAACTTTGTGCTCTTTAAAATGCATTTACACTCAAGCAATCATATTATTTCTAACATACAAATATAATTTACCTTATCGATTACAGAATACCTTAAAATAGAAAAATCATTTAAAACAAAAACGACTGGATGAATCTTAAAATTTATTTTTAATTTCGAATTTTCATTAATAAACGAAAAATCTATATATACACACACGCTGATGCACATGCGCATAGACATGCACATGCACACGCATACACACGTACGTACACACACACACATACACACACATCCACGCAGACATTTTCTAAAAATAGTGTATTTTGCTTCCTAATGTATCAAAACATGTTTCTATAATGATTTTAGCATAACTTTCTTTTACCATTACAAAGCTTCCTCTGTGAGGATGCAAAACAACAAGTTTATATTAGTATGAGGATTCGGTAAACAATACCAGATAATTTCACTAATAGTTAAAAGTTATTTTATATGCTTTTTATCGCAATAAATACGTTATTCTATTTAAACTAATAAATCGTACAAAGTATCACTTCTCAAGCTTTTACAAGCTACTCCATCAAACCACCACAAGACACTCTCACGTGAAAAAGTCGAGCCTCAATCTTTCTCAATCAACCCTCCTTATTTCACGCAACTGAGAGACATGCCCGTATTAAGACACGCGCCCAGCCAGCACAAGTCAATTAAGCCTTCAACACAGCGACAGCGACAGTCATGCATCCCACCACTCTGAGAAGAAGCGAGAAGAGAAAAAACTACGAGATAAAAGGGGGAGGCCCGGTTTTAACTCCTCGTGCACTGCCTTCGAGCACGCCAGAAAAAAGATATACGGCGCGCGTCTCATGCAGGGGGCGGCTAATGCCTCACGTGTACGCGGCTCGCGCGCGCGCGCATATGCGTCAAATCTCCGATTTCCTTCGTGTGCGGAGAAAGAGAGAGAGGGAGAGAGAGAGAGAGAGAGAGGGCGGTGGGCCGGAGGGCAGATTGATGTGTTTTCCAGCGCGGGAGGTTTTACGATGGCGACGCGCTGCTGCTGCTGGGCAGAGCTGTTTGGTATTTTAGTGCAGCGTCGCGATGCGGCAGAAAAATAACTTTTTATTGCCGCGCTGCTCGTGTGGACGTTTTTTGTGTATATCTAATGGATGTGCGTGTGTGTCGTTTGAATTTTGATTAGGAATGCTTTTTTTGTAAGGAATATTATAAATGAAAGAAAAAACGTTCATGGATTCAACGATGAATATGAATCTTTTAATAAAATGATTTGAAACAATGGCTGCAATTGCTGTGTTGGTATTTCTTTTTGGCTTCATTGTGTCATAACCATTGATATAAAATTAAAGAATTACTGTGGCTTTTTAATTTTCGACAAATCGAATTTTGTAGCCGTGCGCTGAGCGCCATCGATAAATATATAATACTTATGCAGGGTGTAAATAATGATACAACTGTCTTTTCTTTACTTTAAGATCTATTTATTTCTCTAAAATACTTACTAAAGTATAATAAAAGCCACAGTGTTGGGAAAAAATCCTGGTGTGTATATACAAGTTCTATATGCTTTACGAACGGTGAAAAGAGTAAAAAAATGCTTTACCTATACACTTTTTATCTTTTCTTCTATAAAAATCATTGTTGAATTAATTATACGATGTTTTCACGAATAGTTCACCAGGAAGCTATAAAGTATTTGATATTTTCCATTTTTTACCGTCGGATAATCAAAGGTTTGACAACTTAAGTTGTCAGCAGATCGCCAAGTCGAGCACACGACCCATGGCAAATAGTTTTCAAGCCGTTCTATAAGTGAACATTATTTCAGTGTACTTTTGTTATATAAATTTATACATAAAAGTCCTTTTGAATACCTTCATTCCTCGTAGTACTGTAATATTTAAATAAAGTTCATTATTAATACACACAATTTGATTTCCAACAGCATTCTTGATTATTTTTTTTTATTCAAATCCTCATAAGTTATTAATGATCGAAATCTTTTAGTAATTTACATGTAGCGTTAAAAATAGACGAAATTATTAGATACATTCTAGAAAAAAATTATTCCATTTTGATAGAGTATTATGCACTCAAAAACTTCGAAGAAATTCGATGCACGATAGATTAATAAGTAAACCATTGTACTATAACGTAAAAATGCGTTCACATCCGACAACATAGAAAAAAGAAATCATTAAGTACAAGCTCAACGTGCTCAATATTGCTAATTACATAAAAAAAACACCATGACAAAAATAAATCCTTACCCTACATACCTTTTCAGCAGGCAACATACACTTCCGTCACTAAACGCTCTTCATTAACAATATCACGCGTCGTACGCGGTAACCCTACTCGCGCAACTGGCCCGCAGACGCAGAAAAGATAAGCCCGCTCGGGAAGTAATCCACCGCCATTAACTCCGCTCGGCGTTATAATACGTCACCCCGCGGGCCCCGATCGTGTCGCGTCTTCGTCGTCGGAATCAATTAAACGTCGCTCGTTCAGCGGACAAATTTTTCAAGCTGAGAACGAGCGGCTCTCTCTCTCTCTCCCGGTCGGTCTCGCACGGCTCTCGCAGAAAGCAAAAGAAAAAGAAGATCAAACAACAGAGAAAATAAACAGCGACAAACAAGAGGAAGATTAAGAGAATGAAAGGAGGAAATGTCAGGGAGCGCGAGGGTAAGTGATAGCTGAGAGAAAGAGCGACGGGGCGTCCTTTATCCTTGTCCGCGTGCGGCGCGGCGTAGCAAAGTTGCCTTCTCTTCTCTCCTCCGTTAAGCCCCTGCGCTGCTGCTGCTGCTGCTGCCGAGAGAGGAAGAGTGAGAGAGAGAGAGAGAGAGAGACAGCGAGAAGAGGAGAGGCAGGAGGGTGATGTATGGGCCGACGATTGCAGCCAGACTTTGACTATAAATCCCTGCTGCTGGCCTCCCGGCTCCGCGTCCTCTCATTCTCTCTCTCTCTCTCTCTCTTTCTCTCTCTCATTCTCTCTCTCTCTCTCTCACACACACTCTCTTACACACCGAACCTCGCCGCGTGACTCGCGCTCGCCTCTTTCTCCCCCTAAAACTCTACGAGGGAGAGCGAGAGAGAAAGATAGAGCGCATAGTGGATCTCTTCGTGTGTATATGAGCACGCGGGGATAAATAGATCGGCGTTAAAAGACCGCGGTAATGTAAGATGCTGCTTTATTGCTAGACATTTGTTTCTAGGGCTTCTAAATGCGCGCTGAAGGTGTTTTCGGTCTTCCGAAAGGGCACTTATTAATTTTAATTTACGGTTGAAACACTTTTACGTGGATTTTAATGTGTGTATAATATTACAGAGAAATCATGTTATTTACAGGAATCTTATTTATTTAAAAAATTGAAATAGAATAAAAAGTATTTATTTTAAGTAGTTAATGCAAAAAGTAGTCAGACGTACCGTAAACCGGGGTGACTTTGGATATCGGCGTGACTTTGTGCCAAATTTAAAAATAAATCTTATGCAATATACACTCGCAAAGACGTAAAAAAAATTTAGCGCGGGTCTATTTTGACGGTTAGATTCTCTAGAAACAAAATATATGACTAAGGAAATTTTTAATCGTAATTATTATTTAAGTTTTCTTTACTGTTTTTAAACATGTTTTTAATATTTTTTATACCCCTACACTAATTCAAACTTCCCGCAGTTCGCCATTTGTTTTTTTTTCTATTGGTAAACAAACTATTACAGTCAGTTTCATTAGCATAAAAACTATTTCTAAAATCAATTTTAATTAATTTATATACCATTATTTTAGCTTAGATATAAATTATTAATCATATGACTGAAAGTCACCCCGAACACCGGAAAAAAATTTTTTTATTCTTGGAATATGTTCTATAGACTGCTATCATAACGTGAGAATTTTTTTTATGTCGGTAGATATTATATAATAATAGAGATACATACACAAATTTCCAAAGTGGCTCAAAGTCAGCCCGATTTACGGTACGTTGAGTATTCTTTTATTTGAATTTTCAGTTACGTCAACTGAAGCTTTTTCCGGCATAGTGCGTTTCTTACACATAAGAATTGTACACGTAATTATTGTGCAGAATTTAGCATTGGTCAAATACATCTATATATAATTTGATCAATGCTAAATTGTGTACAATAATTACGTGTATAATTCTTATGTGTAAGAAACGCGCTATGTCCTTTTTCCAAGCAAATATATAATAGAAAATTCTAATTTATATTATACAAGTGATAATTTAATGATAAAACAATAAAATAACTGAAATTTCAATTGTTCGATGAAAAATCAGTCACCTTTTAATGAATTTTTATAGATCTTTTGTTTTCCGTTAAGTAACCTGCAGTATTTATACTTGAATTTTCTATTAAAGGAGTAAGCAACTTTTGACACCGGTAAACATGCATTAATTATGAACGTTAATAATATTTTATTCTTCATCGAGACAAACTTTGAAACTTTTTGTGTCAAAATATATTATATTTATCTATTATTTAAGCCCTGGTAGACTTAATTTTATCAACAATATCATCCCTACTCTTTCGTGCATGTATCTTATACCTTGTTTTTTTAAGAAAAATTAATTTACCGCAGGGTTCCAGTTGCTCCCGTGGACCACCCGTTTGTTTTTGATGTAGCTATGATCGGAGTGAAGCAAAATTTTGAGAACGTACCTCATTTTTTGATTATAGTCAAGAATGCTTAAAAGTAAATAGAAAAATGAAAATTTAATGATATAAAGTATGTAAAACATTACTTATTCAATGTAATTATAATTTTTTGAAAATTCTTCTCCACTCCGATCATAGCTACATCAAAAACAAATATTTGAAGCTCCGGATCATGTAAAATGGTCCCCTGGAGCAACTTAAACCCTGTGGTAACTGAACTTTTCTTCGAAAACTAGGTCCATACATGCATGGGAGAGGGTGGATGCTATTGTTGATAAAATTAAGTCTACCAATTAAATTATAGGTAAACATAACATATTTTGACACAAAAAGTTTCAAAGTTTGTCTCAATGAAAAATAAAAAATTATTAACGTGCAAAATAAATGCATTTTTACAGGTGTCAAAAGTTGCTTGCTCCCTTCAGGGGTTAAACTCGAAAAAATAATTCTTTTTTCATGCGCCGATAACAAGTTTTCTTTTAAAAGCAACCATTCTGAAAACTTTTTCACTATAAATACCTGATAATATTTGTAATTTTATAGTCGTATAACCTCAAAAACTTATTCCTACGTGACACAAGAAATTACCATTGCCATATTATCAAAATTTTCTGACGGTAATTTAACTCCTTTTAGTATATACTATAACTTTTACGGTTTACTTTTTCTTTCAAAAATTTTTTAACATTATTTTTTGAAATACAACTTAACTTAAAAGAAAGAATTTCTTAGTGATTTTTAAAATATTGGTTTATTCTCTAAAAAATAATGATAAATAGATTTCTTAACGAAAAAGTAAACCGTAAAAGTTTTAGTACATGTCATAAGAATACAAATTACCGTCAAAAAAAAAAATTTGTTGATCTTGTCACCTAAGAAACGTGCACGTCACAAATTCTTTCCAATAAATATAGTATTGAGAATAATAATATTTAGTGTCACGTGGGAGCAAGATTTTAATGTTATCCAACGATAAAATTACAGATATAATCAAGTATAAATAGTAAAAAAAATTTGGAATGGTGGTTTTTAAAAAAATAATTTATATCGGCTCATGAAAAAAATTCTTTTTTCGAGCTTAACTCAGGCTGGCCCCCTTAAATGTGAATGAGTAATTCATTTAATGTACACTGCGAGTGAAGTTGTTAGTTACCGAAACCGAAATTTCATTCATGCATTGTAACTGAAAATTCAAGATATTTTAAACAGTGAGCGTTATCTTTTTAAATATCTGAATGTAGTACAGTTAACAATTTTCTTAAACTTCCTCTTTATCAAAACACTTTATAACTCCGAAACAGTAAAAAAACTAACAATCCCAAATCTTTGAAACAGATCAGAGGTAAAGAAAAAACGTGCGATAAGCGTTACCCGTTAAATAATTAAAGTGCAGTTGCAGCAGCAGCGGCAGCACACCGTATAACCTCCCGATCGCGAAGATCAGCACACGATCCACTAATTAGTCTTATCTCTCGGGCAGATCGCGCAAACATACCTCTCTCGCATATGTACACGCTCCACCTCGAGCAGCAGTAGCATCTTCTACCAAAAGACCAAGTTAGAAGATTGCTATACCCATACAAAATTCTAACATCCATACCGATGAGAGCATAATTCTCGGTTAGTCATTAAAGAAAACAATTATATAAAAGTTAATATAGTACCTACTGTGCTTATATCGACTAGTTTTACGAAGACTATATATTTATGTTGAAAAATACCTTCATACTATCATTAGCTTTTCGTTCTCATATTACTTTCTCAAAAAAGAAAACTTTTTTTTTAAATATAACTATTGCAAATTCCCATTCAAAAGTGAAAATATTTCTTGATAAAACTAGTAAAACTTCCAATTCTAAATTTAAGGTAATTCTAAAAGGAAACTGGTTTAAATTAGTATGCTGACAAGATTGGGTTTGATACGTGGTTTAGAGGTTTCATACGGTTTCATTATTACAATGATGTATGATACAGGAATAATACGAATAAAACGTATGAATTTAAGGTATCATATGTCCTAACCTGCAGAGTAAAATACAGTTGCTGGAGTTGTTATATTTTTAAATAATAATACAGTTAAATAATAGATTAAAAAATTAATGACTTTTTACGGAATTCTTGGAGTGTGGAGTAACTAGTTGAAAAGTTAAAAGTTAAATTTTTACTATTTAAGGGCTTATTATATGCTCACAGATGACGTACAAGAAGGATTATTAATTTTCCAAAATTTGGGAAAGCTTAACAAAGTATTAAAGCAAATCTTAATTACTTAAATTATTATACGCAATAAGCTGCAAATTTCAAAGATATTAATATTGAAAACTCAAAATTTGAATACGAAAACAGAAAGTATATTATTTATATAAAAAATCGGAATCCCCTAACTTAGGACTCCAGTATATTTTTTGCCAAAATATCGAAAGTTTTTTATTGAGTTTTCATAAGGTGCAATTTCATGGAGCATAAAAATGTTTGCTTCAACTAGACTACACGACCTTTTACGGGGGAATCTCAATGTTTATATTATACGTTAATGACGGATTGTAAGCATTTAAATATGGTTTAAGATATAAATGAATTCTGAACACTTTTTAAAATTTTTTAGTTATATATTATAATCTTTTCAATGATAAACATGACAGTTCAATTGTTTGCTGAAGTGAAACAATTTTAACTTGAAAAATGCAAAAGCGCGAGTAAAAATCACACCTGGGCTATTGACACAAAAAAATTGATTCTCCATGAAAATACACCTTTAATTAATACACCTGTAATCTTTGTAATTGTAAGAATGTATTAAACCATATCAGATATCAAAACTAGATGTTTTAAAAAAGTTATACGCATTTAAGTAAAACAATTTACATTACATTAAGGTGGGTCTACACTCATTTTTCCAAAATCGTTAAACATCCTACATTCTATTTCAAAATTTTAATATGTTATTCGTAACCAAAAAACAAGAATATATACCAACTTTCAGGAATTTTCACTTCCCTCATCCAAATTCATTGAATAAAATGCACTTTTTTGCAGTCAAAACAGAGGTTAATTCAAAAAGTTCCTTGTATGTTTAAGTTTGACAATATCAACCTTATAAATTCTCACTTACTTTAGAACCCATAACAAAAAGTTAGTATTTTTTATTTTAATTTTCTATCATAAATAGCTAGAAAAATATATACTTTCATTTTAAATAAATATATATTTTTGTATACATATTTAATCGGTAAAAATGTGTTTGTACGCACTTCTTGAAAAAATATTAACTTCTTTAAATAATCATTATAGGAATATTTGATGGGAGCTACAGCTAGATTCATCAACTTTAAATGTGCGAGGAACTGTTTGATGTTATAAAAATACGTTTCCAGAAAAACGCATTTAAATATTCAGTTCTACATCAGAAGTAATGTTAATTATTTTCTTTGAATAGTTATAATTTTGATGATTATGAAATTTTTGATTCTATCAGGTCCCGAAATGTTCTTACAAATGTAGAGCTTCAAAAAGTGTCATAAATTTTTTTTCGATTTTCTGTACAAAAATCAGTGTGACCTACCTTAAAATTTGGGTTTTCTTGATGAAAAAACTCATTGTTAATGCTGGAATAAAAAAAGATTACCCAAAAGTCTCAGTTACGCAATTTCATTCGAGTGCTGTGAAAAAAGAAAATAAAATTATGAAGATAAAGAAATTATTAGACTGCCAGACAATGAAAATAATAAATAAAAGAATTGAGAAATACGAGGGTAGTTCAATAAGTCTTTAGAATGACCAACAGATGGCGCGCGAATCGCTCCAAATCATCTGTTTTCAGTCAGTACCACTCCCGACTAGATATATGGTGCAGTCACAGTCCACATCTTCTGAGTTTACGTGTTTTTATAACCAATTGAAAAAAAAAATTGCTTGTTAAGAAAAATGGAAAAAAACGAGTTCAGAGCGGTAATTAAACATTTTCATTTAAAGGGTTTAACTCCATATGAGATAAAAAACGAATTGGACTCAGTTCATGGCACATCTGCCCCTGCCTTAGCAACGGTTTATAACTGGGTAAATGAATTTAAGCGTGGTCGTACATCAATAAGTGACGAACCACGTTCAGGAAGGCCCGTAGAAGCAACTACTCCCGAAATCATCAATAAAATCCACGATATGGTGTTGAAGGATAGAAGATTAAAAGTGCGTGAATTATCTGAGGCCACAAGGATATCTATAGGTGCAATTGTTTCAATTCTACATGAAAAATTAGGCATGAAAAAGCTATCGGCAAGATGGGTGCCGCGTTTGCTCTCAGCTGAGAATAAACGCAATAGAGTGGTCGCCTCTGAGGCTCTTTTGGCGCGCATAAGTCGGAATCCTGAAGAATTTTTTCGTCGATTTGTGACTGTGGATGAAACATGGATACACCACTACACTCCTGAGACAAAGGAACAATCCAAACAGTGGATTTCCACAGGCGAACCAGCTCCAAAGAAGGCAAAGACCGTAAAGTCAGCTGGTAAGGTTATGGCTACAGTTTTTTGGGATGCACGTGGAATTATACTTATTGACTACTTGGAAAAGGGTAAAACAATTACTGGTGAGTATTATGCATCATTATTAGAGCAGCTGAAAGAAGAAATTAAAAAAAAACGACCACATTTGGCGAGAAAAAAAATTCTCTTTCATCACGACAACGCCCGAGTTCACACATGCTTCGTTTCAATGGCTAAAATTGAAGAACTAAAATTCGAATTGGTCGAACACCCACCGTATTCACCAGATTTAGCCCCCAGTGACTTTTTCTTATTTCCAAACTTGAAAAAATGGCTCGGTGGACAGAGATTTACGGACAACGAAGACGTCATTGCCTCTGTAAGTGCTTATTTTGAGGAACTTCCGAAAACGCACTTTTCTGAAGGATTAAAAAAACTTAAAAAGCGATTGACCAAGTGTATAGAGCTCCAAGGAGATTATGTTGAAAAATAAAAAAAAATTTACCCAAAAAAAATTGTTTTTATACTTTATTCTAAAGACTTATTGAACTACCCTCGTATTTGAGCTTTCCGGAGTTGATGGGTTAAATATCTTTTGGAAGTTTAAGTTTAGAAAAAATTACACATGATAATTAAATTATGTATCTATTTATTTTATTCATATTTTTCAGTGACATCTTTTTCAGAGTCGACACTTTTATAGTTGCAATTATAATTTCAATATATTGATAGTTCGATTGAATAACTGAACTAAACTTTCCTAAGTGATCGCAAAGGCATTCGTTTTCCTATCTCAGTGGTTGGTATTTAAAGCCCGACGACTGATCGGTTACCCGTCTGTCGAGCTTTGATTGTATCGGAGAACCTAACCGTGATCTGTTGCGCCCTCATGTTGGGGGTTAGGAAATCATTCAGCGCGTTGACACCTTGTCGCGGAACTCGATCGAATGGGAAGCCCATCGAGCGCGCATCCGGATACTTAAGGTCCCTTAATCCACAGAAGCTGACACCGTCACGGCAGCCAGTTGGCTCTGCTTGGTTTACCTACAACAAGCGCAAGTTTAGTTAAACAAATTCCATGTTAATGATTCTTACTAAATAGTGTTTGCAGACAATAGTTACCCTATCTAATTCAAAATTGGAAACCATAACAAACAAGTCCATGGAGTAGCCTTGTTTGGTTCCCTTAGGTACAAGCATGTGCTGCGGCCATCCACAACCGCAGAAGTTGAATTGATCGAAGCTCGAGAGATCTGAAGCGTTTGGTCTGTTCTGGTCAACGTTACGGAAGGTAGCCTCGAAGGGAATTGTTATGGCGGATTCAACCGAGTTCCTTGTCACTGTGTTCTGCCCTCTCCTTACTGTCATCAGAAGCATATAAACCGTCATTAAAAATGTGTTTTTGCATACTGAAATGCCATTGCAATCAAACTCTTACATCTAGTGGTGAACTTGTCCATCTCGATCATGAGCAATCTCTGCTCGTTGAAGCTGAGGGAACGTCCAGATTCATTGAACTTGGGCGCAATAAATACTCGCACGGTACCGGTCACCTCCTGGTTGTTGCTGTTGTTCACGACGAAACTGTACGAGAAATCGTCGTGATTGAGATGCTGCATACGAACAAGGATAGATCCTCGGGGTGTGAAGTCGAGGCCACGGGATAGATCAACATTGCTCTTGGTCCAGTGGCAGTTCAAGGTGTTTGGATTGCCTCCGGGTGTGACGATGCGAATATCCGATACAGTGATTCCTTGGAAGGCCAGCTGCAGAAAACACGATCGTTAGTAAGTCTAAACATTGTACATCTTTAATCAATACTAAATTTCATGTTTTCTCACCTGTTGCGGCGTGTAAGAGGGCAGACTGTCCTTGAACTGGGTGAAGACGTTATCGACGAATTGATGCCATCTATAAAAGATAGGATCCCTCATCGCGGTTGTAGAATCACCCATGACAGCGAACGATTCCTACAGTAACAGAGAATTTAAAAAATCGAGGTTAAAAATCATTTATTACTGGCAAAAAGACGATAGGGAGACAAGCCATTATTTATGAATTACCAAGTAGCGATGATCCGGATCATGAGAGTAGGAGATCGCCATATGGCCCAAATTGTGCAGATCGCCATAGAAAGTTGGATCGGGGCTGAGGATGCTGGCCTCCATCATGTTTCCAAGGATGTCGATGCCAGTGTTTTCGTCCAATGGAATGGATCCACCCTGGGCATTGCGTACGGCACGCGACTGAATGGCCTCGATAATGCGAGCCCTGTAACGCTCAAGATCAGCAATGTCGAATTTCAATTGATCGGCCGGCCTGGAGACGTCGGAAAGGTAGAAGTTGGTTGGTCTAGCGGGGAAGGCACGTCCAGCAACGGTCTGGTCCAGTTTCGGGAAATAAGCCTCGGGTATGCGCTCACGCAGGTCGTTCAGTGGACGTACGCGTGGTAGGTTGTTGCAGAGACGTTCGGTATTGTACCTGTATAAACGAGGCAATTTAGTTCGTTAGTTATTACTTGCCATTGATCCAATTCTGAATCATTTAATTATTCTTGGTAATAATTATATTATTGTTTTATGATTCAAATGTACTTACTTCTGAAGATGAACATTTAGTTTGAAAGTACAATATTTGCATTATATAATGAATTAAATAACAAAACAATCCTTTTTTTTCATTGATTCACAATTGGATCCATCACGACTGCAATGTAGCTAACGAAATTTCAAAAATTACCTAGCCATAATTTGATGATGCATGTAATAGAAGAGCTCTCCACGCCTGTCCTTGTTGACAGCTACTCGGGGTCCATCGAACGGGTAGACAAGATGCCAGTGCCAGTGATGAAGATTGATACCAACGTCCTCGCGGAAGTAGGCGACGAGATGTTCCGGATCAGCGTCCGTACCGGTGTAGTTCAAGGGGATCTCGATGGGCATCTATACGTATTTTGAAATGTGAAGGTAAAAGTTAATATTCGATAAATTATCTCCGCGTTTTGTAAAATGAATAAAAAGTTAGCCATACGCGTGAACCAGCTGGTACGATATTAGCTTCTTCCTGGGCGCGATTGAAGACTTTGCTGTCCATGAACTTGTCGGGGAAGATTTCAGAGAGTTGAGGAACCGGGAGATGCTTGGTGTCGTCGCGATGGAGAATGGCGACGGAGAACGAGTAGATGAACATCTGCGAGTTGACACGATCGCGACAGTAGGCAGCCAGTGATAACAAGTCATCGACCGTTCGCATACCTTAACACAATAGAATGTGTAAAATTGAGGAAAATGTTAGCTCCAATTATTGGAAAAATAACAGTTTTCTTTGTATTTATAAGATTTTTGTAGTTCTTTTATTAAAATACAATTCGATAAAGAAATAAACAAAATTGAATTTAGTAACAGAAAATTATATTTTTTCTCTGTTTTTAAAAATTTAAGAATTTAGAAAATTACCCATGAAAAGATCGGTGAGACGACCGGCCATTTTTCGGTGAGCGGGAATGAACAGCGAAAAGCTGTCATGACGGCTGAGTGATAGAGGCAAGCTCAAATCAGGAATAGCTATTTGTTTAATGGGTACCGAAGACAGAGACTCATTTCCAAAACGGTTAAGAATCCTCTGTCCTAGTGCTTGATATTTCTTTGGCTGTAAAAAGTAAAGGGAATATAAAATATGTAATAAAAATATAATTATATAATTATGTGATACCTCTGGTTAAAAATTATCCAGTTTTATCGTGGTTCTCGGCTTGTAAAGCTAAGAGCCCCGATTATAAGCAGGAAATCTAGACGAAACTAGATAATTTTTATCAGAATTTAAATATATTTGTTTGTACACTAAAAAGTATTTGACGTCACATTTACATATATCTTACAGTGTAGGTACCGTCAAATACTAAGTCAAGTGACGCCAAATATACTACGATTTTCTAACAGTGAATGTACATAAAGTACATTTACCATGAAAATATAAGATGAAAAATCTTACAGCGGTAATGTTTATATTATAGTAATATTTATAATCACAATCTATATATTTATTTATTAAAATTTATTGTTACCGAATATATAGCTATATTTATATTCTTCATTATTTAGCAATGATTTAAAATTTATATTTCAATAAACCTTATATTACCAAAAAATTATTTTTTCAAAAGTTTAATACTTTTACAATAACGAAATAAATTGAAATATAAAATAAAAAACAACGTTACCAAATAATTCAATGGAACTTCGAAGCTGGTTTTCGACTCGCCTTTTGGCACGTAAACGGGCTCATTAGGACGGTCGAACAACAGAAGAAGATTCTTGTCCATGTCGGCGAGAGTCTAACACCCGTAAGTCAACTCAACGAGACTTGAAAATTTCGGCTATTGAAAAGTAACTTTAAGCTTTTGTTAAGATGAGTCTTTCAAGCGTCTATCGAATGAAGCGATAGGTGCTGAATGATGACCTGCCTTCGATTCCACCCGAATTTATAGTCCATTCTCGCAGGATGCGCGCGGTTTTTTCGGCGATAAGAGTTTTCTACTCGATATAACGCATCTACGTCTAGCCACGAATTTTCGGTTGTCGTTGGTTGGCACCGTGTATTACCTCTATGATGGGAAACAGCCGAATAGGAAAGTCAGAAATATTGTTCCAAAATACGTGACCGAACGATGACCCCGTCACAATTGATACTAAGACCATAATACGCTAGTCTCATCCTGTTTTTGTCAAATGTCTACAATGTGATAAGGTTTTCTATGATAATATAACACATAAAACTTTCATAGGTATAGATTAAACGAAGTTATTGTTTAACTTTTAAACTTTGTATACTTATCGCAAAACATTTTACAATAAATCCTATTTCTATTTTAGACGAAGTATGTTTATATATATATATATATGGGTGGTTCTCTGACAAATCGTGCGCGAAAAAAAATGGATTTTCCAAAAATATTATATATATATATATATATATATATATATATATATATATATATATATATATATATATATATATATATATATATATATATATATATATATATATATATATATATATATATATATAATATGCTCTTAGTTACAAGAAATTTGAAAAGGCATATACAAATAATAGTTGACAAAACATTAAAGTTGCAGAAAAGCAGAATTACTATTGTGTTATTTATTTATCATATTTTATTTTATTTATAAATGTATTCAGAATAAAAGCATTTTCTCACAGACAACGATATTTCTACGTAATTAGTATTTTTTAAAGATTATGTGACATATATAATATTAACTAATTAAAGAAGATTATTTAAAAAAATGTATTTATTTTAAGGTGATGCTAAAGCCATCCGTCACCGACAATTGTCTTAATCACAAACAACAACCTTCCAGAGGTATTATCTGAAAATAAAAAATATTATGAACAAAATGCTTCCCCGTATATACCAGTAACAGGGGGGTATAACACACCTGAAATAAAAAATTATTATTTTTACATTTTAAATAATTAAAATAATTAATTTCAATGCAGAAAAGAATTTCTTTAACCCGTGAGTGCCGTATGCGTTCCGTATGATACACAAATTATTTTCGTTTATTTTAAATGTGATAAAGTCGTAATTCTGTAATTATAATGCCGACCCTGGGCCTAAGTCATTTTTGGTTGCACAAAACACGAGAAAACTAAAAAGAATTAAAAAATTTATTGCAAAAATCCTCTAGTTATAAGGACTTAAAACACATTTCCAAAATGTTCCCAATGTTATTTCATATTTTCTTAGGATCTTGACCGTGGGGCTAATTTATTACGTTTATATGGTGATGATTTATATTCAATGAATAATTAAAATTCAAGAAAAGGATGCACAGAAAAATATATCTTCTCCTTATGCCTTGTCTAGTCACACATTTTAACAGTCTCATTTTAACGTGTATCATCAAATAATATTGATTTTTATACTTATATAAATAAGTACCGTAGATACGTAAAAATAGAAAATAATATTCTGTATCAATTAAACTTTTCATAATTTATCTGATGATGATTTTATTAAAAATTATTCAACTTTAAAAGTTAAATCGAGACTTTATTGAAATGCCCTTATAGATATAGCATTAGTCACCCATTTCAGAACAAAGTTGGTCTCAAGCCGTGCATAATATGCCAAACGCCGCAGAGCCCAGGTACAAATTTTTATATACTTACATCAGCGCTGGTCGTCGTTGTGTTAGATTTTCATAAGATTTCTCTGTGGGCATGATCACGTACATTGCCGGCGACGCCAATGCCACCCCGTATCTGGGGGATATATTACGGCCTCTGTCCCAATCACCTAAAATCCATTAAACTTATGCAAAAGTATAGCATAGATTATGAAAAAATATTTAAATTGTATAAAAAAATAAAAATCTTTTGCATATCAAGTAACATTTTTCAATTGACAATAATAAAGTTTGCAATATGTACTATAATTCTTGATATAATTTTTTTATATGTAGGTACCTTTTATAATTAAAAAATTAAAATAAAACCTTGTCTTAAGCGATATATTACGCAACACTATAATTGTTAATTGAATTTTTTTTATGAATATAAAAATGCATACTACTTTTACAAATAAATATTTTTAACTTTGTTCGAATTTATGAACACCTGTTTTATTAATTTATTACAAAAATATATAAATGAAATAACATCGATAAATCTTAATAAAAGAATGGAAAAAATGAACTTTGATTGGTCAAATATTATCGCGTTATACCCAAGACCAAACATTGGTTGAAAAAAAATATCATAAAAATGAAAAAATGTTATAAACCAAAAACGAATTGATGAATTTTAAAAATTATGTTTAATTTTAAATTTTCATCCAAAAACGAAAAAAAATTGCTTTAATTGATCAAGAATTACCGCGTACTACCCAAGAAATAGTCAATCATGAATTAAAAATATGTAATCTCAATTATCTCTAAAACTAAAAGTCCTCATGATCTTAACCTCTCGTCTTTACCACTTAAAGCAAGATTTTATTTTAATCATGTAACACCCAAATATGTATAACTACCTAACAATTGAAAGTAAATAAAACCTTGCTTTTAAGAAATATAAAATATTTACAAGCAATGTATAAAATTATTTTATTACTATTTTTTTTGCAATAATTACATAAATATTACATAAAATAAACATTTTATGTTTCTCAAAAAAAAACGCGCTGAGATATGTACCTCATGGTAGCATGGAAACGATATCACAACACTGATTTACATTTTCCACGAATGTAATTTAATAAACATGTTAATCTGTTGTCAGATTTTTAAAATTCAAAATGACAAATCCAATATCGATGACCAAAAAATATTAAAAATTTTGTCCACCATTTTGAATTATGTTTTTTTGTTAGCGAATTCATGATCAGCTACTCAAAAAACACCCAATTAGCAACTTTCAAGCAAATACAGTTGATTTTATATAAATATATAAAAACAGTTCCAATATTAAACTTTTTGTTTTAATATTAATGCTATTTTAAAATAGAAAAATCGTTATAAAACAATAGCAAATCGAGAAATCTTTATTTCGTTTTTCTGATTTCGTATGTTTACAAAAAAAGCAAATAAAAATTCGAATATTTAATAAAAAAAATTGCTACAATGTTCTCGAGATATAATTAATCAAAATTAAAAAGAAAATATAATCTCAAATATTATGAAAGATAAAAGACTTTATAGTCTGGGCTAAGAGCTCAGCCAAGATATAGTAGAAAGCCACCTATTCCAGCTCAATTTATTATATAGTATATTGTGCAACAACGGGGGAAATGGGCTAGTACTGCTAGAAAACTATATATTTCGACTCAATTTCGTAGAAATTTCAGCGTATATATATAATATCATATACTGGCAGGAGCTTCTTGGAATCTCAACCTACCTCATGTACGCAATATTTATAGTTTTATATTATGTGTACAAATTTTATCCAGATAACAACATTCAATTTTGCTTCTTCCTAACAGAAGCTTTGTAATAGTAAAAAAAAAGTTTTCTTAAAAATTTGTGGGTCATTTCGAATCAAAATACACTATGTTTAGAAAATGACCGCACGGATGTGTGTGTGTGTGTATGTGTGTATATATGTATGTGCGTGCGTATGGGTGTGTGCGTTCGTTCGTGCGTGCGTGCGTGTGTGTACCACCATATCTCGAGTTATCTACGGTTAAATTTAATGTTCCAGTGCTCATTTTTTTTGTTTGTTTTAAACGAAGGCGGCTCAAAAATATTTGTTTGTTTTTCGATGCGTTTTTGTTCTTTATCGGTATTTTGATTTTTGAGTTTTAGTTTTTAGGTTCTTTTAATACCTTAGAAATAACATTATTCATTTCGTAATAATGCATTTGAAAGAGTTTAAAATTACCTATCTTTTCTGACTCGAAATTTTTTATAAGCATTTTTCTTCTTTTGTTCTACACGAAAACGTCATTTTTTTTAAATATCGATATTTTGGTAACATAGAATGGAAAATCTTTATAAATAAATTAAGATGGAAAAGGTTTCCACTATCTCTAGGCAATCGTAGATGAACTCTTTGCGATTCGTTTGGCTGAGCTGATCAAGATATTTAAGGTTATATATATATTTTTTTAAATTATTTTTTATTGCCCATTTCTTGGGTATTGCACGGTAATTCTTTACGAATCGCTCATTCTTTTTGTTTTTTAATGAAATGAAATATATTTTTTTTCTGAGATTCATCTACTCGTTTTTATTTTATAATAATTTTTAATTTTTATGATTTTTTTTTATTTAGTTGCTTATTTCTTAGGTATTAAGCGGTAATTTTTGTTTACTCGAAGCTCATTTATTTTTGTTTTTTGATAAAGATTCAAAATTAAAAAGACTTTTTAAATGTCGTCAATTTGTTTTGGTTTTATAACGATTTTTATAATCCATACTTTTTCTTGTGGTGATATAATAAATTAACTCTCCATAAACTTAAATGTTTTACTAATTATAATAATTTAATGCATTTTTATCTGTTTCTTCATGTAGACAAGAGTAAAGAGGACGAACGAGATAGAAAAGTAACTAGATTTGTAGAATAGATTGTCTATAGTGACAAAAGTAAATATATTAACCCGTTTAGTTATGACTATTTGTTGATTCGTAAAATATATATTGCTTTTCCGTCCGTCGAAAGTACATGTTTAAAGTACAACTTTTGTGCAAGATTTTATTTGAGAATTCTTATCAAATGCGAATACTGGAAGCTTAAGAAAAATAAGGACTGCAGTGATCTCATGCAAGTACCATATTTATTGAGCTGCTAATTTGTGTATTTAGGCAACAAAACATATAATAAGCCTACAGATATAACTATATTAATATAAAAAGGATTAAGTTACAAAAAAATATATGCGCAATAAGTAATCATTCTTTTTTAATTATGGACTTACAAGCTTCTATACATTTTTGCACTTTAAGAATACTATGACCTATAATAAAAGTTTTTAAACAATGTAAAAGATTTAATAGTTTATTTTTTAATTATCAAAATTATCTTAGATAAGAAAAATAATATAGTTTAAAACTGAAAAATGAAATTCCTTTTCTTTTTAGTTATTTGATGTTGTTAAACATAGGGGTGGATAAAAATTGTTCTAGAAAATATATATATTTATCATGAATTCACTAATACAGAAACAACTTTTTCTCTGAAAATTTATTCTAAGATTAAATTGCCAATAGACTTTCTTCTGGTAAAGATTGATAAACATAGATTTAGATCAATTAAAATTTCTTATTAAATATTATTAGAATATTAAGATTTATGATTAATTGAAATGACTTGCAGGCTTCGCTAGCTGAATATATATATATATATATATATATATATATATATATATATATATATATATATATATATATATATATATATATATATATATATATATATATATATATATATATATATATATATATATATATATATATATATATATATATATATATATATATATATATATATATATATATATATATATATATATATATATATATATATATATATATATATATATATATATATATATATATATATATATATATATATATATATATATAAAACAATTTTCAAGCTTTTTATGCTATTTTGAGTGAGAAACAGTGATACAAGTGTAGAAAGTAATTGATTTCTAGCAGAAACATTTTCACATGAATCATCATTAATCTAGAGAATATTTTTTTAATTTAAAATTTATCGAGTTCTTCAATTCGGACTCTCAATTAAATACAATAGATACTTATAAAATCGCTAATTAACTTGTAGGTAGGCTAAAATCAAACCAAACAACCTAAATCAAAATGACGAATTCATATTATGAATTAATAATGCTTAATTATTGAATGTATAAATGTCTGATTTTTTCATATTTTACACTGATTTCAATTTTAATTGGTTATTGTTATAAAAAGCGTTTTCCTATACTTGTTAATTTTATCATCATCGCCATAAGTACTTCCTCACATTATGAAACATATATTTATATCTGCTATTTTCAATTCTTGCATTCAAACTTTAACATTTGAACATAGTATTTTCGTAGTATTTTCACAGTGAACTTCATCATTATACCCTTGTACAGAACCATTCTTCCTCCTCAGAATCCGAGAGGACCAAAAAGAAAGAAAATCCAAGTGCCAATCCAAGTCGTCAAAACGTGTCATATTGAGTAGAATAATTATAAGTACAATTATATTAACTTTTCAATGTTAATCTTATAAAATTTGAAAAATAAGAAAATAAGAATCATAATGCTCTATTGCACATCTTATATTGACCTCTAGTAATTGATAATCTTTACTACTGACATTTTTCCTATGCTACGACGGATTCTTCAATATTTGTAATACTTATTTCATCATAATAAGAAAAAAATCGTGAAACTTGTTCCATACATTCTGGCATAGGCTTCCAGTTTTCTACTTAGCATATGATTTAAAGTTGGTTAAAAATCATTTTCAAGTATTAATTGAATATTCTAATATGATTGCATACAAATATTTATCATTTCTTACGACTAAAATATTGTAACAGAGAGTTGGATTATAATTAGAACATTGGCTTTGAAAATTAATTTGTCCCTAAAGTTCTCAGAAGTTTCAAACTGTCAATTTCTAAATTTATACAGAAAGTATGATTATTTTAAAAGAACATTTATTTCTGTTTATCAAATTTCCCATTTCTGAAGAATAAAAAGAAATCGTCACTCTTAACTGCCCGAAAACTGGGCTCTACATAAGAAACAATGAAAGCCGTGATCCCGCGGCGTCGCGCTCCTCTCTCACCGATGATTTCGGGATGATCGATGTCTCTTTCCTCGGCAGCTCAGCTGTAAGGACCAAAGCATGTCCGTAAACTCGCGCGCGCGCAACAAACAAACAATCGTTAGTCCTCGCTGCGAGGAGAGCGGATCCTCCGCGCGCCGTCCATGTATATAGGTATACATGCGTAGCCGACGCGTACGGCGTATATCGCGTCGGATGGAAACTAATGGCCGACTGTCCCGGCGCGGAGGTCATCCATCCATCACGCGGACCCGTGATACTTGCTCGCAGAGAAGGGAAGTAGCGCTCGCGCCGCGGAGGAGCTTTATACGAAGCGTGGGTAGTTGTCGGGCGTCATCCCTTCCGCGAACGCCGAGCGTTGTTGCGGGACTTTGTCAGGACGAAGAGGATATAGGTGTGAGGCTGCTCGGGCCGACTTTTGGTTTTAGCGTGAGTGGTGCGGAGTGGCTTTGGTGTTATGACGAGAGATGCGTGACAGGGTGCGAATTTTTTCCTGCGGGGTGTCGTGCTGAAAGGAAATGATTGTATTAAGTTAGATGAATTGATCGTTTGTCGAATTAGATTGTTGTGTGTTAAATTGTTAATGTAACTAACAGGTTGAGCAAGTGTTGAATAATCAAAGGTGATAATATTCCTATGATTTATTTTTCCATATTTTTTTTAACTAAATTACCTTCAGTCAACTCTCTTCGCAATCTAAAATATTTTATTAAGACCGTTTTTTGCTCTTAATTTGATAATATTCAAATCACTTCGGCTTTTAATTAAAATTTTCTATAAGAACGTGAAAATGATATAGAGACTAAATTTATATATTTTTATACTTATGAAATAAAATTTAAAAATAAGTAAGTACATAGGGTCAAATTAAAGTCGAAAGCGAATAATCTAAATAAGCTACGAAAACATATACTGATTATCAGGTTAATTTTCAATCTACTCGAAAGTAAAAAACGTTTCTAATAAGATTGATTATGTTTTTTATATATTTTCTTTTCAGTTCTATGACTACTTTGTATCTTCCCTTTCCACAGATAAAAATGCATGAAAGAAAATTATAGGTACATATGCACTACCCTATTAAAGTAGTCAAATGTATGAGTCATGAATGTACACTGTTCAGTAAAATATGAATACCACTTACAATAAAAAACGTTTAATCGTACAAATCACGTGCTTAATTTCGGTCTTTCAAGTAAAAATTATGAACAGTCAAAAGCTTCAACATTACAGTATCCTTTAATCTCCAAAAGACCAATTAAAGCCAAGCAACAGGGCCGAAAAAAGCCACCCATTTCCAGAAATCTTCATTACGTCACCCAAATCTCCTCAAACAGCCGACAAACCAAAATAAATTCCATCAGCGCGCAAAAAGTTACACGCGCTCTCAGAGCACTGCTCCTATACATCGCTTGCTCCGCTTCTCTCAACATATATATAATACAATTCTCAGCGGACACTCGCGCTCACTGCGGCCGGCGGCCGCTCTCTCGTTAACGATCATGAAAATCCCCTTATATACTCTCGCCCGTGGGGCCGGTTTCATTACAACAGCAGCACCAGCAGCAGAAACAGAAACAGAAACAGAAGGAGCGCGAAGCAGAAGCATAAAGAAAGCAAGAAAGAAAGAAAGACAGAGACTTCGGTCGACTCATGCGAACTGCACACATAGGACAGCACCGGCGGCGCATCTTGTGTGGCTATGGCTTCGAAGGTCCGCATGCCCCCCCTTATAAATTATTTATAAAGCGCGAGAAAGAGAGAAAGGCGAGCGGGAGAAAGAGATTTATTTGCGCTAAGTGGCGCGGCACGACGTACAACAACCGCACCAGCGGCAGCAGCTTCTTATTATACCGCGGCGCGTCCCGATACATCGCGTCGTCGTCGCGCCCACCAACACGCGGGGAAAAAGCGACGACGAGCAGTGGCTCGTGTATTATATTATACGCGGCACGCGGGGACTCGTGTTCACTTTTCGCAGCGAGCAAAAAGGGGCCGCAGCGCCGTAGTGCAACAGTGGTCGGGAAAAACGTGCTCGCGACACGGGGGCTTTTCTTGCGCCCGGTGCGTGGCATGGGCGGTTGAGAACCTGCGCGACGAGATGCGAGACGCGAGCTCGTGAGATATGTACGGGCGCGTGTTAGGAGCGCGCGCACGAGACCGTGAATACATTACGGGAGCGCGTGAGATGCGGCTGTGCGCGTATCCCGCGGTGAGCTTTCTATAGACGAGGACGACTCAATTCCAGATTTTATAATGGACTATTAATAGAATTGCATGGGATATTCAGGGATGTGGGGAATATCGGAATAGATGCCATTGTGCTTCAGTTAGAGGTGAGAAAATATTGCATCCCCATAACGAGCATATTACAGAAATCTTTTCACTTGAGTTGGATTATTGTACTACAGTTTCTCAACCTTTTTAAATCAATTTTCGAAGTATATGAAAGGCTATAATTTTCTTATAAGCTTTTTTGTGTCCCAAAATATAATAAAAAAGAAATTGAGTTGTCATAGTCTTGTTCTAGGGTTGGGGGTGCCATATGATGTGGTAAAGTTAGGTGAAATGGAAGACTAAAAGAAGCAATGATATGTTAATTTTTTCCAGACATCAGAAAATGGTCACAAATCGTAGGTAAAATGCTGGCCTCAATTTCACAATCCTCTGCGAGAGGAAAACGTTGAAAGAAAGTACCAATTGGCTCCGATATGCCTATGGTGAGTACAGGAAGAGAGTGTACTCGCTGCGGGGTAATAATGATGATATTTTTATACAACATATAGACATATACATATACATATACATATTAATTGAGCTTCGTCGAAAAGATCTATTCCCAAGATTCATATTTTAATGCAGCTAATTTAGAGTATAACCCTCGTTCCAACAAAAAAATCTAATTATTAAAGATAGTGTCTTTCCGATCTGTGCAGATAAGAATATATTTGCCTAAAGCGATCACGAGCTATCCGACTCGCGTTGATACCTGACCATTATACTCTTAGAATAACATACTACCGTAAAAAACCAAGAGGGCTAATTTTTTGACATTCTGAAAACACAGTTATTACCAAATAGCAGAAATTACGTTACCTACACAAAATTGCCCAACTCCCAAGTACCTGTACAAAATAAAGAGCCGCGACATCCCTAAACGACCTAAGCCCTCCCCCTCCAAACACAATCATCCAAGAAAGTGCAAGGAGAACGACAACGAGCAAAGCGCGCTCGCGTGGCAAGGCGCCTGCGATCTCACGGGCGAATCGCGAAATTACCTCGCGCTGCGCTGCACCAACACACGGCTAACGCTCTCTAAGAAAGATTGAGAATGCGCGCGGGCGCGCGCGAGGGTCTCTTCGCCCGGTGCACTGCAGCTTTCGAGCCAACAAATGATTAACAAGCAAGATAAAAAGCAGGACACGATGTTAATGCGGCGTAACGAGCCGAGTCGAGCCGAGTCGAGCCGCGCGAGCGAGCTCTCTGCGTTGGTTAAACGGGCATCGGGACACCGAGCTCGCGCCTTTACAAACGCCCTGGGGAGAGTAAGGCTCCGTTCATAGTGAGCTGACTGGGTCTGACTGAGTAACAGACCTGGCGTCGTACGGTTTTAAATGTAATATCATACAATTATGAGCAATTGTATCTTTGCATGAAAAAAACTATTAGGTCCGTAGGGTGGAGAACAAAATAATAATAGCCACGTATTATTTATTTTAGTATAAAAATCCAAATTATAAAAGTTACAGTCATTTGAACACCCATCGCAAAGTGATTGTTTTCCGAACTTGACGGGGTGGAAGCTAGTGTCACCTACCGTCAGCTCACCAATTATCCAGTCGAATTACACATCACTGGTGTAAGAATGTAACAAAAATGGTAGTTGGAAAGTTTTCATAGAATATCATCAAAAGGGGTATTATTAACGATATGCTGGAGTGGGAATGATTTTGGGTGTAATGCAGCTGAATAAATTGCAAATAAGTGGTAAAATGGTTGATTTTTTCATGTATCGTACTTTGTGTGAAAACATTAAAGTCGGAGCCAAAATCGTAAATATGTTTCTTGTAGGAATTGAAAATACCTACAAAATGAGATGTATAACTTTAAATTTGGTTAATAACAATAGCTGTAAAAAATCGAAAACCACGGAAAATCATTTTCTTGTTATTTATTTTCTAAAAAATCAGAGGCATGGAGTCGAAACTATTCTGATAAATAGATCTTATAGTATTGAAATCATTTGATTTTCTAAAGATTGATCAATTGATAATATTATGAGATATTCAATAGTTAATTAAAAAAAAAATTTCGGATGTGCTAGTTATCTATCTGACTAAGGTTTAAGATAAAAATGCTGATATTGATATTCACCTATCTGTTTATATAACATTAATAAGAAAAAATACTTTTTTGCATTGTCTGAATGTTGTTAACTTTTACCCATTTTTGCACATTTGAATTATTTGTTTGGTCCTGCCCTTCTGATCTTTCATTCTTTAGAAGAAAAATCATACTGTTCGAGAAGAAGAATCGAATCATGGATACTTCCGTCCAGCTGACTGCCTTACTTCGTTTCGAGTATATCTCCTATTAATTATAATATATGTTTTTTTTAATTTAGTAAATTTAAATAAGTAGCAACATGAATATTTCTTCGGCTAATATTACCTGAGTCTTTGAATTGCATCAATTACGCGTTTACAGAAATTTAACTTTTGTAAAATAAAATCAAACGTATCTACATTCAAGCGCATTTAAACTTAATTTTTATTGTATTTACAGCATATGATGCCAACAATACATATCCTGTCAAGTAGCATTTAGATTAGGTCTAGCTCCAACCAGTCTCGTCCCTGGTATTCTCACTATGAATAGACCCTAAAAGAGAACGAGAGAGAGAGAGAGAGAGAGAGAGAGAGAGAGAGAGAGAGAGAGAGAGAGAGAGAGAGAGAGAGAGAGAGAGAGAGAGAGAGAGAGATTGTCTCGCTCCGTCGAATTACGCGATATCCATCGCGATTCGTGCTGCAGCGAGCGAGAACGCGACCGCCACCGCCGTCGACGACGGGAATACCGGTCGCTACCGCTGCTGCTGCAGCGGCGATCTTTTCTTCTCGTTTTCTGGCGCGGTTTTGGGCTTCCTTTTTTTATTTTACTTTGGCTTACTTGTTTTCTCGTTCTCACCCCGCTGCTGGTGCTGCTGCTAGGTAGCGAGAATTTCGAGGGTCAGGGTTGGAGAGTTTTTAATCCTTTGTAAGGTAAGACTCTTGTGGTTTGTGCGTAAGGATTTACTGGGTTCATTTGGCGAGGAGGGAGGTTGTTCTTCATTCTTATCTTGAGAGGCGAGATCGAGGGTTGCTGAGGAAGTTCTTTTGGAAAGCCTTTGTGAGTCAGAGTTTTGTAGTGGGCAATAATGCTGATTAACTTTGGATGAAGAATGAAACGTGAGATTTTCGGAGGTGCGATAGTCTCGTGTTCTGATTTGAACAAAACGTAGCTTTGTTACGGGAATTGAAGCGAAAGGTATGTAGATCGTTAGTTTTGATAAGTGTCTGTTTTTATATGATTATAAATTCATTGTTCGTATTATTTTCAATAACCCATATAAGAAGTAAAGTTAAGTATATGTTTGAGTCCCCGTAGGAGACTTAAAATGTATATTTAAAGTATACTTTTGAAAAATTACCTCTTGCTATTAACAGTAGATTAAAAAATTGCTGATCATCATGAGCTTAAATTTTCTCACGATAGCACAAAAGCTTATATTAAATCTCAGATAGTATCCCACCAAATGCGCTTTAAATTATACTTATGCAAACATATTTATAATTCGCTAATATTCATTCGAGTATTATTGCCAGCATTATTTCTCTCGTATCTTCCTCCAAAACAAACACACATTAATACCGTAGCTCGCTGCGTCTAATCTGATCTAATAATTTTGTTAAGGGTTACATTATAGGCCCATAATACACAGCATCCCCAGCCGTTATAATCCGGCCCTGCCATTCTCCCCTTCGGTCTTCCTCTGCATCGTAGGCGTGGTGCTTTCCTTACGCCGAAGCACATTAGCGGCGCGGTTCGAGCGTTATCTGTCCACACCGTCGCTTCGTTAAGGGCCATTTTAATTCTGCGCTTATGCTCGGAGAGAGCCAAAGGGGACAATAAGAGCAGAGCGAGTAAATGAGAGAATGAGAGAGAGAGAGGGGGCTCAGTGATGCACGAGCACGACAGAAAGTGCGTGGGTGGGAAAAAATACACTTTTGAGAGAGATTAGTCAGTGTATGCATGATAAGTTGAATAATAAATTTTACACAAAAAAAATTCATTACATAGTTTTAAGAAACCTGTAATACTTAATTATGTTTAAGGGGATAAGTTTGTATTAAAACTCGAATAAATATATTATTGTTTAAAGAAAAAATATAAAAAATAAATTCATTTAATAATGAAAAATATGATTTCTCAATAAGTTGCTTTTACAGATTTTGTAGTTGTTAGTTAACAAATCCAATTTCACGGAGGAGATTAAATCATTTTAATAAAGATGATTATCGATTTTAAAGTTTCTTTTAATTAACTTTTGAATAACAAATATCCTGTTTAGAATCAGAAAGAGTAAGTCATTCTATTCGAAAAACACATATTTTATTCTTCATTTAATACATTTCGCATGTTTTCTGGAAGAGAAACCAATCGATATTAATATGGTAGCATCAAAAATAATGACTAAAATACATAAATAGTACGCTATCTAATGAGAAAGAAATTGTGACTGTATAAACTGAACAATAAATAACTAATTAAACTTTAAATATTTACCCTTAATTAATCCGCTTGATCAATTTGCGAAACATTTTGTACACAATCGTAAAACACTTAAATGTTTCAATTACCTAGACATGCGACCGAAATCATTAAACGCTATCTAATAAAAAGAGTCATCCATCATGGCCCAGCAAACGATACATCAACGATGAAACGAAAAAATCGCTTGACAATCACACGCAATAAATTCACAGTCAACAACCCTCTAACGCGATCGCCACACAGATAACACCTCGAACCCCTCCATCTTCAGGAACATTAAAGAGCGTCATAGAAACTTTTGCCGTTCGTCAACCTCGCGTTTCGTGATACACACGCACGTACATACATACTTACGAGCACCCTCCAGTTCTAACATAACAGGCCACGCGGTCGTGCGATTAGAAAATTAATCATCGCAACGCTCCGATGAGCCAAGAACGCGCGATCTCACGTTATACACAGACCCTTATACATCAATTTCCGCGTACATTATACCCCAGTCTTTCGCGCTCGGCGCTGAAAATATACTCGCACTCGGTATCGGTTAGTCCCTCGCTCTTACCGCGTGGAGCGACAGTGACGTATCGCCGCACACTTTCGGTACCGACGTTAATAATCAATGTTTAGGCGCTAAACTCGGCTAAGGCCTCGGCTGCTATCTCGCCTTTTCTGCACGCAGTATTTACCGATTGGGTGTGCGCGCAAGTGTATGTGTGTCGATCTGTCTCCGCGTGGAATGGCCGATTTTTACGTGTTCCTTTTAATTAGTTCCATTTACGAGAGCGAGCGATAGCGGTATAGGTAGATCCTATAAGTTACGCGGAGGTATTTCGCAGTCGTTGCATGCTCGAAGCGAGAAGTACCGGCGTGTCTCGGATTTTTTCACGTAGCTTTGTACCGCGCACTGCCGCGCAGAAGAAGTGAATTCCTTCAGGGTTTGATCGGGAACGAGACGCGGTGGCAATTTGTAACGCCGAGAGAGCGGGAAAGTTGCTGCAATGGCTAAAACGAGGAAATGAATAAATAAATGTGCACTGGTGTAATTGGATTTTGTTGTAGGTTGTACCTTTTTTTTTTTGCTAATTGGGTGACATATTTACAATGGCAGAGTATAACTTTTCAGTAACGGAATAGTTTTTAATGTCCGTAACTTTCTTTGAATCTTAGAAAAGTTAGTGATGGTATGCGATGTCTTACCAGTTCTGATTGTATCTACTTACGGAAAGTTCTTATTTACATTTTTGTAATATTAAATATATGTAACTAAGAAAGCTGCTTATTTGTGAGTTGAAAAAAGCATTTTAATCTATACCGTATTTTGATATAGAATACGTGATTCTATTTTTATAAACTTTTTCACCTTTTTCAACTTTGTATTTCACGATTAATAATCGTCGAATATGATGCTGAATTGCTTTAAGATTTCAGAACGGTGAAATTATACAATTAAACTTTAACTCTCTATACCTTGTGTAAATATTAAATAAGGTGACTGTACCTAATATGCATATTAGGTACAGTCACCTTATTTAATATTTCAGTAGAAGTTTTTTGATTGGAAAATTTCCTCACATAAGCAAAAGAAGATGAACGTGCGGGTGTTTTATCTTGCAACCGCAGTGAATTACCACTATAATTTTCAGCAAGTCATTATTTTTACTGTGATATTTAATATTACTACGTATCATCAGCTTTTCAGTAGCTTAGTTTGTTTTATTGTACGGCTACGTACTTTTTAGTATAAGTGGAAATGTATCTATGCTATTATTCTACCCAATATGGTCCCCGTAATGGAAAGCATACAAGATTTGTATCTAACGAGTACGCTTAGAATTTTGTAACCTTTTTTAAGACAAGAAATATATATTTGTTACAAAATATACATACGTACACTGTTGATTAATTTGTGAAAAAGATATAAATAATAATATGCATTTAAATAATTTATACGTTTAATACGTTAATTGTATCCTCAAATACGAATGAAACATAATTAATGAAACATGTAACAGACAACTTGCGCTGCTTACTAGAAATTTCTAGATGTATATCGCTGGGCTGTACAGTTATGTGTTTGTCGTGTATATGCGTGTATAATTTCGGTTATTGAAAAGTACGAAAACAGCCGCTAGACGCTGCGACTGTGCCGCTGCGCGTGCTGGCTCATCGCTGGAAATCATCGCGGACGAATGGCCTGGCTTAGCATTGACTGAGAGCAGCGACGAATTTACTAAAATTGTATCCTTATACCTGATAAGAGCATTAAGCGGAAGTCGAGTGGCGTGGTATTATAGCTTAAATGGGCGATTGGTGATAACGAAATCGCAATTGACATTCTCATCACGCTACGTCACGACTCATCTCTGAAGTACGAGAACGCGTTCTTAGACAGATACGAGTACGTCGCACAGTACTATTTATTGTAAAATATATTACGAAAATTTGACATAAAGTTCTGCGCGAATTTTTCATCTTCGATTATAGATCGGTCGACGAAATCGCCGTTCGGCGTTGAAACGTGTATGTGAATAGTATGACTGTGGATTCTTTGAGTGTGGATGTATATGGGTGATTCCGCCGTATCTTGCCCAAAACAAGCATAAAAACGGCGGATGAGTGAAAATTTTCGATTTTTAATTTGTTCTTATTAATTAGTTCTTTACTGACCTGTTACGGAACTGAGATTTTTCTTTGAAACTACTCTCATGACTCTTAGACTTAACATACAAACTTCTTGTGCAAATAACTTGTATGTACTTTACTATTAAGTAAAGAAAAATACTTGTTTATACTTGTTGTAAAACATCTAATAAACAGTATCTAGATAGTAATTTAGTAGTGTTACGGAACTGACCTCTACTTCACTCAAATCTGAAGTGAGAAAACCGTTTGCACTCGCGAAATTTTGAATTCCCAGATTTTGTTCTGGATACTTTTGGTTAGTCATAACATATAGTTTGTGAATCCACCATCAGTATGGTCTATTGTACCAAATCCCCGCGCTTTTTGATATAGGTACTGTTGTCATCAATATTTTATCGCAAGCTGCTGGACAAAAAGTATGCACCTTGATTTAATGACAATTAGCGAATTTTGAGTTTAAAACGAATACAAATGTATATTATTAACTCTATAGTTTACTATGTACACGGAGGAATTTTTTTCACCTACCTTACTTCTGCGTAGAGTGCCGTTTTAAACCGAAATTTGAATTTTGAACATGTTACGGAACTGACATTTGAGACATAATTTATTGATTTGTTTTAAAAGATAGCATTTACGTACGCGTTGGCCTTTTAACAATCAAAGTTGGTTATGCCATACATGTGTAAAAATGAAGAATGAATTTTTTTTCGAATGTATGAGTGTCTAAGAGGCCTAGACGTAAAGTGAGCAAATGACGGCGGAATCACCCATATATGACGGACAGCATAATTTGCTTTCACGAAAATAAGATTTTATATGCGCAATCTAAGATTTTAACGTCAATCATGTTGTGATAAAATAAATTGCGAATGAAAAATAAAAACGAGCCATATTAGGTAAACGTGAAACCCAATATGTCCCACTAGCTGTTTACTTTCAAATCTCTATAAAATTGCCCTATACCTGTGCATTTTTTCAAATAAAAGAATTCATTTTGATAGTTTTTGTACTATACTTGATATCCAACAGGCCCGAATAAAATGTTTTCATTACATCAACTATGGTAAATGCTAAAAGATTAGGTTTGCCATACTAGGTACACTTACTTTATTACCAGAAATTCACATTTATCCAAGAATTATAGCTTACGTTCTTTACCAGTTTCTCAATTGGCAACAACAATTAAAATTTAGTTTTTTATCTCAATGATTTTATTATAATTTCTAATCAATTAAAATTACAATTATATTTTATACATATCATTGAACTGTAAGCACAAGCTAATTAATATTTGAAAGTTTTGCTTTCAAATACATATTTTAATTCTATGTACTACAAGTTAATTCCGATTCACAAGTTCTTCTTGCATAACTAAACGGACGTCTTGTAAATGAGTTACGTAGAAGCATCCATCTTTCATCAAAACATCGGTCGCTATACAAGCCCGAAACAACCGATATTCAACCGATTATACTTACGGTGCGCGAGAGTGCATATACGTCGTACGCAGAGTGCAGGGGGGTTTATAACGCTATCGCGGCAGCTACTGCACGAAGCGCATATATATATATATAGAAGTGGGCCACGCTGCGGACTTAAGAAGCCGAAATTGATCGTCAAGCTTTACGAGCTTGCGGGGGCGCGCTGTACACGTGCGCACGTATACGTGCGATATAAAGCAGCTCGGTGGCCCAGATATATAACGCGCCCGGCTTATACACGGGGGCGCTCTTTAGCGCGCGCCGATATAATTCACTGAGCTTCGTCCGTACGGCGTGTTAATCGAGTAACACGCCGCTAACGAGGCGAGTATGTTTAGTCCGCGCCGCCGAGCTCGTCTCTCTCGCTCGCTTTGTGAATTTGTGCGATACCTATACTCTCGCTACCTCGATTCTCTCCCGCGCGCTTACTCTCGCTCTTTGTCGTTGTTTCCATGTCATTCCATCTGTTAAGTTCTGAGCGTATAACGGTGAGTGAGTAGTTAGTATAAAGTAATTATGGGGAGAAAATACTCTACTGAAAGTGAGATGATTTTATTTGTTGTGAATTATATAATCTGAGCATGTATACTAGATTAGTTACAGTACATTAATGATAATACTTCATTTATTAATTTGTATACAGGCATAAACAGAAATTGATAGAGATTATTATATATCGCCCCTCATATTCACAATTTATGTCTTGAATTTTTAACTCTTCAATGTTAAAAAGTAATTATTTATAACAATTTGTTTAATAAATCGTTTAAAACTTAATATATTACAAAATGTAAAGGTACACAATTGTTTTAAAAATTATAAACAATCATACCTACAGTTCTCCATAGTTCCGGAAATGTATGAGCGTTACATAAAAAGTTAGATAAAAAAATGGGACATTTTATAAATCCGATTTTGAACATTAAATTCGTTATTAATGGTTCAAATAAATAGATAACGATGTGGATGGTGTATAAAATATAAATATTTGAAATTTTCCAATAATTCGTGTGAAATTTTATTCTAAGTTAATTAAACTATACAATGTTACCAGAAAATCTATCATTATACGTATAAAATTTGACAAAAGGAAAATTAAGAATACGTCAAGTCTAAACAGAATATACATGAAACATAGTATCATCCGGATCAAAAACGAAAACCTCAAGCTCCTATGTACAACGTAGATCCACCACTACGGAATATTTAGGTGTCAGGGACTACGAAGCGAGCGAGAGCGGCGAGAAGAGGCACCGGTAGTTCGAGCTTCCCCCAGGGAAAGAGGTTCTCTCTCTCTCTCTCTCTCCTCATATTTCCCGCTAATTGCCGGCATCTAATCTCCCGGAGCCACAGCGTGACAGAGAAGGAGAGGGCACGCGCCACCCCTGTAGCGGTATCCGTTATCGGGGTTAGAGTTGTCGCTTATACTGCCGTGCATAAGCTACCGCCGAGCGCTTTCTCTTTCCCTCTCGCGACTACGTAGGATATTATATAGCGGATGGTATAGCCCGCGAGCTTGCCCCCGCGCGTTGTTCTTACATCCTTTGCTGCCTTAACGGATTAGCATATCTTGCGGGATTAAGCCGGCAACGCTGCGATATTGATTCTCTCTCGGGGATCGTTCATGAGCCTGCTTTCTTATTCAGGATTTTTGCCGGAGCTGATGAATTATTGACGTTTAATTATAGGCGGTGATGGCTTAATCCCTTTCGTGCTGAGATTTTTGCTTGGGGTTGAATAAACAAAGATTACTTTATGGAGTAGTCAGGGTGGAGTGGTGTATTATAGAATATTATTATTTGACAAATTTATTATTTATAAACTTATGAAAACTATTTGTCAGTTTACTTCTTTTTCAATAAAATACTAATATCGACGCCTCAATTTAATAATTCGAAGCAATATTCGCAATGAAACAATATATTTTTTGATTTGAGAGATCGATGTTAAATTTTGAATGATGAAAAACTGTCGATTTCTTTCGTAAACTGTATCAAATTATTAGAACGAAAATTATAAGCATCTTTTTTTTCTTTCTTATCGCCATTTGGAATTTAAAAAAAATTCAAAATAAATCCGTAAACCACTTCTACTTTTTCCATTAATGAAAAAGAAGTTTGTTTAATTCTTTTAAGTTGCCATTTAGAATTTCTTGTTGAAAAAACTCAATGTTAACGCTGGAATCATAAAAAAGGTTATCCAAAAGTCTCAATTATGCAATTTCATTTGAATGCTTTAAAAACAAAAATGAATAAAATTATGTGAATAAAGAAATCATTAGAATGCTAGAGAATGAAAATAAATAAAAGAATTAAAAAATATTTGAGCTTTCAGAAGTTGATGGGTTATATATTTTTTGGAAGTTTTAGATTAGAAAAAATTATACATGACATTTGGAGTATGTATCTATTTATTTATGCATATTTCTCAGTGACATCTTTTTCAGAGTCGCAAATTTATAATTGTCATTATAATTTCAATATATTGATAGTTCGATTGAATAATCGAACTAAATTTTCCTACGTGATCGCGAAGGCAATCATTTGCCTATCTCGGTGGTTGGTATTTAAAGTCCGACAACCGATCGGTTGCCCGTCTGTCGAGCTTTGATTATATCGGAGAACCTGACCGTGATCTGTTGCGCCTTCATGTTGGGTGTGAGGAAATCATTCAGCGCGTTGACACCTGGTCGCGGAACTCGATCGAATGGGAAGCCCATCGAGCGCGCATCCGGATACTTAAGGTCCCTTAATCCGCAGAAGCTGACACCGTCACGGCAGCCAGTTGGCTCTGCTTGGTTTACCTACAACAAGCGCAAGGTTTAGTTGAACAAATTCCATGTTAATGATTCTTACTAAATAGTGTTTGCAGACAATAGTTACCCTATCTAATTCAAAGTTGGAAACCATAACAAACAAGTCCATGGAGTAGCCTTGTTTGGTTCCCTTAGGTACAAGCATATGCTGCGGCCATCCACAGCCGCAGAAGTTGAATTGATCGAAGCTCGAGAGATCTGAAGCGTTTGGTCTGTTCTGGTCAACGTTACGGAAGGTAGCCTCGAAGGGAATTGTTATGGCGGACTCAACCGAGTTCCTCGTCACTGTGTTCTGCCCTCTCCTTACTGTCATCAGAAGCATATAAACCGTCATTAAAATCGGTTTGTGCAAACTAACATGCTATTGCAATCAAATATTTACGTCTAGTGGTAAACTTGTCCATCTCGATCATGAGCAATCTCTGCTCGTTGAAGCTGAGGAAACGTCCAGTTTCATCGAACTTGGGTGCAACGAAGACTCGCACGGTACCGGTCACCTCCTGGTTGTTGCTGTTGTTCACGGTGAAGCTGTATGAGAAGTCGTCGTGATTGAGATGCTGCATACGAACCAGGATAGATCCTCGGGGTGTGAAGTCGAGGCCACGGGATAGATCAACATCGCTCTTGGTCCAGTGGCAGTTCAAGGTGTTTGGATTGCCTCCGGGAGTGGCGATGCGAATGTCCGACACAGTGACTCCTTGGAAGGCCAGCTGCAGAAAACACGATCGTTAGTAAGTCTAAACATTGTACATCTTTGATCAATACTAAACTTCATGTTTTCTCACCTGTTGCGGCGTGTAGGAGGGCAGACTGTCCTTGAACTGGGTGAAGACGTTATCGACGAATTGATGCCATCTATAGAAGATAGGATCCCTCATCGCGGTTGTAGAATCACCCATGACAGCGAACGATTCCTACAGTAGCAAAGAATTTAAAAAATCGAGGTTAAAAATCATTTATTACTGGCAAAAAGACGATGGGGAGACAAGCCATTATTTATAAATTACCAAGTAGCGATGATCCGGATCATGAGAGTAGGAGATCGCCATATGACCCAAATTGTGCAGATCGCCATAGAAAGTTGGATCGGGGCTGAGGATGCTGGCCTCCATCATGTTTCCAAGGATGTCGATGCCAGTGTTTGCGTCCAATGGAATGGATCCACCCTGGGCATTGCGTACGGCACGCGACTGAATGGCCTCGATAATGCGAGCCCTGTAACGCTCAAGATCAGCAATGTCGAATTTCAATTGATCGGCCGGCCTGGAGACGTCGGAAAGGTAGAAGTTGGTTGGTCTAGCGGGGAAGGCACGTCCAGCAACGGTCTGGTCCAGTTTCGGAAAATAAGCCTCGGGTATGCGCTCACGCAGGTCGTTCAGTGGACGTACGCGTGGTAGGTTGTTGCAGAGACGTTCGGTATTGTACCTGTATAAACGAGGCAATTTAGTTCGTTAGTTATTACTTGCCATTGATCCAATTCTGAATCATTTAATTATTCTTGGTAATAATTATGTTATTGTTTTATGATTCAAATGTACTTACTTCTGAAGATGAACATTTAGTTTGAAAGTACAATATTTGCATTATATAATGAATTAAATAACAAAACAATCCTTTTTTTTCATTGATTCACAACTGGATCCATCACGACTGCAATGTAGCTAATGAAATTTTAAAGATTACCTAGCCATGATTTGATGATGCATATAATAGAAGAGCTCTCCACGCCTGTCCTTGTTGACAGCTACTCGGGGTCCATCGAACGGGTAGACGAGATGCCAGTGCCAGTGATGAAGATTGATACCAACGTCCTCGCGGAAGTAGGCGACGAGATGTTCTGGATCAGCGTCCGTACCGGTGTAGTTCAACGGAATCTCGATGGGCATCTATACGTATTTTGAAATGTGAAGGTAAAGATAATATTCGATAAATCACCTCCGCGTTTTGTAAAATGAATAAAAAGTTTGCCATACGCGTGAACCAGCTGGTACGATGTTAGCTTCTTCCTGGGCGCGGCTGAAAACTTTGCTGTCCATGAACTTGTCGGGGAAGATTTCAGAGAGTTGAGGAACCGGAAGATGCTTGGTGTCGTCGCGATGGAGAATGGCGACGGAGAAGGAGTAGATGAACATCTGCGTGTTGACGCGATCGCGACAGTAGGCAGCCAATGACAACAAGTCATCGACCGTTCGCATACCTTAAGAGAATACAATGTGTAAAATTGAGGAAATTCTTCACACTAATTCATGGAAATATAACAGTTTTCTTTGTATTTATAATCACACTTGCCATCTTGGCGCTACCGCGCCCCTTGACTTTTTAATTTAATTGTTATAATTTAATTTTAATTTTTTTAAACATTACCAAACACAAATACGATAAAAAAATAAAGAAAATTGTATTTAGGTGTTTTTAAATACTTAAGAATTTGTCTATTTATTTGTTATAGCTAATAAAAAAATTACCCATGAAAAGATCGGTGAGACGACCGGCCATTTTTCGGTGAGCGGGAATGAACAGCGAAAAGCTGTCATGACGGCTGAGTGACAGAGGCAATCTCAAATCAGGAATAGCTATTTGTTTAATGGGTACCGAAGACAGAGACTCATTTCCGAAACGATTAAGAATCCTCTGTCCTAGTGCTTGATATTTCTCGGGCTGTAAAAAGTAAAGAGAATATAAAATGTGTAACAAAAATATAATTGTACAATTATCTGATGCCTCTGGCTAAAAATTATCCAGTTTTATCGAGGTTCTCGACTTGTAAAGCTGAGATCTCCGATTATAAGCAGAAAATCTAGACAATATTAGATAATTTTGTATAAGGGGAATTTAAATATATTTGATTCTACATAAAGTACGTTTGTCATGGAATTATAAAATTTAAACTCTTACAATAGTAATATTTAGACCATAATCTATTTATATATTTAATACAATTTATTGTTACCTAGTTTATAAATAAATTTATTTTTATCATTATTTAGTAATGATTTAAAATTACTTTTAAATAAACCTGATATTGCTAAAAAAATAACGAAATAAATTCAAATATAAAATAATTAAATAACAACATTACCAAATAATTCAGCGGAACTTCGAAGCTGATTTTCGACTCGCCTTTTGGCACGTAAACGGGCTCATTAGGGCGATCGAATAACAGAAGAAGATTGTTGTCCATGTCGGTGAGAGTCCCCCGTAAGTCAACTCAACGAGACTTGAAATTTTCGTCTATTGAAAAGCAACTTAAAGCTTTTGTTAAGTTGAGTCTTTAGAGCATCTATCGAACGGAGCGATAGGCGCTGAATGATGACTTGCCTTCGATTCCACCCGAATTTATAGCCCATTCTCGCAGGATGCCCGCGGTTTTTTCGGTGATAAAAGTTTTCTACTCGATATAGCGCATCTAAGTCTAGCCACGAATTTCCGCCAGTCGTTGGCTGGTACCGAGTATTAGGCTTTACCTCTATAATGGAAACCAGCTGAATAGGAAAGCCAAAAATTTTGTTCAAAGATACGTAACCCAACGATGACCCCATGAGAATTGATACTAGGACAATAATACGCTAGTCTCATCCTGTTTTTGTCAAGTGTCTACAATGCGATAAGGTTTTCTATGATAGTATAACACATAAAGCTTTCGTAGGTGTAGATTCAATGAACATATTGTTTTATTTTTAAGCTTTGTATACCTATTGCAAACAATATTACAGCAAACTCTGTTTCTATCGAAAATGAAGTATGTTTATATATGGGTGATTCCGCCGTAACTTGCTCAAAATGATCGATTTTACCCTCAGCCAGCATTGTTTCCCCAGAATTTTGGAAGACTTTACTTTGTATTACTCTTTATGTATTTTTAGCCGTAGAATCACGTGATGTAATTAGTTTTTCATGAAAATAATTAAAAATGCCTTTTATTTTGATAATATTTTTCATGGTGTTACAGAACTAATTACATTACAGTTTGCTGTTACGGAATTAATATTTTACTTTGAAACTGCTCTCATAACTTTTAGACTTAACACACGAACTTTTTTGTAAATAAGTTTTATATACTTTAATATTCAATAACGAAAAATACTTTTTACTTGTAGTAAAACATATAGTAAGCAGAATCTAGATAGTAATTCAGTATAACTGTTAAATAACTGACCTCTACTGCTTTTTCTGAAGACTAACGTGAGACAACTGTCTGTACTCGCAAAAATTTTAATTCTCAGATCTTTTTCTGGATACGTTTGATGGTCATAACATGTAGTTTGTGAATCCACCGTCTGGGTGGTCTATTACAGCAAACTCCTGCGCTGTTTGATATAGGTACTGTTGTCATCAATATTTTATCGCAAGCTGCTGGACAAAAAGTATGCACCTTGATTTAATGATAATTACCGAAATTTGAGTTTCACACCAATATGAATGTATATTATTAACGTTATAGTTTACTATGTATAGAGGAAATAAGGGTAAAGTGAACACACGGGTAAACTGAATCATGCTTATTATTTCTTCAAAAATTATTATTTACGCTTAATTTTAATTTTTGTGAAAGATAATTATGCAAGGATGATAATTAAAAAGTTTCACAGCATAACCATTAATATTTTATGAAAGAAAAATATTTGTATTTTTCGACCTTAAAAGAAAGTTGATTTATCAAATTCGTTATAACGATTAGAGATATTTTTAATCAATTCTATTGCTAGATTTCTTTTTCTAATTACTTAAAATACGCTTTTCTTACTATTATCAAGAATACAGAGCTTTAAAAGAGATTTTTCTTTTCTTAAACAAACATTTTAAAGAATCGACATCTTAGTTCTTCCTGATATTGCTAAAAAAATAACGAAATAAATTCAAATATAAAATAATTAAATAATAACATTACCAAATAATTCAGCGGAACTTCGAAGCTGATTTTCGACTCGCCTTTTGGCACGTAAACGGGCTCATTAGGGCGATCGAATAACAGAAGAAGATTGTTGTCCATGTCGGCGACTCGTAAATCGGAGTAAAGTGGTCCGGAAAATAATGCGATAGCACTAATTTATACGCAACCAGATGGAAAATTTAACAAAATATTAATCGAGGTGAGTGCTAGTGTGGTATATAAAGCCTTTGTAGCAACGCATTTCGTATTTACACCAAAATCGGTCAACATAACCTTTATATTTAACTTTTCGTATATTACAGTATTTTAAAGGTTTGAGATGTCTTTTTAGTTTTATTATTATCTAAATTAACGTTTCTATCTATTTTTGTACAAAAACTAGTAAAATATTTTCAAAATATTTAATTCTATCCTCTAGTTCACTTTACCCCGTACTGAATAACTCGCGTAAAGTGAAGAGGTATTTTTCAAAAATAGGTAAATAATATTAAACCTAATAAATGACTTTTTTTAAGTTGCTAGTATGTTTATTGATGTAAGAAGATTCTTGTGCATCATACAAAGTAATGTTTTAAGTCTGAAAAATACATTTTTTTCGACTTTTAGAGTTATTATGTTCACTTTACCTTAGTTTTCCCTTACAGAGGATTTTTTTCGTACCTTACTTCTGCGTAGAGTGCCGTTGTATATCGAAATTTGCGTTTTGGACATGTTACGGAACTTTAAAAGATAGCACTTATGTACGTTTCTGGCTTTTAACAATTATAGTTGGTTATGTCATACATGTGTAAAAATTAAGAAGGAATTTCTTTTCCGAATACATAAGTGTCTAGGAGGCCTGAACGCAAAATGGATAAGTTAGCGGATTCAGCCATATATAATATTATGAAGCTGAAAAAAAACATGAAAGTTGCAGAAAAGTAGAATTACTTCTTTGATTGAACATTATTTAATATTAACATTTTATTTAATTAAAAACATTATAAAAAATGTATAAATTTGAAAAACGACGCTTTTTTATTTGCGTATTATTTATTAATATTTTATTTTATTTATAAATGTATTCGGAATACAAGCATTTTCTAAAATACAACGATATTTCTACATAATTAGCATTTTTAAACATACTTAATTATAAATTATTCAAACCAATTAGCAAACTTTTTTCTGAATAATAAATATTTAATTTTTAGTATACCAAGCTTTTTATGCGAATAAAAGAGTTTAAAACTATGGTTCACTTTTAAATAATATTAATTCAAATAATTTACTTAATAAAGGAATTATTAGTTTTCTCTATTTGTAAGTTATATTAAAAATGATTTTAAAAAATCTATATATTTTAAAAATTATAAAATATTTTTTCCGGCTGATCAAACTTCAAATTACATTGAAACTTCAAAGTAAATACAATAATAATTCAGTAAAGTTACGATAGAAGTTGAGCGAGTCATCTCTTTATTAGAAATGACAAGCCCAGAAAAAAGCCTGCATTAAACATGTACATTAAAGCCTTTCGTATGACAGTGAATGACGTATAGTTGCGAGGTGTAGACGTCAACGACTCAGCGGGAGGCTAAGGGTTATTTCGAGTGTATACAGATCAACCCTATCGTGTCAGCAGCTGCCCGAGCTTCGAGTTAATGCCCCCGAACAGATATCCAAACTCACTTTAATTCTCTCGACTGCTACCTCCCTGTCGTTCTATTTCTCTCGCACTTTGCCTTTTAACATTTTTTCTTTATTTCTTATATCCGTATTCTCCAAGTGTCTTTATTTTTTACACTCTTGCTATTTGTTTCTTTAGACTCGTTTTCATTTTCATTGTTTTTTAAAAATCTTTTCATTTTCATTGTTTTTTAAAAATCTTGGCTTTTTACTCACATCTTATATTTTACTTGATAGTTTTATTCTGTACTCTTTTACAATAGTGTATATTATTGGTTCAAGTTAAAAAACAAACTTGTCGTCCTTAAAATTACTATCTACTTATAAAAATGTAAGATAAATCTACTTTCTTCACTTGATTGTTACAAATTTAAAATAGAAGATCAACAGAAATTGTAGAAATATAGAAAACATTAATTAATTAATTAAATTACGTATTCACAGCTTGCTTTAGTTCATACAAATAAGGATAGGTACTCCTGACACGAGGTCACTTGATACTAGATAACAACATTCTATTTTTAAATTAAGTTCATAAGCAGAAAGTTACCGAAAATTAAAAAGAAATAAATAATATTGATAATATACAGACTAAAAAATGTTTCAATCGATGGCCTTTACAAAGAGTAGTACGATTCAGATCACTACAATAAGTAACTATTCTTTTAAGATACCGTAAAGCGGGACCTCTTGAATAACACACTGGTAGCGAAAAAGTGGAGTCTCTTGGGCCACTAATTGTTTTCTTTATAAAGTTTGCTTTTTTTATTCTTCGAAAATAAAAAATTTTTTTTTGATGTATACTTGAACATAAATACTACCTTTTATACAGATGAAATTTATTCAAAATTTAGATTTTATTAATTAAAAATTATGTTTAATCAAGTTATATCTGAATTATAGATCAAAGCAGTCTTTAATTTCATCGTAAATTTGCAGTTCTGATGAAATTACCAGCCTGGAAATAAAAATATTTAGACTGAAATAAGAAAATTCGATGCTATACAATCTATTTTCAATACCGCGGTAAGCAGACATCTCGCACTTATCCACAGTGGCCGTCAACTGTGTGTGAGTGATGTATACTAGTGTGCGAGTATTACTCAAATGTATGTTAAATTATTTGTATCAGTCCCTATTATTATTGTTATTTGCTCTTTGTCTAATCATTTTTATATATTAAATTTATTTACTTATGTTAGTTGACTCCTTATTTTATGTTAATAAATTAACGTGATAGATAGGAACTGACAGTATGCAATAAAATCCTACTGTAAGCAGTATACTACGTATGCAACGTATGAAATGTATTGTCGTAGACTGAAATTCTGATTACCATAGCATCCACTGTGATATAATATATAAAATATAATGTACTATAAGGACTCTCAAAAGGTAGATCGGGTATACAATCTGCTGGGATATGTATTTAGTAAACGTTATAATTTCTGTTTTGACAAAATAATTTATCTATCTATATATCTATCTATTTATCTATCTATTTATTATATCAGAAGCAATTCTGGAATCGATGCACGTATTATTTGGAGATATTCTATCAGAAATTATTTTTTACCGCCATTTTCAAGTTTTGTTGAAGTGTAACCAAGTTAGTTGCCTTGGCTAGCTTCGATTTTGCAGATCAAGTAATTATGATTACGACTTTACCAATAAATGAATATTAATATAGAAGATTCAGGCGGCTTCAACGGCTAAAGCATTGTGAAATACTTCTGAATATTTATAACAAAAAATTATTATGTTAATATATTAAAGAAACGCTAATTCGTTGATTTAGCTCTCAGTGTGCATGCGCAGAAACACGTTTTCAACGTTTATCGTCAATATCTTTTTATTTGGTCATTAACACATAAATTTAATCACCCATTGGCATAGCTTAAAAATTCTACAAGACGGAGTTATTACGTAATGTGTATGTGTACATACCAATATAAACGGAAAGTAAAATACTTTAAGAGCAAATAGAAACTTCGCATATACTTTACCGTATCAAATTTTCCAAGGTACAGATTTACGGTTAAATAACTTATGTCTTTTGAGAGACCCTCAAATGCATGGCAGTTATTAATATGCATTAATGAGACCAATAGTAGTACATTACAGATGTATACGAACATTTTGACGCCTGATTCGATAAGTAAGAGTTTTTTAACCGATTCTAGAGTCGACTAAACTTTTTTGTTTCTTTTTTAATACGGCAGCTAAAAAAATAATTTTTTCAGATTTTTTTAGCGGTTTTTTTATTTTTGAGTTTTAGTTTTTAGAGTATTTTGGTATGTTAGAAATATTATGATCAAATTAGTGTCAATGCATTAAAAAGAGAATAACATTACCTATATTTTAGAACCGCAAATTTTGAATAGGCTCTTTCCCTTCTTTTGTGATACACGGAAAAAGTCATATTTAGTGTAAGGGGTCACTCTACGATCTCAGCAATAATTTTCAAAAAATTTTTTTCATCGAAAAATTTATTTAAAATATTCAAACTTTTTACACATAAAAGAAGAGGTTTCACACTTATAAAATATATTTTTTATTGTTGTTTTGTATGTAAAATCTGGCTGGTCCGGCTGCCTGAAGTTGACCCTACTTTTTTCGAAAATTTCAAATGTCCGTCATTTTGTTATATTTCATCAAATTTTGTTCATTGAGTTACCGGCGATAGCGAAAAGCTTAATTTTTAATAACCTGTCCACTTTTTTGCTTTCAGGTTCTTCAAAGTGGAGATATCACGTCAACCAGATTGTAGTAGGGTCAACTTCAGGCAGCCGGACCAGCCAGATTTTACATACAAAACAAAAATAAAAAATATATTTTATAAATGTGAAACCTCTTCTTTTGTGTAAAAAGTTAGAATATTTTAAATAAATTTTTCTACGAAAAAAAATTATTGAAAATTATTTGCTGAGATCGTAGAGTGACCCCTTAAACGCTTATACCTTCTATGATGGCAAATTGTTGACAAAATTTTAGTTGATTAGGACGTCAGTAAATCTACGTACTGACATCTAATTACATTTAATTTAAATATTTAAATAATTTTAATAAATTACGTACAGAAAAAAAATTGCTGTGATATAGATTATTACCTATCGTTCTGTAATTTTAGTAAAAAATTATCTTTTGTCAAACCATCAATCATAAAGAAGCACACCTTTTTTGAGCTATTAATTAGAAAGAGATATAGCAATTTAAAATTAATTTATTAGAACGAAGAATTTCATATTGTAACAATTAATTTAGTTTGAGAAAGCTAAGTGCCAATGAATTGGCAGTATTTTTTTTTTTAATTTTTAATGTAAAAATATTCGTTTTGATGAGTAGTGTAATAATATACTTCGTATGTTTCATTTGAATAGACTTTGGTTTGCACCTCAGCCCTACCCGCTTAAGCAATATTTTTACCCATTCTTAATCCAATGCAACAGACACGTCTAAAATCGTTAATTATCTTGTAGGAGGCTAGAATCAAATCATCAACCTAAATCAAAATCACGAATTCATATGAATTTATTAATAATACTTAATTACTAGGTGCATAAATGTATTTATTTATTTATTTATTTATTTATTTATTTAAACCAGAAAATAATTTACAGAGTAATTATTTACATATTTACATCCATAAATCCTGCAGAGATAAACACATTATCTTTTCTCAGGTCTGGTATATTACAATATATATATATAAAAAAATAACAAGAGAAAACTTAAAAACTAAAACTTAAAACTAACCTTAAAAGTAAACTTAAAAATACTGTTCATGAAATTTCTTTATTTGCCAACAAATATTCACCGCAGTGAACGTAATATTTATATAATTAACAATTTACATAAAAATGCACTCAATACCAGCATTTAAAGATTGGTTTTGATCCAATTCTTTATTTTATTTTTTTGAGCTGAGTTGCTAATATCTAAGTTTTTTAGGTTGTTTGATAGCATGTTAAAAATCGAAATTGCTTTTATATAACTATTTTTATTACTCATTTTTTTATTATACCTAGGTATAATTATATTTTTATTCCTAGTTATACTATTAGATGTGAGGTACTTATTTTGAATTATGATTTATTTCACATTTTCACTGATTTCAATTTTAATTGGTTACTATTATAAAAGTTACTATTATAAAAGTTATTATTATAAAAGTTACTATTATAAAAGTTACTATTATAAAAGTTACTAATATAAAAGTTACTATTATAAAAGTTACTATTATAAAAGTTACTATTATAAAAGTTACTATTATAAAAGTTACTATTATAAAAGTTACTATTATAAAAGTTACTATTATAAAAGTTACTATTATAAAAGTTACTATTATAAAAGTATTTTTAAAATATACTTGTTCATTTTATCATCATTACCACAAGCCCCTCCTCAATATTTTAAAACGTACATTTTTATATGCTTTCTTTTCAATTCCTGCATTTAAACCCAGAAATGTTAACATACTATTTTCATAGTATGTTCTCAGTGAACTTCATCATTACGCCCCTGTACACAAACATTCTTTCTCCTCAGAATCTACAATCATCCCGAAGCTTTGAACCTTCTTCATACAAGAACAAAAAAGAAAACCCAAGTGCCGACGCACATTTGCATCGGCCTCGTCATCAGCATACATGCATCCCACCCTTCCGCATGTCCTCGATCCCCCTGCCCCCTCACTCCGTCTCTCAAGAGCCATCATCGCTGTGCACGAGAGCCGCGACGAGCGATATACGAGCTACGAGCGTGCGTGGCGCGGCGCGCTTCGAGAACCCTTCCGCTTATTAGAAGTCCGCGTCACGTCTCTCCGCAGCCATAACACTGCACTCGAAAGCTCAAGCTCTTCGTATACAACGCCGAGGCAAAGCTCTCTCTTTCTCTCTCTAACGAGCCAGGCAATAATCGGCAGTGCACGCGCGCACAGCCGACGATAAGAATATACGTACGTGTACATCACTCTGCGGGGCTCTCCCGCTGAGACTTTGTGTGTGTACAGACACGCACGGCGCGCGCCTCGTTATTCACGCGAGCGTCGGCGAGGAGCGATCATCGGTAAGACACGCGTCTATATATATTACGTGTGTATGGGGGATTGGATGGGTTTTATGGGTGAAGCAGCTACGGTTATTGTAGGACTGCTTTATTAGATTTCAGATCGCAGGGAATGGGGAAGAGACTTGGTATTGTAAATATATTTATTTTTTTCAACACAGGCATGAGTATGAAATGAGTATTTTTATATGCCTAAAACTGGGGTAGAAAATTGCGCATTTCGAGCGTGTTTGGCAAAAGTGTGAAAAATTATCCATTATTTCCCACTCCAGTGGGAGAAAATGAATATTATCTCCCGACAAAGCGATAAATAATGTATTTTTCTTCATAGTATGCGCAAAGTACGTATTTTCGCATCGTTTTCGATGCGTAAAGTTCATTTTACGTACAGCGTACGTAAAATTGAACTTTACATATAGTGTGCGTAAAGTAAAAATTTAAGAAAGAAATTAAATTGAAATAAATAATTTCAATAACATATTAAAAATATATTACAATGTGTAAAATATATTAAATATATTTCAAATATATAAGAAAAATCTCTAACCATATTATCAATCAATTACTCTCCATATCAGCTTAATATAGTTTGTTGTCATATACGCACGATTTTCGCGTTTTTTCGTGCCTCTAAAGCGGACACAAAGCAGTTGTTTTCTGACCGGTGATCGAAAAGAATGTCAATATTTCACAAGTATCTTTATAAAATAATCAGTATTCTTCACTAAATTTCAATGATGTTGATGATGTTGATGATGTAACGATCAATACATTCATCTTCTCTTATTTAAAAATATAACGAGCGATTATTTCGCACTTCATATCACATCATCATTATTTTGACGGTATAATGTAAAATGTGAAAACTTTGTGTAAAACTCTTTATATTTATAATACGTTTAAAGTTATTCCAATTGGCTCTTAGACAAATAAATCCTTATATACATTGCTAGCACTGAACCTGTTATAGAATACTTCTGAATTTCTTTTTATTAAAACATATCAAGATCCTTTATCAGTTTAATGTTACAAAGAATACTTTATTAATACTTTTTGATTACTTCAAGTATTCATATATGCGGACATTCGAGAATCCATATAGAATTCTTTTTTTTGAAAGTGTGCTTATTAGGTAGTTTCATCAAATAATAACAATAATTAAAATAATAAGCATAGAAATGAAGAAAATGTAACTACATTTTTCAATATTTTTTTGTAAAATTTGTATGTAATATGTATTTAATAAAAAAATCAATTTTTATTTCTGAATCCTCAAAGTATGTTTATTTAATAATTAGCATCATGCATTATCATACATCCTTTTTTAAATGCATGTGTTATTTTAGTAAACACCCGCAAAAACGATCCGTTTACCCAATCCTACTAGAAGGGGCTCCCCCATTGCTGAGCTGTAAAAAAACATTATAGTTTAATTAAAAAGCGCTTGTTGTAATGGAGCCTTTACGGTCAGCAAAGCTTACGTCTAAAAAACCTTGTAAATCATCGAGCTTTCCTTCAAACTTGAGACCCAGACTTCTGTTTTAAAGTATGTTTTATCGACAGACTCACTTTACCGTTATCCATTTCTCATCAGTGGGATTAATTTGGTGTTTATTCAACTTATACTTCGATTCTTGTTCTTCTGATTAATTGTAGTACACCGAGATTTGGTGACTTAACCACGAAATATTCAGAGAGACAAAAGAAATAAAGATTTGTGAACGCTCATTTCTTTCTTTCATGACAGCTCCTCATTTATCGTTTTTCATGTTGACGAGACCACACGATAAATTTGGAGAGACGAAATATTTTCATAATGGGAAAAAGGAAGCGCTTGTCATCAACTGAATCAGAGGACGGAGACAGAGAAAGAGGAAAGAAACGGAGGGTCAGAAATGATAGGCGTAGTCGACTTTCTTGAAAAGATCGTTCTAACCTATCGCGATGGCATCGACATTCTTCATCGTCCTATTCAAATGATTCGTCGTATAGGTACGCATCCCTATTTTATAATTTTTCTTGAGTTATAGTTTGATCAATGATTCGCGACGACAAAAATCGTAGCAATCGTCGTAATAATCGACGTAACTCGCGGCGCAGTCGTCGAGAAAGCCGCCGCAGTAATCGATGTCGCTCGCATCAAAGTCATCAAGAGACCCGCCAATGCAGTCGACGAGATAGCCGTCAGCGCAGCCATCAAGACAGCCGTCAGCGCAGTCGTCGAGATGGCGATCGAGTTATCCGGCGACGGAGTGTTAGCAAAAATTCGAGTAGAATTTCGAGACTCCACTCGCATACGGCAAGTCGTTCAAGGAGCAGCCGACATAATAATCGGCGCAGCGGGTCGAGAGCATCATCGCGGCTCAGGTGGTCTTGTGCGCGATCGCGCTATACGCCGCCGCTAAGGTCATCGCCCCTGCATAGTCCGTCGTTGATCAATTCATAACAGCTTCAGCAAGCGGCGATGTCTCCAGCACCGGAGCTTCCACGAGATTAACATCAGCCAGTATCAACAGATCAACCTTTGATTGTTAATGAGACGTTGATTATTCCTGCTATTGCAGATGAGGGCAGTGAATCTCTTACGAGAGGTGAGACATGCACTGCAGCTAATTAGTCTGCCAATCTTGAAAGGCATGTTCAGAGCATTTAACTCATTTTTAGATGACGCTCAATTACCGGTGCATGCTGTTTCTAGAAGCGGCACACAGATTTCGGTTGAGATTCCGATGATTGCGGTCGATCCAACATCATCAACGGCGGCTGGAGATCAAGATGTCATCGAGCTGGACGAGGAAGCGTTGCGAGTTCTTGGCGAGGATCCAAGTAAACCAAAAGAAGTAAAAAGTCGGGTTCGTTCCGAACTTATAGTTCGATGGAATACTTGGATATCTATCGGTTTAGAAAAAGATACTAAAACCAAGCTTTTAGAAAAATATGATTGTAAATCTAACCTATGTGCACAAAAACTAAATCCAGAATTGTTTACATTATTGTCAGAGCAGGCTAATATGTGCGATGCTCATTTTGTGCACACTCAAAATTTAGCGGGTTCGTCTTTGACAGCATTGGGATTAGCGATTTCATCATTGTTGACAAGAATATTGACCGTACTTTTTTGCTTAAAACACTGTCTGATACGGGTAAATTACTTTCTGCGCTTCACTATTGTCAACTATCAGGAAGAAAATCCTGCATTATTCCTACAATTAACCGGAATTCAGAATTAGTGCTACAAAAAGCTAGATCAAATAATTTTTTTGGCACAAATTTACCAGAAAAAATTAAGGAGGCAAAAAGTATGGAGAAAGCTGGAAATGATTTAAAAGCAATATCAGCTAAAGCACCTGCTTTTAAATACGGAAATTTTTTACTTCAGCCTGTAAAGAAAATCAATTTAAATCACAATCAAACAAAATTTTCGAACAAAGTAGTTCCGAAAAAGGTTTTGTAACTGCTGCGAATGCAAAGAGAACAACTCGATCACAAAAATTTTATCGTACTCGATCGGAAACACTTCACAAGCGATAATAGAAATTAAATCAGCTGGTAGATTATCTAGATTTCTCAATAGATGGAAATTGATTACCGATGATTCTTTCATACTCAGTTGTAAATAAAATTTGATTTTTCAGTCGTTCAAAAATGTATTCCAACAGAACCCACACGTCCTATTCATGAACAACAAGCATTATTGAGTTCAATAAGAGATTTAATTAATATTGGAGCGGTTGAGCTTTGTAAAAGTGAATAGGGTTAATGTATTTCCTTGTGTTTTTTGAAGAAAAAGTCTGATGGTTCAAATCGTTTTCTATTAAATCTTAAAGAATTAAATAAGTTCATTGTTACAGATCATTTTAAAATGGAAGACATACGCACAGCTAGTAATACATTAAATCAGGCAGATTTCATGTGTACATCAGATCTAAAAAATGCATTTTTATTAGTTAATATTTCTAATAAAATCAGAAAATATTTACGTTTTATTTTCAATGGAAAATTATATCAATTCACATCACTACCATTTGGATTATCACTTAGCCCATATATATTCACAAAAATTTTAAAGCCAGTAATTTCTTGTCTAAGATCAATTGGTTTAAGGTCTAACATTTATTTAGATGATTTTCTTCTTTATGCAATTACATATGAAAGTTGTTTAGAAAACTTACATAAAACTATATATTTTTTGCAATATTCCTTCAAATAAATGCCAATATCTTGGTTTTATAATAGATTCTCTTAGATTTTCTTTGGAACCGACCAATGAAAAGATCTAAAATTTTAGGAAAAATTCAATCATTCAAACCTAGTAAATTATACAAAATAAGAGATTATGCTCAACTTTTGGGTTTATTAATTTCGTGTTGTCCTGTGATAGAATATGGAATGTTATATACGAAAAATTTTGAATTTGATGGAAAAATAAGTGTATCAAATAAGACAATGAATGATTTATTGTGGTGGAAATCGAATTTACCATCATCTTATAGATTGATTCGACATTACAAATTTAAATTAGAAATTTACACAAATGCATCTCTAACAGGGAGGGGAGCACCGTGTAATAATAATAGTATTCATGGATTTTGGAATTGAAAGGAAAAATTGAATTCTATTAATTATTTAGAATTATTGGCTATTTTCTTACCATTAAAAGCATTTGCGAATTCTTTGGAAAATTGTGAGATTCTCCTTAGGGTTGACAACACGACTGCAATTTCTTATGTAAATCGTATGGGTGGTTTGTGAGTTATTAAATATAATTCATTAGCAGCGTGCATTTGGAAGTGGGCAGAAGGACGAAAATTATGGATATATGCTTCATCTATTCCAAGTTGTATAAATATTGAGGCTGATTTCCAATCAAGAATTAAAAATATAGATACATAGTGGGAGCTGGCTAATTATGCTTTTTATCAATTTAAGCGCTGTTTTGGATCGCCTAGTGTTGATCTTTTTGCATCTCGCATTAATCCAAAATACAAATATTTTTGTTCATGGTATAAAGAACCTGATGCTTTAGCTGTTGATGCATTTAAATTACATTGGGTCATTTACCCAATGGGTCTTTAAATCTGAGAGAGACCCATGAAACATTATCATTACTCATATGAGTAATGCTAAAAACCAATACTAACAACGTTAATTAAATACGCCGTATTTACCATACAAAGGCCAACAATGTTTACGTATCAGAAAACGATCCCTAAAGTTTCATCAAAAGCGGTGACCCGGACTCCGTGATCCCTTCCTGTTAGAGGCAGTCCAACTGAACGTAAAAACTCTATTCCTCTATGGTGTACTTAAAGAAGAAGTATTCATGGAAATTCCAGAGGGACTAGGGATAGATGAGACCACCAGAAAAAGGAAAGTTTGCAGACTAAAAAGATCTCTGCATCTCAGTCCTAAGAGATGGTATCAAAAATTTACAGAGGAAGCCAAGAAATTTGTATTGAAAAGAGACATCAACGATCCATGTTTATTTACGTGGAGAACAAATGGAGTGATAATATTGTTAGTTTTATACATAGATGGTACCATATTATATATATATATATATATATATATATATATATATATATATATATATATATATATATATATATATATATATATATATATATATATATATATATATATATATATATATATATATAAATAAAAGAGATTAAAACTAGCCTATGCACTTTCAAAATGAATGATCTAGGAGTACCCAAAATGTACTTGGGAATGAAAATTCAGAGAAACAGAGAAACTGGATCGATGATATTTAATCAGTCAGAGTACAGAGAAAATACTTGAAAAATTTCAGATGAAGAAAAGCAAAGTTCAGAATACACCAATGGTAACTCGACAAGTGAAAAATAAAGAAGTCAAGACTACCGAAAAATCAGAAGAAGGAGATGCCACAGAGCACCTTACAGAGAAGCCATAGGAAGCTTGCTCTACTTAGCCGGGGTCACCAAACCGGACATAGCATTTTCCATGAACTATCTGTCAAGAAAATAAATATCACCCCCACAGAATGACTGGAAAGAAGTGAAAAAAATTTTCCGATCCTTAAGAGGTACTGCAGAGATGGGATTAACTTTCAGAGCATCAGGTGATCAGCCGGAGGCTTATACAGATGCAAATTTTAGAGATTGTGAAGATTCTTCCTCAACTGGAGGATACATAATCAAATTTTATGGAGATATAGTGCCAGGGAGAAGTCACAAACAATCTTACGTGATTTTATTTACATGCCAAGCAGAGTATTTTACCACACGGTAGTCTGGAACGAAAGAGAAGTTCGGCCGTCATGCCAACAAAAAGTGTCTCGATACGTTTTCTCTAATTCTTTTCAATAACCAAAAGACGTTGAATCAAAATCCTAATTGCTTATCTATAAATTTTCACCATGGTCTGGAACGAAAGAAAAAGTTGGGCCACCATGCCCACAAAAAGTGTCTAGATACGTATTTTCTAATTCGTTTCAATAATCAAAAAAACATTGAATCAAAATCCGAGCTGCTTATCTGTAAATTTTAATAGCCTACACGCTTGAGTTTTTGTTTACGTTATCGTTGATTTCTCCGAATTAAATGCGGTAATACCGGTTGAAATTTCGCATGCAACTTTTGAAATATTCACTTAATAAGTATGTAGTTTTTCATTATTGCCTCTGCATTTTTACACACATCGCACCCTATGTAAATCTGTTTTTATGCCTTGAATCCCATAAGAGCCCACGTAAACATTTCATTAAAATATCTTCAAAATATATGTGGTATAAATATTGAAAAAATTCAGGCAACTTTATGATACTCTAAACATTTATAGTTTTTAATTTTATTAATTTTTCTGTATTTTTTTGTAACTTCTGAACCTCCTTAAATTAAATAAGAGAACATCAATATATATATATGCACACGCGAGAATACGAGTTTGTTTACTATGCAATGTATACCTATATTGTTAATTGATTAATTTATGATTAATTGCCTGTACACTATTTTAATGTAGATTTATATTCATTATAAATAAATAAATAAATTATCTGGTTTAATTAGCTGTATTTCAAAGCATTCAAATAAGTTTAGTGAATTGTTTTCTATGCATTACATCTATTTGAACACATTTATTTGTACTACATATCAGGCAAAAAAATTATTAATTATATTATATAGATTATTTGTAATGTTAATTAGTTATTAATACGCATACATTTTTTGTTAAGTTTAGACAAATATATGGGATCAAAATACCTCCACATTCTCGTTGTTGAACCCGGGTTCAAAACTAAACTTACTTTGTATTTTAAAGAAAATCAAAGTAAATTAAGCTTGTGTAAAATTTACAAAAAGAAGTAGAAAAAAAGTATCGAGACACTTTTTGTCGGCATAGCGGCCCAACTCTCTTTTCGTTTCAGACTACGGTGAAAATTTACAGATAAGCAGTTAGAATTTTTATTCAACGTTTTTTTGATTATTAAACAGAATTAGAAAAAACGTATCTAAACACTTTTTGTCGGCATGGCGGCCCAACTTCAAATTTTTTTTAATTAATTATTATACATGTTATAATAATAATAATAAAAAAAGCAATTAATTCTTGTAAATTAATTATAAGATTAATTTTTATTAAAAAAAATTATTTACGTATTAAACAATCTTGTATAAAGAAATTTGTAGCGTAATATATAAAACAAGAAAAATAATTTTTTGACTTGCTAACAAACGACCTAATGAATTCTAAGGGATTTTATTCTTGAGATAGATAAAAGAAAGGGAGATGAAAAGTGAGAGCTTAGTTAGACGACTATTTGGTTGGGTCTAATTGCCGCGAGAGTTCTCGCTTCATTTAGATTTAAAATAACATAGAGGGTTGCTTTAAAAGTGTTTGCTTTCGTGATAGTTTTAAGACTCGGAGTTACAGAAATAAATGAGCAATTTATTAGTTGATCCTTTGCCCATAAGTCAATGTTTGAAAAGAATAATTGTCAAAGCAGTTTACTGCTATTGCTGACTAATAAACTTATAGCTTGTCTTATTTTTAAAACCAGTATATATTGCAGTTTTAGTAAAAGATCACATAACAAAATTAGAACGATTCCAGTAAAATTAAACAATAGGTAATACATTCAGTTAACAATTAAGATTTTGATTAATTATTTAAAAGCATATAAATAAATTTAACAGTATAGGTATAAACTAGTACTTCTATAAATATGATTGATCTAATAATGCATTATTTTATGAACTGCATCATCAATAATCAATTCTTACAGTCTAAATTAATCTTATAAAGCAAAATATTAATTCTACGAACATTAAATTAGTAACTTGCATTCAACATAATGAAATTTACATGCCTTATGGGAATATTTTGTTAATATTTAAGATATTCTATCAATTCTATTAGTTTGGATGTTGAAGGATTTTTTTATATCTAATGTGATTATTAATAAAATATGGGCGTATATACTATCTAAACAAATCATGACGGCAATCCTATCAGAATAACGCTGGTAGAAAATTATCTAATTTTATCGAAGGTCCCAATTATTTAGCATGGCAAACTAGATAGAAATACGTAGTTCTAGATTATTTTCCACCCAAGAATACTCGTTGATTTGATTGCTGATAAGAATTTGTAAGGGAAGTTCAATTTTTTTATAAAAGTATATACAATAATTAAAATAAAACGCGCTATAGACTATGATTTAAAATTAAAATCTTCATAATGTTATATTCTTGTTTAAAATTCTCTATGAAAGTTGTCATAAAATTGTCAAATAATTGAAATTGAATTATTGATCGAAAAATTGTAATACGAATTCTGTAATTGCTAGTAGCCATCGCCTACATTTTTATTGCAAGTATACTTTATGAGCACTAAAAAATTATGACAGTATATACATAGCTTAAACGCCGAAAAAAATAATGCCGACATGAGAGGGTAATGGACAACTAGAGAGTGGTCATCTCGGGACAACTACTATATAAATTTTTTATTCTAGTATCCACTTTAGGCGGAGGGGGTGGCTGTCGGTATAAGTGTGCTATTTTAAACAATGCGTATAAAAAAGCTAAATAATATGCCCTATATTTAATCATGCTACAAAAATTGTTGCAAGTTCCACTTGGCACTGGTGACATAAATAGTTGCATAGTTCAAACAAACCAATCAATCACATATTCCTGACGCACGGCAAACTAACGGAAACGCAATATAAACGCGCTGCTCTATTTTCTGACGCAACAATGTCCACTCCTCCACCTTCTTAATAACGAGCGCGCTGCAACGTTTCAACCAACCTGCGCACAACTCCCGCAAGACAAAGAAGTATCATTACAACCAACGGGCAATCAATCAAATCCCCGCAATCTCTCACCGCTCAGCAAACTAATTCTCCCGCAGCACCACACACACACACCCACAGCACAAGCATTCACACCCAATCCTCGACAAAGAAAACTCGCGCATACATAAAACACGCGCGTCCAACGCACTGCTCGTGACAAACATCCCAGCTACGAACGCAGTAATAGCGTCATCGTCGCGGTCAGCAGCAAAGAGACCCAAGAGCTGGCCGTGCAAGCACATCCTCCTCCGTGCAGCAAAATCCTCGCAGCGCATTACAGCGAGTCGGAGTGAGAGAACAGCAACAGCAGCAGCAGCAGCAGCAGCGGTTGAGGCCAACTACGTACCTACGTACGTACCTACATAGCTCTCAGGCCAGGGCAGAAATTAATGTTCCGTCGTAAAGACAATTGCCGCCCGTTAATCACGTCGAGCTGCGCGCGCGCTAGCTCGGAAGGGAAAGGTGGCCCGCCGCGGCAGCCGTAGCACTCTTGCCTCACAAGCACTAGCGGCGCTCGCGCGCGTGAGCAAATCTATAAATCCTCGCGAGCTCGCGAGCTCGGCGACGGAGACACACGTATGTACGCTGTAATTACGGCGTCGCGAGGCACATTAATCTCCGCCAGCCTCGGACTTTATTAATTAGTCATCATTTACACTCCGGTCTTACTTTGGACGCCTTCTTTTGTCTCTGGCTTTTTCTTGTTTCTTGGGCTTTTGTTCTTTTATTTTAGAGGTGCGAGATGTGGCGATTATGCGTGCGTGTGTGTGTGTAGGTATGTGTGTGTAAGCCAACGGGTGCTGTGTATGTCTGCCCGTCTTTGCGAGCGCGCGCCTCGTTGTTATACGATTGTCAAAAGGGTTATTAATAACGCGGGCGTAATTATGACAGTCATTAGAGAGAGAAAGAGAGAGAACGAGAGAGAGAGTGGATGTATGCTGCCGCGCTGAGTGCGTGCGCAAATTTTTTTTAATTGAATATTATTCTCGCGCAGTGATTTTTCGTAGTGAGTGTAATATATATGAGAAACTTCCTGCAGGCTATGGGTTATGTATAGATTAAGTGGGTATGGGGAATGTTTGCGGCTCGGTTTGCGGTATGCGCTGCCAGGATAGTTGTTTCGAACGTATTGTTGCGTAAGTATATAATGTCTTCTTAAATATTCTTAATGTACTTGGATATTGTATATTTTTTGAGTAATTTATTGTGTTCTTTTGTATATTTATTTCTCTTTGTTTATTAAACGGTTTTTTAATTTTCTGAAAGAAGTATTGAAGGAAAGTAATGTGTTCTTTACATCAATGGTGATGTGAACATCACGATTTTAAAATATAATTTTACTTCCGCAAAAAAGGAGTTTTGTGATAGTAAGAAAAAAGTATTTGTGAAAACATCTTAGCAATATCTATATAAATATGAAACAGATATATGGAAGAGTGATACAGTATGACAAAGCTGACAGCATAACAAATTATGCATTCCTGGCTTCCATCAATAGATGGCGCTATTTTACCGAGCGCATTTGTCGCACCTTGGTATTCTATAAGACATACTCCACGGAAGGTCTTTTACGTACATTGTTCCAAAACTTCTCATATGATCAACAGTATATTATATCGAAGACGAGTATTGTAAACACACACTCGGGCAAAAAGTCCTACTTTTCACCCTTGATACATAATATACTATTTTGTCACAAATGCACGATTTTCGCGTTTTCCGCCCTAAAAAGCGAGCCTAAAATGACCGTTCACCAACTGGCGGACAAAAAGTTAGAAGCGGACGCCAAAACGCAAAAATCCACACGTGCGTAACAAGAAGAACGCTGCCAACTGCTTTGGCACTATGCTTTCTCAAAGAGAATTTAATTAAAATTATTATATAAATAAGGAAGAACTGTGCAGTACCGCCCATTATGGTTATTTTCCTGTCTAACTCTTTTCATTTAGTGATTTGTACCCTGCTGAAAAATTAATATTTTGCAATAAACATATTATCGTATATATCGTATATCAAGGTGTCATCAATATATCACTGACTCTAAAATCTATTTTTATCTTTCAAATCAAATGAAATCTATACCTGTAAAAGATTGAATTAATGTTTTTTTTTCTTTCATTGCAAAAAAATGCAATAGACACAAAATCTAACATATACTAGTTTACAAATTCCATCATCAAAATAGTATAAAAAATATAATTTTTCTAAACATGCAAAATTGACTAGAAGTGTAGAATAGTAAATCTCATATATAACGATACTTAATATCTAGAAGAAAGAACACAACAATAAAGCTTAGAGATGTCGTGATATACGGAGTGAAAAATATTCTTTAAATTGAATAATCTCTAATATCTAAGAAGATTATGAACGAAATCTGCTCAAAAGTATTCAGCCAATAAGCTGACACCTAACAAATTCTCTGAAACTTTCAAGCAATTACATCAAGTATTACTCAAGTTATCATTGTCCAAACAAAATGCATTTTTTTGACATTTTATTTTTTTTCTTAGAAAACAAACCGTCTTACTACCGAAAACTCAACATGGTATGAACCTTTATATGAAACAAGTATTCAGTAAAAATTTCACTGACTTTTATTGTATAGTTTTCGAGTAATAAATGTTGATAAATAAAATGTTGTCACACAGTATATTAACTGAAAAACGACTCATATAAAATCATTTCCGGTTCTAAAATGTAGGAATTTACGAGTACTTTATTCTGTAAAAAATTTGCTTCCCAAAACCCATTCCAGCATTGAAAAAAATTCAAAACACCGATTTTTGAAAATCCTTAAATTTTGAAAAATGGCCGTAAAAAAAGCTAATTTGACCATTTTTGGTGAAACTTTCAAGCGCACACCGGGTATTGATATCAAACATCTGTGCAAAGGAAGACTTATACCGCAGATTGAACGAATGGTGATATGTCACATACTAACGCGCACACACACACACACAGACACACACACACACACACGCATTCTTTGAGAAAGCAATAGTGTCCACCATGGGAGATTAGGCTTTTTGACCTCGAATATTTGCATTACTCGTCTCCGGCTCGCCTTCGGCTCGTGCTCACTCGCCTAACTACTCGTACAACAAACTTCATACTCGGTCAAAAGAAAACCACTTTTCGCCCTTGGTATGCAATATACTATTTTGTCATACATGCACGATTTTTGCATTTTTACATTCTTCACAAGCACGCCCGATCTTCAAATATCAAATAGAAACTGAATTAAATAGTTCCTAGTGAAAGTATTGCTACTGCGTTACTATCTAAATATCTGTTGTAATATAATTATTAGGATTTTATCTTGCACGAAATTAAATTGATGGTTAAATCAGATCTATCTAGGCTGTACATTAAACAAAATTAAATTTATTGAAACATCTATTTTTTAAAATGTTTAAATTTAAAATTTAAATATGTTTGCAATTCAATATAAAAAGTGTACAACTAGCACAAGCAAAAAATCGAAGAACGACATGCCCTGTCGACATCCAGTGTAATATAATTCATGTATAATCATATGAAACGAGATTTCAATTATTTTTTCGTACTCTAAAAAATCTGATAAGTAATAAAATTGTTTGAAGGGCCTTCGAGGTACCCACAAAATACAGCCTTCTACAAAAGACCCACCTTAATCGAATAATAATGTAATGAACTATAGTACCGCGACTATAGTATACATACATCGTCCTTATCTTTCGAACGAAGCCACTCTTTCAGCCGATAAAGTCACAGTCCGCAAGTTCCGAAGCTCTTCGCTTTAGCGCGCGCACACATAAACTCTGCGAAGCGACAGCGAAAGGTTTCCCCCATGGTTTCCCCAAAAGTGTACGAATAAGGGGTTGTTTAGTGGTTTTCCTTTGTCTCGTCTCGCTCTCCCGTGCTGCTGCAGTGTATCGGTCGTATATACGAATCCCTGCGGATGCTCGCTTGATTTATGATAGTCGCACGCCGCGCACGATCAGCGACACCGCCGGGATACGTCGAGGAAAGATCGAGCGGGTTAGATCTTCCGGATCTTCTGTGAGGGGGTCGGAAAAAGGGGGATGTTTCGATAAAAAAAAGGAAGGCAGTTTCAAGGTTGAACTGTCGAAGGTCGATGGATCGAGTGCTGGAGTTCGGGGAGTCTTGGTTTAGTTGAAGGTGAAAAATTCACGATCTTGGTCACTTTGAATGAAAGGATAAACGAATGGAGATGATTGAAGTGAGAGAAGATTGTAGAATGTAAAAATGTATATCCAGACATCTGGACTCAAATATGTACGCATAAGGAGAAACCGCGGAGAGCGGGTCACGGATTTCGATGAAACTTTAGGGATCGTTTTCTAATACCTAAAAATGAAGCCCAATACTCATGCTTTTATCCAATGGGCATTTGTACAGTAGATACGGCGAATTTCATTAGCATTGATAGTATACAATATATATATATATATATATGATTTTTAGCATTGCCCATATGAGTAATGCTAATGTTTTTGGGTCTATCTCAGATTTAAAGACCCATTGGATAAAATTACGGGTTCTGTGCTTCATTTTTGGGTTCCAAAAGTCGATCCCCAAAGTTTCATCAAAATTCGAGATCCGGACTCCGTGGTCTCTCCTTATCAGTGTAATAACATGGAGCTTGGAGTGATGACACCTAGAGTGTACTAACAAGAATACATTACATATACAAAATTTACTATTTTTTCTATATTTTTGTATCAACTACTTGACAGAAAAGTGACCATTTTATTCATAAGTGAAACATATGAATAAACGTTTTTTCTCACCATAACTAGCCATTTATAGCCTATATATTAGACATACCTGAAAAAATGGCTGAGTATGAGTTATGAATAATTGAATTAAGCTTTTACACACTCAGTCATATAAGAGAAAATTTAGTATTCCAGTTTATTAAGGTGATGCTAAACCCTCTTGTTACCGTTAAATACGGGGAACCATTTTTTTCATTCAATTTTTAGTTTTGAGAAAATATCTCTCTGGAAAGTTGTTGTTTTTTAGTAGGACTATAACGTTTCATAGCGATATTTACTTAAAATTGAAAATAAAATGAGAAAAAGTGGTTCCTCGTATTTGTCGGTGACTGGTGGCTTTAGCATCACCTTAAGATAAAGAATGGTTTATGTCTGCGAGAATATATGTAAAAGAAGTATACTCCAAGAAAATAAAACAAATTGTGACGTTATGGGCGTAGGATATCTACTAAAAAATGTTACTTAATATGGTAAAAAAATGTTATATTTATTTGTTTTTATATATCTTATAAACTCGGATATAAATATATAAACAATAAGCTTTTCTTCTTACAAATTTATAATTTGAGACTTATTTGAGATATTATATATGTCATAAAAAACAAACATTTTTTATTACAATTTAATCTCAAATAATGATATGAAACTCAATTCATTATAAAACAAGGGGTTTTGTCAAACTAAAAAAATTTTTTATTGAAATTCCGTTATTGCAAATTTAGATATAGTTAAACTTAGACTTTAAAAAGAAGAATTTGACAAATCAGTGGAGACTTTTGCTTCCTCATAGAGAAGCTTTGTGGTGGTAAAAAAAATGTTTGCTAAAAACATGTTAGAAACATGTTTTGAGATACTGGGAATCAAAATATGAGATAAAGATGATTAGGAATATAGATAAGAATTTTCTGTAAAATTTCTTAGGTTTTATCTTTTTCTTTTGAAGAGAGAAAAACCTTTTTGTAAAAAAAATCGATTTTTATTCAGTAGCGAATTCTGGAGTAATTCGGCAGCATTTGATCTGAAATTTTCCAAAACGGTAGCTCTTTAGTATCTCTTGAACGAGTTCAAGCCCAGATCACAGCGATCTTTATATTTCGAGATATTTGAGGTTATGTATTTAATTTTTTTTTATTGCTTATATCTCGGGATTAGCACGGGCATTTTTTACCAAACACGGCTCTTTTTTTGTTTCATAATAATAATTCGACATTAAAAAGAAATTTAAAGATACATCGACCCGATATTTTTTAAAACGATTCTTTCTATGTTACGATTTTCTGAAATCGATAAGGTAAATTATTTTTGTATGTTATGCAGCCTCTTGGCATAGCAAATGTCTCTGTAAAGATTATTACAAAGAATCAATAATAAAAAATCAGACCTTTTTTCAGATATCAATTAGAAAGAGATATCGTTATTTAAAATTAATTAATTAGATCAAAGAATTTCGTATTGGAAAAATGTATAAATTTTGAGGAAGCTAAGTGCCATCTGTTTTTTATTTGTTATCCGATTCTAATTTTGAAGGGGTCATTTTATTCGTTGAAAGATTTTATACAGCCTATAGGTAGTTTATACTTGTACTTTTATTTTTATTCTTTTTCGTAGATCCATTCAATTTTTTATAAATTATTAAAAGATTTACAAGAATATATTGGATTACCATAACAAAATAATAAAAAAAAATTTAACGAAAAAGTGCTCCGCTCTTTTTGTAATACATGCCAAAAGGAATCGAATAATCGTCGAAAAAAAAAGTTCGTTTATCATGTCACCTAGAATCGTGTGAGGAACAAAGTTTCTTTAATAAATATGGTATTGAAAATAATGATTTATTGTGACGTGTAGGATCAAGATTTTGAGGTTTTACAACGGTAAAATTAAAGATATTATTAAGTGTGAATTATGCTTTTGAACATGAAAAGTTTACTGGACTCATGGAAAAAATCTTTATATAAGTTTAACCCAGGCCTGCTCCCTTTTGTAATTTTAATATTTTCTTCCATTTTACGCAGTATACGATATTAATAAACTATAATACAATTATTTTCTGGTGGTTAATTTATAGGTAAATACCTCCATATAGCAAGCTAAAGGGGTGGGGGTAAAATTTTTGAAAAATATTATTTTGAATAAAAAAATTTTGAATTTAAATTTATGGAAAGGTTAATTTATGAAAACAAAATTATTGGAAAAATAAAATATTTGATTAAAAATTTTTTAAATGTTAATCTATGAAAGTATAAAAATACAAAAACAAAATTTTATAAACCATATATTTTGAAAAAATAAATTTTGAAATAACAATTTTTTAAGTATTAGGATAATTATTATTTTAATAGAAATTGTCAAGAATTCAATAAAAATAAAGAATTTCAATTTAAATTTTTCAAAATTACGTTATTTCCAATTAATTATTTTTCAAAATAATTTATTTTCATACTTTTATTTTTTCTATGTTTTCCCTTTCGTTAAATCTTAAATTCCAAATTTTCATTTTAGGCATTATTTTATTTCCTAATCTGAATTTTCAAAACTTTAACTTTAATAATTTTACCTTTTCCAATTTTTATTTTTCAAAATTTTTACCCCCACCCAAATTTGTTTGAATTTTGTTGAAACGCTCGAATGAGGTTAGCGAAAGCGTGCATTCAATCCACGAAGTAGCATTTTTAAAAAATTCAAACAAATTTGATCAGATATTTGTTCCATCCAGTATACATACACTCGACGTTAAAAAGATCTGGTCGAATTTGTTTGAATATTTTGCAATCCTCCAATGAGGTTAGCGAGAACGAGAATTCAATCCAATGAAATTGCAGCATTTCAAAAATTTCAAATAAATTCTACCATATATTTTAATCGTCGATTCTACGTACGCACAGAACATATAATTTTGCGCAAACTTACAATTAAATAATAAATGTTGAATAACGATACCAAATTTAATTTTTCTCGTAGATTTATAAGCGCTATAAAAATGACAAAATTTATATCATCGGTATAGCTCAGATATCGAACAAACGTACTGGCAAAACATAAATTTCTATCTACACCTGGCATCCCCTGCACCCCGAAAAAAGAAGCAATAAGCAACCTATAACACAGCTACACAAAGAGCCATAAAATTCAACCAGACCCAACGGAGCCAATTTTTCTTCCGTACAATTAGAACCGCAGAGCACAGCAGATCCTGCACACGCACGAACCCAACGACGCGTCTTCAATCAAAGCCCATACGCCCGCTTTCGCGCGCCACCATTTCTCAAAGTGCAGAAAAACGCGCGCACGTGAGCTCCCGCGCGCATCCGCATCATTAATACTCAAAGCGTCAATCCACCCTCTCTCACAGAATCATCTGTCGGATCGACGCGGTAATAAAGACGGGAGATTTTCGCGCGCTCGTACGCGAGACGAGAAACCAAGAGAAAGAAACAGCCATAAGGGAGAGACACCGCGAGCTTATTCTATAGACTATGGAGTAAAGGGTCAGCCTGACAAGTCCAATCGGCAGCGCGGGATTCTCATAGGACGGGACACTCTCGCGTATATATGGTCGTTCCCTTGTACACATTGACGGGCGACAGTCGCGCGTCGGGCCGCATTCGTTCGACCATTAATCGAAACGCCACAGTGCAAAAGTATCGTCTCTCTGTCTCGTACTCTCGCTCTGTCTTGTATGTAGGTATACGTGTACGGGGAAGAGGGTGATTTATCCGGGGTGCCTTCGGGCTACCGCTTCTCTAATCTCTCTCTCTCTCTCTCTCTCTCTCTCTCTCTCTCTCTCTCTCTCTCTCTCTCTCTCTCTCTCTCTCTCGCTCACTCTCTCTCTCTCGCTCGCTCTCTCTCTCTCTCTCTCTCTCTTGCTCTCGCTCTCTTTCTCTGCTGCGGCGAGGCAGCACGCGTTAACCCTGCGTTATCCGCTCGGTTCATCTTCTTGACTCGTGCAGGCGCGACGGTGGCAGAGTACAACCTTTATATACTCGCTGGCTTGTTGGATTCCTGCGAGAAACGCTTGCATGTAGGTATCTATGATGAGGTCTGAAGAAATTTGCACGCTTCTGATCGAGTGATCTTTTACGGTTTTTGATTGTTTTTATTGGAGAATGACTACTACATTTAATTCTATTTTTGGTTTTCTTACAGTGTTTTAAATATCATGATTCTGAAAGTGAGGAAGCTAATAAACTGCAAGATATAGAGTAAGTGAAGGAAAAGTATGAACAATTGTTTTAAAAATGGATAGAAGTTGCGATATGAAAAAATGAAATACTTAAAAAGGTAAATGTAATAAAAATTATCGCTCTCGTAAACGAAAAGACAAACGTTTCTTTAATACAATACTTACATTTTACTACTTCTTCAAGAAAATGAAAAAAAAACAAATTTAAATTGTTCTGTTTTAACTTCTGTTTTTTTGAACTAGCCGTGAATCAGCAATTATTTTTTAATTATACTTTATACGAGGGTAGTTCAATAAGTCTTTAGAATGACCAACAGATGGCGCGCGAATCGCTCCAAATCATCTGTTTTCAGTCAGCACCGTAATTAAAATCATCATGAATGATAAATACAAATATTCGAGTATTAAAAAAAATAAAATATAAAGTGTAAAATATTTTTATTATTACATTGTAGATATTACTTATATTCTTCTGCTGAATCATAATGCAAAGCATCGGAGTCTAACTGATGGTCATCTATGTTTAAGTCCTTACAATTTCCATTTTTGAGCCTTAACTTTTCATATATAATTCAAATGGAATCATTATCAAATACGTTTTTGTAAAAATCATTTAATCAACTTTAAATAATCGAGCAGGCGTTCACGAGCGAGTATTTTTGCTAGTAATAGTTGTTTTCTAATTCTAGTGCTGTAAGATCCAGATAGCAAAATTAATTTCAAAAGAATTTCTAAAAGAATTCTAAGAAAGTATCTTATATCACATGGTAAATAATTCATGAAGTATTCATAAATAATGGGTGAAAGAAAAGTTCATCAAAGCACTTATTAATTAATTTATTAAAAATATGTACATCATATTAAAAATTTAAGACTTGTGTTATAATATATAGATAATAATTTCAAATAATTTCTATTGGGTTCATTACGTTTTTCGAGTATTCTAATAGAATAGCTGTTTAGAAAAACTCATAAGATGTTCGTAAAAAATCTTAATTTTTTCCATGCTAGTTAATATTCGGATTATTCAATATTCTTATATGATAGAATATTCTATATTTAATTTAGTCAGCACAGAGTATTTAATACCTACAAAAGGTTTTAAATCATATAAGTGTATCTCGTCATATCCAGCCTATTCTACTCAATCAGTTGTCGACGTTTTCCCAACTAAAACATATTTTTCCACCCGAGCCTACACACATTTTCACAGTCATCCAAAACGTCAAATACCCCGAACTCATTTAATTCTCGCACGCAACAAGCCATCCTTCAGCGGTTACGTCAAACAACAGGCATATAGGCGAGCTGCGCGCAGCAAGTTCGCGGAAGCTCGTTTCTAATTCCCGCTCTCTCCACCAAAGTGTATAACGAGCTCTGTCCCCCTTTGACAATTTTCGGCGCGGCTAAACTCTCGCCTTGTGTTTATGCAAATTCGCTCTAAAAAGCTACCCACGTACGAGCTACACCACGCATTCGCAACTGCGCGTCGTTGTAGTTGATTATCGCGGCCCTCTGCCAAATCGCTCTCGGGCGCAGCTTTTTCACGAGCTTACACATATATAAACATGCGCACGCGCGCGGGCACAAACAACAGAACGGACGAGCGTCGTAACGCTTTTTAACATTGCTAAATGGCGTGCGAGGCAATGAAACGCCGTGTTATGGCTTCGCGCGAGAGCCGAGAGCTGAAAGCAAAGTGTTACGGAAGTCATAATTAACGTCCCCCACCCCTCTCTCTCTCTCTCTCTTCTCTCTTTTATACTCTCTTACTCTTTTTAGTTCCTTCCTGCTGCAGCGCGTTTCGCGTTATTCTTCGCTCTCAAAGACGATTTCGTCACACGGACGACGACGAAGTTATAATCTCGCGCGCCGCGTGTCGTCATCTCGCCGCCGCGATCGCGCGCGACGATAAGTTACGGCCGCGCGCATAAATTTTTGCCAAGGGAGCAAAACGAGCGGCTCGAATCTATATATGTATATATGTATATGCGCGCCGCCAGAGAGAGAGAATATATATCGCCGCGCAAATTATTATTAACGCCCGACGTGCCGGCGAATTTATCGTCGTTATTTACCCCTTTTTTCAGCTCGGCTCTTTTTTTTCTTGCAGCTCTCCTGCACGCAGCTTCCTCCGCTGCGTAGCTCGAAAACGCCATTAAAAAGTGCTCGGGCGTGTATACCTATACGTATAGCGCGCGAGAGAATTTATGGAGACACACGGGGAATTTCGAAATTACTTAGGAGCGAGCGCGCGCGCTCGCTCTCGTGGATTATACGCATTATGTAAATGTACATAATGCGAGCATATTGACGTGGAAATGAAGTGGCGAGCGCGTGGACGAGAAGAAAAATTGGACGCAGTGGTGTAAAGGTACAAAGGAACGAGCGAGACGGGAAATGATCCTTTTTATAAGCTGGCTGTTGCTTTTCGAGACGTGATTTACAAGCGTTTTGAAACGGTTTATAATCATTGCGCGGCTCCTGCAGCTGCACCGCGAGTCGAGGATATTATATTAATAGCTTACACCTCGATGCTTATCGTATTTATGCTTTAATGACAACGATCGACGCTCTGTGCTCGATGGGCAAAAAATTGAGAAACGCCTGAGATGATTTACGATATACGGAGCGCGTAATTATTTATTGCAATGTACACTTGACAGAATTGAGTTATAAATAACGTGGGAGTGAACAAAAATATTCTTAATAGTGCCATGCTCTGCAAGTGTATAATGTAAAGTGTTGATTATATAGCTGTTGCGCATATTTTGTATTTTTTCCATACATAAATATTTCCTTTTTTATTTACATAAGACATTATTCAACTGTCATAATTAAATTGGTTCTTCGCATTTTGCATGTTTCGTCCGTTTGAAATGCTAATGTTCGACTTGGAAAAAAATATAGTTATTTGATTGGGTAGCTATAAAGAATATCTTATCTTGATGGTAAGTAATATCCACAAATCACTTTGCGTTGGTCATAATTTTTTTTCTGTTAATACATGAAAATCATGATACTGCCAATATTGAAGCAATAAAGTATTCCTCATGAATAACATTTATTGTCGATACCAATGATTGGATTCGTTAACATCTTATTAAGGATTCAATTATACGAAAATAATTGAAGTAACAAAAATTGTTTAACCTGAGTTGAAAACAGTCTCGTAAATCAAAATGGTGGAATAAGAAATTAATGCACACGTCATTAAAATTGCTAATTTCACTATGCGTTTTTCTTAAAAATGTGATATTATATTATAACACTAATATACTGCGAAACATAAAAAAAATACAATGTTTCCGTTCTTACGTCAGAGCAATACAATTTTAGTAGTTATAACAATTTAAAAATAACTCAAGGAATGAAATGAATACTCGCTAAGCTAATAGTAGTATACAAGTAAACTGTAGTGAAAAGATTTTCCTTGTGGTTCTCGCGTACAAAAGACAAGCATAATAATATGTACAGTTGCACAGGAAGTTACGTAGTAACGTAAAGTATTGCTTGTACATAATTTAAATTTTAATCACTTATGCCCGATAACAATGAATAGTAGATAATTTCTATATGGTTTGAATGGGTAGAGTGTGCATAGTCCCTATGGACATAATTCAAAACTTAATAAACGCCTGTCTGTTAAATAAACAGACAAAACATGTTAAAAGCTTACGCGGGTGCGTCTTTTTTTTGCGCACAAACATGCCTCGCCTGTCGATGTGCATATAATAAGAGTACGACAGGCTTCGGCTCGCTCGAGCTTTCACTCGAGGAGGGCGCTAGATAAATTTATTGCACACGGATATAACCGATGATTACGAGCGGCCATACTTCACGCGAAACACACACACACATACACACACGTTTACATACATGCATACGTTAGACGACGGCCGTATGGTAAAAGAATCTCGCGAGATTTACTTTCACCTCGATCGTCAAGTAACTATATATACATAGGAGTGCGCTGCAGCATGAGTCGATTTATCCCCGCGCATAAAGCGCCGCAACGACTTTCGTTATACTACACGCATCCCACGTATACGCGTACATACACGTACCCGAGAGCATGTACCGCGCGTGTACGTAAACGTCGCTCGCGCTATACTCGTCGGTTTGTTTTCCGAACAGCAGCAGTAGCAGCAGCAGCAGCGCGTTAAAGCCCGCGTTAAACGCCGTGATTTACGGCCTTTCAGCGCGACGTCGCGAATTGAAAACGCGCTGCCGCTGCCGCTGCCTCATACCCTTCTTGAGTCGCGTAGGCCCGTAAGCGCGCGAGCAAATCATGCGAGACCCCCTACGGCTCTTTGCGAGCGTTTGTTTTTTTCTTTTTTTGAGCGAGAGAAGGCTGTGAATGCTGTGATGCAGGGTTGCGTTGATCTTTATGCGTAGAGATTATTCGAGCAAGTGCTGGGTGCATGTGACGCTGAGGCTGAAATATTTTATGTTGAGCGTGTGAAGGGTATTGTTGATTGAAAAATATTAATTAATGTGGTTTATTCAAGTGATCTTTCTTATACCTACTGTGATCTCTGTGATGCTCTGAAAGAAACGGCGGTTTTTTTAAAGAAATATATTTTTATCGTACGGGAAATTTTTATTCCATTACTGCATTTTTTATTTATTAATATTTTTTGAAGGTCTTACTACAAGGAACATTTTAAGACCAAAACGAAAAAAATTAAGTCTGCCAATATACCTCAAAATTATCCGAGGAGGTGCTATTCTATCAACCAATCAAAAAAATCTTTAGATCTGAAAAAATTCAAACGTATTCTACAGATAATTTTATAACAAAAAATGTTGTTACAATTTTTTCTCAAAAATGCACTCTATCTGCATTAAAAATCATTAAAGATTTGTTCTTTTTGTAAAAAATAATCAACAGCTAATTTTTAATAGCTCTATAACTATAGATATATTGGGTCTTGGGGTCTACAAATTTATATGTATACTTTTCTTGACCATACTTAACCAATATAAAAAGTTTCAGCCCAAAAGTGTCCTTGGTTTGACGTGGAATGTCCCATATATATACTTAATAGGGTTCTGCAAACATGAAAGAGGGAAAATAAGTCTATTCATGAAACAAATTTACAATAATATTCTTTGAAAACTTATATTTTATTAATAAATTATATAATAAATCTGGACATTACTTATTAGATTTATTCTTTGGGTGAATTGTTGAACACTACCGAATCTGCTTATTCTTCCTTAGGTTCTTCTACGTTTACTTTCTTACAATCTGGATTGCGTCTAAGGAACAGTTCCTACACATTTTAAGATATAATTAGGAAAAACTTTATCACATACAAGAATTTATGTCCATCTGAACGAAAATGGCCACTTTTTTCCCTGAAAAGCGAGACCATAATTACACTTTTTGCTCGCAAAAATGATCAGCGGAAAAAAAGTAACTTTTTACCGCAAATCATTTTTTTCTCGCAAATGCGGGAAAAAAGTAATTTTTTCCCTGGGGAAAAAAGTGACTTCACTAGAAAATAGTCAAAATTCCTTTATTTCATCAAGTTCTACCAATAACCCTGATTTTCGATTATATTTTAACAGTCCATTAGTCCGGCTTTCCAAGTCAAAAAGTGGCCACAGTTGAGATGGGCATAAAGTACTATATGTAACTCGAGAAAAATATTCGACTTTTTGCCCTTGTTACATAATGTACTATTAAGCTACGGGAAAACATTTTGCATGTCTAAAAGTTGCAACATCGCAAGTATAAATTTGTTTTACTAGGAGAGTGTCAGATGTTTGGAAACTCATATTTGCTGACACTGCGCTTATTCTCAGGGTATCAACCAATTAATCTCAATTATGCGTTACTTTAGTAAAATGTTGCATCTACTTCTGTTCATATCTCTGTAGTTTTTTCTACAATGATATTTAAGAGTTGAAATCCTCGAATTTAAATGAGTTTTTCATCACTTTTATTTAAAGTTAATAATTTTGGCCCAGATTGGTATTTTTGTACGAAATAAAGTTGAAATTAAACCTCTTCTCTTCTATTTTTATTTGTGTTTGGGTCATGATTTCTAACATAAAAACTTACAGAGCTATGAACAGAAGTAGATGCACCATTTTGACTAAAATAACGAATATATGATATCAATTGGTAGATATCTCGAGAATAAAGGCCCATTTGAAAAAACTAAGGGTACTATATTTCATTTTATGGTGTCAGAGAACACCTACCAAAGTTTCAGCAAATATCAGTTTCCAAACCTCTTTCACTCTCCTAGTTAGTTATGACATGTAGTACGATTAAAACAATAACCTCGATATTTGTCGCTGTAATAGTAGCAATTGCTTTTTCAGAATGTTTGAAGTTATAGAAGTTTAACAAAAAGAATGTCTCATGAGCAGTTAAAAGCGTATAATAATTCTATACTAGCGATACATATAGCGCACTCCAATATATCATCATTATTCCCGGCATGACTTGCACAGATTTTGCAGCTATTACAAAACAATCATCTGAAAGATCTGGAACTCGTACACCAATAAGATTCTTAACTAATCTTAGATCCTACAATAGATATTAAATTTATTTTTGTTGATTATGTTAGTGTAGTATTAATGTAATCTGAAAAATATAACTATAAGTGTGATTTATAACAACCAATTCGTGATGATCTTCTTGGTCAGTAGCATTTACCACGCAGACGAATAACACGAGGGTGCAAAATAAAACAACGTAACGGGAGACCATTGTAAAATATTAATAAGAAAGCTTCGTCAAATTAGTTTATTTGATTCAAATGTGGAAGTAAAACTTCTGCTTTGGGTATAAAATACTTAGCAGCTTAAAAAAGTGAGTTAAACAATACTAAATTTATGTTATAAACTTGACGTTATATTACCAAGTGGTCACGTAAAAGCTATATAATGATAAGTTTACGCGTAAAAGCATTTAATATTTCCAAGTGGGTCTTCGGACAAACGACTCGGTCGATTCTTTTGAAAATTGAGTTTCAAGTGATTTTGGTATCCTTACATAGTATTTTTTCAGATCAAAATGCTATTTATGGATTCTTTTAACATTAATTAAAATAGAAAATAAAAACTTTAAATATCTCAAGAACATAAATATGTTAGAAACATGTTTTATCAAAACTTTTTTTTTCCCTCACAAACCTTCTTCTATGAGGAAGAAAAATTATTTGTAGAGTTATGCAATACTTCTTGTTTAACATTTACTTTTTTTAAGTATCATCCGTAACATTATATGAAAATGAAGATTTGAATGTTCATATCTGAGTGTGCCCGGAAAAACGACTTTGGTCCACTTTTATGTTTTCAAGATATTTAAAGTTTTTATTTTCCATTTTAATTAATGATAAAAGAATTCATAATTAGCATTTTAATCTGAAAAAATGCTATGTAAGTATATCAAAATCGCTTGAGACTCAAATTTAAAAAAACTCGACTCAAGTCGTTTGAGACATTAGGAATCAAAATACACTATTTTTAGAAAATGTCTGTATGGATACGTGTGTGTGTGCGCGTGTATGTGAGCGTGTGTATATGGATGTATATTAGCATTACTCTGAATATATACATTGAAAATTAATTTTTCAGAGCCCATTTGTTTGTTTTCTTATCGGCTCAAAAAAATTTTTATTATTTTTCGAGTGGTATTTGTTTTTTAGCGGTTTTTCGATTTTTGAGTTTTAGTTTTTCGGGTATTTTGGTATCTCAGAAATAATATCATCAATTGAGTGATAATGTATTTGAAGGAGCATAAAATTACCTATCTTTACTCACCTCAAATTTTGAATAAGCTATCCCTTGTTTTGTTATACACGAAATCGTAATTTTTTGTCGAATGGTTATATCTGTAAAATTTAATTTGGAAAGATTTTTGAAAAAAATTGAGATGATTAGGAATATGAAGAAGAATATTTAGTAAAATTTTCTAGGCTGCAACTGTTTCTTTTGAAGAGAAAAAATCTTTTTGTAATAAATTGATTTTTTGTCACCTACGATAACTGGCGTAAATCGGCAGCATTTGATTTGAAACTTTTCAAAAAGTTAGCTTTTCACTATCTCTTAGTTGAGTTCTTTTCTGAGATCATAAGGACCTTTATCTACCAAGATATTTGAGGTTATGTATTTTTTGAAATTTGTTTTGATCGCTTATATTTCGAGAATAGCACGGTATTTTTTTAGCAAACTCGGCTCAATTTTTAGTTCTTTAATGAAGATTCGAAATAAAAATGAAATTTAAAGATTCTGCGACTCGTTTTCTTTTTATAACGATTAAACTATTTTATGATTTTCTGAAATCGATAAGGTAAATTATTTTTGTATGTTCTGCAGCCTCTTGACCTAGTAAGTGTCTGATAGTTATTTTTTCCATGCCTTTATATTATCCTACCTAATGACATCCCGCATTCGCCCAGGGTTATGCCTGTGGAATGGGGAAGACTTGTATCATGATGAAACCCGCTCTGGATTGGTCGGAGTATTTGGCATGGGGAAGACTTGTATCATGATGAAACCCGCTCTGGATTGGTCGGAGTATTTGGCATTTCAAATTAGATGTCTGTCACATTCCGTAGGTTAGAAAACACCGAATACGATCAACCAATACGTTCCGTTCACTTTGTTGAGTGCGCAAAATCGCCTAAGTGATTGGACGAAGTTGCATTAATCACGGGGTTTCTTGGCGATCACCCAACCAAGTACCAGCCTTGCCTCACGCTGCTTAACTTCGTCGATTGCCCAAAGTGTGGTTCTGACACCCCGCTACAGTGTCGGTGTAAACGTACACACATATATACATATTATAAAATTACCTATATTTTACAACCGCAAATTTTGGATAAGCTCTTTCCCTAATTCTTTTGTTATTCGCGAAAAAGTCACATTTAGTTTAAACGGTTATAATTCAGAAATCTATTATGGAAAATCGTTCAAAAAAATTTAGATGATTAGGAATTCAGTGAATCTACGTACTAACATCTGATTACATATAATTTAAATATTTGAATAATTTTAATAAATTACGTACAGAGAAAAAATTGCTGTGCAAAGGATTATTACTTATCGTTGTGTAATTTTAGTAAAAAAATATATTATGATGGGTCTACATGATTGATACCTGATAGAATAAAATAATTTCATAATCAAGAAAATAGTTAACATTACTTCTTATGTAGAACTGAATATTTAAATGCGTTTTTCTCGAAACTTATTTTTCAAACTTCAAAAAGATGCTCGCGCATTTAGACTCAATGAATGTAGCTGTATAATCAAATATTCCTATAAGGACTATTTAAAGAAGTTAGTATTTATTCCAAGTATTGCGTACATACAAATTGTTGCCGATTAAATATGTATACAAAAACAAGATATTTTTGTCATATATTTATTTAAAATGGAGATATATATTTTTCAATCTATTTATAATAGAACATTAGTATAAACAATACTAACTTTTGTTTGTTACAGGTTCTAGAGTTAGTGACAATTTATTAGGTTGATATTGTCACACTTAAATACGCAGGCACTTTTTGAATTAACCTTCATTTTGACAGCAATAAAATGCATTTTGTTCAATGAATTGGGATTAGAAAAGTGAAAATTGCTCAAAATTGGTGTATATTCCTCTCTTTTGGTTACTAATAACATATTAAAATTTTGAAATAAAATTAAGGATGAATAACGATTTTGAAAATCTTAGTGTAGACCCACCTTAATTTAGTTTGAGGAAGCTAAATGCCAATGAATTGGTAGCGGTTTTTTATATTTGCATGATATTGTTCTTCCTATTTATTTTTTAACAAACTTTTTTGTCGTAAAATGATATAATTAACATATCTGTAATAGGATTTGGGAAGCACAAACGTGGGAGAATAACCCTGGGTTATTCTCCCACGTTTGTGCTTCCCAAATCCAATTCCTAAAAATATGGAGAGAAATAATAATACTCTTATATCTGTAATAGTTTTTGAAGTATGGAAAATATAGTATTATAAGTATACGCATAAAGCATATTTGTTTTAAAATTTGAAAAAATAAGTTAATATAGCCTTTTACTATATATTTTTATTTTTTTAAGTTCGCGTTAGCTAATATATAAGCCGATTTTCGCAATATTTCTCCAAATTAATTTCAATTTCGAACTTTTAATAAAATCTCGAAATGTTTACATATTTTACGTTACATAGAATAACAAAATCTGTTACATAAATAGTTTTATTAATTTTTAATTTTTAAAATTACGCGAAAAGAAATAAAATTTGACAGTTCATGAGTCATTTCTGACTCATGCTAGCGCGTACCTGTTAATTCATGTAATACATATATATATATATATATATATATATATATATATATATATATATATATATATATATATATATTGTTATATTATCATACCTGTACATTAAAAACTATGCTAACTTTACTCAAGTTTATCATTCTGTACTTCGTAATAGTTATAAGCAGCGCCATCTAGCGCAGCCACGATGAAGCTGTTAGACATTTTTGACGTATTCCCGTAGATAAGTAAGTACAAATATTATATTCCTTTTTTTGTACTATAAGTTTTAATATGTATGCGATTGTACATATTCTAATTATAAATAGCTAAGTCATACGCATATAATTATTACTATAATTCTCTTAATGGATTAAATATTTTCTTAACAATTTGATCATCACTTAAATTGATATTTTACATACCCAAGATACTCAAAGAGCACCTGGAATGTAAAACATGCTCAAAGGAAATGTCGAAAAGGATGTTAACATTGTTGCATTTACGAGCCTCGCGTGCCTTTGTGATTTATTGGAATACTCGGAAATCTAAGGAACGAAGGGCATTTGACCCTTCGATTAGTTTCAGTTGATATGAGTCGCGCCGCAAGCCGCCGTCACTGCCCCCAGGCGTTGACTACATTGCGTTGCCGCCTACTTTTAATTAAAATAGTTGATGCTTTAGCAATAGATTGCGTAAATCTGAATGCGATATAGCCGGTAATAAAAGTCAAAGATGAAAGATTCTATCTCTCGGTTGTGATCGTTTACAACCTAATGTACGAAGAGTGTCGAAGAAAATCTCATGAATGTGCTTATTTCCCGTATCGTAATATAGTATGGCTTTGTTTGACATTAAGCAGCTCGATGTAATGCGGGAATGAAATATGCTGCGCATAATCAGTAAGATATTGAATTTGTTGGATAGTAACCGTTTCATAAATTTTATTGCGTTAGGCTTGTACACTTTATTGCGGAATAAATAAGAATCTTTACATTTTTTCAGTTGTACAGTTGAGATGATATCTTAATAAATAAGTGAACTACTAGTACTACTACTTCTACCGATTCGCTTTAAAATAAATGTGGATATTGGTTTTTATTAAGTAGATGTAGCTAGCATATAGTCAGACGGAGAATAAAGAAATATCTGAAAATATTGAAGATGACATACTGATGAAACTTTTATTGATTCAATTATAGCATAACATTTTAAAATTGGTTTACTAATTATTGGTATATTCTAATACATCCTACAGTCAAGAAGAATGCAGAAAGACATTTTTAAAAGTTATTTTAGAATCTCAAAATAGAATTTTTATTATATTATGAAAATCTTTCTATACAATTATATAAATGGGATTGAATGTGGCACCTTTTTTATATCGAGTGTACGCACTCATGTTTAAAATCTGTATCCTTTGGCCCTCGCATATTTAGGTAGGATAGAAAACTACAACCCCTCAATCTCAACGAACGAATTATTTGTTTTACTAAGGAAGAACACGAATAATTGCATTTAAAAATAAGAAACATGTACGTGTTACGTATAGATATACTACAAATTTTTATAAAAATATATCATATTAAAAATCATCAAAAAATGACGCACTTATCCAAATATTACCAAAGAAATATGTATCAAATGTAACCTGCAAAAAAGTAAATAGATCACCAGAAAATTATAATACACTTACCACTTTACTTTACTGCACTTAAACTGAAATTGTTAAACATTTTAGAACCAAAAAGAAACATTCTCAAAGAAAATGCAGAGATATCTTCTAGTAAATGCTCTAAAGTACATACAAACCTAATGAAGAACAACATCTATCTTAAGCAAGCACACACTACATCGACTAAAATAACGAACCCCACGCGCGGCGCGAAACCGCAGCAAAGATAAACAGGCGTCCTCCATAAAAAGTTCGCACTAAACCATACTCAAAGAAAAGAAGCTGTACCACAGCAGTCGTCCACTCGCATACCTTGCACGCGCGCGCGCGCGCTTTCACAAAGAAAAGCCACACGCTGCGATCAAGATGCAAATGAGCGAAATTAATGAAGCATTAAGCGTCGGCAGTAGGTATAATACACACAACTACACATAATATACGTAGGTATAACTCCTTAAACCCCGCATGCGCGCGCGCGCGTCGAGGATGTACGCGTATATATACACCCCGCGGTGCGCGAGTGGTTTTGTATATCATATACCGCGCAGCGTGCATAGAGAGGAAGAGAGAGGATCTCGCGCTCGGCCATATTTAATATCTTAATCTGGCGATCTTATCGCGCGGCGGCGCGGCGGTGCGCATTAACTCGGGGGATATATACGGCGAGTGGCTTTAGTGCCGCGACATAAATTAAGATTAGTCAGTCGGCACTTGCCATTAACATTTGCCATTACGGCTATTAACATTAATTATGGGCCGGGCCGCTTCCGAGCTATAAACCACGATGATAGCTTCGTATCTTGCCTCACCGCAAGCGCCTCCTTCATATATTAAGCCACTGCAAGCGCAAGCGCGCGCTACGTGGCATTTGGCGAGAGCAGAGGCGCGAGCCCCGCTCGAGAATCGAGGATGCGAGAGTTTTATCGGTAATGAGCGGGTCGTTCGCTCGTGCTGTGGCTTTGACTGTTTTTGTACTGGGGTCAAAAGTGTGGGGAAAGCGATGAGGACGCGGAAGAGTTGGTGAAGCTTCAGCGCTATTGTTTCGTTGAAGTAAAGAAAATATAATTCATATAAGTGCAAAGTTTTTATTTGGAGATAAAAGAAATCTATGTTCTACTAGCTACGAGGGTAGTTCAATAAGTCTTTAGAATAAAGTATAAAAACAATTTTTTTTGGGTAAATTTTTTTTTATTTTTCAACATAATCTCCTTGGAGCTCTATACACTTGGTCAATCGCTTTTTAAGTTTTTTTAATCCTTCAGAAAAGTGCGTTTTCGGAAGTTCCTCAAAATAAGCACTTACAGAGGCAATTACGTCTTCGTTGTCCGTAAATCTCAGTCCACCGAGCCATTTTTTCAAGTTTGGAAATAAGAAAAAGTCACCAATTCGAATTTTAGTTCTTCAATTTTAGCCATTGAAACGAAGCATGTGTGAACTCGGGCGTTGTCGTGATGAAAGAGAATTTTTTTTCTCGCCAAATGTGGTCGTGTTTTTTTAATTTCTTCTTTCAGCTGCTATAATAATGATGCATAATACTCACCAGTAATTGTTTTACCCTTTTCCAAGTAGTCAATAAGTATAATTCCACGTGCATCCCAAAAAACTGTAGCCATAACCTTACCAGCTGACTTTACGGTCTTTGCCTTCTTTGGAGCTGGTTCGCCTGTGGAAATCCACTGTTTGGATTGTTCCTTTGTCTCAGGAGTGTAGTGGTGTATCCATGTTTCATCCACAGTCACAAATCGACGAAAAAATTCCTCAGGATTCCGACTTATGCGCGCCAAAAGAGCCTCAGAGGCGACCACTCTATTGCGTTTATTCTCAGCTGAGAGCAAACGCGGCACCCATCTTGCCGATAGCTTTTTCATGCCTAATTTTTCATGTAGAATTGAAACAACTGCACCTATAGATATCCTTGTGGCCTCAGCTAACTCACGCACTTTTAATCTTCTATCCTTCAACACCATATCGTGGATTTTATTGATGATTTCGGGAGTAGTTGCTTCTACGGGCCTTCCTGAACGTGGTTCGTCACTTATTGATGTACGACCACGCTTAAATTCATTTACCCAGTTATAAACCGTTGCTAAGGCAGGGGCAGATGTGCCATGAACTGAGTCCAATTCATTTTTTATCTCATATGGAGTTAAACCCTTTAAATGAAAATGTTTAATTACCGCTGTGAACTCGTTTTTTTTCCATTTTTCTTAACGAGCAATTTTTTTTTTCAATTGGTTATAAAAACACGTAAACTAAGAAGATGTGGACTGTGACTGCACCATATATCTAGTCGGGAGTGGTGCTGACTGAAAACAGATGATTTGGAGCGATTCGCGCGCCATCTGTTGGTCATTCTAAAGACTTATTGAACTACCCTCGTACTATTGTGGAGTCTTAAGTTAGCTAATACACTTAAATGATCTCTGGTAGAAATTAATTTCGTAGCTATTAATAGCGGATTACTGACTATGAATAAGATTGATTGACGTATACACTCGGCATTAAAAATATCTGGTCGAATTTGTTTGAATTTTTTAAACCCCTCCAATAAAGTTAGCGAGAACGAGCATTCGATGAAATAAAGTTGAAGTATTTAAAAGAAATTCAAATAAATTCTACGTTTCATTGATATTTTTTATAAGTTTTTAAAGAAAATAGATAAATAGATAGATATACAATTTATTTACACAGAGCCAAAATATATTACATAAAATTACATTGCAATATTGTATGTCAGATACAACGTAGTCAGTATAGTTAAAACTAGTATTGCTTATCACAGTTCATCAATGTATGGAATTATATTGCACGTATACATGTATCGTATCAATTTGTGAAAACGCGCATTTATACCGATTTAATGCAAAACAGCATATATGCTTATAATTACATTCATACAACATACACTAAGTAAAATAAATTAACAAGAAATAGTATATCTTTGAAGAATAATTGTAATAATTTTCTTATGGATCCTATTGTCAAACAACGTCTATTTTGAATGAAATATAAGAATTCAATTAATTTATTGTACTAATTACCTATAAGTCTAAAATCTGTATAGATGTAGGCTTCTTTCATAGTGAAATTTAAACAACCAAACTGTCGTTGCTGCTCATACTTGAGAAATACTGAAGCTTACACCCCCTACATTATTCATGTTATACACAGTTATTTAGTATGAAACCTGCAACAGCATTTACCGATTTCTACAAACTCATACCGATCATCTTAAGTTACTAACAAACAAATTAAAAAACTATAAAAACACGCAAAATAAACACTCCAAGCAACTACACGTATTCCTCGAATGTCTCGTGCAACAATGTATCCCGCTACCACTCTTACCCTTCTCCAAGAATCTCCGTTCCAAAAAAAAGAGAAAATAACCAACGCACACTCCCACCGAACGACATATCGCCCTCCTCTGATCTCGATCCCCAGGCATCCTCTCGCCGTATACTCCTGCACATGCCGCACGAAATTACTCGACAGCGGCGCTCCGCGTGCATGCGCACGGGCTGCAAGAATGGGGAAGGGGGGGGGGGGACGCGTGCTTAGCGGGGCACGTAATAAAGTCATAAATAACGCATCTCGCGTGCGCGACTCGTTACACGCGCGCGCACGCGCGAGCGACGACGGTAATTATCGCTCGTTTGGTCAGCCAGCCGCACGAAGAGCCCCATTCGACTGCGGCATTAGTATGTTGTACATGTGTGATGCGGTGCACCACTGCTGTACTACCGTGCGCTCGTTTTCAGCGTGAGAAGGGCGAATCGGTTTTCACGATCTCCCGGCGCACGCGGAGAGAGGAAAAAAAAGCGGATCATTACTGGTTTAAGTGGCCAGCTCGCGGTGTCGTTGCCTTCTTTGTCTTCTTCTCTCTTCCTTTTGGTCCGTTGAGCGCTGCTGCTGCTGCCGCTGCTGCTGCAAGGCCTTTTTTGGACTCTTTGCGACGCGTTCGCCGGCCGCTCGAGGCTTGACCCTCTACGCTCGCGCTCCGAATTTTAAACTCGCGTGCAACGCGGCGAGTTCGCTTTTTTTAGGGTGTATAACGACACGGCGAACGACCGATGCGACTTCTTTATGGCTCTGGATGAGTGTATGGATGGGTTTTTGTTGATTGTCGTATAACTGTTTTGACGTGCGAAACGAGCTTTTCGATGTTTCGTTGAATTGTTTGTAATTCGTACTTGTAATGAAGGACTTCTTCTGAATTCTGAAAGCAGGGAAAAAATAGACTCGGAAGCAAAGAAAAAGTAACAAAGTATATGATTACTGATAGTTTAGGTCTAGAACATAAAATAGATGTTCACCCGAAAATTTACAGTATATGATCTTTAAAAAAGTAAGGGAAATATCTAGGTATAAAAATGTATTGTAACATTTAATATGATTGGAGGAAGCTCCCAATGAATTGGCAGCGGTATTATAAGTCTGATTTAGTTATATCTCGAGAATGTCGCTGTCATTATTTATTAAATAAACAAATTTTATCAAACAGTTATTGTTTTATAACAATTTTTTAGTCTACGATATTTTAAAATAAATAATGCAATTTATGATCATAAGCTTATAATATTTTGTAGTTTATCTTTTAAAAACAGTCAATGATAAAAAATACATCTTTTTGAGCTATCAATTAGAAATAGATATAGCAATTTCAATGCTTAACGAATTAAAGGGATTCATCGGACTTCATGGTTTACTGACCGCATATCAGGAACTCCAAATTTTTATTTTGCGTAAACAAGGGACAGTAAAGTTTGAAAAGATCATTAAATTCAGACTAAACTTTCCTTTTTAGAATCGCTTTATCCCGTAAAAACAACGGCCTGATTAGTTCATTGTAAAAAGGATTACTTGTTTTAAAAACGAAAGCTGTTTAAAATAAGATGCAACAAATTTAAAACCACTTTTTTTCTTTTTTCAAGTCATGCTGAAAAGTTTCTTATTTTAAAAAACTTATTTTCTTGATTTAAGGAATTTGGTTGTATATTTTACATTCGGAAAATATGAGGTTAGGTTAGCGACTTTATTGGATTCTTTCAGAAAAAAATATCGTATTGTTTTAATCTCGCGTAGCTATATAACCCTCGCCGAGGCCAAAATATTTGTGAATTTTGTAGCGGCCACGAGATGCGCGAAATAAATAAATTTTATTTCTTATTATAAGTAACTGCGTTTCTTGCTTTCTTATTTTAGAAAAGTATCTTATTTCGAGTATTTTTTTTTTCTTAAAATAAGTAATGTATTCTGTTGTAAGTACAGATTTCTTAAAATAAGTAAAATTCGCGGTTTCGTTACTTGTTTTGCGAACAAAAAATTTTTATGACGCAACAAAAATAAGTAATCCTTTTTACAGTGTACGATTATAATGGAATTCGACAAAAAATTAAGTTTTTGTAAAAGTAAGTGTACACTACGTAATTTGTTTGTATTCAGAGGCGAAAAGTAGCACTTTTTTGCATACTTTGCATAAAAACGAAAATCGTGCATACGCACTAATGCGATCGGAACGGATAAAAAAAACGGTGGGACAGCAGATCGATATGCGCTGAAAGTATTATCGCTGAAATTTACAAATTGTTCGCTGTATCAGCGTCTGTCTTTACTGAAACAACAGATGTAATATTGGGTACACTAGCTAAAAGACATTGCTAAAAGTAGAAAGTAGAACAGCGGTACATGGCTGCTCTTGAAAAATTCGGTAAATCAGTCAACGTAATCGTTGAAACAGCGGACAATGTTCGCTACATACAGCGATATAAATAGTTAATACTGTCAAAACTTTGGGTATTTGTTCTTGCGCGGCGCTGCGAGCGCCCCTGAGTAGAGGCATATGCTAAAACTGCTAAAAGATCCAAGCGGCGCCGGTTTTGTTTATTTACGACCAAGCGGCAAACGGTACCTAGCAACTTGAAAAATATTTGTTTGTTTTTGACAACATTTGTGCAAAATGTCGAAAGTTCGCGAGCTGTTATCGAACTGGCGAATGTCAGATGAGGTCATAGTAAAATTTGAAGGGATGTAATATATATATATATATATATATATATATATATATATATATATATATATGTAATTTTTCGGGGTTAGAATCTTCGTATGTGCAATGTATGTAGTATTATAAAGATTGCTTTATATTTTTTGTTTTTAGAAGAAGATTTTGACGCTCACTGTGGATAGAATAGCTACGCTGATTCCTAAACAAGGTCCGCAGTCGCTATTTATAAGTAAATTAGATAAATACAAGGAAGAAAATAAAGATACTATTGAAAGTTCTTCAAGCTCGATAGTAAGTTTTTTTAATGAAATAACTAGCAGTAGATATATTATTTACAAAATATTGTGTTTTTAATTTTTTATTTTCGAAAATACACATTTTAGTTAATAATCTCAAATGAAATAGTAGGCGAATTAAATATTTGACTGTTCTATTCATATATTACTAAATTTTTAATATTCTTGTGTATAGCATTGTGCAAAAAAATAAGATTAAAATTTTAATGTTATTATTTATAAATTTAGAATGATTCGAGAGAACCATCTTCCAAAAAGTCAAAGTATATCATTGAATCGGTAAGTATATAAAAGATGTATCGTATAATAAATTGTTCTAATAATATTATAAATACTTATTTTAATTTTCACCTTTATCTATATTATACATGTAGGTTAAGAACTAAGGAATTTATATTGCCAGATTCTACAAAAGGAATTGAGTATGATCCCGAATTTAATACAAAATTAGTTGAGTTTTGTACATGTTGTGGAACATTTGATCTATTAAATCAGTCAAAAATGTTAGTCAAGTGGATCGAACATAAAGGAATGTATTATTCGAATGATTATGTGATAATTACCAGCTTTGATGAAATGATTGCACCAAGTTTCGATAAAATTATGTATATACTATTTGATGAATCTGATCCTGTTTTTGTATGCATGCAACTAGAAAACATAAGATTTAATTGTCACACGGATGGGAAATCGAAGAAACTGATTTGTATTTTTGCGTACGAACATGAAATTTGTATGATCGTTCACCATTATGGTCTCATGTAATATGTTCAGGAGAATCTTATGTTATGTTAAAATATGTTATGTAAAAATTAGATTGTAAGTAATAGACTTAATCCTTATGCATTAATTTTATTTCAACCTTTTTCTATTGAATTTTATTCATTTTTTGTTTTTAAAGTTATGTGCATATTTTTCCTTCACATACTTTCCTTAAAAAATTGCTTTATATATTGCTTTATAGTCATAGTTAATTTATACTTAGTATTATTTTTTCATACTCTTTGATAACTTGCATGTACTTATTGAGGTTAAACTATCTTTAACTGGTAAATTTTCTTAAAATCATTCAATAACTGACACATGACCCGCCGTAACTATCTTACTAACCCTACGAATTGTATTTTAATTGATATATATATATATATATATATATTTTGCTCTTAATTAAAACTTAATATAAATGAAAAATTATTATTAATTAACTTTAATACCTTTACTATATTATGTACATGTAAACTTCTTTAACTGTCAACTAATCGGTTAAAATAATTCTATGCAGTTTAAAATGAATTTATTTATACGAAAGATTTATTACGTTCTTTCATAATTTAGCTATTTTTGGTAGCTAAACATTTGTTTTTCTTTGCTAAAACAGCCATGCTCAGTTAAAGTAGTAAAGTTGCTGTATTAGCCGAATTTTTAGCTGCTTGGCTTAGCGTCAAGATTTTGGTATTCCAGCAAATGCGAATCGTTGTGTCGATACTAACAGCGGCTAATAGCTGCTCCAGCCATTCTTTTCGTTGTTACACTCAAGGTTACATTCAAGACCGGCTCCGCCAGACCACGTGAGCGCCAATCACAACCACTGCAAATGCAAAATTTTCAACCTATGCTCAGTCTGCGCAGTACACATACGTACAACATTACGCACAAAAAACAAAAATGATTTGAAATGTGTATTTTATTCTTACTATTACCGAAAAAAATATTCGTACCTCGGGCACATAACTTATATGCCGTAAATTTCTACTTTACGCTCTTGGTACGTAAAGTACTATTTTATTTTAGAAAAAATAGTTTGCTCTATTTTGTATATCGTCGGTTGAGTGGAAGAAGAGGATATTTCGGAAAACGCTTGAAGAAGAAGCTAACTCAGTTTTCGCTTGAAGAACTGGCTAACTCGGTTTGCGCTTGAAGAACGGGCTAACTCAAAAATCGCGCAAAACAGGTTTAATTTAACTAATTATTTCTTGAGTTTAATTTTGTAATAAACTATAATAAAAATAGAAAAATATGTGTTTTGTAAAAAAATAAATTTTCCTATTTTTTATTATTCCGTATTACAAAATTAAATGTAAAGAATAGTTAGTTTTCTTTGAGCGAATTCTGAGTTAGCCCGTTCTTCAAGCGCTAACCGAGTTGACCTGTTCTTCAAGCAAAAACTGAGTTAGCCTCTTCTTTAAGCGTTTTCCGAGATAGCCTTTTCTTCCACTTAATTGTTGATATGTAGGTAAGATTTTTCGCAATCAGCTCTATTCGCAGTTATTTTTAGCATTGTCACTCGTAAAGAAGGTAAAACAGACTAAAAAGAGTAGACAAAGAAGATATGACAAATTTGTTATATTTTATACTTCTGGACAATATTAAAAAAAAGTATTTGTAGCCATTTTCGACCTACTAAAACTGTTGGTTTTTTAGTTTTAAACTATTTTTTGATAAACTAGGTATACAACTAGTTTTATAGCGGTTAACAAGTTCTGGCGTTAAAAACTCGGATAACACAAACCAATATCTCGGTCTTCGAATTTGTGGTAACGAGGGTTTACTGCATTAATTTATTAACTTTTTCTTAGAAGGCAAGACAACGCGTTGTCAATACTCACTTCTGCAGCTACAGCTGCTGTTTCTCACACACCTCTTAACCCTATTATGATGACGTAGATAATGTACTTATATCTTGTAAGATCGGTTAATCCTCATTCAAACTTCACACATATTTTGAATTATTTAATTTAAAATTTGAAATTTTCTCACGTATACAATATTCACGTAACCTTATTATAATATTAGCATGCCCATTAACACGTATCTATATATATTTGTTTACAAAATAAAACCAGAAGTCGGAAGTGACGTCAGGGAAGAGACAAAAATCGAACATCCAGGTGACGAAAATGGAAAGCTTTTTGAAGAATTAATTTTCAATCTGCTGTATTTAGTCAAAGAAAGAATCGTTTTAAAAGAACCTTTTTTTATTTCAACGATAAAATGTATAAGTGTTAAATAAATACCGAATGTAGTGCATAATGTACAAAATAGCATAGGAAATTAATATAATCGAAATTTTGAGAAGGTTATATACCACAAAATCAAAGTATAGGGTCCACAGTGCAGATTTCGTATCGCACCTAGTACTTATACTTGCCACGTGGCGCTACCGCACCCCTTGATAATAATAAAAAACAGAAGTAAAGTAGTAGTTCTTGTAATCTGTCAAGAAATTTTTTAAATCTTGAATACTATTGTATATTTTGGAAAAACATGTATAAGACAATACATACGATGACTTTATACAGATGGAAGACATGGGCTAAAATAAGAAACAAAAAAGATCAATTTAATATATTCAAAAACAAAGTACTCAGAAAGATATTCCAAGAAAAACAATACGACAATAGCCGAGAATTATAAAAACTACAAATCATTAATTATAAGATAGAAAAACTCTATACGTCACGAAATATATTTATCAAAATAATTTAATCGCTCTGATAGGAATAACAACACGTGAGGGTTTGGTACGAAAATCATAAAAGTAAAAGACTTTTTTTCTAGACCAGGAAGAATATGAGAAAAGAATATTAATAAAATAGACTTGAACGAAGCAGACATCGCGAATAAAATTAGCACAATAGAGAAAAGTGCTGATTGTATAGATAGTAAACAAATGTCATAGCTATTTATTAAAAAAATTATTACAATTGTATAAATAGATTCGTTTACATGAGTTACAGATTTCACAAGATCTATGGACGATGTCTGGCTCTTTTCATTACGCTTGCCGCTCGTTCAAGTTGCGTTGAGACTCGACAAAGCACGTCCTGCATAAATACGTCGAATGTCCTTTCAGGAAATTCAGGTCAGACCGGAAATGAAACGGGTGTACCTACATTATCGAGCGATAGCTGCCAAAGTTTTGCCATATATGCGCAGAGCGCTTGCATGGAAGTTAGGGTTTATGGAGGCGTGTATACGACGTAAAATCGGAAATTGCTTCGAAACTGTATATCATTCGTGTGAGCTGAGGAATCCTTAAATGTTTTATGAGAGTTATGTAAAAAATATACCGATTTCAGTCGAATATATAAATATTATGACTAGAACAAAAACAATTATATAACAAAATCAGTTGCAATGTTTAATTGAAAAATGAATCTGTAAAATTAAGTAATAGAAGTTAGAGATATAAAAATAAAATAAACTTGGCAATATATAATTAGGAAGAGAGACTGATCGATTACTCCTTCATAATTTTTAAATAAATTATCAAATTATTGATCACCAACAAGTGCAATGCTATAGAAAAGAGACATACAACGTTACGACCATACACATAAGCAAAAAAATTCAAAAACTTGCCAAAACTTAATTGGCACTATTTTACTTAATTCGAAGAAGTTTTTTTTTAACAAACATACTGATTTATTTACTTCCAATGCGTCTTACTAATTCACCAAAAACCGTCACATCCCGCTCAGTCACTCAACAGACATTTAACCATAACACACATCACTCCGAGCATCACTCACTATCTGTCCCACTCCAAAACCCCATAAAACAAGAACACCAATTAAAACAAAATTCCTCATACACCCAAGTAAAAAAACGAGGCATTCAACTCCTGAGAAAGGCGATACCACCACAGCCCCCCACCCATAAACACCGTCCAATTTCAATTCCGCCGTATATATAAGAAACTCGAGCGCGCGCGGAACCCGGCTATACGCTTCTCCACAGCCGAACGATCCCATAAAAGCGCGCTTCGCAGGCCCCTTAAACTACACACCCGGCAGCACTACTCGCCACTGTAAATTAGAGCAGGAGCCCGTGCGTGTGCACGCACGCCTTATACCTATATACATAGACCCGCGTGCACGGCACGCAGGAGCTTGCTAGAGCGCGTTTCTTTAATGCACGACGCGCAAGTGCCACTAGAGCCCAATGATTTACGGGGCCCTAACACCGATGCAGCGCTGCTGCATTTATGCGCGCGTTTCTCGACAGCGAGAGAGTGCACGGGCGTAAAGTATATACTCAGAGCTGATGCGACGGGATGTTCCTGTTGCTGCTGTGGGTATAGGTGTGCGTGTGTGCGCGCGCGCGTTGCCGGAAATCGAAGCGCTCGTCAATCTTGTCCGCGGTAAGGGACGCGTAATGCGCGAGTATGGACAGCGTCGTGTTTCTGGCGCGTGGTATAGGCGAAGAGAGGAGTTTTCTGGATTTTTATTTTAAGACAGGTGAGTTGTCGTTGCTTTTTTTTAAGTCTTTCGAGGGCTGTGTAAATAGAAGAGGTTTCAAGCGCAAGCCAAAGCCTTGATTTGAACGAGTAGAAAATTTTTTACATCTATAAAAGTGATAAAATTATTAAAAAATAAGTGTTTTATTGACAATGTTCATATAAAAAAATACTTCTACTCGCTCAAATCAAAATCCCTACGTTCATACTAAAAGTACTACTATAATGAGTATCTCCATAAATTTTTAGCCCAATCCATCCATGCGTAGACTTGGAATCTTACGGACAGTGCTTAAAGTCTTCGAAAACAGTCTGGTTTGCCATGGAGGCATAGAAGGTCCAACGAAGGTAAAAAATATACATATTGGTAGGTTTTTATGTATACTTTCAGGAAAAAAAACCTTATTAAAATAAATATCAAAATAAAAATTCCTAATCAATTTTTTTGTTTCACATTTTCAAGATGGTGTGCCCCCTTAAGCAAGAACGTATTTTGTTTGCAAATCTAACCTATTTATATTTTGTTTCGAAAAGTTATTAGTTTTTAAAAATATACATTATTATACTTTATTGAATGTCCAATATAGTATGCCGCCAAATGAAATATTTTTATCAACAAATAACAACTTACGAGATTATAGAAATATGTATATGCAATACTAAAAGTATTTGATAACTAATAATTTCCTGTACGAAAATTAGTCAATCATATCTTAGTCAACAAAAATTTTGTGATTGATGTCGAAAATAATATTTTGTAATAAAATTTCATTGTAAAACTACAAATATTTGTTTACCAATTCTCCAAATTTCGTCATAACTTACATTATTCTGTTTTTATTGTTATTACAAAATAACAATAATTATATGACTACATGTATTTTATTATTTATAACATAAATTTCTTTAATAAAAACACTTAAACTTGAAATTCTATTTTTCTTTTATCCCGATCATGCACGTTGTTTTTATTTTGACGTGTTTTTACGTGTTTTTATTTTTAATTCATGTTACACGATTATCTCCGCGAAATCTTAGCGAATCAGGCTTAAATTTTTTTGGGAACTCTCCTAAGTATAACAACTTGATGGTCCTATTTTGAGATTGATCCTGCAAATATACGCTGAATGCGGCGTCTATAGAAAATCGCTAAAAATGGTTTTTGGGCTATAACTTGAAAACTAAGCATTCTACGAAAAAAAGTTAAATAGAAAAGTTGTAGATCTTTGAAAAATACAACTTTTTCCCATTAACATCTATTTATGAAAATACTTTTAACTCGAGTTAACAGGCCAAAAACGAATTTTAACATCTAAAAAACAGCTTTTTACCATATAACTTTATAGCTATGCATTTTACATGAAAAAGTTAAATGGAAAAGTTTTGTAGATCTTTGAAAAATACAACTTTTTCCCATTGACATTTTTTAATAAGCTTTATAGTTAAATTTAGTAATGCATATTTTCTAATTACTGTTATTTAACTATTTACTTTCTTATATAAAACATTTCGCTACGTAGTTTTGTATTTTAGGCGTTAAAAAAATTGTCTGTAATATTTTAGTTACCTGCACCATGAATCTCAACAGATTTCTTATGCTAAGGCTAAAAAAAGTGACATACTTGTTAAGACGATTCCAAAATTAAATATTTATTTTCTTTTTTCAATAAACATTAACGTGCCTATGTACTGGTACATGAAAATCGCGTTTGCCCGATAATTGACCGCCTGGCCAGTGATTAGTTAAGTCGCCATCTTGCGTGTTTGTTCATTTGTCCTAGCATCTGGCCGCAAAATATTAACTAGAAATATTGCTATATTCTCTGGCAAATGCTCCGATTTTTGTTGCCTTAATTTTCTTTAAGTACATAATCGTAAGTATACTTAATCTAAAAATAGTAAATTAGATTTGATATGCGTATAAAGCGGAACGTTTTCCAAATATGACCGTTTTGTTACATGGTACAAACATATAATGCTCCTGCTAGATTGGAAATTTAAATTTAACGTGTTTAAATTCCAGGCACCCTTAAACATATGGCAGCATCCGGATAATACCACATGTTTCGAGTTACTAAAGTATTAGCGGGAGTAATGTAATCTTTTCTTGCTTATCTTTTTATCGCCTGGAGCTCGAAAAACGACTACTTTAGTCTCCCTAAATAAGCATAAAAAGACGCGTTTTCGTGCAAGTGTGTGATCAAACATAAATTATTTAGTAGATTAAGATTTCAAAACTGTTGAACTATTTAAAAAATGAATTGTTTATTAAATAATAAAAAAGAAAAAGAAATAATTTTATTTCAGAAAAATAAAAATCATAAACGATAAGTACTTTCTTTTTTTAAATTACTTAAATGGTTATTAACAAAGATACAACAGGTTGAAATATCGCGTGACGTTACAAACTCCCACTATACAGATGAAACAAGTTTTAAGACCTCCGAAAATCCGCTTGTGCGTCTGCAAGCGTGGCGGTAGCCCCTTGGATGACCTTTCTTTTGCTGTCCACGGAATCTTGATCATGTCTCTAAGCATTGGTTGTAGTCCGGACTCTTTCTTAAATGAAGACTTATAAAACGTAAACAATTTCCTTTTTAAATCAATTCTCGATCAATGATAACGTCATTTCGCAAAACATACACACAAAAAAGGTTCTCGACGCAAATCGCGTGCACATCACGCAAGCGCATAGCCGCGAAGGCAAGATTTTTTTCTCGAATCCGCGGCGATCGAGAAGTTTCTCATTTCGCAGCTGTCAGTAACATTGTCAGCGAACTGGGTGACGAGTGTCTGTCTAACTGTCGACGCATCAGCATCGAGCGCCAGTGCATACACAGCGAGCAGCGAGCAGCGAGCGAGCGGTCGGATATTGCTGCAAAGAAATGCGCGATTCTCAATAGCAAGAATAATGTTCTTTTTTTCAGAAATTGATTGAATAAAATAGTAAAACTTGCAAACTATTGTTTTAACTTTTTTATTATACCTAACACTTCCATAGAAAAATTAAAATGTATCAGCTAGTTATAGTTAAATAGTAAGATTACTAAAAATCGCATCTTTTATTGTAATTAATTAGCTATACTTCTTTGGCATTTATTTGTACAGTTTAAGGGGTATGGCCATAGTAGTAGACATAAAATCATGTGCATATTCAACATTTTTTTTAATATGAAAAAAAAAATTATTAATAAAAGTAAACAATGGTATATATAATACATGTCTTAAAGTATCAAAAAAATTTTTTTTTTAATTTTTCCAAAAAAAATTTTCCGCCCACAGCGCGTTTTCGACAGCACCATTTTTTCTTTACGCTATTCTGCATGCAAAATTACATGCGTAATTTTGGACCTGGAACAAAATAAAAAAAATTTCACGCTATAACTCGAATGGTAACTTATTTCTATGATAATAAAGTATCAAAACAGCCAAAAAGAAATTTTCGATTTTTAGAAAATTCTACTGTGGCCATACCCTTAAACACTAACAAAATTTAAGAAAGGAGAGAAGTTGTTGATATTCCCAAGGTAAGGTTTATTTATAGAAAAACCAAGTTTTCTTTAACGTTTCGATGAACACTATCACCCTCATCAGAAATAATGATCTATTTAGGTGGCGTATTACATTTGTCAAAGTAGGTAAGGTACTGCTTGGCCCGAGGTATGGACTGAGCTACAAAAAACCTAACAAAATGTTCTTATTTATTTTTTGCCCATATGGAACTTAATAAACTGTTATATACGTGACGGTGAAAGAGAAGACGCCAAAACATATAGGCTCATCTGAAATAAAAGAAAATTAGAGCTATTCATTAATGGAGTACTATCGGTACTCCGTGAGTCAAATCCGTATTTGGACGTCTTTGACTGCCGTGGTAGGCCAAATCGTGTGCGTAAATGATTAAGTGATCGTGAAAATTTTTATTCGTTTACTTATGTTAACTCTCCAAATTGGTGAATCAACATTTAGATTTTTGCATTATATTTATGGGATATTAAATATATATTTCTCAAAGTTTCGTCGAAATCAGATCAGCAGCTTTCATGAATTTCATGATTACAACTGTTGAAGACGTGAGTTCCCATAAGGCTACGTGTTAAAAACGTAAATATAAAATTCTTAATATCTTTTTTCTGGGTCGGTGCAGCTTTCTAAAAAATTATATGAGTAAGTTTGAGGCCAAAACATACTAGTATACAAAATTTCAGAGTTTTCTGAACACTAATTCGAAACCGATATCACAAATACGTTACAATCAAGCACACCCTCACGCGCCATGACTAAACATACGCGCGCATTCATCCCAAGCATAAAGAACATTTCCCTTTTCGCGAATCGTCCATATACCCTCCCCCAAAGAGAAAAAAGCATAAAGAAATCTCCGTGGCTTTATCATCCCCGTACACCCATTCTGTCCCCGATCGCGTCGATCCCCCCCTACACTGACCCTCCGATTTCTCATCTGGCCGGATTTCGCGAAGTATGCGCGCGACGTCATATTTATTTCCTTCCCTCCATCGTACGGCCGAACTCCATCGTCGGGAGAAAACGTCCCTCGGGGAGCCCGAAAGGTTAATCCCCGATCGAGCCCTTAACACCCGGCGCGACTACGCGTTCCTGCTTCTTTTTTTTCAAGAGCGGCGGAACGCGGTCAAGCTGCACGCGTGCTCGCGCCAAGGAAATTCGTGACGACGACGCGGCGAAAATCGTCGCGATCGGCGCAGAGGAGTCGTAAACGCGCCTATAGACGAGGACAGGGGATGGAGCGATGTTCACGGATTGCTATACGAGTGAAGGAAGGGAGCAGCACTTACGTGCGATGCGAAAAGTAAGATTGGAAATTTAAAGTCTTCGGTTGAATGGTTGCGATTTTTGAGATTGAAGTTTTTTATAGTTTCAGATTAGTTTGTGCCTGATGCGTGATGAATACTAAAATATCGTGCTACATGGAAGACATGCATAATTAAACAGAATATTGCTTTAAAGACGAATTTCACGTTTTAAACATTCAATAAGATAATTTTGAGTTTTCAGCATTTACAAATATACAAAATAAAATGTTTCCAAAAAGAATATCAACGTAGAGGTCAATTATTATTACGAATCTTTGCTTAGTAGGTAGAAGAAAGTAAAAAAAATTGTATGCAATTATTTATGATATCGTATTGTTAGGGGACTTAACAGATTTATCAAAAGTTGAATATGTGTCAATAGTGAAGTTTAGAAAAAATAGAATTTTTCCAAAGCGTTATTTTATTTTTTAATTAAACCAATTAACTTTTTTAATTTTTCAGATTGTTCAAAAATATAACTTCATAACTAATCCAGTCATTCTTTGTTTATTAATTATAGAAATAATTTAAAGACGCCAGAATAATTATCGTTCATCTTCTTCGGCACAGTGAAACTGTAGTCAAGATTCATGGATACAGTTAATATTTATAACTTTTATTAAAAAAACAATCGTTTTGGAATAATTACTGTAATAGCTTCTTCACCAAAAAATAAACCAAAAAGTTAGCTATTCTTAACTGCTTAAAGTAGATCAACATAACAATGTATTTTAGAATAGCTTTCCATTATTAATTTACAAAAATAAAGTTATTAATTTTTCGATGGCTAATATTGCATGTAAAAACTGTCTAAAATACGATTTTACTAGCATACGATTCCAACCATAAGTAAAACCTATATCCGTAGACTGCGATAAGCACCGCAACCCCGGCTTTAGAAAGAAAAACGTAAAACAGCTAGCGCCCTTCCCCACATCTCCTATCCCCACACAATCCGCGCACATCCATACACATCCGGCATGGATATCGGCGCGCGTTTATCGCCGCGATAAATAAAGGCCGTTCGCTCGCCGAATGCCTCGTACAGGCACTTACGTACAGGGGACGAAGAAAAGATAGGCCGTCCGTGTCCACCCGCCGTGTGCCACCCCTCACTTTCATACCTCTCCTCGCCATCGTAGCGCGTCGTTTCAAAATATATCCTGCAGGCAGAGTGCGAGCGCAGAAATTGATCGAGAGAGAGAGGGGCAGCGGCATTTTTTTCGTTTACGACGAGCGTGGGGCTGGTCTTGTAATGGCCTTGGACGGCGATCACGAAAGATATGATTTATGCCGCGGTACAAGGCATAACAGAGAGAAGGAATAGCTCATTCGATTTTCGTCGGGATATGAGAAAATAAGTGCCCCGCGCAGCCGGCTTTCGAAAGTTGCTTCTTTTTTCTTCTAGGGGCTGGAGCGATTCTTCGCCGTTGACAGGTTATTATGAGCGGGTGTATGGATGTTCCGTTGCAGTTGGTTACGGTAGAGTTGATGTGGGTGAGGGAAAAGGTTTGATGAGAAAGTTTATAGATGAATGATGGCAGAAGCCTGTCAACTAATCAAGGGGCACGATAGCGCCACTATGGCAAGTATGAGTACTAAGTACGATACGAAGCTTTCGGAGCCGCACCGCGAACCATATACTTTGATTTCGTGGTTCATAACCTCCTCAAAATTTCGAGTACACTGATTCTTAATGCTATTTTGTACACTATGCACTATATCGGAATTTATATGAGAAATGTCAATTTTATCGTCCAAATAAGAAAAGGTTCTCTTAAAACGATCCATTCATTGACTAAATACAGCAGAATGAAAATTAATTCCCCAAAAAGGTTTTCGGTTTCGACGTCCAGATGTTCGATTTTTATCTCTTCCCTGATGACGTCACTACGGACTTCCGTTTTTAGTTTGTAAAAAATACATATATATGGGTGATTCTCTGGAAAATGGAGATCAAAAAATTTATTTTTTTTAATTCTTCGTTAAAATTGTTCCTCTTTGTATGTAGAGTATAGGGGAGAACGGGGTAATGCCGGTCACTGGCTAATTCCGGTCACCCTTATTTTCAATAATCTAAACATTTTTAGATAATAATTAGAATAGTATATTAAACGCAACATAAAATGCAATTAATCTAATGTTCAAACAACCTTCTATTCAGTTTTATTAAGGAATTATACACAACCAAAATGTAGGCCTACATTTCTTATAAGAAATCTGGTCTATAAAATAAGCTTTTATGCATATTATTTGTTGCTTTATGCAGTTATTTTTTGCATCTTTATTAATTTGAACAATCTAAGAATACGAAGTAGTGAAGAAAAAAGAGTATAAACCTATTACTTTTTTGTCATTTCAATTTAAATTACTAAGCAGAATGGGGCTAATCCCGGTCACAATGTTATATATATGATGCTTCCGAAAGTGAGGCTAAGAAAACGTTTCGTTGCGCTCTCAGGTACAGTAACTTTGCTTAAGTGTTTTTGATTGAACAGTGGTTCTGTTATTATATGTTTCACTATGTAAGTGCGAATAATAATGCGACGAATCATATGAAAGTTCATATAATTGATTTAAAGAAATTTTTCACCTATAACAGTAACTTTCTAATAGTGATCGGAATTGTACCAAGGCTGACCGGTATTATCCTTTGATGTGGAGTAAATCCAGTCAAAATGCTTCCTTTTATTTCGACTTAGAGTTTCGATATCTTACATTTTTATATTAAACCAATAAGAAATATTTATAGTCAATGGTTTGAACTAACATAATAATTATTTAAAGTTAAAAGAAACAATTTGAAAGTGGAAATAACAAGCACGTTTGCTTAGGTGACCGGCAATACCCCATCCACCCCTACCTGTCACATTCGAGTCGAGCAATAAATGTTCGTCTGTTTTACGTTTTTCAGATGTTTCATCTGTTAATCCAGCCGCATTAAGAGGAAGCAAACTAATCCTTCCTATTTCCTACCTCTTGTCTCATATTCGGTAGCCACAAAAATGTTTACGTGCCGATCATGCGCTTCCAGTTTTCAAACAATTCATGAATATAACAAACTTCAAATTCTTTGTAGCACTATATTTAATCAAAGCATACTATGCTTGTATGAACAATGTAACGTTGAATGTACAACATATTTTAGTTTTAGACAGCACTTGCTGCGATTTCACACAACTTTCGCTAATGGTTCTGGTACATGTAAACATGAAAATTGCAATTACAATTGCAGAAGTATCAATAAAATGAAAAAACATTATCTTCAGACTCATGTCAAGTCTAATCAAAATATTAGATGCTTGTATTGTACACAAAAAACAGTCATTTTTACAAATATGAATGCTTACAAAGTTCATGTTTCTCGATGTCATAGAAAAGTGCACATGAATGCGCTCATATATACTGATCCAAATACTTGTATTAATAACATCACAAGTGACAAGATTGTTACTACGACATTGCAAACAGAAGAACTACAAAACAGTACACTCATCGAAAATCATATTAACCTGAAAATTAATGATCTTCCGAATAAAGAAAATTAATTCGTTATTTTAAACACTGACGTCAGTCGTGATGAAAATCCTACTAAAGCCTTAGCTCGAACTTTTATAATTTCATCAACAAAGCACCATGCTACGGAGCCTGTAATCCAATGCGTTATGAATAACATATATTCTGCTTTTCAAAAGTGTCTTGATAAATGTGCTAATTCTTTACTCAATTCGGATTTGCCATTAGATAAAAAAACGTCAGTCTCTAAAATAATCAACGATTCTTTTCATAATTTCAATTTCACGCTCCATCCGAAAACTGATGTTTTGAGAAATACGTACAACCGGAAAATGTAAAATTTAAATTGCCCCCGCAAAGCTGAACTATCTGAGTTATGGCATTATGTTTGTGGTATAGAAATATGCTTTCACCCAAAATTTTAGCCCCCTACTCCCCCCCTCTTCGGAGATATGTACTAAAGCATTTTTTTATTCTTTTAATTTTCACTCATCCATTTTTCAATAAAATGCTTTGAAAAATTCAAGGAAGCGTATTTTTTTCCAAAGAATGCGAACAAATTTTTTTGACAACCCTAACCTCAAAACCTGAGCCGTAAAATATACTTTAATTTTCTTAAAAATTCCCACAATAAAAATTGGGGGGAGTCACCACTTTGAAAAAATTATTTTTTTGTTCCTTTTTTATCATTCTAACGCAAAAAAATTTAAACCATCTAAAAACTAGCCGGAACAAGTAAAAAAAATCAATAAAACCTAAAATACCATTTATTCCATATTTTTCGCTACAAACATGCTCTTAAATGATTTAGAAAAACTTTTTCAACAATTTTTATCATAATTTCTAGCTAACCTAACCGTTTTAGACCGCCAACTTATCCTATAATTTATTTGCACACATAAATAAGCTCAGAAACTGTATATAAATACGTATACGTAAGGTTTTTATCTATCGAATTCTTATTCTAACCTCAATCACTATCAGCGTACCTACTAAACTTGTATTTTAACCTCAAAAGTTCCTAGGTAAACTATTTATGCATTAAAACTTCGAAAATGCTGTATTAAGAATAAAAAATTTACATTTTTTTATTTTGAAACTAAAAAATGGACTTTTTTCTAAAGTGTTAAGGCTCGTTTTCATGTGACGTTGCTTGTTAGAATTCACCTCGAAAATTCTAATAGTGTCATGTCTCCTTCAATTTTTATTGTGGGAATTTTTAAGAAAATTAAAGTATATTTTACGGCTCAGATTTTGAGGTTAGGGTTATCAAAAAAATTTGTTCGCATTCTTTGGAAAAAAATATGCTTCCTTGAATTTTTCAAAGCATTTTATTGAAAAATGGATGAGTGAAAATTAAAAGAATAAAAAAAATGCTTTAGTACATATCTCCGAAGAAGGGGGGAGTAGGGGGCTAAAATTTCGGGTAAAAGCATATTTCTATACCACAAACATAATGCCATAACTCCGGTACTTCAGCTCTGCGGGGACAATTTAACTGTGCTTACCTGGCTAGAGCTTTGTTATAAAAGTAATATTAAACTTTTTGAGGTTAGCTTCAAGCCGAATTTACTGTAAAAATACATGTAAATGTATGACTGACAAGGCTATGACAAAGCTTTTATATTAAACGAAAATGCAGCAATTTCACACCTTTTTAACACGTTATAAAAACGCTTTTTCAACTGATTCATTTCAACGTTAATAGGTGTTTTGATGCAAACTTTTTAAAAAGTTTTAAAAATGTTATGTGTGATCAGGGTAGTCCCGACAATTGGGTTGTTTCATGATTTTTTTTATATCTTGTTCTGACAGATTATAGCATACTTCCTGTAAAAACTTTTCGAATTTTTACAATACAATCAAAATGAAAGAAGATACAGTGCTTCGAAAATCATCGTGACGTCATGGTTCATACGCGGCACCTTTGAAATCGCATGAAATGTGACGTCATAAAGAAACTTTCGATAGCTGTATCTCTTGTAAATCTCGTTCATTCTGCAAAATTCAAACAGATTAGCGAATCGGCTCGAGTTCTCTATCGAAATCATAGATACCGCCGAAGAAATAAAATATGAAACAACCCAATTAGTTGTGATAGCTATGGTGATGATGCAAGCATGTCTACAGCCGACATAAAGACCACCGATGCTGCTTATCATTACTACTTGTCCTTTATAATAATATTAATAATGTAATAATAATAACAATAACTTGTAATACCAATCTGTGTTTCTAGTATTGTGATTATAATTTTATTATTGCGATATATTAAAATAAAATATTTTTTGTAACACGCGCACAAAAGTCACCGTTTTTTGCCAGGTGGGCAAAAAATGCACTTTATGCCTGAAAAATTTTTGGGCTCGAGGGCTTTTTTTGCATTGGTACGCAATATACTATTTTTCTTTCCACTGGCCCGAAAGGGAATCAAACCAAGTAGCTTAATGACGAGTATTCGGCTACCTGACTTATCGACTTAAATTATGGACTTATAATTGTTTCCACATTTAGATTACGTGTATTGTGGAAAAAAGATGAATATAAAGATGATTAATTAATGTTCACTTTAATGAGTAACATATTTCTATGGCCAAATACTGCTGGTGTCTGGTTGTGGTAGATAGAAACATGTTTATAAGGGAACGCCGGATATCTCTGTCCTTGTCAAATTGAGTTTTCATTCATAATTTTAAGAGGATATAATTTTTTTTAAATAAGAGTTCTCTCCGCTTCGTTTATTAGTAATCTAAATATATGTCTAAGCTGGTTTCATATGATTGTTTTGTTTTCGAGAACACTTTGAAAAACTTAGCAAGGGCAACTTTTATTTCAAAATAAAATGATTTATCTTAAAATTATGAATGAAAACTCAATTAGAGATATCAGAGATATCAGGCGTCCTCTTAATATGTAATATTTGTTATCTTATAATTGTCATTAATTGAAATAACGCCTACATACGTATGATTTAGATGCCTCCAAAAACTGTGCTACATAATGGAATATGTAACGACGGTCCAGCAGAGCAACGAAAGAATGGGAATAATGAGGAAAATTAGATTGCCGACGTACATGTTGCAGTTGCCAACGATGAGGAACGTGTTGTAGTTGCCAATGGCGAGGAACCTGTTGCAGTTGCCAATGGCGAGGAACTTGCTGCAGTTGACAATGGTTAGGAACCTATGATTGTGGGTGTATTACTCAAATATCTTTAACCAAAAATTAACAATTTTAATTTTATTTAAAAAAGGTATTATTTAATAAGAGTATTATTTAGTATATTGTGTACCAAGGACGTGAAGTGAGCTTTCTTAGATCGAGTGTACAAACACATGAGGTCAAAAAAGTCCACTAGCCCTTGGCACACGATATTTTTTGTGATACATGTTTGGATTTTAGTGTTTATCATGCTTGCAGGCGAGACTGGAGTATATGGTTTTCAACACAGCAACCACGAGCATATTAGAATAGAACATCTAAAGTTTATGATGGTTTTTTCCCTCTGTTGATTTATTTACTTACTTGTACTTTTTGAGACATTTCCGCAAAAATCCATACATCTGTCACAAATATGGTGTGCACCAAGGCCCAGTAGGCTCCAATGGACGTGGTTTTCCAAAGAAACTATGGATGCTGTCAAGAAAGGAAATAAACATAAGGTCCTTGTCAAAACGTTTATTCATGTTATTGTCCATGAGCTGAGAAAAATAACGATTCATTCAACTACAACCAGTCGTCTAAATATTGCCAAGCAGCTTACGACTGCTTATCCTGAAACGTTTCAAGATCGTGACAGTATAACTGGCCGTCCTCTAGGCAACGGTTACTCAACTTTAATGCGGAAAATAAAAGAACGTAATGACTACCTCAATCGTCCTCATATGAGGGAGTCAGTAATATTCGACGTTGTTCATGCAAGAGGTCATCAAAGACTTTTGCAGTATGTGCAAAGTGGGTGCCCAAATTGGCAATCGGCACACGAACCTCTAGAAGAAAATGAGCAGACCATCGAACAAAAGCGATTACAATTGATGCAGTACGATGCATTCAATCTAGAGAACGAGGCTGTGAGGCAGGAAGTTGTGACTTTGTTAACGGCTACTTTCCCGACAATACGCTTTTATCTGAATAATGAATTGGTCAGCCCATCAGCAGCAGATGTAAAAAATTGGTGGCCATGCATATTAAAAAAATTTTATTTCAACGAACATTTTGCTATGCTCACTGGAGTACCAACTTCAACATTTAAGACTAATTTCGGAAACGATGCCATGAAAATCATCGCTTATGGGCTGAAGAAAAAGTTTCTGACCGAGGAAGAAGTTAATGATGTGGACAGCAGAAATCGTCATATTATTGGTACAATCCTGCAACAATTCAAAGAAACTACGGAAAATCTAATATATTACGCTCCAGTAAGTAAATATGACTCATGTAATAGTACATTGTGTAACAAGTGTGATATATTGGCAACTCTAACGTCACTTGTTTTACAAAATATTTTTTATCATGAGTTCGCAGACAATTCTTGAGCGTTCCGTTATTTTCATAACACACGCTGTGGAGTGAGTTATAGGAAATAGGGCTCGTAGTGCATAATTAGCCATTTGTTGTACGAAAAAACTCCACGCAATATGGCATTTTCTAAGCACGAATAATAAAAATACTTTTCCAATGTCGGGGTACACAATTTCATAAATAATCGAATCCCTGAGGGGCCTGCGGCGGCTCAGTCGGTAGAGTGTCGGATTCCCACGCCGGTGACCCGGGTTCGAATCCTAGTCTCTTCCGATTGATACAAGCACCTCTGTAAAAATTACATGTGCTTTGTTTACAAACACATCGCAGACCCCCGTCGTCGATTAGCACCACATGGGAGCACAAACATGGCGACATTAAATAAAAAAAAAAAAAATAAATAAATAATCGAATCCATGTTTACAGCCTGGCAGTGATGTGGAACATCTACAAATACCTTTTTCACACCCATTAATCGTCTTATTCCGTAAGTTAATAATGCTTAATGTTAAGATATGTTGCAGAATGTCTATTATTATACTTGTTTTCGATCCCTAGTTAAAAAGACTTATGATATCGGATAAGACCTGATAAAACCGGGTTCAAATTCCGGACAAGACAGGATTGACTTTTTGATCTCATCCTGTTTTTCCGTACGTATCCGGAAATAACCAAGTTTGTATTGATTTGGATATGACCATACGAAATAGGTTTCAAAATCCGGATAAAATCGGATAAAATCATATAGATTTATTTTACAATCCAGTCTTATAAGTTTTTTTAACCAGGGATCACCTAAGAATAATGATGAAAATGTAGCTATTGCTTATTCCAAGTTCGTTAACTCTTCTTACTTTATTTCAACATGTTTTAACGGACATTATAAATTTATTTATAAAGATAACTGTAACCTGTAATAAAATAATTTTTTTTTTCATGCGGAAAAATAAGGGACACCAGCCGAACAGGATGAAAATGATCAACAGGAAGGAAATTCGAAATTTCTTATATTTTCTGATAAACTGCTGGTGGATGAAACATATGATTATATTGATGCAATACAAATGGTTATTGTACTACATTTTGTGTTCAATCGATTGTATGAAGTGGCACCATGCTTCTTGGAATTTTTACAGAAACAGTTCTTCAAAATACAGCCTGAATATACACGGACGAAAAAGCAAGATAAGAGCAATAAAATCTATACGCTGATGGTTAATATAAATAATATTGAGTTCTTAGGAATATGTCTGACAATTGTGATCTCAGAGCACTGTACAGTATATTAAAAATAAGTGTAATAATAATTATGATTTATCTAGTATATAATTAGAAACTCTAGTATTTTTTATGACAAAACAGGAATTAAAATTAGATACTGTCTAGGCTGTTGATTAAAGAATAAGGTAGTAATTAAATTTTTTAAGCTGCGTGCGCAAAATAGCTATTCTGCGCACGCTGCCGGAGACCGCGGAAAAGAGCTATTTCGTGCAATGCAAACCAGCGCACAAAACGATCAATATTTTGCAAAACTTGTATAAAAAGACATCGTACGATACTCGTAATATACTATTGTAATTCGTAATGTAATATTATAATATACTAATGTAACTAATATTGTAATTGTCTGCATAGCCAGACTAAAATGGCCAAAAGGCGACAAATTTGTGGAATTTGTGAAGTAAAAGCCAAAATTTCGATTCTCGCGCATCAAACATGTTCAAGTAGTTTATTAAGAAATAATACGAGTATACATTACTAAGATGAAGACGTATATCGATTAACTACTGTTTTATCGGCATTCACGTTATTTTTAATATTATTCATTTCGGAACTTTATGGAATTTTTGGAATCCTTACCAAACATGCTTTCTCTTTTACTACTTATCGTTTTGTACTGTAACGAAAGAACAGATATCTGGTTTGAATTTGAGCTAATGATAACAACTGAGTTGTTTTTGTGACTGGTATAGAAATTGCAGCCTCTTCTTTATTACTAATAACAGTCGGTTGATTTCGATGTGGCACTTAAAAATTACAACATTTTATATTATAAAATATTGTATTTGTACTATCAGAAAATAAAATTTGTTCAAATAAAATAGTCATTCATTTCGTGGCGTATCATGTGTATATCGCACTCCCGCATCACTGAAATTGATATTTTATAACGAGCAGCGGTAAAAATTACATTCTGGAATATATTTACTATTTCATAGTAAAATTACCATGTCGGTAGTTGAATTTAGATCGGGATTGCGAGTGTACGTAAAATCATAACCTAAATTTCACGATGCTCATTAAAATTTTACTATTCGGGTGGTAAAATTACTACCTTGGTAATGAATTTCAACTCCTAATCCATCAACTCTTAAAATTACTACCCTCCGTATCGTAATTTTATTTCTGTGCGGAATTTTACTACCTTATGGTAATTTTATAACTTTTTAGGAAAATTTACGACTTTGGAAATGGGTCGGTTTGTTACCAACTTCCGATGTATGCTTTTACTACACATTTTTTTTACAGTATGTAGACACTTTTAGAGCGCGAGTTACAATTTGAAACTTTAGGAACATATTTTCGACATAAAAACTATCGATTTCCGCAAATAAAAAAAAACTATTTGTTGAGCCCTTTACATGGAGTACTCCTCTTAAATAATTGGATGATTTAATTTTCATTCATTTTAAATCATCATCTTCAAATGTTAAGAACGTTGCATCAGAATAATATTTGTATACAAAACAAAGCTTAGATTACAACTCTTTTCACCTACTTTCATTAATTTTTGGGTCAATTTTTCTAGCATAACAGCTTGCGAAGTTATTATCAAAAGAAGAGGTACATTTTTTTATTAAAATAACGCATATTTGAAGCAGAATATCTCATATCTCGAGAACAGGGACTCATTGGAAAATATTACAGGAGGTAGGTTTTATTTTTAGGCCTCTCATTGTTAAACAATACTTTTAGCCGTTTTTGAGCTTCCGGTGACTATCCGATCCGAGCCCTCAATTATTTATATAATTATTTATATTACTGATAAGACAAAATGGAGTGAAATGCAGTTATTGTTTGCCAATTTATTTCTAAAACATAGTATTTTTTGGTTATAAAAAATAATTTACGTTGGCTGGTGGTGACCTTCCTATGGTGGGGGTATAAGCAGTGTCTAGTTTGCCTAATGGTTAATCCGGCTCTTAACCTCTCATAGCCCGGAAAGAAAGTCTTGTGGTAGTAGTAACTTTTGGACGCTTTGTGGTAGTATTAACTACTTGACATTTTCTGAGAGTATGAATTGTTTGACGTATTCTGGCAGTATCAACTTTTTTACATTTTCTGAGAATATTAATTATTTGACGTATTCTGGCAATATTAACTTTTCGACAATTTTTAGTATTAACTTTTCGACAATTTTTAGTATTAACTTTTTTACCTTTCTGATTTGGTTTATTTTTCAAGTTTATCTAAAACAAGGTTTAAAATATGAAATATATTTATCATTAAATGCAGTAGTTATAGAATATGTATTCAAAGATTTTTCTTACTTTAACCGGTGATGTGGCAATCTCATTTCCTTTACTTTGATTGAAAGGAATTTGTACATCGTGTTTCGCCAAACTTTTGTGTACTTTCTTTTCTTTTAGAGCATTGTCTACTTTAAATTGGCGAGTATGTGTTACATTTGACGTATCATTTTTATCAACCTTCAACAAAATCAATATAATAAAATTTAGAAAATCATTTTATTCTGTATAGTTATAATAAATAAATAAAACAGCTGCCATTCATTGGCACTTAGCTTTCTCAAACTTAATTGACCGTTCTAATATAATTATTTATTGTAATAAATTAATTTAAATTGCTTATCAAAAATAACTAATTTCAAATTCTTAGATAATACGTACACTTACCCTAACATATACCAAAAACCCCGAAGAACTAAAACAATAAAATAGAAAAATCACTAAAAAACAAAAAGGTATTGAACAATAAAAAAATTATTCTTGTCACCACGCCATGTAAAATAACAAAGAAATAAGCCCTACGAAATTTAATTCGACCGATGTTTCTTTAAAAAAGTAATAAGTGATTATACTCACGGATCTTCCATTTGCCACCATAAAGGCTGCAACAACCAAGAGAAAAAATTTCATATTTCTTTTTTACGATTTACACTCCCAGTTAATTCTAAGATAACATGAATTTATAGAAGAATGCTTAATAGAATCAATAGCTTAATGTAATGTACATTGTTTGCACCAATACTCTCCTATACTTATACACTGTAGTTCCGTATTGTACAAAACATCTGTACCCAATTTTTCTTTACTTGTAGATTATCAAAGTAAGTTGTTTTCTACTATTATGTATCGATAGAAATAACTTGCAAGCTTTTGCTAATGTAGTACAATGATTCATGGCACATTTAAGTTGTTTATGTCTAGTATTTTTAAGGACATTAAAAGTCACGAAGTCTGATACTTCCATAGTGAATGTTTCAAAATTAATACACCTCATCAACAAGAATTATTTTTACAATATAAATTAAAGTTATAATCTTAAATTTTAACATATAGGTAACTAGCATTAATTACAGGGGTGGACTAATTCAGTACTTAATTCTTCAAATATATTTTCTGATACTTGTATTTTGAAAACACATTTCTGAAATACTTTTCTGAAATACAAGTATTTTTAAATATTTGTAGTTTAAAAACACGTGTATTTTAAAATATATGTAGATACTCTATATATTTTAAAACAAGTATAAGAAAATGTAGAACGTATGAAATACAAATTTGAAAACTATAATATAGATCACAGTAAATTTATGTATTTTTATAAGATTACGTTTTTCTGCTTTGTATAAACTTAGATCAGGATAAAAATAATAATTTAAAATTTAAAGATTTATCTAATAAGAAAATTGCGTCTTTATTCAAGTAACTTCATTCATCGAAATCAAGGTGGTTTTGTTGAAGGTTCTTTACTAAATAATAGCTGTCTCGAGAATCTATTCGCAATATTCACAAAATCATATTCGAAAGACAAGTAACGGCTGAGCTGCAGAAGGTGAGCTCTCGCTCAGATGCTGGAGATTTGCAAGTGTGTAATGCAGTTGTACGACACGTCTCAGGGTACATTAACATGCGAAGGAACGTTCCGTCCGGACTCTAGGCGAAATATTTTTCAGCCAATAGGAAACTGTCACGTGATAACAACAAATATGGCTGATGTTATCGTCTCTGAGCTTCGAAAAAAATTTTGTTTACAACATGAAAACTTTATCAATTGAAAAAGCAGAAGACAGTAAGCATTGATAATCAAGGGCAAAAAGTAAGTATTACATAATATAATTTATTTGCTTAAATACACCCTTTTCTTTTGATGTTACTGGAATATTTCTTGTTTATGTACGCAGAGTTTTTACACATGTGGATTTTACCAGAATTATGTTATGAATGATGAGAATATTTGGGCACATCAATGTTTCACTGTTTACTCTCGAGAAGAAAACCTATTGATGTTCGACGAGAACAACGTTATTCATTTAGATTTTTCGCCTCATTTAGTAGTTAAAGACACCTGAATTTTTCTGTAGTGACACTTTCATTTACGTATCCAATTAGCCTCATATTGTCATAAAAGCATCGTCTAATTATTTGTATGTAAGCATATAATTTAATACTTTAGTTAAAACTTTATGATATCATTAACACTCATCTTTTTCACATTATAAATAATGCATATACATGCTTTCGCTTATTAAAATGATATTAATATCCACTTCATGCAATTGATATTGACATTGCTGATGTTTATAAGTGTGCCGCGCACAGCGCGCCTCAGGTACCTAGTATATTTAAATTAACAAATAATAAATCGTGTGTTTGAACTGCATTTAATTTTGAAAAGTTTGTACAATAAAAGACTTCGCTTAATCGCAGAAACATAAAGAGAATATAAATTCACTAGTACTCGTATATTTTTTTCCATTGCAATGGGACTTCACCTTCTTCCATAAAGTAATTGACTAATTCGTTACGTATGTTCAATGCACTTTTAACAATATAATCATTGTTCTCAGACTCGTGTACAACTCTTCGGCATCCTTCACTTTGTGACGAACAGACTACATCTTCTTCGTACATTTTATCTTGCCAATCACGGCTATGACGGCTAATAATAAAATTGTGTAAACAAATAGTAGCTTTGATTATTTTAATAGCTCTCTTAGGTGTCACAGCCATTAATTTCCGGAATATGTTGAATCGACGTACCAGAATCCTAAAACACTCTACATTCTTCTGGCTCTTGAGGGCCTGTAATTAAATATTTGTTTGTCTTAATTCGACTTATATATCCTTGGGAAAGGTCGCATCCTGAAGTATTCCAAAGAAAATGATTCATCGCCTACTAGATAATATGGTAATGCAGGGCCATCACTACTAATCTTTTTTGGTGGTGGTAGATTCATCTCGTTTGCATAAAATCTTTGTCCTATAGTACTGTGGTTGAAAACACCTCCATCGCTCATACGGCCAGGAGCTCCAATGTCTGCCATAATAAATTTGCAATCAGCATCACAAACCCCAAGTAAAGAGATGCTAGAAAATCTTTTATAACAGTAGAACTGAGAGCGAACATTTGCTGGATTCTGTAAAATAGAATTTAATATACTCAATATATTCGTTTATAGGATTGCTGCTATATTACGAACTAACTGGTATAATAATAAAAATACCAATATCATCTTATGTCGTCCATCGATTGCTGCTATGTAATTTTGAAAATTCCATCTGTTTGAGAATCCATGAGCTACGTCTTCCCATGCTTCAGGTGAATGTTCCAGAAATAAATCCGAGAATTCCTCCCAAATTGCACTGCATGTTTCATCAATTATCTTAACTATTGTTGACAAACCTATCCGAAATTCGTATAACATTAATACCATACTGTTCCCAGTATCTAGATATCTCAATGCAATCTGCTCACAGCATTTTGCTTACAGATTCTATAATTAACTGTACTCAGCAACTCTTGAAAAATCTGTGGAGTCACTCTCAAGATAGTTTAAATACTTTTCAACATCATATTACTACAGTTCTATGAGTAAATTATCACTAACTCCTAGTGCAATTCTTCTTTCATCCTTAAAAATATAGCGCACCCAACAGCTTCGTTGAATGTTTTTTGTTTTTCTTTAATAATCTGTATAAGCTACACAATTTAATAATTTGTCTCTGTAGATCTTCTTACTTTAGGCTCAAATACTATTCATGATAATCCTTTAACTTTGAGTTAATGATTAACATTAACTTTATCCATAATTCTTTCATCATTCATCATATATAAACAAAACTCGATAACGATGTTGCAAATATTATTATCTGCAGTCTACACTATCAGTATTTTTAACAAATGGCAAAATCCTGGTCAAAACCACATATCTAAACAATAATGAATAAATATAATGAAAATATTTATTCTCTTAAAACAAAATAAATATATATTGATGTACTTGTTGCACAAAGTTTTCTTGCTTTAAAAATTTTATTTTATCCCACCTCCCAAATCCGGAAACATCAGCCATATTTGTTGTTATCTTGTGACAGTTTCCTATTGGCTGAAAAATATTTCGCTCAGAGTCCGGACGGAACGTTCCGTCGTATGCGAATGCACCTTCATGTGAATGCCAGCCGTCCTTATATTCGCTCAATCAAAATCGCATACCTACGCACCGACTCCGACGCTGTACAAATTATGCCGTTTTCGTATATAACAAAAGAAGGGGGATAGCTCATCAAGAATTTCGTGTCGAAGAAGATAGATAATTTCATGCTCTTTCAAATGCAACTGAAGCGATCATATTATTTCTAAAATACCAAAATAATTTACCTTATCGAATTCAGAATTTCGTAAACTAGAGAAATCGTTGTAATAAACAAAAGCGGGTCGATGAATCTTAAAATGTATTTTTAATTCTGAATGTTCATTAAAAAACTTTAAAAAATGAGCCCCGGTTGGCAAAGTAATTAAAAAAAAATTACTTTAAATAACTCGGAATATAAAGATCGTTATGATCAGGGCAAAAAACTCAGCCAAGAGATAGTAAAAAGTTAATTTTCTGGAAATTTTAAGAAGGAATGATGAGTTTTCACAAAATGATTTTTTTTTTTTTGAAAAGAGCAAAGGATAAAGACTTGAAAATTTTACAGAATAATTACCTCAACACAGAAGGGAAATAACTTATTTAAAATTTCGAGTCAGAAACGATATGTAAGTTTATGCTCTTTTAAATGCATTTAAACTAAATCGATTATATTATATCAAGCATACCAAAAACTCCGAAAATCTAAAACTCAAACATTGAAAAACCGCTAAAAAATAAAAACACACCGAAGAATCAAGAAAATTATTTTTGATCCCACTTTCTTAAAAAAAATTGAGCCCTGAAACATTAATTTTGACCGTGAATATTCAGAGTAATACTTATTCACACACACGCACGCACGCACGCACGCACGCACCCACACACACACATATACACACACACTCTCGCACACAACACACACACACACACACACATTCACGCACATTTACGGACACACACACTGACGCACGCACGTGCCTTCTATAGATAGTGTATTTTGATTCCTAATGTCTCAAAACATGTTTCTATAATAATTATTTTACCATCATATACCAGCATAACTTCTTTTACCATCACAAAGCTTCCTCTATGAGGTGATGCTCTATGAAGTTTTAGAATGATTACTTTTAAAGAAAAAATTGTATGAACTCTTGTTGATTTGCTTCTTAGGCTTTTGAGGAAACTACATGCCAAGGACTTATACATTGTTGTAATGCACGTTTTTTAGATAAACACGGTATTACTTCGCACCAACTGTGCTTATTTTTCTTAATACAAATAGCCAGACATCCCTATTCCATGGATTATCTTAATAATTAATAATCATAATAGTTTATAAAATAATAAAGCATCACTGATGTTACAACTTTATAATACTGATAGTAATTCTGTAAATATAATGAAAATTGTTTGAAATATTCTATTATAAAGACCATCTTTAGGTGCGCTATCTACAGGGATTCTATCAAAGCTATACCCGAGCACTACTTGCTTATGGCTTCTGTCGGTAACAAACCTTTATCTACTTGTGTTAATCCAGGTACAGAGCACGGATTACGAAGAACTTATCGATTATAGTTTTAATCAGAATCTTATTTACGCATTTAAATTTTTATTAATGAATACATTCTCTCCGAAGATTTATTATTTTCTCAAAGAGAAAGCTGTGTATTTTATATCTCCTACACACAAAATCTTTTACATTTCTCATCGATCAATGAAAATCCATATACCTAATTGCAGTATCTTTGTACAATTTTATTACATACACATGGCAACTGATGGGCGACTATATTTTGACTTCAATTAAATATTTATTTATTAAAATACCTACATTTTAACAAATTAATTTTTATGGAAAATAAAAGCGTGCAGTACATTTTCGCTTTTGTAACTAAAAATAAATAGATAGTGCTAATCAAATCAACTCTATTCATAAAACATTGTAATAAAAGCTCTTCAAAATTAAACTTAATAATTAAGAATATCTTCCCTTACACAGGAAATAGTTACTCAAACGCACAACTTTCCGTATCATCCCTAAAAGAAATCCCTAAAAATTAACACCCCCTCCCCGCAAACCACACCTGAGCCAAAAAAGAAAAGAAGAACCTCGCAACAAATACGCCAAAACACCTCGACTGCACCCGAACGCAATTACGCAACCGCCGCTCTTATACACTCCCGCGCAAAATACGAAAATCTCCGATATCCGCTGGCTCGTGCAACCGCACGTACACACACGCACACGCACACACATATACGGGGGAAAATCATTGAGAGCCGCGCGACTAGACGCGCGCGCGGGTGCTCGATCGATCCCGCGTCGCGACGGGCATGCGTCGACTCCGCTCAACGGCGGCGGCGGCGGCGGCGGCCAGCAGCTGAATGGGGAAAATGTACGGGGCTGCTGCACGTCACGCGGCGTCGTCGCGCTGACGAGCATCGTCGTCGTCGGGAGGCAGCTGCGCGCCGAGGAGGACGGACGCGATAAGCCAGAGCCGAGGAGGATTGTAGCCAGGACTAATCAAGTAAGCTGGGTTTTTTGTTTCTTTCAGAGAGGGTGGAAGCTTTTGATTTTGGGGAGTGTGGGGGGATTTTTGATGGAGGGTTTGGGGATCGCCTGTGGATGTGGGATTGAGGATTTTTGAGTGCAGTTTTAAGTGGTGAGCGAGGGGATGAATGGAACCGACCTGTTTCGGAGTGAATTTTTTATTTTTTACAGTGAAGGGTGAATTTGTTAGTTGAAGTTCGGAGTTGTCTTTATCGGTTTAGAGTACATTTTTTATTGGGAATATTGGGTGAAATGCACTAGGTATTTGTCGTTAAAAATTTACCCTTCATTGAGTTAAGATTGACTCGGCTCATGTTGAATTTAGCACCATTTTTTTCTTTAGAGATTCTGAAATTTCTCTGAAAGTTTTAAAAGCGTGCGTGGGAGTTTAGAGAATGCTCGCGTGAATAGATTAGAGAGGTGTTGAGAGATTGATTTTGACGGGCATGAATGGTGGAGGGAATGGAAAATTTTAATTTAGTAAGAGGGTTGCTTATCAGATAGGGAGCCCAACTTTTTCTACATTTGTGTAAAACTGTTTTTGCGTATTAAAACGTACCTACAGTGAAAGTGAGAAGTGTAGAAGAAATCTAGCTGTTAACATACGTAGCATATGTTCTTTTAGCGTGCAAAATTGTGTATTGAACTTCTGTAGCGTTCGTATGTTAAGAAAAGCATCTTTTCGATTCTTCTTAATCGACTCTTAATCCCGTCATCAATCTTCATTGTCTCTGTAACACTTTTACAAGTTAATTTTAGTTGTATCATAAATAATGCATTACAGTAAAGCTCCAAGAAAACGTTTGCAACTGTGCTATTGATTCACTGATAATAGCAGAGATTGAAATTATAACGCAAGACAGTTAACAATAGCTAGTACATAAGAAAGAAAAAAAAATAAAGTGAAAGTGAATCTTCGTGTTCTTATTTTATGAAAAAATCATGAGTCGCGAACTGCGTGCACAGCGAGGGGGAGTTTCGATTTACGGAAGCGTATTGATTTTATTCTATTTTGCTGCGATTGAAAAAGTTCTCACGTGCTCGTCATCAAATTTCAAGCGATACTATACAGAATGTAGCATTCAACGCGTGCACGTAATGCAATAATGCTTAAAGTAAATTTTAAATTCTTAACTTCTCGCTTTAAAAAGTTAAATGGTTGTAGTTAAAGCAGTTCGGATTAAAAAGGTATTTCCGTTAATTAACTGAAGCGTCTAATATAACTTTGTTATTATTTGTTACTATATTCTATATGCAGTATAAGCTATTTTCATTAATGAAACGAAGATCGAAGCTTATCAAATTACTTTTCAATTAAAGGACAAAGTTATTTTCATGTATTCATTCATTTTTAAAATTAATATCTTTATTATTAGAACACGGAAATTGAAGTAAAGCAACTTCAATAATCTACAATAATAATTCCAATAAAACAAATTAATAAAAAAGGATAATTATGAATATTAATAATTTTGTTCATTTCAATATAAAATTAATCTCTATGCTAGTTAGTATTTGTTTAAGAAAATCTAAAAAAATTTTGATTTTCAGAGATGCCGTCAGTCAGGAGAATGATACTGGGGCACGTCATGTCGGGGATGTGCGCGAAAATTAATCGAAAGAAGAAGCTGGAAGGTGACGTCATGGACACCCCATTAAAGCGGTGCCTATCCACCTTCGACATCACCCTCCTTGGTATGTACGGCGCGATGCATCAATAAAAATTCTTAAGCTGATTGCCCAAGAAATTTTAATTAAATTTGACATTCGCTAGTAGCGCGATCTTTTTTAATTTTTTTTTCCAAATTCGGAACGTATCTATAAAAGATCTAATATATTGGCACTCCTTACAAAAAGATAATGAATGAAATATATTAAGAACAAATTATTTAGATAAATTAATTTAGATAAACAAATAAGCTTACATATTTGATATTTTTTAAATAAAAGTAATCTTTGTAAGGAGAATCGATATAGAATTTATTGAAAAAAATCTATTCCTAATTCTTAATTCAGGTATTGGACATATGATTGGCGCTGGTATTTATGTTTTGACTGGACCCGTTGCTCGTGATATTGCTGGACCAGGTGTGATATTGAGTTTTTTGCTGGCGGGACTCGCGTCTTTACTGGCGGCACTTTGTTACGCTGAATTTGGCGCCAGGGTACCGAAAGCTGGCAGTGCTTACGTGTACGCTTATGTCTCCGTCGGTGAATTTTGGGCATTTGTCATCGGCTGGAACATTATCTTGGAGCATATGATAGGTACGTATTCTTGTTAGAAGCGCAAAGAAGAATCTTTCATTCTAAAACATAATCCAAAAACACCCAAGTTAGATGATATTTTAAATAATAAAATGAGTTTCAATATATTACAGCTCTAATAATCATAATTAATATTTTTTGTCTGGAAATACATTCTTATCAGGTATTATTTATGTTAAATAAATGTATCAAATATTATCCTCTCCATAAAAGCAATAAAACGTGTAATAATTTTAGAATTTAATCTTTATTATGCGAAAATAATACTACGTTGAGAATTGAGTACACTATGTAACCCATATCCTGGTTACACAATCTATTATGCGGGTCTTACCATACCAGACTTATTCTACTGAAAGTATGTAAATGTAGTACTAACGGAGAATATCGATTGGAATAAATATCTCTTACGTTTCAAATTCAAATTTAATGTGTTCAACACTTATTGAATTTTAGTAGGTCTATTGTAATAAATAATACCAAGCTTGTAACAATTTTCATCCATTACTTAGAAATATTTTAACTTTTATACTAAAACGCAGATCCTTCTTCGGTCTTCCAAAAGTGTTTTAGTTATAAATTATAATAATTAAGCATGCGAAATATCTTTTCTATATTTTGTTCGTAAAACTACGGAGAATTAGCAATTAAAGTTATGAATTTTGAAAATCATAAAACGTACGCACTAAAAGAATTAGTATAAGTTACGGGTTTGCGCGTAAACTAAAAAAAGTAAAACTCTTTAAATTTTACTTCGTTTTTTATTTTCAAAGCTCACAATATTATTCAATTTATTTGTTATCACAGTTCTATAAAACAAAAATTTTAAAAATATTTTGCATAAATAGCTATTGCATTTTAATTAAAAATAATCTTTTTTAATAAACCTTGTTGAAAAAGACTCATAAAAACCAATAATAATCTTTTTACGGGGTTTATGATGTGCATTTGTATCGGAATTATCCCATTAACACAATTTAAAATAAATATAGAAATTTGTTATTCTTTTATAATTTTCAATTATATTGATAATTAATACAAATTTTACAGTTATGAGAATTGAATTTTTATACTTATGAAATATTCCATATTTTGGCAATTTATTGAATCTCACAAAACCTAGTAACCTTACAAAATCGTTAGATATTTGATGAAGTTTAATTGGCTCCTTGTAACAAAGACGTTTTAGCACTTCAAACAAATAACAAAATCCACTCCAATTAACAAGAAAAATCAAAAAAAGAAAACAATAATTTACCGTTCCGAACACACAGGGGCAGCATCGGTGGCGCGCGCCTGGAGCGGCTACGTCGACTCGCTCTCGGGCCGGGCGATCAGCAACTTCACGAAGCGCCTGATGGCCGGCTACAGCATGGACGAGCCACTGGGCAACGTGCCGGATCCGGTCGCCGCGGCCCTCTGTCTCCTCTACGCGCTGCTCCTCGCCCTCGGGGTCAAGTGCTCGGCGGCGGTCAACTCGCTGCTCACCCTCGTCAATCTCGGCGTCATGGGCCTCGTCATCTTCCTTGGCTTCTATCACGCCGACCTCGCCAACTGGAACTACCAGGGCCACGGCTTCCTGCCGTACGGCATCACCGGTGTCTTCGCTGGTATGGACTTCAGAAATGCTTTAATAATGTTTGGTTTTTGTAGTGGGTATAGGGTGAATTCTGAATGTAGCTCTGTAGTTAGTGACTGTTATGTTAATTATAAGAGTGTTATCTGGTAGGGACACATTTAAAATTTTTTGTGGAAATTCACTTAAGGTAAGTGTATCTAATGTGGACTACATAAGCTTTGAGAATTTACCATAGTTGATGTAGTGTGAGAATTTTATTCGGGTCGGTTGGGTATCAAAATATAGCATACTGATTTGAAAATAAACAGATAGTGTTTTAATGTTAAAAGTAATATATTTCTTTAATGAGATGTGAAAGTGAACTAAAAATTCTCTGCGATAAATAAATATTTTTTAAAAAACGCGATACTATCCCCTTCGTATTCTTACCTGGTACCTTCAGTTAAATGTTCAAAAGCTTTCATTATTAACTTTCGGAGAAAAATGCGTTTGAGAATCTAACTACAGTTGTATATTTTGAAATGCATTTTTCTCCGATAGTTAATAATGATGAAAGTTTTGGAAAATTTAACTAAAAATTTAAAAGATTCCTGGCAAGAATACGAAGGGGATAGTATCGCGTTATTTCAGAAATATTTATTTATTGCAGAGAAAAAAATATAAATGTGATGCCGGTAAGGAATATAATTACACTCGACGTAAAGTTCTTCGATCAAGAAAAGTTTTGAATTTTTTTAAAATCCTCCAATGAAGTTATCTTAAACGCGTGTTTTGTCCACTGATCTTGCAGTATTTCAAAAAAATTCTAACTATTCTTAACAAAAGAACGTCGAATGTACCATTATCTTTCTTGGTCGTAGTAAAATCTACGCGTATTTTCGAGGATATACATTATGTATAAAACGCATAAACTATTTAAGCACATAATATTAATTATCTTTTTCACAAATTACTAATTATATAAATCTATATTTATGTATAGCCTTAAAAAGTTAAAGGATTCTAAGGGTGGTTATTAGATACAAATCTTATCTCATATTGGAGCAATTATTCGAGTTTAGAAAACTTTTAAGCAATTTGGGGTTTACCTAATCGATACTAGGCATTTTGGGTTTTGCCTAAGCACTTCTGTTAAGGCCATATTACATCTTTTGTTGCTAACGTATACATAATGATAATTTGTAATCATTTTTCGTGATTTAACATTTATTATTAATATCAGCATACATTCGAATTGTACTTAATCGCCAGTCTGGTTCCCCATTAGTATTATTTTATACTTTTCTAAATAACTCTGCATACACAATTTGCATTCCCTATTCTAATTCAAAAGTAGTCAATCTGCAGCAGTGAACCGGAAATATTCGGCTTTACGGTCATTTTTTCTAATCTCCTTATTTATTTTTCCTTCTCACACGTTTTTATTTATTATCTGACCCGGAAGTAAACCGTGACTGAGTCGAAGTTAGCCAGAAATTTATCAAAGGTAGTCGTAAATAAAACAGAACTGCCGACTATTTTATAATTCATTATATAAATTATAACGTAGTTTGAGCTTAATTATTTTTCATTATACATACAATTTTTTATAAAAATAAAGTTTTAAATAATAATTATAAATTCGAACAAGTATCAGCAAATTTTCTAGAAGTATAAATGTTATTAATGATTTATAAGTAATACTGAAATTCAGAGCAATACAAGAAATAAATAATTTTTCTTAGATATATTTATCATTTCAGCATAAAAATATCTGTGCTGTTGGACAGTATTCTTTTAGAATTAGAAGTGTTTTTCATTTGCTAAAAGTAGAATATGAATTTGTAACTTTGGTTATGCAATTTTTAACATAATCTAAAAATATAATTATAATAGAGCAGATAAAAACTATTCTTTTTTTGAAAACTCTTAATTTCTCAATTTCATTTCATTAACGATTATTGCCTTTTTACGTTATATTTGAAATATGTTTAAATACATACCACAATACTGAATTAATAGATTTCTGAATTAATGAATTGCGACAGGAAAAATTGAGAAGCAGAGTGTTCATAATTGTATAAAGCTTTTGTTGTCTTTAATCTTACATTATATTACCTACAGAGTATGGATTGATTTAAGCTTATAAGGATAGTTTACAGAGATTCTAGAGGGTCCAAGATATTGTATGGCTTCCTTGTATGCTTGTGTACTTTTAGTTCTAGACTATTTCTCACAAAGCAAAACATTCGATTTTAAAGTTTTTATATAACTTCAGTACGTTCCAGGAGTTTTATACAGTTGGTATTGATCTTTCTTTAAAAAGCTACGTGAGCGAAAGTCCAATTTACTTGATATTCAAACCAACTCAATGCCCTTCGATTTCAAGACATGGAATAAAATCAATATATTCAATTGTTTCATTCAAGACGATACATTTGGAAAGTTACTAAACACATTCTTTCTTTTCATTTTAAAATCTTTTTATTTTTTATCGAAGGAACTGGTAATTATAATTATTTTTTAATTGTACAAAGATATATGACTTTTAAATTACGCTTATTCAATAAAACATATTTGCGTTATTAAGTGTTAAAATTATCGAAAAAATATGACGTCGATATATTGAAAAAGTTCAAATAATTGAAGACTCACGCAGCACTAATTATTAATAAGATAAATGAGTATTTCATACATTATCGTAAGAAAACATTTCGATATTCCATTTTACTTTAATTTTCACAGAAACTGAACTTCTAATCCACCTTAGGACTGTCACAATGGAATAAAAATTAAAAATTTCCGAGTCTTACCTTAAATTATGTAAAACAATTACATCCTGATCCTTTCGAATATAATAATGTACCGTTATACAAAGTTTCAAGCAAACATTTCAACGCTATTATGACTGCCATTCCAATTAAATTTCCAAGCTATAGACTCAGGAGACTTTGTTCGAAATACTGTACAATGGTATATGAATACTTAAGAAAAGGGATAATTAAGTCCTGGTTTTGCATAATTCGGTCTCTTTATTTAATTACAACCAATTATTCGTCTCACGGTCACGTTTAAGGAGAGTGTCATACCTCTGGGAAAAGGATTTTTATGATGCTTTGGAAGATATTCTCCAGTATCTAAAAATAAAGCCAAGCACTCATAATTTGTTTTAATAGACCATTCTTCTCAAGATATAAACCATTACACCTAAAATGTAAATAATTTTAGACTAAAAAAAGACCCTTCTTTTTATCATTATAACTCTGTATGTATTTACACTAAAAAATAATCCAAAAGATATTAAAAGTAGGCGGAAATGGTTTTAATTCAAGCTTTACTTCGTATAGAAATATAAATCAGATCCATGAATATTCGATGTCTAAATGTTTTAAATTTGTTAATTTTTCACACATTTTCAGTCATCATTTTCAATTGTCATTAACTTTTGATCAATTATCTATTTGTATACGAAACAAAGCTTAAACCTCTTTCCGCCTACTATTTAACAATTTTTTAATAAATTTTCAATAATTCCTTTGGATCAGTTTACCAGCGTTGGGCTTCATTTTTAACATATACCCCAAAACCTTTCCCAAAGCCTCATCAAAATCCGTTTCCCGAAGGAATGACATTCTCGTTGTATAAAATTCAACGCAGGAAATTGAAAATTAAAATCTATTTCTACACAGCCTTGAAAATGTTCTCCCTCTCATTAGACGTCAAATGAACCTGCCTCAATAATCACAATATAAAATTAAAAATCAACGATTCATTCTCCTCCTTCAAGGTGCGGCCACGTGCTTCTACGCCTTCGTGGGCTTCGACTCGATCGCGACGTCGGGCGAGGAGGCGCGCGACCCGACCCGCAGCATACCCCGCGCCACCGGCCTCTCCATGGTCATCGTCACCGTGGGCTACATCCTGGTGAGCGCGGCCCTCACCCTCGTCGAGCCCTACTCCAGGATCAGCCGAACCGCCGCCCTGCCCGAGGCCTTCGCCTCGCGCGGCATACCCTGGGCCAAATACGTCATCAGGTCTGTGCAGCAGCTGCTTTTGTGTCGTACTTTGGGCGTTATCAATTGCAATGCTGCTGTGTGAATTCCTTTGAATGGTTCTCGAAAATAAACGTAAATAAATTTAAAAATAGGAAGATTTTTAAGTGTCAATTTTATAAGAGGTCAAAGGCACAAAATTCATGATTTTTTCGTTAATTTTGTTATAAATCGGAAACGAGCGACTGAACCGAAAAGAGTTTCAAGTTTTAAGCATATGTTGTATAATAGCTCCATAAGTGATCTGTGAATAGAACGTATTAATCTAAAATTGAAGTTTTAGTTTCACCGGGTAGTTGAAATAGTAATGCATTTTAAGAATGTATATCGTTTTATACATTATTTACTGTTGCAATACTTGAAAACAATTTTTCTCTGATTAATTAAAAATATGTTTGATACTGCGACTAATGAGTGCTGCTATCTATTGAAATTCATATAATAAGTAATTTGTTTTCTCTATGTGAGACCTGAAAATAATTGTGCGTTTATTTTCCTGGGTTGTTTATTTTGTGGCGGTACAATCATAAATTAAACAATTATCAAATGAGTTTTAAATTTTTTAAAAACTACTTAATATATTATATGACTATATTCTATAACTTCAGTCAGTTGTGTTGAGTTTTTACAAAATTATGAGCGACTTTCCAAATTCATATTTTGTCCACTAAAAGTCTGGTTGTGGCCAAATTAAAAGTTTAATCTTCTTTAGTACAAAATTAACGAAAAAATCACAGTTTCTAACACCATTTTTTGGTATTTTGTTATGTTATTCTCAAAATTATTCAAAGGGAACTATGCATCAACATTGACTTTCGGAGATTTTTTACGTGCAATGTCTGATATGACTGGACTAATGTACGTTTTCGGGATTATAGTGAGGCGCTTTGATTCAAATCATATGATGAACATCGATCGCAACCCAGATATATTTTATTTACTCTATATGCTGCAGCGTTTGCTGACGTGAGATAGATTGGTTTCATTGTAAGTTTAATTAGTTAGTGGGCTTTGAGAGTGAGAAATTAATAGGAGATACGTTATTGACGTTCGATGAATTACGTGAGCATTGTTTCATTTTCGATGGGATAAAAACTAGAGTAGGTATGGTTGTATAATTATCGGAATGCGGTGCTTCAGCGCTTTAATTATAAAATAGTTGTCTCAATTAATTAATCATCATCAAATAGCAATCTAATCAACTTATATAATTGTAGTAGGAATTCAGTGCTTTAGAACTTTAATGGTAAAATTAGTTATTAAAAAAAATTAATAATTAGAAATGGCAATCTAATTTAATTTGTTACAATCGTTAACAATCTATATACCTATTTAAAATATTAAAATATGAAAATCAAATCTTAACTTTCAATTAAGCGCCCCTTACGAAGATTAGCACATTTTAGATTTTTCAAACGCAGCTAGTTCTCTTCAGAGATCTTTTATAAAAACTAGCACTTTTTAGATTCTCTGATAAAGACCAACACTTTTTTAGAACCTCCAAAAAAATAATAGTTTTGTCGGAGACTCTTAAATATGCTATTCTGTGTAAGGAGCGATGAATTAATCTATTGTTTCAATATTTTTCAGCAATCTTTTTTATAAAGCTTTTATCACGTTATGGAGACTGAATTTAATATCATCATTTTCTCTAAATCATGTACATTAGAACTTTTGTATTGGTGCAAACAGTTATACCACACATAGTATAATTTTAAAACTATATTTTCAGAGTATAATACATATAAAACCTATACCATAATTTGAGCAGTTCCCTCGAAGAACAGCCTAAGTCAACTTAAGACATTGCACACAAAATATGATTTAAAGGAACAAGTCACTTTTGCAATCCGTAAAAATGCATACATTTTGCACGTTAATAATTTTTTTTCCATTGAGACAAAATTTTAAACTTTTTGTGTCAAAATATATTATATTTAACTATAATTAAAGCCCAGGTAGACTTAATTTTATCAACAATAGCATCCCTACTTTTCATTTACTGCAGGGTTCCAGTTGCACCGGTGGACCATTTTACATGATCCAGGGCTTAAAATATTTGTTTTTTATGTGGTTGGAGTGGAGCAAGAATGCATAAATGTAAATAGAAAAAATGTAAAATAAACATTTGTAAGTATTGAATAAGTATGTAAAACATTACTTATTCAAAGTATCTAATTGTAGTTTATTCAAAATTGTACTCCACTCGGACCATAGCCACATCAAAAAACAAACATTTTCAGCTCCGTATCATGTAAAATGGTCCACCAGTGCAACTGGAACTCTGCTGTAAATGAACTTTTCTTCGAAAACAAGGTCCAAACATACATGGAAGAGTAGGGATGCTAGTGTTGATAAAACTAAATCTATCAAGACTTAAATTATAGGTAAATATAATATATTTTGACACAAAAAGTTTCAAAGTTACTCTAAATGAAAAAGAAAAATTATTAAACGTGCAAATTTATGCATTTTTACAGGCATCAAAAGTGTCTTGCCCCCTTAACTTAAGTAAATAACTTTATTCACGTCTTAACTATAATGTCCACTTTATTAACCTGAAAAACGGGACATAAGTAGCATATTATTCCAATCTACTTCTTTTCCGAAAATCTACTTTTCTCCCGCAAGTGCGGAAAAATAGTACATTATTCAACAAGGGAATAAAGTCAAAGATTATTCCCTTGGATGTTTACTACCCTCGCTTCGCTTGGACAAATTCACCCTCGGGAATTCTCTTCGTATTTATTCCCTTGTTGCATAATGTACTATTTTGGATAAGTAGAGCTACGAGAAAGTCAAAATCAAAAATACATTTTGACTTTCTTGTAACCGTATTTAGACGATGAATTTATTTATTTAAGTTGAATCATTTTTTATACGCAATATCTTAAGTCGACTTACGCCATTTTTCGAGTAAACAATTCATTTAGAATATAGAGAATAAGAATAATAATCATTTTATCAGAAAGAAAAATTTTTAAAAATTATTTTATAATGCATCTTACTACACTCACCCTGTATTCAATTTCACTTATTCAGTATGAAACGAAATTCTATCAGTTTTTATTAACTTTTTTCTTCTAAAGGAGTCAAGCGATCAAGTTCTTATTAAATTGAATATTTTTTCCACTACAAAATGGTAGGATAGAGTCGTACAGTGAACGGCATCCATAGTTTTTAATAGTTTTTCGCTTAACAATGCTTAAAACGTACAAACTTAAAATGTTACTTAATCGATACAGTTTATACAGTCGTATCGTAATCTTCACCATACACTATACAATGTCGTAAAATATTACGATATGTGCAATATCGTAATATTTTACAATATGAGTTTTCTCAGTGCAGATTTCATATGTTCACCTTGGGGAATTAAGATAGGATTCTGGTGTTTTTTGCCAAAAAATAAAAAATAATTATTATAGTTTCTTAATCTTTGGAACTGTAAAAATGTTTTAAGACCTGTCAGGTAAAAAACTTTGATGATTTTGAAAAAGTTACATGCGGTCAAGTAATTTACATTAGATAGCATACAAAATTGAAATTTAAACGCGTTTTTTACAACACTTATTTTTCTAACTTTAAAAAGTAGTTGGCGCAAGTGGTTTCAATGAATCTTTTTGAAACTTTTAGGATAAGTTGTTAAAGCTTTTTGCAGTAAAGGTTGGCATTTTTTATAACAATATTGTAAAACAATTTATTGTGTTGCTATTAAACAATAGAAATAAACTTACATTTTTAAAAATTTATTTTGTTATAATTTTATTATGGATAAAAAAATTTAACTTAAAAATCACGCCATGTCTTGTTTGTTACATTGAAGTAAATATATTCAAATTTTTTCAAACCATTTGAAAAAAAAAACTGTATTTGCCAATCACTTTTTAAAAATTACATCAAACAAATGCAATAATGGGACACTGTAAGGGTAAAATAAGTTAAAACTTGCTGAAAACTTGAACATAGCATCATATAATAGTAGTAAACATATAATCAAAACTTCATTATGTTAAAATGAAAACTGAAGAACTTTCTTTTTTTCACCATAGTACTACCTTAAAGTACTTGTCTCAATCTTCTTTAAAACTTCACAAAAACAAATCTTACAAATAATTACAAATTCAACCTTAAACAAGAGATAGAAATGTTCTATATCCATCATTCCCTCTAAACCAACGTACCCCTCCTAAACTATTTGCAGCGTGGGCGCTCTCTGCGGCATGACCACGACCCTGTTCGGCTCGCTCTTCTCCCTGCCGCGCACCATGTACTCGATGGCCAGCGACGGCCTGCTCTTCGGCTTCCTGGCGCGCGTCAGCAAGCGCACCCAGGTGCCGACCGTCAATCTCGCGATAGCCGGCTTCGTCAGTGGCCTGATAGCCCTGCTCTTCGATCTCGACCACCTGGTCGAGTTCATGTCGATCGGCACCTTCCTCGCCTACACCATCGTCTCGGCGAGCGTGATCGTCCTGAGGTACAGGCCGCCGCCGCCCCCCTCGCCCGCCATGGACAACACCGTCTCCTCGGACACGACGGTCGCCAGCTCGTCCAACCATCAGCTCGCCTCGCCGGCCAACACCGATCTCGCCATGGACTCGAGCGACTGCAACAGCATGTGCACGTCCGTCGAGTCGCAGGTAAGGGCCTGCGTGGTTGTGTACAGTTGACAAGGGGTGGACGGGGTGGGTTGGTTTGTTTTAAATTTTGTACCGATGTGACTGGGATTGTATTGGGCCTTGAAGTACCATGGGAGAAGCTGGGGTTGCCGAATCGCCTTTTTACATTATGCTTGTTTCGGAATATCTTATATTGCCGTTTTTTCAGGACTTAAATAACCCTCTAACACGAACATGGGTCTATATGATATCACACAAAATATTTCTTTTTCAAATTTTACAAATAAAATGGCTTTTTAAAACATTTTTCTCTATTGTAAAGGAGACTAGAGTATAGAGTATAGTAAACTTTCTCTTTATTTAGAGTCTTATCTAGAGTATAGAGTATAGTAAACTTTCTCTTTATTTATCTGTGTATAAAGGTATCTCTGTACCCATAATTAAAAAAGACCAATAAATTATACACTGTTCCATTATAACTAAATATGATGACCCGCTATATCTCGATACGTTTGAAATTGCGATTTTCATAGCCATTTTATAAATACACATTATTGTTGGAACGAAACGTCAAATATTTATATAAATATAGGTTTACATTATTTATTTAAATAGTAAACTAAATTCCATTTTAGTTTATTTAAAATTGTGCTTTTTATAATTTCTATGGGCCATTGAATATTAGTGGCCCGTTATACCCCAGTCTCTCCTACATTTATAAACTACGTATTAAAACAAGAATATCCTTTTTTATATTGTTCGAATCCGTTGAATTTTAAGAAAGTTATAACTGTTTGGATTAATTGCATGTTTTTTTTGGGTTTGTAGTTTAGAATTAAAAAACATTAACATTTCAGGGTGTTATTTTAACGCGTTTGGTCTTGATAATTTAATAAATGTAATGAGAAAGGGACAATCGAGTTTATTCTTGATTCTTACTAGTAACATTATAATCGAATTCAACTACAATACAATTATTTTTCTAAATGATTAAAATTTTAAAAGATACATTTAAAATGTTGAATCTATGAATCATTTGTGTTTTCTAAGCAGCTTATACAAGGATTCTGCACGGATGGAATCGGAAGAGTGCAACCTCGCTATGCTTGGTTATCAAACTTCCTTGGTGATTGCGAGCCAGGAACCGCAGTGACCACGTCTATCATTTTCTTTTCACTGGCGTGTATCTCACTGTGCTCGCTCTTGGTATTCTTATCTCAAACTGCGTACTCTCCTGCCTGGTGGGACTACATAATGTTGATCAATCTCATCATCATTCTAGTAGCGAGTAAGATTTCTTTTTTCTATCACTTACTTATCATTTCGTATAAATGTTTATAGAACAAAGAATTAATGAGTAACAAATAAATTTATAAATTGTTTGTAGGTCTTTTAGTAATTGCTGCTCATCAACAAAATCCACCAAGTATAGGTTGCACCTTTAGAGTTCCAATGGTTCCACTTGTACCAGCACTTAGCATTCTTCTGAACATCGGCCTAATGTTCCATCTATCCCTATTGACCTGGCTGCGGTTTATTGTTTGGATGATAGTTGGTAAGGATTATTTTCCTAAAAATTATAGTGTTTATTATAGTATACCGAACAGTCAGTAGATACATACCAAGTCCAGTAAGACATTAATTATATAATAAACTCTGTATGCAACTACTTTGGAGCAGTCGCAAAAATTAATATACTAATTTTTACAATTTTGAATGCAATAAACTTATTTTTGTTAACTTATTTTCTTTATATGCTTACGTTTAATTTTTTGATTTTGTGTAAATATTTTATGAAAAAGATTCTTTTTGAGTAAAGTTTTCAAGTGAGTGGCATTGTTCATAATAATAAAATATCTGAAAATGAAAGTTTTTTTTTTGGTCACAAACTTTTTCTAAAATATTAAAGAATAAAGAGACTTGATAGGTGTGAGAACTATTATAGACTGAAATAGATCGAGAATCGCCATGATTATTTATACACTTATATTATTGAAACATATTAAATTGAAATTCATATGAAACAAAAAAGTATTTCAATATAAAGAATTGCAAATAATATGTAAAAATAATTATTCGGTGCCAAGGATTCAAAAGCTTGGTAACATTTTAAAATTCTTCAAGTCAGCTTGTGCAAACGCGTAATCGGGGTAACTTTCCTCCTACAGGTCTGCTCATCTACTTTCTGTACGGGATCCACTACAGCAAGGAAGCCATCGATCCGAATTCCTACGCCGTACTGATGGAGACCGCCGAGGCCGAGAGGGGCGCCAAATGGGGCTCCTGCAGTCTCAGGCTGAATCGCAAGAGCGACACGACGCCGATTCTCGGCAGCGACGAGTATCTGCACTAATAGAGGATTGCAATTCCACCGCAATCTGCGAACATCGCACGACGCGGATGAAAATGAAAAAAATCATGTGCAACGAGATTTTTAGCGGAAGCGAATCACCTCGCTATGGATTTCAAAATTGTGATAAAAAGAGAAAAATATTATAATGGACGAGTCGATTTCTTATAGCGTATAGGATTGTAAATTTAAAAAGTCTCTGCGAGGCAGATATGCGAACTTCCGCTAGAAACTCTCTTGCCACTTACGAAATGAACGAGAAAAAAAACAGAAAGAGAGATTAATTTGAATATGAAGGGGGCGACTTGATTAAGTTCTATGTAAGAGCGGTAGCTGAACTATCTTGAAAACTTCAGATGCAGGATATGCAAATGCATCAAGACTGAAAATATAAAAAAAAAACAAACACACAACAAGTGAAGTGCGCAAAGAAATATATCGACAAAATATGTTCGTTAATTAAGTTATCTTCCATCGTACAAAAGAAATTGAAAAGATGTATCCCTTAGTTTTAATTTTCGTAACCCAGTGCATATAACAGATAATACGTAAAGTAAATATATATAATGTTTATCGTTGAAAATGGTGTGCCTTGGCATTATCGGCATCAGCTCTTAATTGAAGAGGCACGTGGTGCTATTTACATAAAAAGTTTGTTAAGCCAGTCCGTGAAATATAGAATGCAAGCGTATATGTTTGATACCACTTGATTGTTTAGGTTCAGAACTTTTTTCGAAATAGCGCAGATTTTTGCAGCAATATGGAAGTAAACATATGCTTCTTTAGTTCTATAAATATGTATTCAGGTGTAAAAAATTATTTTTAAAAATTGTTAACTGCTGCTTTAATATTACTCGGGCTGACTTTATGTTTACTCGACAATACCCTGTTGCAAAATAGAAAAGCAACGCTCACGAATAATGACGAATGCCAGTCAACAAACTATGAAAAAGAAGAAACAATCTTCTCAAAAGTCATACAAAGCTATATTACTAACGTATAGCAGAGTTATGTGATGTTACAAGAAAAAAAATTCATTAATAAAGTACAATTACTTATCAGAGTATCGGTTATCATTTAGCATCGCATGTATTATTCAAATAAAGAAAAAAAAGAAAACTGAATATGTGTATAAAAAACGGACTATTATATGTAACATTGATTTTTGATGATCTCATATGTGTGTATAGTTATAATGAACAACGATTGATTTTGTGAAAATACTTTGTGAACTACTGTTTATATGTGACTTATTTTTTTCTGAAACTTATAATAGTTTTGTTCAGAAAATAAACCAGAAAACAAAAAAGCATAAACTTTCGTGCATTTTAGCTCAATCTACCCTCTACAAAAACCTTCCAAAGAACGATAACAATGAACAAATCGCAAGAACGAATGTTTTCAGTTGCCATTCTCAAACAAACGATCAAAAGCGTAACAGAGCGATTAATCACATCGCGACCGGTCATTAAAGACCGATAAACAATCGTAATTGCCAAAACAATCGGCCGCGATCGCTTGAATAAAGGCAGCCGCAGTGGCTAGCTCGACACCCTATCAGGATTTTGCGCCCGTACGAGTTTCCGCTGGAGTAACGATGTTTTTCAAGCTTGTCGTCTTGGTCGCCGTGTGCAGCGCGCTCGTCGCGTGCAGGGATGTTCATCGACGAGATTCCGGTCCCGCCGAGGTTGACGATCTTCTCAAGCTAAAAAAGGTATTGTACGACTGCTTATATTCCGACGTCGAACGGTTAAATAGCGATTTGTTTAGAATAAATTTATTAATGTCAACATTTTTGGTGGGTGAATGATTTAAATTATCTGGTTGAGGTACGATTATGGGGAAGTGAAAAACCTTTTTATATTTAAGCCTATCGAACTAAATTTTAATCTATATAATGATAATGTATGCTGTAATATAATAATATTTAGGTGGCTGTATGGTTTGTAATTCGGACTTCTAACCAAGAGTTCTCGGGTTCGAATCTCGGGCATGTTGAATTTTCAGAAATGCTTTTTTCATATGTTTGTTACCACAATTCCGGTAGTTCAGATGCTGCTTAAAACTGTATGGCCAGTTATGATGCATTAGCACTACACCTACTACATTCTCCCATTGTAGGATAGGGGAATGGATACATCACTTGCACTTCGACCTCGGATAAACAATAAAAATGATAAGAATATTGAGAAAAATCGATTTTTTAAATGAAAATGACCGGTTTCCAAAATGTCACTTGCGCAAGCATTTTGAGCTTCAGTTCTAAAAGAAATTGAGTCTCTTCCTTATTTGGCAATCAAAAGAAACTATATTGATTAGATTAGTTATTCCATCAATCATCTTCTACTTCCTTAAAATAAAATAGTTTTCATTTGAATTATGAAAAATGTATAATAAAAGATCGAATATTTCTTGAAAGTTTTTTGAACGTTAGAAAAATTAGTTTCGAGATAAACATATTTTTTTACGTACACTTGCTAACGCAAAAGTGGCTAACGCAAGCGTACGCAAAAGTGAAATTTATCGCACGGAGTGTCAAAAAATAATGTTTGATACAGGTGATAAAAATGATTCGTGCACGAGTGTGAGTTTGTCGCCCGAGCGAAGCGAGGATGACAATCACATTCGTGTGAGAATCATTTTTATTTAATGAGAATCATATTTAGTTTCGATATCGCACTAGTATCGAAAGGGACTAATAATGTTTCTATTTGGCATGATATATAATATATATAACATGAAATGTAAATTGTATTACTTGACTGAATGTAACTTTGCAATAACGTCGAGTTTTTACATAGAATAAGTTTTAGAATACTTTTGCGCAAGGTATGTATGTAAAGTAACAATTTCTGAGCATAAAGTGAACTTTTTTTGCACAAGATGAAAAAAAGACTACGCACAGATATTGGGACTTTAATCGCACTTCAACTTTACGCACTTCTAGGCAAAAAATGTTATATATCCAACTCGTTTTCCGAAAGAAACGTTAAACAAAAAAGTTTACGTTATGCCCTCGATGTACACACTGCTATTATAATTACAAAGATTAAAAAAATACAATAAAATTCCGCTGCCAATTCATAGGCACTTAGCTTTCTCAAACTAAATTAATTGTTCTAATATAAAATTGTTTATTCAGCTAATAAATTAATTTTAAATTGCCTTATCTTTTTTAATTTGAATCTCAAAAAATGTGTGCTGATTTATCATTGATTACAAATCCAACCTCGGGTTCGTAATCAGCTAGTAGCAAAATCCCCTAGCAATAATATTTAGCCAATTTGTTCAAATTTTTATCATTTCGATCAGCTATCTTGAATCCGCCACTTTTACATCGCACAACACAACAAACAAGTATATAAAATACAAATGTAAAATACGAAATCACATATGCATTGTGACATATCTGAGTCCCAAGAAAGAGGGGAAGAATTAAACCATCATATTATTTCTAAAATACAAAAATAATTTACCTTATCGTAAAATAAAGAAATCATTGTAAAACAAAAACGGATCAATGCATCTCAAAATTTCTTTTCAATTCAGAATCTTCATTAAAAATCGAAAAAAGGGAGCCCCAGTTTGAAAAAAGTGACCACGTTGTTCTCGAGATATAAACGATAAAAAAACATAACCGCAAATAACTCTGAATATAAAGGTCGTTAAAATCTAGGCGTCTATCAATTTCAAGAGATAGTAAAAAGCTACCTTTCTGGAAATTTTCAGACGGATATTTTTTACAAAATTATTTTTATCTCGAAAGAGGAAAAGGATAAAGGCTTGAAAGTTTTACAAAATATTCTAATTCATATTCTAATAACCTCCAATTTTTTAAAAAAATTTCCATGTTATTTCCCAGATATCACGGTTTAAACAAAACACGACGTTTTCGTGTATAACAGAAAAAATAAAGTAGGTTATTTAAAATTTCGGGTCGGAATAGATAGGTAATTTTATGCTCTTTTAAATGCATAAAAATGAATCGATGATATTATTTCAAACATACAAAAAAAAACGAAAAAATAAACTCAAAAATCGAAAAACCGATAAAAAAACAAAAAACATCGAAAAACAACAAATATTTTTTTCAACTCCCTTTCTTTAAAAAAAATAAAATCATTGAGTCCTGAAACATTAATTTTGACCGTGAATGTTCAGAGTAATCTTCATACACACCCGTACCCACACACACACACACGCACACGCACAAGCATACGCCCATGCATACGCACACGAACACACAGACGCATACACACACGCACACACACACACACCCATACAGACTTTTTCTAAAAATAGTGTATTTTGACTCCTAATACCTCAAAACATGTTTGTAACATGTTTTTAGCAAAACCTTTTTTTACCATTACAAAGCTTCCTCTAAGAGGAAGCAAAAGTGTTCGTATATTTTGGCCAAAAAACTTCAGAGTCCTACCTTAATAATAATTAAATAGTATATTTACCTAAGGTGGAACCTAAAAGGAACTGTCGGGAATTTAACTGCTGTGTACTGACATTTAACTCAATTCCAGTAAAATGTCGGTATGCAGCGTTTATACTTTCGATAGTTTCTTTCGAGTGCGTGAACAAATTTTTTACTTTTAGTTTTTATAAAGTACAAAATACTCCGATAAAATGCATCATTAAAAAATATTCAATAAATAGAGTATAATGTTTGACAGATTTCAGATGTTGTCCCAAATTACCTCGATTGATGCGGGTACATTATCTTTCAACATAAGTCAACATTTTTTAAATTATTTTTATTATTAATTAGATAAACATACATAATTTAAATCTTAAGATAACTAATATTTCTTAAAAAAATAAAATGGTTTTATTATTCTATTTTTACTTTTTTTAAAGGATGATAAACGCGACGACGATATTGCGAAGAGGCTGGCCGTTGACGATACCATGGCACTTATAGAGGAAATAGTCAAAGAAGCTGCCAACGAGGGGAATAACGTTGGAGTGCCGAATAAACGATCCGTTACTGACGATAAACACAAGACCCAGCAGTGTTGCGGTTAATTCAGATTAAATACTATTAAATAGAGATCAATTATTTAATCATTGTTTTCAATTAGTATGCTAACTAAACCTTGTATTTTCGCAATTGTATTCCTTAAACATATTTCTTGTAATTAAATTATTGTATTGGATTTAAGAGTTTTTCTATATGTGTGTTCCTCTATTACAGAATGTAAGTAATAAATATTAAATAGTTATGTAAAATTTCAAAATTAATAGTCATTATGTAACAAGGGCAAAAGGTCGAATATTTTTTCCGCGGGTGAGTTTACTTCCCGAGCGAGCGAAGCGAAACAAGGGCAGTATCACCCGAGGGAAAAATCGACTTTTTTCTCAAGTTACATATAGTACTTTATGCACATCTCAACTGTGGCCACTTTTTGACTTGGAAAGCGGGACTGATGGACTGTTAAAAGACAATATTGTTAAAAGACAATCGAAAATCAGGGTTATTGGTAGAACTTGATGAAATAAAGAAATTTGGACTAGTTTCTAGTGAAGTCACTTTTTCCCCACATTTTCCCACTAATCATTTTTGCGGGAAAAAAGTGTAATACAAACATTTATGCCCATCTCCACGAAAATGGCCACTTTTTGCCCTGAAAAGCGAGACCAAAATTACACTTTTTTCCCGCAAAAATGATTAGCGGGAAAATGTGGGAAAAAAGTGACTTCACTAGAAACTAGTCCAAATTTCTTTATTTCATCAAGTTCTACCAATAACCCTGATTTTCGATTGTCTTTTAACAATATAAGTTATGTTTTACCCAATAAAATTAAAAAATAGACATTTTATACAAAATTTATTAGAATATTCAATATTTAATACGAAAACTATTACTAGAAAGTAGAGCAGCGCCGTCCACATCGCGCACGGACCACGTTTTCAACCATTCTACGACAGTCCATTAGTCCCGCTTTCCAAGTCAAAAAGTGGTCACAATTGAGATGAGCATAAAGTACTACATGGAACTCGAGAAAAAAGTCGATTTTTCCCTCGGATGATACTACCCTCGCTTCGCTAAGCTCACCCGCGGGAAAGATATTCGACTTTTTGCCCTTGTTATATAATGTACTATTATGACTATTATGTCAATTATAACATATACGGAACTTATTTTCTGTATTACAACTTTTCTAATGACATAAATTCTTGGTAAATATTACTATTATAAAAAAAAATATGTCCGTTCATCTGGGTCTGATTAATTGTTTCACTCAAAATACGAGCCTAAATCGATTTGAAGCTTTTTAATGTTTTGCCTTTCAACGCATAGGATTCTGTTCTTTTATTTAAATCAATGCATATGTATGTGGAGAATATGTTCCCAAAGTTTTAGATTGAAATTCAATCTGTAAACGGAGTTATATCCGAGTTTGTAGCCGCGCGTCGAGCAGGTAAGGAACGACAAGCTGGATCAAGCGAGGCGACCCAAACAGCTGGTGTAAATGGCGCATTGCAGAAGCTACAGGAGAATTGTTCAACCACCCAGACCCCTTCATCCAGATGTTCAAAAACATATACTACCTATATATCAAGACTTATCAAAAAAAGATCTTCTAGAGGCTAACAAACACAAAACTCAAATGAGAGCTTTAACTCTACCGTTTGGCGCTTGACTCCAAAGCATTTGAATTCAGGTGTAAAAATTGTAGAAATCGCTGCATCTTTATCTGCCGCAGTGTTCAATGAAGGCTATTTTGCAATTTTGAAAATAATGCAAGTGTTAAATATTCAAATCGGCCCCCAATGCGAAGCATACGCTAAAGAATATGATGACATGCAGCTAAAACGCCAGGGTAAACGCAGCCTCAGCTGCAGTAAAGAAGCTAAAGAGGAAGTTGAGGGTTTGCTTATGGACCCGGTAGCGCAGATTAGCGCAAAACAGCTGTATCCAAAAACTTATACTTTTCATGACCGCGAACTTTAAACACGTTTATCGCAAAACGACATCTTTAAAACTGGCGGACAAGATAGTGGGAAAAATATTCATTTAATCACGCTCATCCGGTGCATACATACAGAAAACTACATTCCTCACTGACTATACCTATAAAATCAACATATTATTGAATAATATAATTGTAATTATTGCCAAATAAAAGCAAATTTTTTTGGTTAATATTTCTATTTTTGGGAACTTTTCTAAGTTCCACTATTTTATTAATTTAACGTTTTTTTATAATTATTCTAGGTACAGTCACTCCGTAATCTTATAAAATAAACAATTTTTTGTTTTAGACGTTTTAGACGTTTTCAGCCCGTCACAAAACGCCCACCGTTTTACGCCCCCATAGCCGGAGCTACTACAACGCTAGACTATATCTATGTATATATGCATTATTTGTAAACAAAAAAATTTTTTTTACTTTCTCAATATACTCTCATAATAGGCAAAAAGTTTTGAGGAGTTTAAATAAATACTTTTCTTGAAATAAATCATTGAAAATTAGTTTCTTTTAGCCGTTTACACGAGACGACCCCCTTAATCGTAATTGATTGGGAAGTGATTATTATGTACGTTGACATTTGAAATAATAAAATTTAGCGTGTCCGCTTCACTCAAAATCGACTAAAACATTTTATTATCGTTTATTTTTTGGCTTGCACGATACAATATGCGGTGTTTTACATGTTTCCTAAACTATTTTTAACGTATTTTCACACTTTTACACACTATCGTAAATGTTTACAAAATTGAAAATTCAATTTTACGGTTCTGAGAAATAAAACTAGCTCGCCGCGTGGTCTGCGGCCTGCGACCGCCAGGCCGCGTGACTCAACGCTCCAGCGCTTCAGAGCGAGTCAAGCTCGTTTGGATACGCCTCCAAGCCTTGCATAGCTCGCATGTTCGCGATGCGAGGCATGCAAAAATAAGCTTCGCTTCACTTTTTGCATGTAAGGCACGACCGCCAATGCTCGCGCTTTGCACACGCCTATCATTTTTATTGATCCCTGTTGGTTTGACATCATGAAAATACTATAAATTTCTAATATTTAAAATAATATATTTAATAATGTAAAAAAATAAATAAAAAAGAACAATATATACATATAATACAAAGATAATTGATAATATATATTATGAATTCATTAAACCTCCTCACCTGTCGACATGAAGGACTTCGTTAAGGTAGGGATCTTGAGGAGAATGATTTTATATATATATATATATATCGGTTTTCTCTACAAACTTTAATAAAAACATTATATTTATTCAAGATACAGTTAAAATTCGAATTTTTAATATATTCAATACTAATACTATTAGGTTATATGGTAATACGCTCAACGAATATGGCTCAAAATAGATACGTTTACTTATTATGATGAGTCAAGTAAGCTCTTTAAGTTTCAACCGGTTTGACCGTGGTTTGGCTGAGTTAATCGGGGAATTTGATTACACTCATACATACATCCATACATACATTTAAAAGAGCGCTTGAAAAGTGTTCCTATTATAGTGTTAAAACATGTTTTTATGCAATAATTTGTTTGCTCTTAAGCTATTACACTTTTTGGTACGACGAAAATATAAGGCTCTCCCTTGCAGCGGTCGTGCCTAAAAACCGCTGCCAATTCATTAGCACTTAACTTCATAAAAATAAATAAATAATTATTATAAAGTAAAAGTAAAAGTTGTAATATGAATTTAAATTTATAATGAAAAGAATTATTCACAATAAGTTTAGCACAGTGATTACACTTTAGTATCAGAATTTTCACATTTTTCTTCATTTTGACATTTCCACCATGGACATTTTCAAATTTTTTATACTGATTCTGTATATAATTATAATTATAATTGAGGTAAAGGAATTATGAATTAGAATAGTAATCGTTGATCAGAGATATACTAAAATGCGAAAATCATGATCAACCAATATAAATTCGTCTTTTCGTCACTTGATTCATAAGCAAATTTTTTTTACATTAGTAAAGCATTTTTTCAAACGTTTTAAAAACGTTTTAAATCATTTAAATTGTTACCATTCAGCAGTCCTCGGAGAATTTTTCAAATGTTTTAAAGACGGGTTTACAACGACTTTTGTGCAGGAATGAATCTGCGGACATTTAGACGTTTTTGAACTTTATTTTTGAACGTCTCAAAATTTGGTTTCGAAGGTTTTTAAAACATTTTAAAAACGTTTTGTGTTATCAGGGAATTTTTCCGTGTAGAATATATAATAGTGCAATTATGTATACAGTTTGAATATGTTGAAAATTTCCACTGTTCAACGAGAATTAAACTTGAACGATTTTTTATGTAAGATATTATAATTAAACAAATGTTAAATAATATTTTATAAATTGAAATTATTTATATTTATTTTGAAAAAACCTAATTAATTCATTAGTATAAATTTGATGAGTATAAGAAGTTGTAAATCGTAATAAACTACATTCCTTTAATGACTTTTCTCATCTAATGTATTCAAATGTAGGGGCGTTTAATCTAATATAGAGTGCCCCCGCCCCCGAATTTCCATATACACGGCCGCGTTTATAGAACAGTGGGGCGATCACACGGACTTAGCCACCAACACATAAACACTGCCCCGCTGTTGTACCCGCCATGTTGCTCGTCTCTCGACGCTTTGACAGTGCGCCAGGGCGGCCAGGGCGGAGTTGAATTGTCGCTTTTTTTTTGTAAAAGAACTCCCACGCAGAGCCCTTTTTAGGGCAGCTACGGGCAAGTACTCGATAAATATACCGTTGGTGCAACGAGAATCGCCATTTATAGTGCAACAGCGACGACTACAATAATTGATCCATTTTCTGCTCCGATTCTGTACATAAACATAACATAACCTAGACATTTTCGAAGAAAATTCTGCCTACCTGGCATTTTTGTTTTGATAAACACTTTACGTTAGGTATCAAATTTTTCATTATCTTTTGAATATTATTATAATACTTCAATAAGTTCATATGAAACAAAATTATATGTTAAGTTAGCATTGCCATTAATTTGCAGTATAAATGATGATCTTAGTTGTATCAAATTTTTGTGTTTAACTTTAATTATTAATTGAACATACTTAATAAAATATTGTTTTTATTATTAACAGGGTAGAATAAGATATAACCATGGCTACCGATAAAGTAACTCTGGGAGATGCTCTATCTAATGTTGATGTTCTCGATGAATTCACACTACCTTACGAGCAGCCATGCATCGAGGCACAACCATGTTCAGTTGTGTATCAAGCTAATTTTGATACTAATTTTGAAGACAGAAATGGATTTGTTACTGGTATTGCTAAATATATTGAGGAAGCAACGGTTCATGCAAGTTTGGTATGCATAAATTCAAACTATCAGTAGAATGAAAAGTTTAAAGCCATTATTAATGACTTAATTTAAAATGCCTTTAATTCTGTAGAATGAACTGTTAGAAGAAGGATTAGAGCATGCTGTTATGCTCTATACATGGAGATGTTGTTCAAGGGCTATACCGCAACCAAAATCTAATGAACAACCTAACAGGGTTGAAATTTACGAAAAAACTGTAGAAGTACTTGCACCAGAAGTTAATAAATTGTTAAATTTTATGTATTTTCAAGTGAGTACTATTTTCTTCCTTCCAATTATTACATTTATTTCATTTTTAAAACCTTTGCCGAAGAATGAATCATTATCATGAATGACTCATAAATGCTTCTGTTTATAAATTTTAATGTCTCTTAACTTTTGCTTACAGAGAAAAGCAATCGAAAGATTCTCAGCAGAAGTAAAACGTTTATGTCATCAAGAAAAAAGAAAAGATTTTGTTTCAGAAGCATATCTGCTAACACTGGGTAAATTCATTAATATGTTTGCAGTTCTAGATGAACTTAAGAATATGAAATCCAGTGTCAAAAATGATTACTCAACTTACAGAAGGTAAGGCATTCATAGATATCAAGGTTTTTTCTAATAAAATATAATAATAATTTAACTAATAAATTCTTTGATAATTTAATAGAGCTGCACAGTTTTTAAAAGTTATGTCAGACTCACAAACACTCCAAGAATCTCAAAATTTGTCAATGTTTTTGGCAACCCAAAATAAAATTAGAGATACAGTTAAGGAAAATTTAGAAAAAATTCAGGGTTATGAAGAATTGTTGGCAGATGTCGTAAATATTTGTGTTCATATGTTCGAAACAAAAATGTACCTAACACCAAATGAGAAGCATATGTTGGTAAAAGTGATGGGTTTTGGTCTTTTCCTCATGGATAGCGAATTGTGCAATATTAACAAATTAGATCAAAAGAAAAAATTAAAATTAGATAGAATAGATAGAATTTTCAAAAATTTGGAAGTTGTGCCACTTTTTGGAGATATGCAAATTGCTCCATTTAATTATATTAAACGATCAAAGCACTTTGATGCCTCAAAGTGGCCATTATCTTCATCGGTAAACAGTATGAGTCCACAAGCTGATTTAATGGTGCACTTACCTCAAATTCGTGAGGATCATGTCAAATACATAAGTGAATTGGCCAGGTAAAAACTTATCTATTAGTATAATTTAAAAAAAATGTTATATAATGAATATTTTAAATCCATTCATTTTATATAGGTATAGCAATGAGGTAACTACAACGTATAAAGATTGTGGAAGTGATAAAGAAAACAGAAATACTTCTGAATTAGCTTTACGCGGCTTACAATTGCTATCTCAGTGGACCAGTGTTGTGACTGAATTGTACAGCTGGAAATTATTACATCCAACTGATCATCACATGAACAAAGAATGTCCTCAGGAAGCAGAAGAATATGAAAGGGTTAGTTTATCTTTTTAAAATAGTTTTGCTGTTATATTCAGTAGAAAATCTAATAACATTTACTTTACAGGCGACCCGTTATAATTACACAGAAGAAGAGAAGTTTGCATTAATTGAAGTGATAGCTATGATCAAGGGACTTCAAGTTTTAATGGCTCGAATGGAAACTGTATTTGTTGACGCTATTCGCAGAAATATATATGCTGAATTACAAGATTTTGTACAATTAATTCTTCGAGAACCTTTAAGGAAGGCAATAAAAAATAAGAAAGACTTAATCAGAAGGTTTGTACAAGTTATGGTGAAAATCGTTAACCATAAGTACAATTAAGTACTAATTAATATTTATTAATATAAAAAAATCAATTTCATTTTCAGTATTATTGTTTCTGTAAGGGAAACATGTGCCGACTGGCATTTTGGAGTAGAACCTACAGCAGATCCTGCACTCAAAGGCAAGAAAGATCCAGATAATGGGTTTGATATCAAAGTTCCAAGAAGAAAAGTTGGTGAGTAACTTTCACTTTTGATTAATAAAATATAACGTGATATTTTTTCCGGCAAATCTATTTATTACAATTTTTTATCTGTTATCAAGGCCCATCATCAACACAACTTTATATGGTGCGCACAATGCTTGAGTCATTAATTGCTGATAAAAGCGGCGGCAAACGAACACTAAGAAAAGATATCGATGGTCAATACCTTGTTCAAATCGACCAGTTTCACAAAACTAGTTTTTATTGGAGTTATCTGTTGAATTTTAGTGGTAAGATAACATAAATATGTATACGTTTGCAAATATTTTAAAAGACTAGTTATAAACGTAGTAAAACTTATTTCACAGAATCCTTACAGAATTGTTGTGATCTATCACAATTATGGTACAGGGAATTTTATCTTGAGATGACCATGGGTCGCAAAATACAGGTAAAAATAATTTTATTTTTTTCTATTAAACTGTAAATTTCTTTTTTAAGTAAGCGGCTAAGTACTTAATGGACAGTCCATATGAAATGCAATTTCTGTCATATCTTTACTATTTCGTTTCTGCTTCAAATTCTATTCTTTCATAAGTCACGACTGAAATGTGTATGTCGACGATGTTTCTTCCTAACACGATATTAGCTACTTTCTCTGACTGTTTTCATGACTAGAAATGCCAAGTGCGACACCAGCACAATGAGGAATGCAGCGATTTGATCACCATGGAGAAACGCATTCAGGTACTCTATTCGCCTCAAAATCATCATCTCACTGTAGCGAGTAGACAAGTATTTTTTTACTCGTAGTTCCATACCACGGAATTGCACGACTGGGAATTGGATAAATTTCAGTTGCACTGTGTGTTCTTTCTGTTTACTGTGTGTATATGTGTGTGGTTGATTATTCATGCGAGTATATTCTTGAAGTTATTTTGAAATTTTCATATGAAGGATCTCTAAATACACAAAATAATCATCCAAATATTACTCTGTCAGTTTATATATAAACTAAATTTTACATTTAATTGTGTATTAATCTTATGTCATTTATATTTTCTTATTAAATTGTTTTGTACTAATTCTAAGCTAACGCGTTCTATATAAAATTCTTGAATTATTTTTAATGCCCAGAAAATGTATAAATTTAAAGTTATTAATATATTTCATTGACAGAGTTATAATTTGATATCTATTATACTTATCTAATATAAACTAATATGAAGAATAGCATAGTTAAAATTCCATTATTATGTTATATTATATTTAAAATTGTATTTAAAAGTAACCATTGAAACTAAGAAAATAAGTTTTACACATTTAAAAAGAATTAGGTAAATATTTGTATGCTATCCTACAATTAGTAAAATATTTTTGGACATAGCAATAATCAAAATATGTAATATAAATAACATCAATGAAGTAATGACTAAAAGTAAATTCTAATATTTATGCACTATAGTCATCATAGAAATCATTATAATATTGTTTGTAACAGTATAGTATTTAAAAATATTGTAATTATCGTTTGAGTTTGTCGTTCTCTTGTCTCATGTACTAACGAGTGATGGCTCTATCAATTACACTTTCCCAAATAATTCTAGTCAATTTATTACATTACAGTTTCCAATCGAAATGTCAATGCCGTGGATTTTAACCGACCACATACTCCGTAGTAAAGAGCCTTCGATGATGGAGTGAGTATTTAAAGTCCAACGTCATTCATCCCATCAGACGAAACCCTTCCAAATACAAAGTTCCTTCATGATCCAAAACAATGTTCGTCCGATTGCAGGTACGTCCTCTACCCGCTGGATCTGTACAACGACAGCGCCCTGTACGCCCTGACGATATTCCGCAAGCAGTTCCTGTACGACGAGGTCGAGGCCGAGGTGAACCTGTGCTTCGACCAGTTCGTCTACAAGCTCAGCGAGCAGATCTTCGCGCACTACAAGCAGCTCGCCGCCAGTATCCTGCTGGACAAGCGATTCAGGGTCGAGTGCCTAGCCGCGGGCGCCTACATACTCTCCTATCCTCGGGCCAATCGTTACGAGACGCTGCTGAAGCAGCGACACGTCCAGCTTCTCGGCCGGAGTATCGATCTGAACAAGCTCATAACCCAGCGGATCAACGCCGATATGCAGAAATCGCTGGACCTGGCGATCAGCAAATTCGAGTCTGGCGATATAACTGGTGTTATTGTAAGTTGTTGCGAGACTTTTTTTATCTGTTCTTAATTTTTTTGTTATCTCGCTATTTTAACTGTTTTGAATTTACTATTCTTGCAATTCGGAATGGCAATGCTTTCGAGGCAGTGAAAGATAATTGTTATAAGTGTCCAATTGAAAGAGAGGCGTAAAAGAGTTTGTGTTTTGTTGTTTTCAAGGAATTGGAAGGGCTATTACAAGTTAATCGCTTGACGCATAAACTACTGTGCAAATGGCTCGCTTTAGATGAATACGACGCAATGTTCAGGGAAGCAAATCACAATGTTTTAGCGCCATACGGTCGTATCACCTTGCACGTTTTCTGGGAACTCAACTATGACTTTTTGCCAAATTATTGCTATAATGCAGCTACAAATAGGTAACATTTGCTAAAAAAAAGTCATTCCACTGTAAAGCTTTGAAAAATTTGTGTTCTCATGAGAATTTTGGAAGCTATTAATAATTTTAAAAACAGAATTTTATTATATTTTCAATTTATTTTATCAAACTTTATTTGTAACTTTTTTAAAAAAATTTGCTAAACGGCTCGATGGATTTTTATCAATGAGGTGTCAATAGATTCGTCATATATAAACACTAGACGACAATTCGAATACGTCGGCAATTTTCTCCCTATTAGTCATTTTTGACACATAGTGTCAAATCAACTTGTTTGTAAATAAAATAAATTAGAATTTTTCATATAATTTTGGATTAGATTTTTTATAGTCCCTATCAAAAATCCAAAAAGACGTTTTTTAAAAAAAGTTTCGTTAGAATCGGTGAATTATACAGTTTGCTGTATACTTGTTAATTTTGTTAAAAGCCTGATACACTTTGCTGTGTGACAAACGTCATTTACAGAAAAATGAACTATTTGACCAATCAGTCTGAAATGTTTACGCATGATTTAATATCTAATGACTATCGCAAATAATAAAAGAATTCTTATATTCATTATTATATAGGTATAATGCTAGAAAAAAAGTATTAAAAATTTCAAACAATTTTTTGTCCTTACCTTTAAAATGCATATCAATAAAGAGACAGCATTTCAATTACGTTGATAATTTCAATCCCTGCAAAATTCTCAATAAAATGACAATTTTCAAGACTTTCACAGTGGAATAATCCTGAAAAAAAGCCCAACCACAACGATTCCCATTCGCTACCCCAAAAACCAAGCACCAAAAAAAACCCTCTCCCCAATCGCCAGATTCGTCAAGTGCCGTGGGCTGCAGTTCGTTCAACCGGTCCACCGGGACAAGCCGCCCCAGATGTCCCACCACTATCTCTGGGGCAGCAAGCAGCTGAATCTCGCCTACAGCACGCAGTACGGCCAGTACTCGGGCTTCGTCGGTCCCTATCACTTTCGCACCATGTGCAAGCTCCTCGGCTACCAGGGCATAGCCGTGGTCATGGAGGAGCTCCTGAAGATCGTCAAGTCCCTGATACAGGGCAGCCTGCTGCAGTTCACCAAGACCCTGATGGAGGCCATGCCCAAGGTCTGCAAGCTGCCGCGCTACGACTACGGCTCGCCCGGTGTCCTCGGCTACTATCACGCCCAGCTCAACGACATCGTCCAGTATCCCGACGCCAAGACCGAGCTCTTTCACAATTTCCGCGAGTTCGGCAATACGATTTTGTTCTGCTTGCTCATGGAGCAGGCGCTCTCGCAGGAGGAGGTCTGCGATCTCATGCACGCGGCGCCCTTCCAGAACATCCTGCCTAGACCCTACTGCAAAGGTAATTGTGGGATTTTTTTTTTACTTTTTTTTATTTTGTTTTAAGAGTCGTCATTCGAGCGAAATTTATGAGTAGTCATTTGTTATTTCTAGAATGTTCATTGTTAAGCTATTTTTTTTAAAGAGCTCTAAGTATGATTTTTAGTATTATTCTCGATTAAATTCTAATAATTAGCACAATAATTAGTTAGTTTAAGATTTCTTACAAAGTATGCACCAATAAAATTAAGAAAAAAATTAATTGAATTTGAAGAAAAAATACAGTACTATAGACACCACTTTGCATTCATAGAATATGTAACGTCATTGTTAATTTTACGGCCAGCAATTAGTTTTCTTTATCCAACAGATACATCAAATTTATTCTCTATTCAAACAAAAGAGTTACATAATTTAGAAACCTGTTTTAGCAATTATTAATGTATTGCGTAAGCTTGGATGAGGATTTCTTTTTATTTATAAATATTATATTCTACAATTATGAATGTTATGTAATTCCAAAACTGCATGGCATCCAATTAATTAATACAAATTCGCGTAATTTACAAATCGTTTTGTTTAATACAAAAGTAAACTTTTTATTTTCATAAAATCAATAACATAAAATATCCGTCCTATTTTTATTTATACAAAATTTGCATTTTGGTTATTACAGAGGGAGAAAAACCTGAAACCAAGCAAAAGAGATTAGAAGCCAAATACGCAGCACTTCAAATTGTGCCTAATGTTGATAAGCTTGGAACAGCAAAGGTAAGCCAAGGCACATTTTTAAAGTTTACCAAAATATCATAATTATTTGAGCAGTAATTTTTACATTACTGATCAAAGTCATTATTTTTCTCATTTTGTTTATTATGTCAGACTTATACTTAGTACGTAGTCAGTAGTAAAAACGTTAAGAAATTAAACTAGCGACGATCAAAGAATAATGAAGTATCCGTTATTTCAGCAAGCAATGATCGCCAGGGAAGGAGATTTGCTAACGCGCGAGAGGCTCTGCTGCGGCTTATCGATATTCGAGATCGTATTAAGCAGATTACGCAGCTTCCTGGATGATCCGATATGGGTGGGACCACCCCCAGCCAATGGAGTGATGAACATCGACGAGTGCACCGAGTTTCACAGACTTTGGAGTGCTCTCCAATTCGTTTACTGCATTCCCGTGGGAGATACCGAATTCACAGTAGAGTTAGTCAATTGATTACTATAATAATACTATCAATTTGTGTATATATGAATATTATTATTAGATCACAATGTGATCTAGTGCATGGTTAATTCATTTGAAAACTATCGCGTTTGTGTTTTTAAAAAGAATGACATAATTTTGTTCTTTTAAAAGTTTAATTTACTCTAATTATTAACTTGTTTTTTAATTTTTGAAAAAATTTCCAGGGAATTATTTGGCGAGGGTTTGCACTGGGCCGGGTGTGCAATGATTGTCCTTCTCGGACAGCAACGACGATTCGAGGCTCTGGACTTCTGCTATCACATCTTGCGAGTTCAACGGGTCGACGGAAAGGACGAGAACGTCAAAGGAATTGTACGTTACACGATTTTCCAACCACTCACGAGTCGTCAAATATTTTTCTTTGCTCTCCCAATTTTCTTTTTTTTAATATTTTCGACGTACGCTTTCTGCTTAGCATCTAAAGCGCATGACGGACAGGATCAGGCGCTTCCAGGTCTTGAACTCCCAGATCTTCGCCGTGCTGAACAAGTACCTGAAGAGCGGCGACAGCGATGCTTCCAGCGTCGAGCACGTCAGGTGCTTCCCGCCACCCATTCATCCGTCGCTGGCTCACGTGCAGCAGCACTACCACGCGCCCGAGTACTTGCGACAAGTGAATCATCCGTAAGTGAGCTCGGCGCGCTGACTCTCGGTATATATATATAACGATGAGATGTCCGAAAGGTTACTCTTATTTGCCAAAATTAGATGAGAGAAAAACTTTTTGAGTTAGTGCAAAGTATATCAGAAGTAATCCTCGTGGGATGTATCATTGTACTTTTCTTACCTGCAATAATTTTGGTTATTACTAACTTAGTTGAAGTTCTAATATCTTTATTTATGTGTATGTTCTGCACTTATCAATTTATTACATGCACGGTACGATAGTATTACATGTAAATTAATTTTACCAAATATATTTAAGTAATTTGTTTTAGGGGTGAGTCGCGGTACGAAAAGTAATTTAATTTTTCTAATCGTTAATTGGAAAACTCTGCGTCCATGTATCTTTTATTATACTTGCCGTTGGGAAAGTCAAGATGACTTTGATACTTTGATAAGAGTTTACAGAGAATTGCATTTGGTGCAGTTTGATGAAATTAATTGAACTGATAGTTTTATATAAATTAATTGATTCGATTTGTTACAATTTTGTCTCTAGATGCTAAGGAGGATTGTATGTTAGTGAACCAATTGTATGGCTTTTATATATATATAATTGAAAAAATCAAGAACAGCACTCCTCTTTTTTTAAAATATTTTTCAGTATGATACTAGAAAGTATTACCCTGAATCAATAAGGGAATAAATATTTTTATGATTTTTTTATGACAAATACTTGTTAAGCGAATCTATTGTGTAAATACCTTTATAAAACTTCCAATGTACTACCAAACATTTTATATCTACAAATTGTAGTTCATAACTTATTGTATGAAAAATATATATATGTAATAAACTTGAACTATAATCATTTTAACCCACAATTGATATTATTACAAAGTCAAAAAATAATACTAATTTTTATTTACGGAAATCTTACTTTACAAAATGAAAACTTAAACTATGTATTTTCTATTGGTAGTATATAATAATAATTTACAACAATGTATATTTATTATAGGTCCGCAAAAAAGTCAGAGGCATTTTCTAATTTACTGCTAGGTAAATTATGCTTCAACTGTTTTTGTTTTCCTCCTTTAAGAGGCTTAGACACATTTAATGTTTCAAAATAACTTGTATTCCAAAATTTAACACTGTTGTCATATGAATATGAAGCAATGACTGTACCATTATTACTTATATCAAGGCATTCTACTGACAAATCATGCTGACCAACCATTCCAAGTTGTCGATTGGGGAACAAGCTTGTAGCTCTGAAATTGATAAACCATATTTTTTTTCTGCTTTTTACAAGTAATACTTTAAATATTTTTAAGAAATTATTTTACCTTAATACTTTATCTTCTCCACCAGTAACTACTATATTTTCAGTTATTGGGATCATACAATTTATGGATTTCTTTGTTAAACTTGGTATTTCATCTGAATGAAGACCAAACTCGCCCCAGTTAAAAAGGTATAAGTTACCTTTACTTCCAGCTGCTAAAATTTTTCTTCCATGTTTGAACAGACCAAGGCACGTCAGTTCTTGAGGATAGTCTTCAGTCTAAATGATAAAACAATCACCTGTTAAAATACTCCTAACAAATTTAATTTAAAAAAGTAAAAGTTTTCCATTTTACTTACCCGGACATGTAACTTTTTTGCTCTAATATTTAAAGTCGTAAGTGTGCCATCTCCACTTGCACAAACTAGAAATCTTTTATCATCATTTGTTACCATGGAACTAACAAAGTCATCCATTTCTTTTAAAGAAAATATAGGACTGGTACCTTGTTGTCTACGGTCCCATACTGTAATAATTTTTTTTTTATTAATCATGTTAATAAAAATAATAATATAAATAAAGATTAAAGTTAATACATTTTACAGTTCCTTCATCATCCCCAGTTGCAAAAGTATTTTCATCTATCAATGACATACAGTAAATTGGATGTCTAAAAAGAGGACATTTAAATCAGTAAAAATTTCAACTATTAAATCTTTTTCTAAAATAATGTTCTTACTCATGTGCATTTTCAAATATTCTGATCAGATTCTCTGTTTCAATATCACTTAACATAACTGCTTTGTCTTTGCCAGTAGAGTATAAAATACTTCCATCCTCATTGAACTCAATATCTCTACAAGCTTTTTCATGTAGTTCTTGTGTTGATACAAGCTCGTTTACAACATTATTATATTTATATCTAAACAAAAATTGTCATATAATATTCACTAAAAGTGTATTAAACCAAACATTTTATAACCAAAACTAAATATAGATTAATATACACATACATGAGTACATCCCCTGTAACGCTAGCTACAGCAAGAATATCTTTTGTAGGATGAAAGCAAATATCAGATAAAGTATCTTCTAAAGTTATTGGTGGTGGATGGTCTCTGCAAATTTCGCTAGATTTTAAAATAGCTTTTACAACTTCATCTATTTCTATTTCATCATCATTTTCTCCTTTCACAGTAGAAGATGATGGTCCAGCTTCATTCTGTCCTACAAAAATTCAATGTAATTTATTAAGTCTTAAAAAATGTAATGAAATAGTTAATTATTTTGTAATATTTATTACATTTAAATAGTAATACAATAATTCTTTATTTAATTGAAGATTTTGGAATATTTTATTAAATTTTATTGCAAAATTTAAAAATATATTTTTCTGTATCGATATAGAAATATTAAAACATAATGATCAATTTGGCTACAAGGTACACAACATTGTTAACATGAAATAATAATAAATATACAATCTATATAAATATATATACTAGTATGATATTGAAGTACAGTACAGACGATTCATAAAAAGATGTATTTACCTGAGGAACCAGCAGCAGCATCATCATTATCGCTGTCATCATCGGAATCCGAAACAGAGCTGTCAGTACCACTAGATTCACTGACACTATCCTCACTGTCACTCATATTGATTTCTATTTCATCATCACTGTTATCCCTATCATCTAAAATAAATGTAAAAGTAATAAATGTATAAAGTTTATTTAATTTAAATACTTAATTATTTAACGATTGTGAGGTAGATTTTGTTGATCTTCCCGAGGCTAGAACTAACCTCGGGAAGATCAACAAAAGCTACCTCACAATCGTTAAAAAAATACTCCGAGGAATAACGTCATATTAGAGCTTCGTCTCTAATTACATAAATACTTAATTCTTTTGGGTGGAATTCATAAGAAAGAAAATAAACATAAAAACCTAACCTATACGATTTATGAAAGCAATTAACTACCTTCTTATAAAAATATATATGAATTAAAAATACTAATAATTAAAATGTTGCTTTACCTTTTAAAAATTTTGTGTTTGACTTCATTATAAACAATACAAATAGAACTAACTACAATTTGTATATTATGAGTAGTTACACCAACGGTTACACGTGGTATTTTCAGTGACTACGTAGCGGCCATATTGGAAAGCCTCGAATTGGATTGGCTAGAATTTGTTTGCCATCTTAATATTTTCACAAAGCTAACTTTTGATTGGATAAGAGTTAGACCTATTACCAATATTTAAATGCTTGTACCAATCAGTGACATTTAATTCTGTATCGGTTTATATTAAAAAATACCCATAAATGCCACCCACGGTATTCTTACTCCATAATGCTACCATTATTATAAACTATAGGCTTTAAAATAAGATAGATTTTATTTTTTATAAAAAGAACAGTATACGTATATTCTATTTGTATGCTATTAAATATTACTAAGCACTGGCAAATTTTAATGTTAAAAAATGTATATTAACAGATTCAGTGCTACATAGTTCAAATACGTACCATGAAATGTCTCAAATTTTTTTACATTTTGAATTACTGTAAAAGTAGATTAATAAAACAATTTCTGTAAACGATTTTTTTGTTCTTTACGATAATGAAAATATATATAGAATCGTCAAGTTTATATTAAATGTTTAAAATTAAAAGTAATTTTGTAAAAAATAAAAAAGAATCGGCTTAAACATTAGCCGCACTGAATCTATTAATGAAACATTTATTTAATTTTATCTGTTAAAATGTGTGTATTTGTTGTTCAACTCTTCAATAATTTTATAAGTGAAATAGCTGATAAGAGTTTCATAATGACATTAAGAATATTTTACAAATACAAATATTATTTCTTATAAAATTACGTGCAATGAAAATAAATTATTTAGCTCTATGAGTAACAGATGTTACTACATATTATAATGGAAACGCTAAATTTCTGTCAACTTACCTCCATAGCAGCTTTAATATAATAGAATTAATTATAAAATAAAGAATAAAAAGAAAAAATTAATGCATTTTGAAACATGAATTTATTTAAACATGTTGTCATTTTTACGTGACCTTTATTTTTAACAAAAAAAGTTTTAAAATAGTATTTTCGTCTGTTGTAAATGAAATAAAATTAGTACTATATTTTTATGTAGCTTTTAATAGAAAACATAAACTTTGTATGAGTAATGCCACTTTTATTTCCATAAAGTAAAAACAATGCAAGTGAATTAAAACAATCAAACAAGTAGTTTCGTTCGCTCTTATTGTCTCTTTAGTTTCTATAGAAAACTTTACTGATTCTTACTTAAACTCATGTATGATAATAAATCTATAAAGTCTGTACTTCGTATCTTTGAATCCATTAAAATCGCATCCGAATTCAAGTTATTTATACTACTAACAGTTAATTGCTAATGTATCAATTGAACTTTTACATAAATGTCTCATTATACTTTAATAGCAATATAAAATTGTAAAACTTAAACGGTGGTCTGCGGGTTGAAATAAAAAAAATCTGTAGCAAAAACAAATCTGCAACAATAGCGCTACACGTATATATAAGTATGCATAATAATTCACCATTGGTCTCAAAAATACGAAGTGCGCAACTTTCCTGTTAGGGTTAAATAAAATAACGACGAAGTCGAGCAAATACAGGATTTTTGTGGAGAACATTATTCCTCTTTTATTTAACTTTCGCAGATATGGAACGCACGAACATATTAGGAATTGCTCTGCCGTATCGAACAGCGACGAGGAAAAATATCTTCGTCATCGTCGGGTTTTAATTTTTTCTTCTTGATGTGTTGTGTTCGTTATCGATCGATTCCGATTGTAATATTGTTCAGCCTGATTACTCGCTCGATCCTTCGGCGTTTCCGTTTATTTTTTTTTTGCGAAGTTTTTTCCTCTTTTCTCCTCTAACTCTATCTTTCTAACTCGCGCGTTTTCTCTCTCCCTCGCAATCTCTCCCTCTCTTTCTCGCGCGCTCTTTCATTTCCCTCTCGCTCGCTCCCACTTTGCACGTTCACTCTTTCATTCATTATACACCTTTCTTGCTTATACACTTCACGTACACCATTTTTTTTATTCATTACCGTTTTATTTTTCTTTAATTGTAGTTAACAAGCGCTGGATTTTCCAGCATGAGAGTGGCATTTGAACGTGTGCAACAAAAATGAATAAACAGCGACATATCACAGTACCGTACGCAAAGCTTGTATGAGTCGCAGATAAAATATAGCATTAAAGGCCAATATAGCGACACTACT